>OX104066.1:91301855-91317559 GCA_944474145.2 Dicrocoelium dendriticum | reverse complement strand
TCGGCTATTTCTTGCGAGCACTAGCTTCCGACACAGTGCCCGCTGGAGAGTGACATGGCACCCACCAGCCAAAAACGCAAATCGATCACATTGCGACCAGTTACCTCTGGATAGACTGCGCCCAAAACTGTCGCTCGATTTGGAGCGCTTTTGGTAGACGTTGACCATGCACTTGTATGTGCTGATCTGCGAGTGCCTTTTTTGGACGCCGTCGATATCCCTGTGGGCGCATAGACATCAGCCAACTGGCAAAGCCACATATTCTGCATTCATATCGAAACACGCTGGCATTCGGGTTGAGCAAACGCTCACTAAATACAGTTGGTCACCAGACCCTAATAGCATCGGACAAATACTCATGCAGTAAATCCAAAAGTCAACCTGGACATTGAGCCTCTTGGCAGCCTCTGGAATTTATCTGCTCGCTGGCACACTCCGGCTGAAAGCGAATTCGCAAAGACCTCAAAACAAAACGCTGTGCTAGCCTAGAGTGTGACCGCGGATCTTGTTGGTCTCCTCGTGCGTCGAAAATGGAAGTGCCAGTTACCCTTGGTAAGCATCGGAAGTTATTCCGTCTGATACGGTAAATTGGCGGCAGGAGACTTCGTGTTAGTGAAAGTATATTTGACGAGAGTCAACTTATCCAGTTTTTCAAACTGTTTAGGGAAATTTAATCGGCCAGGATTGTTAGATTTTTCACCAGACAGTGATCGCCTTGCTCCCATGACTGTCACTGGATCCACCCTCTCTCAGAAGTCGAAGTTGAATAAAACCGTGAGACCAGATACTTCCTCTAGCTCATGTTGCTGGCTTACATGGATTATTATCGCAATGAGGTTGGACCTCACAGCAGTGTGATGGTTTGTGTGCCTCAGTGATCCATTGAGCTATACTGGGTGGTGCAATTGTTGCACCTTCAGAGCCACTCATACCTGGTTGGTCAATGGTTAGAGGCCAGACAAACTCAGCCTTCTGGTCCTCCAGGTTGGGGGTTGGAATGAGGGTGGCTCCTTTTTTCTTAAAATGTATGTATGTATGTATGTATTCTCAACGGTCTATTAACAAGACACAGAGCCAGTATAAAATCATGGAGACCAACAGATAGTCAAGATTCAACGCGTCATAATCATCGTGGCATGCTAGTTGAAGGTGAGCAATACACTTCGACTAATATGCCGCAAGAAGAATGGAACATTTCGAGAAAAAGTAGAACAAAATATTTTTAGTTGGTTTTTCACACGTCGCTTTTGTTCTTTTTTTGACTTTTTAATGTTTGTAGTATTAATCATGTGAAGCAACACAACACTGTACACAAGTTTTCCATTGATTCCGGTTGCGGGCCATATCTTCAACAGTGCTGAGCCACTGGTACTCCTCATATTGGGTCCACATCCTGGAAGACGTACAGATCCAACAGCGGATAGACACGACATCAGCGATTTCATGTGCTGCGCCCTCCAGGGGAGGGCCTGACCACCAAGCTCGGTCGCCTCCAGCCAGGTCTTGACGAGCGAATAGAGCGCGACGCGGTAGACGCCTCGGCGCCATGCGTAAGACGTAACCGAGCCATCTTAACTGGCACAGCGAAATCAGCTTGTTGAAGGGGATACTCGCATTCCCCAAGATGCGACGTCGAACGTCATTACTATTACCTGTGTGTTGACACCAAACGCGAGTGATCCCCCTTTAGCAACCGTTATCGAACGCAGAAAGACGACGCATGTCTTCCACGCGAATCGGCCAGGACTCGCACCCATACAACAATATTGAGCGAACTGATTCGCTGTAAACGCGGCCCTTTAGTTAGAATGAGACTTCAGCGGGACGACGCCACAAGTGCCTCAAATTGACAATTGCTGATCGAGCTTTAGCGATACGAAGAGAAACTTCTATGTTGATAGTGCCGTCAGCAGAAACACAGCTCCCAAGGTAGACGAAACTATCTACCTGTTCTAGTTGTGCACCATCAAGAGTGAGTACGGGAGCAAGTGAAGGCCAATCCTGGAGCAGCAATTTACACTTCGATGGGCGAAGCTCATGCCATACTTAGATGCTTCAACCGCCAAACGATCCAGAATGAGTTGCATACTCTGAGGATCGTCACCAAGTAAGGCGATATCATCAGCATAATCTAAGTCGGTCGCGCGCTCACCCGGTAGAAGCTCTAAGCCAAAATGTTGGAAACCTTCTAGAGCATTCGACAGAACGTCTTCGATTGCGAAGTTGAAGAGGAATGGGGACATAGGGCAACCCTGTCGCACACCGCTATTGACAGTGAATTGCGAGGAAAGCTTGCCATAGACCCTCACTCTGCCGGATGTATGAAGGTAAAGTGCTCGTAAGATGGCGGTATATTTCTCTGGCACCCCGTTCTTTAGTAAGCAACGCCATAAAGCAGGTCGATCAATGGGGTCAAAAGCGGCACGTAAGTCTAGAAATGCAATGATAGTGGGCCTGTGATAAATGTGGCGATGTTCGAGGAGTTGGCGGAGCGTGAAGATTTGATCCACGCATCCGCGGCCAGGATGGAAACCAGCTTGTTCTTCGCGGTAGTATGATTCACGTACTGGGGATAGCCTGCGAAGCAGAATGGACGCCAGTAGCTTAGAGGCAACCGAAATAAGACTAATCCCGCGATGATTTGCACATGAAGTGCGAGCGCCTTTCTAGAAAATCGGGATAATGACTGATTCGCCCCAAGAGGAAGGCACTTTCTCTTCATGCCAAATTTTTGCGAACAGCGCGGTCAGCTGGTTGATCATCGCCACACCGCCGTACTTGAATAGTTCCGGAGGAAGTCCGTCTAAGATGCTCGCCTCTTTCTCGCGAGCACTAACTTTCGACACAGCACCCGCAGAAGCGTGACTTGGCGGCCATCAGTCTCGGGTCAACCATGGACGCAAATCGATCATATCGCGATCAATTACCGCTGAAGAGGCTGTGTCCAAAATTGTCGCTCGATTTGGAGCACGAGCGTGGACTCTGACCACGCACTTGTCTGTGCCGACCTCCTGGTGCGTTTCTGTGGACGTCCGCAACGTCGATGTGAACGGATTGACACCAGCCAGCTGGCGAAGCCAGATGTTCTGAATGTATACCATAGTGCGCTGACATCTGGGCTGAGTAAGCGCCCACCAAACACTGTTGAAGATCACTGGTCGCATATTCGTCAAACGTTACTGTTAGCAGGCATGTCTTCATGTGGCAAAGCAAATTGCCAAACCGGACATTGGGTCTCTACACAGTTTATGGAAATTATGGATGCTCGCCGACGTGTTCCGGCTGGAAGCGAATACAATGAGGCTCGCAAAAATCTCAGGGCAAAACTACGTGCTAGCCTTAGGAAGGATCGCGAAACCTGGTGGTCTCATCGTGCCTCTGAGCTGGAACCAGCGGTTGCCGTGGGTAATCATCGTAAGTTATTCCTTGTGATATGGGAAACAGGCAGCAGGAGACCTGGTGTTAGCGAGACCATACGCGACGAGAGTGGGCAGCCGATCCACAGCTTGTCAAAACGATTGGAGCGTTGGGCTGAACACTTGGCAAGGCAATTTAACAAAGCTGAGTTATCACTTTCTTCTTCGGGCATTGAGCGCCCTTCTCCTTGGGCCGTCTCCTCGGATCCGCCAACACGCGCAGAGGTCGAACGTGAGATCAGACTGTTGAAATTGCATAAGGCCGCAGGATCAGATAGAATTCCCCCAGCCCTCTTCAAATTCGGGGGGCCTGCTCTAGTAGATGATCTACACGAGTTGCTAGTAAAACTTTGGGAGCAGGAGACAGTCCCGACAGACTGGAACCGCTCCATCATTGTCCCAATTTTCAAGGGAAGCTCCCGTTTGAAATGCGGCAATCATAGGGGGATCAGTCTGATTTCGATTGCCTCTAAATTGCTTGCCTCTCTCATTCTCCACAGACTGACTGGCACTCGTGAAGAGCAAGCCGGATTTCGTCGAGGTCGGGGCTGCATCGACCACATCTTCACATTGCGTCAAGTGTTGGAGCACCGCCATGTTTATTGGCGACCCACCGTTGTCGTGTTTCTTGACATAAAAGGTGCCTTCGACTCAGTCGATCGATGTGCCCTTTGGGACTGTTTGCTGAGGAAAGGTGTGCCTGATAAATATGTAAACATTATCAAAGCGCTGTAAGCGCATAGTTCGGGCAGGGTGAGGGTTTATGGCAAACTGTCGTCCCCCTTCAGTATCACCAGCGGTGTGAGACAAGGATGCCCGCTGTCACCTTTCCTCTTTAACTTCGCTATTGATAAAGTCATGGAAACAGCGTTCGCTGGACACGACCTAGAAGGTGTGGAGCTACTTCCTGGTGAGCGATTTCTTGACTTGGGGTATGCGGACGATATTGCCCTAATCTGTGACAGCCCCCAAACATGCCAAATAGCACTAGACCGATTAGCACTGGCTGTCAATCATTTTGGGCTATGTTTTGGTCCATCGAAATGCAAACTACTTCTCCAAGATTGGCAGGGACCCAACCCTGCGCTAACGCTTGGTGGTGATCTGCTAGAAGTCGTTCAGGAATTAAAGTACCTGGGCAGCTATATTAGCACCCGTGGGATTGAAGATGAGGTTACGAACCGCATAGCGAAAGCTCGAGATGCTTTTGCCAATCTCCGCCACATGTGGCGCAGACGCGACATTACTCTCGCCCTGAAGGACAGAGTTTACAACGCAGCCGTCCGTTCAACTCTCCTATATGGTTGTGAAACCTGGCCCATCAGGTCGACGGACATGAAGAGGTTCGTCACATTCGATCATTGCTGCCTTCGCAGCTTAGCTCAAATGAATTGAATCAGCCAGACGCTTTAAAAGGATCTAGCCCTTGAAGTGGCCCGAAGACGAGTCTGCGTTATGCTGAGTTCAGTTAGTCAAGAATCCTCCGCGACTCTTGTAACCAGCTCAACTTGTAGAAAGGTCTCATAAGCCGACACCAGTATACTGTTCGCTAAGTACACAAGCCTTATCATAGTTGGCATGCACACGGTTCCCGTCCGCTCGTAGTAACGCTGATGACGAGTTTCTACCGCATCGCCTTTACGTAAGCTACAGTATTTGTCCTTTTGATATCCTTTCCTGAGCACTCTGCGTTCTTGTTTTTGTCAATCCGCTCGGTTAATTTACACTAATTTTGCATTAGGTGACCACCGTCTCCATCGTTGCCGGCCCTGCAGTCTAAAGGTAAGTTCGTCTTGTAATCTATAGGCGCAGGTTTGATCCTGCGTAGGAACAGGGCGACCCTCGCAGTATCTTAGCCCACGTGCGACTGGTGGTGGTTGCGCGGCAGCGAAGCGTCGGTACTGTGTACCGGCGTATTGCTGAAGTCTTCCGTTTTTTCCTCTTACGTAAGCGAAGAACTTTGGATTTGGTGTGGCTGCGTCAGCTAAGTCTTCATACTGAAGACGAGCAGCCCCAAGATGTTGCTTACATTTATTTCTGACTGCTCGGTGGCTTATAAAATATGTGCCGACATCACGACTTTGCGCTGTATTTTCTATCTCTCCATTGCTTCACCGTTGTCAACCTCAGTAGTGCTCTCGTGTATTAGCGTACAAATGTTTACTGTCAAACTGGTTAGCCAGTTGCAATCTGCGTTCACTGTAGCGTCAGTGTAAGCATTTTGCTTCATCACTGTCCGATTCGCCTCAGTTCATCCCGAAAGTTCTACTGTGATCTAATCTGTTCCCCCTGACAGTTCGGCCTGCGCTCACCATACCTGCTGACCTGCCATAAGTGCGCTTAATTAAGTGACAGATATGTAGACCAAGCGAAAAAACCCATGGAGACCCAACTCGGTTGAGTAACTTGAGCTTATCTTCTACAATAAGCTCTTCAATACCAACCACAGGAGTTTGCTGCTCTATCAGAGGCGCGATCGCGGTCGGTGACATCTATGGAGTTGATTGCTGAAGAACGGGGGGCCAGAGAAATATATCGTTATCGTACGTGCATCTTGCCTTCATACTACCAGCAGAGTGAGAGTCTACAGCAAGATTTTCTCACCTTGCTCTGTCTTACGCCTCGTGCGACAGGGATGCCCTATGTTCTCCTTCCCCTCCAACTTCGAAACCTAGGGCATCCTGTCAAGCGCTGTGGAAGAGTTCCAAAACTTCGGCCTAGACATTCTAGCCGGTGAGGGCGCAACCGACTTAGATTATGCTGATGATGTCGCCTTACTTTGTGACGATCCACGGGGGATGCAACTCATTGTGGATCGTTTGGTAATTGAAACATCTAAGTATAGCATGAACTTTGCCCCATAGAATGGTTAAGGGTTGATCCTGGATCGGGTCACACCTGATTCTGGGCTCATTATTGAAGGTGCACAAATTGAACATTAAGGTACTCTGTTTACCTTTGGAGTTCTGTTTCTGCTGGAGGCGCTATCAACCAGGGTGTTTCTCTTCGCAACAGAAACACGAGGGCACCATTATTGCCTCAGTTGAGATCGAAGCTGTTTTCCAATGTCTAGTGAGAGAGCCACTACATGCTCCGCCAGTTACGATCGATGCTTTCCGGTCCGAAACACATCGAGACACAATCCTGAAGAGGGTTACACACATCCACAGAACCAGCTGGCCACTTTCGTGTTCATCTGCCGGAATGCAGCGGTTCTATCACAGAAGACATTCGCTCTTCATTGTGAATGATTGCGTCATGTTCTCAGAGAGTAGTCATCCTGCGGGCTTTGGAAGAAAGAGTGCTGCGGCAGTTCCATGCAAGACATCCAGAGTTCCACGGAAGGAAAGCGCTTGCCCGAGGTTATGTGTGTTGGCCATTCAAGCACCGGCCGCTGGAGCACTTATCTAGAAGTTGTGGCTCTGTGCTACCACTTCAATGGCACCGCCGAAGATTGAACTCCACGCATGACCTAAACCAACTAAGCCTTGGAGCCGTGTTCATGTCGACTTTGCAGGCCCGTTCAATGTCCAGAACTTACTTATAGTGGTCGACGCTTACAGCAAGTGGCGTTGAAGAGTCCCTCATAAGCGGCACGAAAAGCAGCAGCTTCGAATACCGTGAAACATCGGTGACGGACAATTGATCACAGTTTACTTTGGCCACCTTCACGGAATTCTGCCAACTCTGCGCTATCAAACATGTTCGGTTTTCGCCATTCCACCCACAAGCAAAAGGTCAAGCGGAGAGGTTTGCGGATACATTCAAACTCGGTCTTCAAATCAAGGAGACATGGAGGAGGGGACCGACCACTCCACTTTCTGTAACGATCTACACAAAATCCCCAAATGCCGAGTAGAATGGCACCAACAGAGACCATGATGAAGAGAAAGCGTCGCAAACCATTTGCTGCAGGTCGGCCGTCCTCGGAGCCTAAGTTGGGGAAAGGAACCTCAAGATTGAATGTGACCTTAATCGGCGGTATGGTTCTAATCGACGTTCGTTTAAACCGGATCAGCCAGTACTTGTGCGTGATTACCGGGATGGACACGCAAAACGCACTTCAGGCACGATCCAGGACAATCGCTGGAAAGTCATTTATAACGTGCCGGTTGGAACTCATGTATGGGTACGCCATGCAAATCAACTTTGACCAACAGTGTGTCAGCCAAAAGCAACAGAATCCGCCGAGCTTACATTTGGCATGTTGACGGACAGCTTCAACGGGCCTAACGAGCCTGTAGAGGTATCCTGTCATCAGACGAATGATATTAGACCGCAGAGCACGGAATTTGAATCCAAAACACTACTGTCAAGGCGATGGACCGATAGGCGTAGAACCAATTCCAGGAGGCTTCAAGTAAATCCCAGGCTATCATCACACACCGCAGTATCCGTTTCAGGCTGAGGTATCCAAGAAAAGATAAAACCATAAAGGAAAACCCTGTATTTTCGCAATTAATCGATTATCCTCGATTCTGAATTGATTTCGATGATTCCGGCAACTTCCATTTCTTGACGTGCTCGCCAGCATACTGAGTTTTTGCAGGGGGCTATTACTTTTACCATTTGACTTTCGTCTTTAAATACCGAATGTTGTTGAGCCTCATTTACATTTAGCGTAGTTCTGGCGTAGTGGTACAGCGTTTTGGCGGCATTTTTAGCTATGCCAGCGTTTTTGTTATCACCTTTTCCATGGTCAAGGTCGTTTGACTTCTGCTTTTTCTTCCGCTGGGCTAACATTTTGCGGAGAAATTTTTGGATGTTTAATTCGGAATAGCAAAAACACGTAAAGGTTTAACAACCATCCTTACGCGGCTTTGAACCAGCGCCACTCGATTACTTGACCAGCTCGTTACCACTTGGCTACGGGCCGACAATTATAAGCCCGTGGTGAATGTCGTGATGTTCGAGGAGTGGGCCGAGCGTGAAGAGTTGATCCACGCACCCGCGGCATGGAGAGCTTGGGGTATCATCACTATCGTTGCTGATGACCTTAAGCTATGAAAAGTTGTAAATGTCCCTTAGATGTCTGAGGCCATACAACATGCACTGGACAGACTCTGGGACCGGTCTACTTTGTGGCTACTGCCCATTAATCGTACCTAGTGTTCCGTCCTTCGTATAGGAGCAACTTTCCCTCCTTCAAAGTTTAATCATTGTAATCATTATAATGTAGAGAGAAGAAGGAAAGAACTTTGCCAGCGCCATCACCTCCCAATCATAGCAGGTGTTGCGCAACAGCAATCAACAAGTTACATTGTCACAGTTACATTAGAAAAAAGATTCCTGCAACTTCAAGAAGTAAAAATCCAACCATCGTTTAAACCATTCCTCGGCATGCCCGTTGACGACGGAATTAGGCACAGTTCCAGTGGTTCACCACACGAGTCGATAAGGTAAAATCAGAGCGAAGCCTGGGTCTCCTAGGTTTAAGCAGTTTCCAGCAGTGGCCCCGAGTCGAACACAGCGTTAATTTGGAAGAAAACTTGGAGCTCGATTCCCATCTTGCCTCGCAGAATGCGCCGAGCGTGGATCCAATCGCCTCGGTGACGCCGATATCCCAGGGAGAACATATTCAAGTGCTGGAGACAAATTTGACATGGCAGGTGTCGGAACTCAAAGAAGTACTTGGAACCGCGTCGCTGAACTTTCTCAATCAAGCCATGTTCAAGCTTTGGAAGCTGATGAACAGCGGGCAATCCATATTCGAGGATTGGACGCACCTGCGGGGAAAAGATAAGTCTGAATATCTCCGGCGTCAAACGTGAGAAGGCTCTTCGGATAGAACATAGTAGTCTGTTAGCCGCAGAAACCTTCCTCAAAGTATTTTGTGTGGTTTTTAGATCACAGCGTACAATAACACCAAGGTCTATTTCCTGTTTCACATTATTAACCGAATAACCACAGTGGTAAACACCGAATGGTTTATTAGAACCAATGGGGAGTAAAGAATATTTATCGCGCTTTAAAGGCAACGGTCATTTAAGTGACCAATCGTACCGCCAATGCAGTGTATTTTGGAGACGGGCAGAATCATCAACGCTGGTTAACTCCATCCATAACATCAAATGGCCAGCATAGATCAAACATTCGGTCCGGTGAGTTGAAGGAAGGTCACTAATACAGAATTTGAACAACTCTGGTCCAAGATCTGAGCGCTGAGAAACGCCACTACTCATAAGGACGGAGGGTGAATACGTATCATTGACCTTAACTCGCATAACTCGGTCTGAAAGGAAACCTGAGTTCCACGACAAAACCCTCCCAGAGACACCAATTGCTTGAAGATTGAACAAAAGCCACTCAAGAGGAACTTTGTCAACCGCTTTGCTGAAATCAACGTAGATGATGTCCATACGTTTGCCCGCGTCCATTGAGTCCGCCCATTTCTTTGGCAACTAACAAATTGGTGGTACGCGAGCGTGACTTACGAAAGCCATGCTGAGCAGCAGGAAACACACTACCTTCGTCGAAGTAAAGGCTGAGAGCTCCCTTTGGACCAGTTCCATAATTTTACACATTACTGATGTTAGGCAAACGGGACGATAATTTGATAGGGCTTGGTGATTCCCTCCCTTATATATGTGCTTGACAATGCCCAGCTTCCGAGCTGCAGGAAGGCGTCCGGACTCAATAGAGCAGCGAAACACATGACAAGCTGGGGCTGCGACGTACTTAGCCACGGTCTTGAGAAACAGTGGGTGTGGGCCATCAGGACCAGACGAGGTGTTCTTATCTAACCGGAGAAGGAATTGAGTAACAATTTCCGTACTGAACTCAAGATGATCCAGCAAAGATGAGCACGGAAGTAGGACGTCAGAAAACGGAGTTTCATTTGTAACAACGGATAAATACTGTTGAGCTAATAGACCCGCTTTTGCAGCATCCACCTGAAGTAAGGCAGCGTGTTTACTGGAATATAGAGATGCAATGCCACTACCACCTTTGGTGTCACTCTTCAGATATGAGAATAACATTTTTGGGGAGCACCTGGACTGCACAGCTAATTGAAACTCGTATGTTTGGCGATTCTTCCGCTTCTTCAGGATACAAAGGTTCCTAAGCGTTTTGTTTTCCAAGTAGTCGTCCGTAGATTGTGTACACTTTAGTCGGGCCCATAATTTGAACCTTTTATTCTGCTGAGACCTCAACTGTTTGTCAATCCAAGGATGACCACCTGTTAGCCCACTATTTTCAGAAATAGGAACAAACTGGTTGGTTAGCTACATCATGTTAAAGTAAAAGTGAGTCCAAGTATCGCCAACACAACAAAGAGGCATGTTCCAGTCCAGGTTAGAAGCAGCCTCCTGCAGACGCTGCGGACCGGCTCTCCAGAAATTACTTTGGTAATAACTTAAAATCGACGTGCCCATTAGAAGGAAATAGCACAGTGATCACTCTCACCAATAGGTGGTATAATAACCAGGTCGGTGACATCTGACATCAACGGAGATAACACTAGCTCAAGAATGTGCGGTGTGTGGCCTGAGAACAGCCGAGTGGATGAAAATACATGCTGAAACAAGTTACAATCGAGAACGGTCTGAAGGAGAAGGGAATCAAAAGTGTCAGAAGGAAGACCACACTAAAG
This sequence comes from Dicrocoelium dendriticum, assembly GCA_944474145.2. Taxonomy (NCBI): domain Eukaryota; kingdom Metazoa; phylum Platyhelminthes; class Trematoda; order Plagiorchiida; family Dicrocoeliidae; genus Dicrocoelium; species Dicrocoelium dendriticum. Next base: position 91,306,549 of record OX104066.1, on the reverse strand, counting down.
TACGTCCCACCCAATGCCAGGTGCGTTGAAGTCTCCAACAATTAAGCAGTCCTTACCTTTGACGTGCGGTTTAATTGCATCCAGCAAAAGAGCTCCTGCACTCAAGGGAAATGTATAGGTGGCACATACCAGGAGAGATCTACACCCGTCATGAATACGACACCATAGAGCTTCGAAGTCACCATACATATCACAAGTAGCATCCATCAAATGCGCCCTGAGGTTCGCCCTCCAATAGAGTAAAACGCCACCGCCTGACCTCAATACGTAGCAATCAGCCCGGGAGAAGTGGTATCCATGGGTATATACTTCCGAGCCACGGATGTTCGGGACAGCCACGTCCCAGAGAAAGCCATCAAATCAGGGTGGTTATCGATGGCAAGAAGTTGAACCACGTCCAATTTGTTCCGCAAACTGCGCATATTAGCGGACAAAGCCCTCAAATCGTTCTTCGAATTTACTGTCCGGGTAGGACAGGGATGGGTCTCAAGCGAGTTCTCGGAGTTTTCGGAACCACTCAAAAATCCACGACTTGGAGGTCCATCTCACCATTTTCCCGGCGGTTTCGAAGTTCAGCAATTTCACTCGTCATTTATATCCGATCTTCAGGGGACAGGTCTCTCAGAACATAAAACCATTCTCCTTTTAGACATGAAGTGCGTCGGAGGATGCACCTGCATTCCTCTTCGTTTTGGTATACGATCATATGGGGGCAGGATTTGTAGAGTTCTGCTGCTTCCAGCCAATGCGAAAGGCAGAAACAACATTTATCCCTGGTTCACCTTCATCAACCAACAGGGCAATCATCCTTATTAAAAAGGCTTCATCAACCAGGATTCTTTCCGGTGGCGTGGCTTAAGAACACTCCGGAGCATTTACCACTATAAGGCAGCGGTCATAAGAGGGGCGATGGGAGTCCCTATTTGTCTGCTGCTTGGGAGAAATCGATGTGTTCTTAAGCAAATTATCCAATCGAGTAAGCCTATCAAGAAATTTTTAATCTCCAATGGCGAGGAGGGCATTGCTTAGATACTAGATTTTGCTTTTGGCTTCGCTTTTCGCATATCTGAGTTGCGGCTGCCTGACAGCGCCGCGGGTCCTTCAGCCACAAATGCATAGGTCCTGATCGGAGGCACGGCATGCTGAGCAGCAACATTTACTGAAGGAGACGTGGCACGACTTTTCTTACAGATGGGAGTTACGAATCCAGAACAGAGGAAAAAGGACTGGCATGTAAAACTGAGTCCGGAGAAGCAAGCAACGTAGTGTAAGGAAGAGTGGGACGTGGACTACTCGCTGGTAACCAGGCAAGTAGACGTCTGTCCCTGGTTGTTACTCAGCATGAGTCACAAAAGAAAGCAATAACTTGGGACGGTGTCCGTTGTAGATATCCATATAGATCCGGACAGATACCAAAGCAAGCAGCATGAATCCATCCATCACACAAAGAGCACCGTAGGCCTTCGATCGGTGGGTGACACTCTTACTACAGGAGACACATCTGGAAGCCCCCAAATAAATAAATAAATATTTTATTCTCGACTATGCGAGGCACGCCCATGGAGGCATGATCAGGTAGGTGCAACTGTAGACATTTTATGGTAACTGTAACAGTGGCAGTAGCAAATGGTTTATATAAATAAATAAATACTTAGTTTATTCTCAAATACTTTGAGAGACACCCAATCAGGCGTGCTCAAGGTTTAAAAGTAGTTGTGTATCCCGACGTTACTTCGGGTTCAATCGTGCGTAGTTGTATTGGTCAAGGCACTATAAGTGGAATGTAACAGTATTTGTAGACGCAGCGTAACATATTCTTGCATGTATCTGGAAGAGTTGAGATATGAGTCTAGTCGACTTGCCAGTATGTAGTTGTGGGCAGTGACTTTATTCAGTGGCGAGTCACATCCGCCACGTCGCAGTATTGTAAAGCAGACGTTTGTGGCTTTTTATGGGGTCAACGCTTGCCAGGCGAAAACGCACCACGTCCTGCAACACTGCCGTAAAGCATTTTGAACCTTACTGTATGACTGGCAAAGCCGTTTGACGACTGACTTCATATTAGGTTGTTCGCGGACAAATGGCTCTTAATTTCCTCCGTTAGTTGGACAGGTAATTTGATCTGGGCCGCCGTGGTTGTTGAGGCCGGTTGAGGAGGGGAACATCGCGAATAGTCGTCTTGTTCTGTGTCCAGGTGATCAAAGTTTAAAATTTTCTGCTGTCTGGATTTTTCAGATGTATAAGGTAAGGAAGTATGCACAGGTGTATAGTTCTCCATACTGAACAAGCATTTTGGTAATCGTTATTGGGTTTTTTTGGTGTTCAGCCATGCTCCATGTAAGTCCTTGTCGGTGGTTACGTCCGTCTTGGGCGTAAATGTTTCTTCAGTCCAATCCCAGATCTCCAAGAAGTTCCGGAGCTCGGAGAAAAGGGAAAGTGAGGGACAACCGAGAGAAGACCTCAAAAGCAGGCATGAAGTTAAATATTGTTAAAGTCTTATGTTACAACATTTGGTCTTAAGACAAAAGGATTTACACTGTGCAACAATAATTATGCTGAAAGTGCCTTTTGAATAGCCTATGGAATGATTAGCCTTATAGGTAGATTGCTAACTCCTGTGTATAAACAAGAGCGTTGTACCAGTAAGTAAACTACGAAGTATCGGCTTAGTATGAGCCAAAAGTTGCGTCGGGGAGAGCAAAGATAGTTAGAATATTGGTGGTGATTGCAAGGTGCATGGACAGCAAGTAGCTAGCGTAATACGATAGCGAGCACAGAATAAGTGAAAATAAATAGCTTGCCGCGAGAGAGGTCTAAAGGTCAATTGGCGACAGGGCAGCGGAAAGATTGAATGCAGATGTTCTAAAGGAATAATGGTTATTGAGATACGGAGTGGCTCCTAACGAGCACTGGGTAATAGTATATGTGTGGAGCCAATGGCACAAGCTTTGCTAGCTCTGTTTCGGTAACGGCCATTTCCTTTTCAAGAGCAACCATTTCAGTTGAGAGTGCACTGATTTTGTTAAGTGCATCTTTCAGTGGGTCTATAAGAAGAACACTACAGGAGCGCAGTTTATTCAGGTTGTCTTTTGCAGCAGGACGTTTGGTTGCCTTAACCGCATTTGCGGTGCATGAGGCAGAGCTGTGATCGACAGAAACTGCGGTATTCGAATGAGTACTTCTACGTTTGCCCCGGATTTTGGCTCGGGCGGCTTTACCTTTTATTCCATTTTTGTTAGTCATTACGGAATAGCACGGCTTCATAATTCATGTTCCAGGAACATTGTTTTGTGTATACCGGATCTAAGAACCACAGAGTATAGCACGTCAAAATATCGAGGCAACGCGCCTAACTACTCTAATAAATAGTAGCTATATGTCAGAATAAGCAACAAAAAGTCGAAAACGCACAGTTTCTAACTTCGCGTGGTCAGGGTCAAGGTCACAGAAATGATAATGGACCTAAACCAGTAGTAGCACGAACAAATACTCGTCAAACGAGAGATGTGCTTACAGGACAACGCCATCCGCAGTTTAACGAGGGAAGCCTTACGAAGATCGTTTAAGTAGCTTGGGATTATTTTCATCGGAACGGCGTAGATTTAGAGAGGATTTGCTAGAAACGTTTAAGAGCATTAAGGGACTTAGTGGTATTAGTCCCACACATCTGTTTGAGTTGGCTATGTCAGATCATCTGCGCGGGCATCGCCTGAAGCCCAAACCTCATAGAGCTCGTTTTGGGGAATGGCTAATGCCTGTATTGACGGGAAAGGGTTTCGCTTCCATTGTCCTCGGTGACATCCAAGGTAGTTTGAGTGGCTGCAGTATATTTTTATTTCTAGTGGTATTGCAGTGTGGGCAATAAAAGATAATGATATATGGATATGCTTCCTGCAAACGGGTATGAAACATTAAAGCGTTGACTACGGGTGTAGTTGAAGGTCACGGCATAATCGAAAGTAGGCAAATGGTAAGTACAAATGAAGTGTGAACAGATGTTTTCTGGAGTAAATAAGTGTTAATGCGATTGCTTCATGTATGCAAAGGTAATGCTTGCATGAAGCAACTGGTAAAAGTACCCTACTTCCTTGAATGAGGGGTATTTATATCCCTTGCATGATTACTGTATATGTTGTATTATTTGAAAGCACGATGAAAGAGACGACGCTTGTTATCCAAAGTTGCAGAACTGGTAATGCAGAAACAGAGGAATAAATAATTGCATTGCAGGAGTAATTTGTTTTTGGAACGCATGATGTCTTTGAAAAGATATATGGTCCAATAAGGGGAAATTTACGGAAGTATTAGATGGGATGGTAAAGTGTTAAGAAGGATGGAAATGTGAATGATTATTGAAAGGTATACATAGAGCATCATTGAAATGTACAAGGCTAATGGGTAATGCTGGTGTCCGTGAGTGGTCACTTATAAGTTGTGTGTTTGCAAATGTAGTGACATATAATTGAGTTGATGTAAGTATGCGAATGTAAAAGGAATGCAAATACCAAATACGAATATATATATATCCAAATATATACGTTGGTATAGCAATATCTGAGCATTTACTGAAATGCTTTGGTTACTGTAATGGTTTGAATTTACACATATATGTATATATATATACGCGGGGTGAGATATATACGTATGCATATATACGATGGATATATACATATATCTTTGTGGGAGTTATACAT
>OX104066.1:91229599-91301755 GCA_944474145.2 Dicrocoelium dendriticum | reverse complement strand
TTCATCAATAGCGAAGGTGAAGAGGAAAGGTGACAGCGGGCATCCTTGTCTCACACCGCTGGTGATACTGAAGGGTGGCGAGAGTTTGCCATAAACCCTCACCCTGCCCGAACTATGTGCGTACACCGCTTATATAATGTTTAAATATTTATCAGACACATAGTTCCTCAGCAGACGGTCTGAAAGGGAATGTCGATCGACTGAGTCGAAGGCACCTTTTATGTCAAGAAACACGACAACGGTGGGTCGCCAATAAACCTGGCGGTGCTCCAATACTTGACGCAATGTGAAGATGTGGTCGATGCATCCCCGACCTCGACGAAATCCGGCTTGCTCTTCCCGAGTGCCAGTCAGTCTGTGGAGAATGACAGAGGCAAGCAATTTAGAGGCAATCAAAATCATACTGATCCCTCTATGATTGCTACATTCCAAACGGGAGTTTCCCTTAAAAATTGGGACAATGACGGAGCGGTTCCAGTCTGTCGGGACTGTCTCCTGCTCCCAAAGTTTTACTAGCAACTCGTGTAGATCATCTACTAGAGCAGGCCCCCGATTTTGAAGAGGGCTGGGGCAATTCTATCTGCCCCTGCGGCCTTATGCAATTTCAACAGTCTGATCTCACGTTCGACCTCTGCGCGTGACGGCGGATCCGAGGAGACGGCCCAAGGAGAAGGGCGCTCAATGTACGAAGAAGAAAGTGATAACACGGTTTTGTTAAATGGCCTTGCAAAGTGTTCAGCCCAACGCTCTAAACGTTTTGACAAGCTGTGGATCGGCTGCTTACTCTCGTCGCGTATGGTCTCGCTAACACCATGTCTCCTGCTGCCTGTTTCCCGTATCACACGGAATAACACGATGATTACTAACGGCAACGGCTCTTTCCATCTCAGAGGCACGATGAGACCACCAGGTTTCGCGATCCTTCCTAAGGCTAGCACATAGTTTTGCCCCGAGATTTTTGCGAGCCTCATTGTATCCGCTTCCAGCCGGAATACGTCGGCGAACATCCATAATTCCATAGACTGTGTAGAGACCCAATGTCCGGTTTGGCAATGTGCTTTGCCACATGAAGACATGCCTGCTAACAGTAACGTTTGACGAATGTGCGACCAATGATCTTCAACGGTGTTTAGTGGGCGCTTACTCAGTCCAGATGTCAGCGCACTATGGTATACATTCAGAACATCTGGCTTCGCCAGCTGGCTGGTGTCAATCCGTTCACATCGACGTTGCGGACGTCCACCGAAACGCATCAGGAGGTCGGCACAGACAAGTGCGTGGTCAGCGTCCACGCTCGTGCTCCAAATCGAGCGACAATTTTGGACACAGCCTCTCCAGCGGTAATTGATCGCGATATGATCGATTTGCGTCCATGGTTGGCCCGAGGCTGATGGTCGCCAAGTCACGCTTCTGCGGGTGCTGTGTCGAAAGTTAGTGCTCGCGAGAAGGAGGCGAGCATCTTAGACGGACTTCCTCCGGAACTATTCAAGTATAGCGGTGTGGCGGTCATTAACCAGCTGACCGCGCTGTTCGCAAAAATTTGGCGTGAAGAGAAAGTGCCTTCCTCTTGAGGCGAATCAGGCATTATCCCGATTTTCAAGGAAGGCGCTCGCACTTCATGTGCAAATCATCGCGGGATTAGTCTTATTTCGGTCGCCTCTAAGCTATTGGCATCCATTCTGCTTCGCAGGCTATCCCCAGTACGTGAATCATACTACCGCGAAGAACAAGCTGGTTTCCGTCCTGACCGCCGATACGTGGATCAAATCTCAAAGCTCCGCCAGCTCCTCGAACATCGCCACATTTATCACAGGCCCACTATCATTGCATTTCTAGACATCCGTGCCGCTTTTGACTCCATTGATGGACCTGCTTTATGGCGTTGCTTACTAAAGAACGGGGTGCCAGAGAAATATACCGCTATCTTACGAGCACTTTACCTTCATACATCCGGCAGAGTGAGGGTTTATGGCAAGTTTTCCTCGCAATTTACTGTCAACAGCGGTGTGCGACAGGGTTGCCCTATGTCCCCATTCCTCTTCAACTTCGCAATCGAAGACGTTCTGTCGAATGCTCTAGAAGGTTTCCAACATTTTGGCATAGAGCTTCTACCGGGTGAACGCGCGACCGACTTAGATTATGCTGATGATATCGCCTTACTTGGTGACGATCCTCAGCGTATGCAACTCATTCTGGATCGTTTGGTGGCTGAAGCATCTAAGTATGGCATGAGCTTCGCCCCCATCGAATTGTAAAATACTGCTCAAGGATTGGCTTTCACCTGCTCCCGTACTCACTCTCGAAGGTGCACAACTTGAACAGGTAGATAGTTTCGTCTATCTTGAAAGCTGTGTTTCTACTGACGGCACTATCAACAAAGAAGTCTCTCTTCGTATCGCTAAGGCTCGATCAGCATTTGTCAATTTGAGGCACTTGTGGCGTCGTCGCGACGTCTCATTCTCACTAAAGGGTCGCGTTTACAGTGCAGCACTTCGCTCAATGATGTTGTATGGGTGCGAGTCCTGGTCGATTCGCGTGGAAGACATGCGTCGTCTTTCTGCGTTCGATAACGGTTGCTTAAGGAGGATCGCTCGTGGTTGGTGGCAACATCGAGTTACCAGTACTGACGTTCGTCGTCGCGTCTTGGGGAATGCAAGTATTCCCTTCAACAAACTGGTTTTGTTGCGCCAGTTGAGATGGCTCGGTCACGTCCTTCCCATGGCACCTGAGCGTCCACCGCGTCGCGCTCTATTCGCTCGTCAAGGACCTGGATGGAGGGGGCCGCGTGGTGGTCAGCCTTCCACGTGGCGGCAGCACATGAAATCGCTGACGTGTCTATCCGCTGTTGAATCCGTACGTCTTCCAGGATGGGGACCCAAAGATGAGGAGTGCCAATGGCTTAGCACTCTTGAAGGTATGGCCCGCACCCGGAATCAATGGAAAACTTGTGTACAGTATTGTGTTAATTCACATGATTAATACTACAAACATTAAAATGACAAAAAAAGAAAAGCGGCGTGTGAAAAACCAACTGAAAATGTTTTGTTCTACTTTTTCTCGAAATGCTCTATTCTTCTTGCGGCATATTAGTTGAAGTGTGTTGCTCACCTTCAACTAGCATGCCACGATGATTATGACGCGTTGAATCTTGCCTATCTGTTGATCTTCATGGTTTTATACTGGTTCTGTGTCTAGTTAATAGATTGTTGAGAATACATACATACATACATACAATACATTTTAAGAAAAAAGGAGCCACCCTCATTCCAAGCCCCAACCTGGAGGACCAGAAGGCTGAGTTTGTCTGGCCTCTAACCATTGACCAACCAGGTATGAGTGGCTCTGAAGGTGCAACAATTGCACCACCCAGTATAGCTCAATGGATCACTGAGGCACACAAACCATCACACTGCTGTGAGGTCCAGCCTCATTGCGATAATAATCCATGTAAGTCAGCAACAAGAGCTAGAGGAAGTATCTGGTCTCACGGTTTTATTCAGCTTCGACTTCTGAGAGAGGGTGGATCCAGTGACAGTCATGGGAGCAAGGCGATCACTGCCTGGTGAAAAATCTAACAATCCTGGCCGATTAAATTTCCCTAAACAGTTTGAAAAACTGGATGAGTTGACTCTCGTCAAATATACTTTCACTAACACGAAGTCTCCTGCCGCCAATTTACCGTATCAGACGGAATAACTTCCGATGCTTACCAAGGGTAACTGGCACTTCCATTTTCGACGCACGAGGAGACCAACAAGATCCGCGGTCACACTCTAGGCTAGCACAGCGTTTTGTTTTGAGGTCTTTGCGAATTCGCTTTCAGCCGGAGTGTGCCAGCGAGCAGATAAATTCCAGAGGCTGCCAAGAGGCTCAATGTCCAGGTTGACTTTTGGATTTACTGCATGAGTATTTGTCCGATGCTATTAGGGTCTGGTGACCAACTGTATTTAGTGAGCGTTTGCTCAACCCGAATGCCAGCGTGTTTCGATATGAATGCAGAATATGTGGCTTTGCCAGTTGGCTGATGTCTATGCGCCCACAGGGATATCGACGGCGTCCAAAAAAAGGCACTCGCAGATCAGCACATACAAGTGCATGGTCAACGTCTACAAAAGCGCTCCAAATCGAGCGACAGTTTTGGGCGCAGTCTATCCAGAGGTAACTGGTCGCAATGTGATCGATTTGCGTTTTTGGCTGGTGGGTGCCATGTCACTCTCCAGCGGGCACTGTGTCGGAAGCTAGTGCTCGCAAGAAATAGCCGAGCATCTCCACACAAATGAAGCAATCGCGAACATTACCTTCAACAAAATTGTTCCGCTGCGCCAGTTGTGGTGAATTGGTCACGTTCTACGCATGGCGCCTGAGCGTTTATCGCGCAGCACTCTGCTCATTCGTCAAGGAATGGCTGGCGGCAACCGAGTGGTGGCCAACGTTTCATTTGATGACAACATAAAATCGTTGACGTCGCTTCCAGTCGCTGTTGGACACCACCTCTTTCAGGATGGGGATCCACGGATGAGAAGTGCCAAAATGTTCACACGAATGAAGGCGGCCTGCAGCCGGAAGCACGTAAAAATATTGTGTACGCAATCGTACTGATTCACATGTTTAACACCACAAATATAGAAAAAAACAAAAAGAAATAAGTGGAAAGGTACTAACTAGGTCACTGTCGTTCTTCTTACTCGCGTCAACTCTTCTTGACTGCAGCTAGCCGTTGTTGGCTCAATGTAGCTTAAAACGAGTCACTCTTTTACTCTCCAGCCTTCATTTGTCTCGAACTTCTGTCTCTCTAACCTTCGCTCGCCTGTCCATTTATTCATTGAAGCTGTAGGTATCCACTATTTGTCATACGTCTAAATGATATGGCTACCCCAGCCACTGATACATCCTTCTCCAGAGCCACTATCTCCGCTTAGCAGCAACTAGTCGCCATAAGCTCCATTCAACTCTGCGGATATCCGGAGCTCGCTAGGCTGGCTAGACGAACAACCTCCTAACAACCTCCCACTGAAACATCCTTTTCTAGGCCACTATCGCTGCTTAGCAGCAGCTACTCGCCATAGGCTCCATTGAACTCTGTGGATATCCGGAGCTCGTTAGGAGTCGCTCCTTTCTTACAATGTTTATTCTCTTGGATTGTTTGCATCACGGTTCAGCTGGTTTGTTGACCTATTTTTTGACACTTTAGTTATCCATTAGCACCTAGAATGTTTAACCTAACTAGCACTTTTGGCCACTGAAAATCGGTCCATGTTTGCATCTCTCGATCATCTTACCTTCAACACTTAGTCTTTCCTTCATGTTTATTTAATCCTAGCTTGCTTTTGGTATGCTCAGCTTCCTACCTTCATATACCCATGTACGTAAGATTTAGTATGTGCCTTATATAATCCACACCCCGTGAATTATATATGAATAAGGCCACATCGTCACCGTCTTTTGTTTTTGGATAACAACCAATCGTGACTACATACCCACCTGGTCTCAGGTTGAATTCTAACGCTGTTAGCTAATACCTCATGAATTTCTTACCGGAACCCTGCTCTACATCCTCATATACATGTAAGTATTTTAGCCATTAGGCCATGATTTCTGCATTATTAAAAATTTTCAGCGTAATATCGGTTACACATTGCACACCATTTGTCTCAATTAAATGACTTAAAGTAGGATTTCTACAATTCTTGGTGCAATGACTGTCTTTTTTAGTCTTCTCTCGGCCTGTTCCTCTCTTTCCTTTTTCTATGAGGTCGTGAACATCTGAGAGATCCGGGAATGTACTGAGGAACTGCCCCCGCCTGGGATGGGATAAAATAACCAACAAGGACTTACCTGGACCATAGCTCCACTTCCACACTAACTATCTTCACCCAACCTCTCAACCACGGATGTCCAGTGAGGGTAGCTGGACACAAATTCTTTGCTGCCCGGCAAATATACATAATCAGAGAAGGAAATTCTGCTTACCTGCAAAATCAGACTTTCTCCTCGACTGACCCCAACGTCCAGCTTGGAATCTGATTGTGCCAGTTGTCTGGCCAACAGAGGAGTCACTCGACTGCGAATAACTGAAGGAACTAATGCTTTATAAACAGCTTTGCCAGTTGCACATGACGGATCATAGCAATCGACGACAGTGTTCCAGGACGTGGTGGGTTTTCAACTGGCAAGCGTTCTCCCTATAAAATGCTACAAAACTACGTTTATCAACATTGTGACGTGGCGGATATGACTCGCCACTGAATAAACTCACCGCCCGCTGTTATACACTGGAATACCGACTAGTCGTTTTTCGATATTCTACTGACACGCACAACAGAGTTACTCTTTCTTCACATAATGTACCCACTTTAAATACTGTGCTAGTTTTATTTCCTCTACGCACACTTGAAAGCATTTTACTGGCACTCCACTTTTGACGTTGCTCCTCATGAGTGCTTCGAAGGTTTCTGCAAATTGTATAACTTTGGCCACAGCCTATTACGCGCGTTGTAAAGTATCTGTTGCGTCACATAATTGCTGGTAACTTTTGTTCATACCTAAGTTGGTATGGCTCCACGAATGCGAGAATAAAATATTTATTTATTTGTTGTCAGTGTACGCTCCTTTCATTCTCATGGTTATCTTCATGGTCCCATGTCCGCCTCTCAAACTGCTTCACATAAATATATATATGGTTAGCGGCATCCGGATGCACATTTGCATGCCAACGTGGCCAGCCACCGAACGCTTGTGTCTACAGAGAGACTATGGGTGGCTAACTCTGCACAACCTCCAGACCCATATCTAGTGTACACCCGAAGGAATAACACCGGGTGGCAAGTGGATGGGAGCCATGTTTCATCAACGAAGCCGGCCCGCACTCCTTCACAGGTAAACGCAAGCAGGTTGTATTTGAGAATCAAGCATACACAAGGCGGTGGCTGAACCGTAGTCCGCTCCACACTGAGTGCATGGAACCGCTCTTCGATTTTAGCGCGGCCACAAGGACCGTGCACACCGACCCCGACAGTAACGACCAACTGTCTCCTTGAGCTAGTTTGGACAAAGTGGTTGGTAATAAACAAGTAGGTACCTTATCAACATGCACATTCGGCGCAGCCACACCGTGGATGTCAAACGACAGTGAAGCACTTGAAATGATAACAACATAATATATACTGAATAAAGCATGCGGACATGCTGGCATTCGCTAAAGTAGCATAAGTAGTAATTTGGATATCAACAAAGTTGCGCTAAGTTCATGATGTCATAATATATATTCTTAAAAGGGCCACAAACGCGAAAACGTTAACGGAGCAAACCGCAATAAGCTTAAGCGACGTGTGCAAATTAATAGAAGATTATTCAGGTAGACATGGAGGTAACAAAGTAAGCGTTAAGAGTAGATAGCAAACCCAGCACCTGAAATAAAGCAACTCAGCAAGCAAGCAAGCGGTTAGAAAATCGAATGCAGAATAGCTACCAACTCTGCGCCGGTTCTTTTACGTTCTCAGCAGGACTCGTAGTCGTTTCGAGGTTGGGCCCGTGCAGCCTCGCACGTGATATAATTCATGCAATTGAGACCGTAAGTGCTAAAGCACCATGCGCTCGACGTCCATGGACTACAACTCAACGACGCTGGCTACTTCTGCACTTGCTGTTTCTTCTCTGCGTGGACGAGGTATTTCTCTAGCATTTGGGCAATAGCCTAGTTATCAGCCTCTTTCGATTCCAAACACATGTCAATAACCTTAGAAAGTACTAGGCTCACATTGAGTATGTGCTGATAGTAAAGCTACGGTTTCCTAACATGCTGATACCTTACACTTAGCTGACCATATACAAGCTGCGTCGGTCTCCGCGTCACATCACCACGCAACACATGACCGAGCCACCTAAAGCACCTCAGCAAACATATGCAGTCCATTGAATATATCACCATCATCAACCGCAGTACATCAGCCCTTTAAATTGATGCGGCAGTGTCACACAACCATGATAACCTAAGGAATAAATAATAATAAGAGTGAGAGAAGAGGGACTTTCCTGAAAACCGTAATACCCTAAGCAAACATTCAGGATCAAGGCGCTGTGTTTTAACAACATACCGTCACCAATAGCTGACTACCGTGCAAAGCTAAGGCGGTGTCGGTGAGACAGCTTCCTTGCGGCTTTTACTGCCTCTTGTCATAGTCAGCCATTACCACGCAAGTAAGTCAGCACAAAAGACACTTTAAATACGCAATCCGACTAGGAGACGGCAACAGACGCGCCACTGGTATCGGTTGCGAGCCATGTCCTGTAAAGTCTCGAGCCAAGCACAAGGCGTGTCACGTGGACTCCAGCCCGGAAGGCGAGACGGAGAAAGGGCAGCCAGTTTAGTCTTCAGTGACTTTATTTCCCGCTGCTTCTGCAATTTCTGTCCACCTCGAGCCTTGCGCCACCCCACACTTAACAGACTAAACAAGTCCCTCCTAGGTAGGCGGAGACCAGGCATGCATAGCACGTGCCCGAGCAAACGCAAAGCATTCAATGTGATCTGTCAGTCAAGGGAGCTAACCTGATTATCGCAAACTAGTACTCGCGTACGCACATCATCGTTGCGGACACGCTAGTGCCATCCGACTCCAGCAATGCTTTGCAGACAACGATGATCAGACTTGAAGGTGCTTGAGATCTTCGGACTGTAGGGGCCAAGTTTTACTATAATAAAGCAGGACGACCCTCACTGTGGCCTTGTATACACTGTCTTTCAGACGTAGGGAAACTCCCTTCTGTCTCCAAAGATGCCCGAGGTACAAGAAAGCAATCCTAGCTTTTGCAATGTGTGAACTAAATTCAAATTATATGCGCTTATCGCTGCTGATCCATCTGCCAAGGTAAGTGATTCAATCAACCTGTACGAGTTCCTAGTTAGCAAGCGTCAAGGGATCGTCAAGTGGCTGGTGGTCCTGTAGCAACACTTTGCATTTTGAGGGTGTTATGCTCATACCAAATAAGGAGACCACTCTAGACAGGCTATTCAGAATTGATTGTGCCGCCGCAACCTCGTCGAAAGGCAAGACCATATCGTCCGAATGATCCAGCTTAACTAACCTTTCACCTGGCAGGACCTTAACGGCTACATAGTGAGATTCCGTAAGGGAACACTCCATGATAGAGTCCACGACGGAAAGAAACAAAAACGGGGCAATCGGACAACCCTGACGTCAGCCACTTGCTGTCGGAATGCTATCTGACAGGTCACCGTAGACCCTGACGCGGCCTGTAGTGTTCGCGTATAGAGCACGTAGGATGTACACATATTTCGTGGGAACACCTTTCCACACAAGTATCTCGAACAGAATGCATCGATCGACCGAATGAAACGCACTCTTGAAATCAAGGAACACAGCTAATGTCGGCCTGCGGTATGCTTGGCGCTGCTCTATCACCTGTCGCAGTGAATATATGGTCTACTCAGCCAGGTCCTGCGCGGAAACCTACCTGCTCCTCTCTAATCTGAGGTTCCAGTTCCACACTGAGGCGACGAACGAGAATGGAGGTCGGTAATTTTGTCACAACTGGCGTTATGCTAATGCGCCTGTGCGTAACACAGTCTGGGCGGCCGCTCTGCTTGTATATTGCCGCCATAATCGTTTCGCTCCAATGATCCGTGACACCCTTCCAGATACGTTCGAATAAAGAGGATAGCGCTTTGCAGAAGACCTCACCTACATCCTTAAATAGTGCAGGTGGGAATGAACCCAGGCCAGTGGCACAAAAACGATTGAGAGCTGTCTTTGAGTTTCGGACCTCGGCCTCCGACGGAGGCTCTAAACTAACCGTCCAAGAATCGTCCTGTATCACCTGAATAGGAAACGATCCGGGAGCAGTGGGCCAGCTGAACTGATCTTCAAAGTGTTCCGCCCAACAAGGCATACGGCGTGGTTATTGTGTGTTAGCGCATCCGCGCAGTCTTTGATTATCTCACTGACGCCTGGTTACATGGGATCAACGTACTCTTGCCTGGAGAACTACTTCTGACTTCGGAAGGCACATTCTCCCGCGATACAAATCCAGAACAAATAGTCAATATGAGCTCTTCAATCCGCTTTGACTGCTTAATTGGCCGTGGTTTCCTACATTTCTAATCAATTTTACTACATACCCTGGGGCATCTGCTATTCTTGCTTGGAAACCATATTCTATCCTTCAAGACTTCAACAACGATTCGACATATTTCAATGTATATCCTTCGGAGACTTCACGTGGTTCTTCAGAAGCTCAACACTTCATATTCAAAAAGTATGTTTAGCTCCCGACCTACCAGTCGGGCACATGATTGTATTCAGGCAGGCAATAGGCACCCGGCTAACGCATCAGCCGGCAAAAAATGGGACGCAACCTGACTGCGAATAACCGAGCAAACAAAAGTTCAACAAGAAACATAAGCAGTTACAACTTGCCATTTAATGGATTGGCGGCAGTGATTCGGGATGTGGTGGGTTTTCGCCTGGCAAGTGTTCTCCCTATAAAAAGCCACAAATATCCGTTTAACAACACTGCAACGTGGCGAAGGTGACTCGCCACCGACTAAGGTCAGCCCATAACTTCACACTGGCAGGTCAACTAGCGTCCCAGCAAATGGTTCGGCGGCAGTGTTCCAGGATGTGGTGGGATTTCGCCTGGCAATCGTTCTCCCTATAAAAAGCCACAAGTATCCGTTTAACAACACTGTGACGTGGCGGATATGACTCGCCACTAAATAAAGTCACGGCCTCTTCCCTTTTTCGGAGGATCATTCACACATCACTGACGTCCTTTGATTCAAAGCGTCCCATTGATTTCCCCCTTTGATGGTGAACACAACAAACAAAAGCACACATTCACATTTGCCTACTCACACAACATGTCCCCTTCCAAATACACAGTTAAACATAGTTTTACATCTCAACACCACATAACTTCCCGTGCTATTGGTCACAATGTACTAATTTGTTTAATTGTTCATCATATATATCTGTAATAACATGATCACGCCCTTGATAGTGTGTCTCGCAGTGACGAGAATAAACTATTTATTTATTTATTTATTTATTTATTTAGATAGGTTCGTTACACTGGAACCTCTACATCTGCATATACTGTAGTCTTTTTTGTTTTCTACGATATCACCGTTGACCTTTGCGTTACTTGTGCACGAACTCACTGTATTTTCATATCTCTCTTGAGCGTACTCTTCAATTACCTTTCAATGGATCATTCAGGTTTGTCAATCTGTTATTAGCTGAGGTCTCGGTTTCATGACAGCCAAATTACAATTTCGCATTTTCACCACCGTACAGTTCCAACCATGGACATATGAACAATTTTCTACTGTCAGTGTTGCAGTTGACATAAAACGTCTGTACAGTTGTATATATCTGATCATGCCTCCATGGGCGTGCTTTGCATAGTCGAGAATAAAATATTTATTTATGTTGCGGATCATCTGGTAATTAATTGTGAATGTTTGTGAGTAATAATCAGCAATTGTCTATTTCTTCTGCCTCCTTCATTTCTTGCGCCCTACTGGTCCACCAGGATTCTTTTTCAGCAAGCAGGCTCCGTTGTACTTCGCGCCGGATAGTCCACCTAGTCACAGTGTGCTCAGAGTCAGCCGGGAGTTTCCTCCTGGATTCCAACTGGTTCACCGACATCTCGGATATCTAGTGAGTTGTGCGGTGACGATTTTATAGTGCCAGCAGCAGATGCTCTTGCGTCGTGCATGGCGGCCGAGATCTTATTCTACTGATGCTCAGCGTCATTAGGACAAGACTGCAAAAGTTCGGTACGTAGTGAGTCTTGATAGGCTTGAATGATCGAAGACTGAGACAGTTGCTCAGTTGTCAATCGGGGTAGACGCTTAGTGCACCTCCCGGTTAAGTTCATAGAAGATCCACAGTGTACCAAGCCAGGACCCGTCGACGCAGGTATTGCAGTACGAGCGGCAATCCAGAACGGAACCGTGCAACCTGTAACTTATGGCAATGTGATCAATTTTGGTCCATCGCTGGCTAACTCCAGGAGGACGCCAAATGGAAATTCCGAGTCCATTTTGTCTACAAGCAGTGCTACTTCGAAACAACCGGTGCTCCGCACACAGTTGCAGCAGCCGCTCGCCGTTGTCAGCCTGTTCGGAGTTAAGCTCATAATAACTACCCAGTTGAGCTTCTGACGAGCTCATACACCCTACTTGTGCGTTTATATCTCCTGCAAGTAGTATAATATCCGAACAAGCAGCACTGCATAGTAGCCCATTCAGTTCAAGATAGAATATGTGTTTGACAGCATTTGAACTGCAGTCGGTGGGCGCATAAGCGAGTCACAAACATACAGCATTTTGTACTACTTCGTGAACCAACCTAAGTTGATGTCGTTATACGGGCTGCCCACAAACGGCTGGTTACCGGAATCCAATCAACCAGCGATGACAGCTTTGGAGCGTAGAATAATACCTAGATCAGCTTGACCCGTGAGTGCTGCATCGGTGTCTCCGTATGCGTGTAACCAATAGCGGGTGGACAAGCCGGCCACTGGTAATACAACCCCACTTAGGTCATAGATCCTCGTTTCGGAAACACAGCGCACAGTACTCATTGTGTTCAAGGTACGTGCGAGTGCAGCCTGTTGACCTAGTTGTCTTAGAGTGCGAAGGTTGAGAGCCGGCAGGGTAACGGGACAGTTTATCCTTACAAGGGATTTTTAACGGTAGGCGTCCGCTGCGTGCAGCTTGAAGGTGGCTGCAGATAATTCTACTCTAGTAGTACATGAGTTGCCCGTAATTAAGCTGGGAGAGATAGTAAATAGGAGCTGGAATGAGGTAAGAGAAACAGGTGCAAAGGAAAGGAGGCGCCAGTAGTAGCATGTTTTCGCTTATCTGCCCTGTTGTATGCAGCAACTAAGGCGACCCTTGATAACCTGCACGATGGCCAATGCAGGTTGTAATTTACGTTTGAAGAAATAATCATGGTTGGATGTGGGCAGAGATACTGCCAGTTCGCCCAGAATTAGACAGAAAGACGAGTAGGGTCCTCAACCAAAGCCTTCGGCTCAAAAGCCTGTCGGCATGACGGATGAGAGGTGGTAATGATTCACTTTAACGGAAATGGACGTCATGCCATGAGAGCCTCCCAAACTGGAGGACCAGGAAACTGAGTTAGGCTAACTTCCAACCATAGAACAACCTGGTAGGAGTTGCTCACAAGGGGCTTGGATGCCGGGGTCAAGGAGGTACGCAAGCCGCCGCAAAACTTTAAGAACCGGCCTCATTGGGATTAGTCCAATCCATGCCTTCAAATCCGGCGCAACACTTTCGTGTCCTCAAATCTGTTGCACACGGCCGATAGGCAGAATAAGTCGCAAACATTGTTAATGCGACCGCTCGATATATCTAATATCCCAATGGCAAAATGTCCATGTTTCCCTGTCGTATAGAAGAACGGACCGCACAAGGGATTTGTACACCAACAGCTTCGTGCAGACGGTCAGCTGGTGGCCATTCTACACTCGGTACTCTAGTTTCCCGAATGTCTCCGCTGTCTTCGAGACGCGGATACGAAACACATTGTGAATCTGCTGGTCAGTCGACACCACACTGCCATGGAAACAGAGGATGGATGGGCATACAAGACTTTAGCACCAATGCTGATTCGCGGAAACATTGCAGATTCCAACTCCGGTGAAGGCTGAGAGAGACAGACAGTTGTGCTTGTGTTGATGGTTAGCCCGAAATTGGCAGCTGTCGAAGCCAGTGCACTAACCATGTGCTGCAACTCATCCACACTGTGTGAAAACAACGCACGGATTAGCTTCCGAAAGTTACCAAGCGCGACGGCCATTCCCATCTCCGAGGCACGATGAAAGTACCAGGCTTCGCTGTCTTCCTGCAGGCTAGCAAACAGTTTCTTCTAGACATTTTTGCAAATCTTCTTTTGTTGGCTTATAACCGGAACGGGTCGGAGGAATTAAAAGGTTCCAGAGACGGCATAAAGATGTAACGCCCAGATTAACAGTTTAATTTGCAGCTTGAGGACATGCTTGTGGCGTATGAGACAATCAGACGTTCACAAGCAGCATCGTCTGTTCCTACATGTGCCCGCGTAGGCCTGCCTGCCCTTTACACACGCACTAGTGACATGGCTTCAGCCAATCTTTGGATGCACTGTACAACTTCTAGCCAGCATACACGATGTGTGCTGTCAGCTCGGTGTTTCGAGTGTCCTTGCGTCGTTCGGCCACAAGTTGTTATTGCGTCCGCAGACTTGAGTTAGTTTCACACATGTAGGCGATGGAGTCTCATCATCATCAACGACGGAGTATGGTTGGTGGCATTTAGTTTCGGATTTGCCTGTCACTGCAGCCAACCACAGCACGCCTGCGCCTACAGAGGGACAATGGGTGGCTTCCGCTGCACCACTCATAGCTCCAACAACACATCTGATATTCAGTGTGAACCAGAATGAATAACACCGGGGAAGCATGTGGATGACAGCCATGTTTCATCAACGAAGCCGTCCCAACCTCCTTCACAGGCAAACACAAGCACGCCGTATTTAGTAATCAAGCGTACACAAAGCGGTGACTGAACCGAAGTGTGCTCCGCACTGAGTGCTTGGAACCTCTCTTTGCTCACGGCACGTCCAAAAGGACTGTGCACGCCGTCCGCTCCAGCAATAACCAACTGCCTCCTGGAGCCAGTATGGACGAGGTAGTTGGTAACAGACCAGTAGGCACCTTATCAACATGCACAGTAAGCGCATCCACACCAAAGTTATCAAACAACAGCCAGTCACTTATAGCGGCAAGAGGAAATAAAATAATTCGGATAACGGCCGACACAGTTCTTTATTCAATTAGCTTACGAAATAAGTTGCTTGCCAAAATTTCCCCTATAGTTTCAAGAGGTCAGAAAATATATTTTAAGAAAAGGTTGTCAAAATGTTATCGAAGTCAACGACAAGTAACTTGAGTGCCGTGTGCATGTTAATAGAAGATAGTTCACGTCGGCAATAATGAGACAATATATCAAATACACCACCTGAAACAGAGACCAGCAGGCAAGCAAGCGGTTGGTTAATCGAATGCAGTGTACCTGAAAACGCTGCGCCGGTTCCGCCTATGTTCTCAGCAGGACCCGTCGTATCTTCGGTGGTGGCCCAGGGTGGCCTCGCTCATGACTCACTAAGACTGCCTGACTCCGACACTCGAGACGGCACAGGCTACAGTACACTGCGCTCGATGGCGATGGAGTACA
Organism: Dicrocoelium dendriticum; assembly: GCA_944474145.2. Taxonomy (NCBI): domain Eukaryota; kingdom Metazoa; phylum Platyhelminthes; class Trematoda; order Plagiorchiida; family Dicrocoeliidae; genus Dicrocoelium; species Dicrocoelium dendriticum. The sequence continues at coordinate 91,286,493 of OX104066.1, read as the reverse complement.
ACCAATCGGTGCTTGCCGCCTCCGCACTTGCCGCTTCTTCTCTGCATGCATGAAGTTTTTCCGCTGCACCTCATCAATTGCCTTCAGGATCAGATCGCGCCATGCACGCAGATCAACCGCGTTCGATTCCCATGACCCAAGATATCGTGAACGAATATAGGCAGATTTCGTTCGAGACATTGCAGAAAGTGCTTGGTAACACCATCCGACGAATGCTCCACTTTCGTCAAAACGACGGAGGGCACTTCGAAAATCTAATTCGTTGATATTTACAGGCGTTTCCTATATTCCCTGTAAATCGAAGTAAAGAAATGAATAAATGTATGTTCTCGATTGTACATGGGTAACACTATCGAAGTTCTGAGCAATTTGTAAAATTAGCAATTGTCTGACTACGACGGCAATGGTTGTATTCATGACTAAATTGGTATGCTGTCTAATGGTGCCACCATTGCTTCGCGGCAGACTGAACTCTGAGTGTGTTGTCACGTCAAGTTGTCAAAAATTCGTTTTTATGCACCCATGAAGGGTGAGTTGGCTGCTGTAACACACACGATCAAAACGGTGAAGCGAAAAGCACTACAAGCTTACAATGTTCTCCTGGCAGTATGATTCCCTTTAGCAGCGAAAGCAGCCTAATAATGCTTACGGGTTTATTGGAAGCTAGTCATGAGGCGATAACAGAACACCGGTGTATGCCGCTTTCACATTTGCCACTTTATCTCCGCATGCATGAGGACTTTATCCTGCAACTTGCGACGGCCCTCCTGATCAGATCGCGCCATGCATGCCAATCAACCGCCTTCGGATCACCTGACCAGCAATCAGGATTAGAAGGTGAAAGGCTCAATTTGATCATGTCCTGGTAACGAAGCTTCTGTTTCCCCACATGCCGCTTCCCAATACTCAGCTGACCATATAACAGCTGTTTCGGTATCCGCGTCGAATTCATACGGCTCACATGACAAAGCACCTCAGCTGCCTCAGCAAACGTATGCAGTCCACCGCATACATTCCACTACGGCGCAACACTTCCGTGTCCTCAACTCTGTCGCACCAACCGAAGTGTAGAATCCATCGAACTTTTGATGGAACCACTCTAGATATCACACCTCTCGCCGGCACATCGTCCAGGCTTTACTGCCGTATAGAAGAACGGACAGCACAAGGGATTTGTACACCAACAGCTTCGTGCAAACGGTCAGCTGGTGGCCATTCCACACTCGGTACTCTAGTTTCCCGAATGTCTCCGCTGTCTTCGAGACGCGGATACGAAACTCATTGTGAATCTGCTGGTCAGTCGACACCACACTGCCATGGAAACAGAGGATGGATGGGCATACAAGACTTTAGCACCAATGCTGATTCGCGGAAACATTGCAGATTCCAACTCCGGTGAAGGCTGAGAGAGACAGACAGTTGTGCTTGTGTTGATGGTGAGTCCGAATTTGACCGCTGTCGAATCCAGAGCACTAATCGTGCTGCAACTCATCCGCGCTGTGCACCGTCATTAGCATACAGCAACATACGAATAGTTGACTCACAGCCTAGGGTTCTCGAACCAAAACGACGGATGTTCAGAAACCCACCATCAATACGGTCGCCACAGGAACACACGCCGAATCAAAAGCACGAGACGTCATTGCATGAAGTTCAATATTAAACAAGGAAGTAGCTAAGGCACCACCTTGCATCACACCGGAGACAACTGCAAAGTCATCCGAGGTCTCTGCACTCAGCTGCACTCTCCCGCGCATAACACTGCGCAGACATTCAATTAAACTTATAAACTTACGCGGGCAACCAAACGTACTCAATACCAGCCACAATGCCTCGCGGTTCACCGTATCAAATGCTTTGATGAAATCAATATACAGCGTGTACAACGGCTGGTGTCGTTCTCTGCACTTCTCCTGCAACTGACCAGCCGCAAACACCATATATATAGTGCTGCGACCTGAACGGAATCCACATTGCTCTTCCGTCACGTTCGGTTCCACAACCTGACTGATGAGGTGGTTGAGCAGAATTCGGGAAATCCCCTTGCCCACGCAACTCAGCAAATTGATGCCACGATAATCCGTGCAGCAATGCTTGCTCCATTTGCCACGGAACACAGTGGTAGAGCAAGGGCATCTTTAAGCTCAGGAGGCACCTCCTCCTCAATCCATACGTGTTAAACCAAGTAGTGCAGCGTAGTCACTATCGCGCGTCATTAGTGTTTCAATAATTCAGGCTGGAGCTCGTCGGCACTGGCACACTTGCCGCATCGCAGCTGATCAAGTGCTCTCTGTGTCTCATCTGGCGTCGGCGTGTCCGTCGGACTCTCCTTCACATCGTGATGTTTCAGCTTGTTCAAGGTTGGCCAGTCGGTCTCCGAACGGCTGTTCAAGAGACGGTCAAAATGATATCGCCAAACCTGCGTTATGTCTACAGTCTGTGTGCAGATAGCGTCCGAACTATCGTCGAGCAACGTCCTCAGCGGCCACAATCTAAGTCCATACACCGCCTTTAAGGAGTCAAAGAATTCATTGTGTTGGCGACGTTCGGCGTAGCGTTCCATCTGCTTCGCCTTCTCCGTCAACCATGCATTTGAAATACGACGGAGCTGTCGGGTCAGCGGTCGTCGAATTCTGCCAAACTTTCTCTTCCTCCCCAAGTCACTGGGGTCTGCGACATTGCAGCAAATGCTGAATTCTTCTCACACACCAATGCGCCAATCGTCGCATTGTTCCCATCAAACCAATCGGGTCGCTTACAGTTTGTGCGCTTGACGGTCTCCTCGGAAGCAGCTACCACCTGGTCACGAATGTGGTGCCACGCGTCTTCCGCTGTTGCTGTGCATTCCGCATCACACAGTCGTGCATCTTTCGACTTCTCTAGCTCAATATGTTGCTCCACAGTACAGAAGGACAGAATGTTAACTTTACGTTGATTCAAGGCGGGATTTCAATACATAGGTTTGCGAAAATATATGTGTAGCTTTTTTCCGAACCAACCTACAATCAGTGCGACACTCACCTCCACGCAGAACACGTGTCAAACGCACTTCACGCTGACGTACGATGACATATTGGAAAAGGTGAGTGTGACTACTCCGAAAGTGTGTCCAAGTTGCTCTTTCACTCGCACTCAGTGCAAACCGAGTACTCGAGATCATCTTGCTGTGAATAGTACCTGGTGAGAACAGTTCGTTAACGTGTGCATTCGTCGAACCAGTGCCATGCGGAACGATGACATCTGTCCACACCGATGCATCCCACCCAACGTGCGCATTGAAATCACCCAACAGAAATAGTCGGGAGCTCCTCGGCACAGACCGTAGCATGAAAGATAACTGAGTGCAGAATTGATTACGCGTGTCATCAGGATAACACCTGGTCGAGACCTACATGCATATAAAAGTGGCAGACTAACCCCTTCCGAGTCGTAGGCGAGAACAGGTGTGAACACTTACCATGCACTTGTATGTGCTGACCTGCGGATGCGTTTTGGCGGACGCCCAAGACGACATTTTGAGCGCATTGACACCAATTAACCGGCGAATCCAGGTGTTCTGAATGCTCATCAACGTAAGCTGTCATGTGAGTTAGGTAAGCACGCACCGGATGCAGTTGTAGCTCATTTGTCTCATATCCAACAGTCCTTGCTTGCAGCAGGTGAGTCAGCATGTGGTAAGCCTAATGGTCAACACGGGCATTGGGTCTCTTCGCGGTCTCTGAAACTTTTCAATGTTCGCCGGCATATTCCAGTTGGATGCGAACACAATGAAAGGCGCAACCAGCGGCGGGCAAAACACTGTGCTAGCATGAAGAGAGACCGCGAATCCCGGTGGTCTCATCGCGCATCAGGGATGAAAATGGCCGCTGCCCTTGGTAACCATCGTAAGTTATTCCGGCTGATAGGGGAAATAGGCAGCAGAAAATCTGGTTTTAGTGAAACTATACGCTGCGATAGTGAACAGTTTATCCACAACCTATCAGAACGCTTGGTGCGTTGGGCTGAATTCTTTGAAATGCAACTTAATCGGTCGGAATCGTTAGCTATCTCGGTAGCCAGTGATCGCTTTGCTCCGTGCGCTGTCCCTTTGTATCCACTCTCTCCCTTAGAAGTCGAACGTGTGATCGGACAATCGAGGTCAAATAAAGTCATGAACTGGATGATCTGCCTCCAGCCCTCTTCAAATTCCGGTAGACCTGCTCTCGAAGATGATTTATAAGGGATAATAGTGAAACAGTAGGACCAGGACACTGTCCCAACCGACTGGAGCCGCTCCGTCATAGTCCCATTTTCAAGGGAGGCTCACGAGCGGAATGCAGCAACTATAGAGGAATCAGTCTGATCTCCATCGCCTCCAAATTGCTTGCCTTTGTCCCCTTCACAGACCTACTGGTACATGTGCAAGCCATATTCGTGCAGAGCAAGCCGGGTTTCCTCGAGGTCATGGCTGCATTGACCACCTTTTCACGTTGCGTACGTTACTAAAGCACCGTGACATATATTGACGGCCCACCGTTGTCGTGTACCTAGAAATCAAAGGTGCATTCGATTCGGCAGATAGACTGCACTTTGGGACTGTCTACTCCGGAGAGGTGTACCTGAGAAATATGCAAATATTTTCCGAGCATTATACGCGCGTAGCTCGGGCAGAGTGAAAGCTTACGGCAAGCTGTAGTTGCCGTTTATTATCTCCAGCTTTGGGAATCAAAGGTGCCCGTTGTCACCTTTCCTCTTCAGTTTCGCTATTGAGGATGTCATAGAAATCGCGTTCACAGGACACGGTTTAGAAGATATAGATCTGCTCCCAGGAGAATGACTTCTTGACTTGGAGTATGCCGACAATATTGCCCTAATCTGTGACAGCTCCCAAACGTGCTACGCGGCACTAGACAGATTAGCACTGGCTATCAGCTGCTACGGGCTCTGCTTTGCACCACCGAAGCGCAAAGCGTACCTCCAAGATTGGCTTGGACGGCTTCCTTCGCTGACCCTTGGTGGCGAGCAGCTGGAAGTCGTTCAGAAATACAACTACCTAAGAAGTTGTATCAGCACCCATGGGATTGAAGATGAGATCACAAACCGTATGGCAAAGGCTCGAGGCGCTTTTGCATACCTTTGCCACTTATGGCGCCGTCGCGAAATCACTCTCGCCCTGAAGGGTAGAGTTTACAATGCAGCGGTACGTTCGACCCTACTGTACGATTAAGAAACCTGGCGTTTTAGGTCAGCGGACATAAAGAGGCTAGTTACGTGTGACAACCGGTGACTTCGCAGTTTGGCTTACGTCTGCTGAGTACACCGCGTGAGCAGCGATCGAGTTCGATGCCTTGTTTACGGCACAGGTAAAGGAAATGAACCGCTCAGCACCGTTCTTTCACACACCAGGCTCCGATGGATCGGTCACGTGTCACGCGGACCAGCCCACCGTCTCCCGCCGAGGGCGTTGGTTGCGTGCCGGGGGTGTGAATTGAGGAAGTGGAGGGGTGGCCACGCGATGACTTGGTCGAGAGGAATGAAGGCCCTCACTTCGAATCTGGCCTCAGTTGGAGCGTCTCGGTTATCTGGTTTGGTCCAGAAGACGATGAACACCTTTGGTTGGATACACTTGTTGATATGGCCGGATGCCCACCTCAGTAGCTTTCGTGCTGTGCATTTCTTTGTCCCTCCTCATCCTTTTTAACCTACCTCTCCAATTGCGATCTCCTTGGTTAACCTTTTTAATTTGCATACTAAATTATTTTTCTGCCTCATAGCAGCCGGAAGATAGATTACTGGAACAATGCCCATCCGTTACCGGTAGCTCAGCTGGCTTGCACCTATTGCATTTAATTCCCTTTTTTAGGTATTGCTGCACGGTAGCTGAGGTGTAACCCATCTCTAGCTAACGTGCATAATGTGTGTAGTGTGTGCGTAGGAGTGCAGTCATCAGTCGCATGCTGACGCCTGCTGGTTCATTCACCAGCTGGCCAATTAGGTGATCCAATAAGGTAAATTCGACCCCATGTTCATGTGGTGCTGAGGTAGCGTCGCTAACCCAGTAGCACGTGCAGCCAGCACCTGCTTCATGCAAATTACCTTTTAGCAGTGATCCGGGTCTCGCTGAGTGCCTCAACATCGATGTTATAGCGCGCCAGTTCCATCGCAACCAGTGCAATGTGTCACTCTAGTCACTCACTTGAGTTCCGGTTTGTTAAGGTGCCGCTGCCTGTTCGGCTAACCCGCTGCTACCGTGCTGCTGACCGTCGCCAATAACGTGTTGCTGGTTCACGCTGAGTTTACTTACAACCTGTTTGAATCTGCTGTGCGGCCAACCAAGCAGTTCAACACGCCATGAAAGAAGAGCGCCAAGACAAGCCAGGCCATGGGATCTCGAGGTTGCTCCTGAATTTGTGAGCGAATGGCGCAATAAACAGGTTGTAGGAAACCACAAACACATCAACATTGGAGATGCTAATTATTATTAATTAACACAAATCAAACGGTTTAAGTTCCTGGTCAGACTTGCCGTTTATTCCACACAGATTCGCAGCTTGATCTTTACTCGCTTTCAAACTCAAATTGTAGATCGATCCACTGTTCTGTCACCGCTCTCGGCCTGAACGCTGGCTTTCCGTAACGCGGTCCAGTAGTGTGCGCAGGTTCCAGCGCCCTATGTTTAGTGCTTTGCTGGCGGGCATAGGATTGCACTGGTGGGCAGTCGCACGTGTTGGTGGCTGTTGTGCTTCGAGGGTTTGATTGAGGGATACCGCCCGTGCCTTAGGCTCAATAGCCTGACCCACAGGACAGTGGGGAGCAGATCCAGCTCGTGAGTGTGATGAAAGAGACCTATTGGAATTTGCTTGAGGTCTGTCGCACGCAGCCTATGTACAGCTAAAACAGTTCAAATGTTCTGCAACGGCAGTAAAACACGAACCAGCGATCACAGCCGGACGCAGCAAGATTTTGACGGGTTTACACCAATTGGACCAGGGGCCGCCTAGCTTGAGGCAGGGAGTAGCAAGCCGTGGCGGAGCTGTATGCTAGCGAGCACTTCCTCAGTTTGCGGCTTATGGAATGCCTTCATTGTGAAGGTAACTGGAAATAAGTCTCGTTTGACTTGCAGGCGAGTTGAATAAACAGTTTCGGACAATCAGCGGCAACGTCTCGGAGCGTGTGGAGCTCAGGGCTGGTCACCTAGTTCTTCAGCAAATCCTACAGAAGCTCGTACGACGCTGTGACAAGGCCAATGTGAGCGGCTATAGGTTCACTGACCACTCACTTCGGTAATTCTTGGTGAATATTTGACGGAGAGCGGATGAACATCTTTGGTAGCCATCAGCGTCTCTGTGGACTGTTAATTAAAACTAAAAGCGAATGAGCAATCGGCATGCCAGCGGTTTTGGTTAATTGACCAGCTGCCTTTCAGACCAAGTGTTTTTGACCAAAGTCTCAAGGTGGGGTCCCTTAAGTCAACCCTCTTCCTCGGCCTTGGCAACCAGGAAGATGTCTACGCACCAAACACATAAACCTTACAAACCAAACAAACCTATCCACTGTCTATCTGTTTGCCACTTTTCGTTGTTATTTTTGTTGTTGTTAACTAAGTGTTGTGGCACCGCCAATTGTATATTAGTCAGGTGTTGAATGACGACGATAATAATGATAGTAGCAAACCATCGAGCACTTAGTGCCTTTTCACCGTCAGAGACAATGAGTGGCGTTCGTGCACTACGCCAACCGAGCGGTGAGCTTATAACCCGTAGACCTGTTATCTCCCATAGCTAGATTTTAAGAGATGGAGGCCATCGACTATTTCCTAACATCCGAAGAGGATAAGATTTGGGTTAGGATACTGGTAAAGCGCCCACAGCTGACAGGAGAACGACTAGTGTCCTCAGGCAAAAGCTTCAAATGAATGTACATCCGGAAGCCAGCGGGTATAGCACAAGCTCAGTTCACTGACTCATGCGGAATGATGTCCTGCATCTTAGCAAGGGGAAGGGGGTAACCGAACTCTTACCCAGCGCCCGCCACGAGGCTCCCAGGACATGAGCGCAAGGCACAAAATTAGCAGCAGTGGGTAGACTGTCTGTCAGGATCTAGCCACCACCAGCCTTAGCGCACCATAGGGTCTCCGGTTAGCCTCCAGATAACGCCAACACGATCCACATACAACAGCGGTTGCATTCATCCTGCCACGAAACGTCAGGGTTAACAAATAACAATACGCATATAGGTCTGTTTCACTACAACAGACTTTCCCTTGGAATACACTGATGTCTAGCAGAAAGTAATACTTGCCTAGAAAATCCACGCTTTTACCTAAGAATCGAGTAGTAAAGATTATCGCATCAATTTCGAAAGTTATGGAATGTTCTAGTTTCTGCACGTGACTGCAATCCACCTGACACCTCGGTCATACCTATGGAGAACCACTAACATTAGTAGCTGACCTTCCAAGTCTAGAATTCGAAGATCAGTAAGAGATGGGAGTGGCTAATTTTTGTACTGAAAAATTGGTTTGGAGGGGTTTTGCATTCCGATACGGCAGGCCAAATGGTGAGGGTTTCATCACTGGATATGAAAGAGATGTATATGTGTTCCTTTGTGCAGAAGTATGTACAAGAAATGGTATTTGGTTAGCTTTATTTGTTGTGAATTTCGCACTGTTTTAAATGAGGCTAACTGGAGGAGGTATAATTGGTTATCGAGCAAGGGTTAAAGGTAATTGGGATAACAGTCGCTGTAAAAGAAGGGTGATAAACTATACCAATAGGAACACCATTGCGACATTTTCGAGATAACATAACCATACGACCATTCGCCGGACCACTGTCGTTGCATGGCTGTGTTTACGCGAGCCCCACACAATCTTTTCTAGGACAACAGGGCATGCACACAGACCAAAACAACCGAACTCTACAGACCCCTGTAGCCAGCTTCGACGAGGTAACGCTACATAGACGTTCACTAACGTTATTCACATGCACGTGCAGCGCATGCCAGGCTATCACTAATACTGAAATCAAAAGTAACATGTATATGTCCAGGCGTTCGGCTACGCCGTTATACCTCCACCTTTAAAGCGCATAGGTAAGTTGCTCAGCAAGCAAAATGCACTTGCCCAAATTATTTATTCCAAATGATAAAAGTTAAACAACATCTCTACAATCACTGTATTTTACATGAACGGTATCATTCAAACACGTGGACCGTCGCTAAAAATTGTTACATCTACGAACATTTATCCTCCTTAAATCTACCTATGTTAGGTATCGGCGGCATTCCACCAACTAAATTGAAGAAAACAACTACTTTCAACATACCACTCCGCACAGTGCCTCTAGTAACATATCCATGTGCATGCACCCACTTACCCACATACATACACTTATGTATATGTTCTAATATAGCTAAGCATAAACATATACTTGTACAGACATATATACATGTATACATTACTACTTATGTCCGCAGAGTTAACTGTGTACGTGCACAAATATTTGAATTAAATATTTCGGCGCACATTAGTCATATATATAGATGAGTATTATATATATTTACAACTGGTGAGTTATATATATATACCACATATATATCGCTTGTATACTCATACAGTACGTCCGATGGAAGAGGGCCGATGAACGCATTCCGGAATGTGAACGGCGGTTCACGAACCGACCGCGGCTCGCTAATGGTGAATGCCGGTCATTTACGATAGTTGTCCCCGCCATCAGATGCTTAGCGGAATGGCGTGGGTGCGCGGGTGCAGACACATTAATTTCTCTCTAACCTTAGTGGTGAGGACATATAGCATCCTCCTCATACAAGTGGTTTAGTTCAGGCATCAGCTGAGTTCAAGCGTAAAAATGGTGAGGTATAGGCCTGCACACCGGCTGTTCGAGCGAGACAACTAAAGACAGCCACGCGACACTGTCCGGCGATCGCTAGCTGTCAGCTAACCTCGCTCTGAATGAGGAGCGCGGAAGGTCGTGGCAAAACGTTCATCAGCCCTCTTCCATCAGATGTACTGTATATATATATATATATATATATCAAACTCACCTGGCGTATACATATATATATATATGGTATGGCGGCATCCGTATCCGTTTTGCCTGTCACTCTGGCCTCCACGGGGACAGACACAGGACGCCTGCGCCTACAAAGGGGACCATGGGTAGCTTGCGCTGCACCACCCACAGTTGCACCCACGCGCCCCATATCCGGTGTAAACCCGAAGGAATAAGGCCAGGAGACATGTGGATGGGAGCCACGTTTCCTCAGCGAAGCCGGTCCACACTCTTTCAACAAGCAGAACAGAAGCATTCCGGTCTAACTGGGAAACCAGGTACACTAGACATACACATGGCGGTGGCTGGACCCTAGCCCGTTCCACACAGGATGGAACCACTATTTGAGCCCAGCACCGTCTAGAGAACGGTGCACACCGTCCCCTCCAGCGACGACCAACTGTCTCTTGGAGCCAGTATGGACGAGGTAGTGGGTAATAGACAGGTAGGCAACTTGTCAACATTCACATCAAGCGCGTCCACACCGGGGAGCTCCAACAACATCTACTTCTGAAATGCAAGGTTACTCAATACGCAGGCAAACGTACCACATACCGTGGCCGAGGCCTTGCACACCAGGCACTTGCTATTTTTGAGGCCTTCGATAGTTTTCATTAACTTCAGTCTATCTGCTAATGGAACCTTTGGCTGAAATCGGACTTCATCACAATTACTTTTCAATGCAAACCGCGGTAGGGTTGTAGGCTCCTGCGGGGCAGAATGGATCAGGCGAAGTAGCCGGGGTCGCGGAGTTGCTGTACTGATATGAACATTTCCCAACCTCCTCAAATTTGTGACTGCAAGTGGCTTGTTGACGCACAGCTTAAACCGCTCGAAGTTATCTAAAATAGGTTCTTTCCGAAAAAGATCGCAGTGTCAGTGACATTACGAGTATAACGCCGCTATCAATGTAGTTCACCACAACGAGCTGAGTTTAGCCCAGTTCCATGGTGTCAACACTTACACTATGTTTGGTTTGTTTACTCACAATTAGGTTCCAAGTCGCATAGATAAGCAACCAATCCAGAGAACAACTTGGCGCGCATTTCGCCGTCTTGGGGTTCGTCAGTGGTGCGCATCAATCGGTCCCCACTGGTGATTGAACCCATGACCGCTAGAGGGTAACGCCAACTAGCCAGCAACTGAGCCATGGGGATGACAGCCGACCACTGCGAATTGAAACCTAACTGCGATAAAGCCTGACCCATCCTCCATTTCCGTGCAGGTTATTGCCACTTGCAGAGAACAGTGGTTTGCCATCACAGTCAGCTCTTCGCTTTCCAGTGAAATTGACCTACACAACCAACAACAAACTTACACCAGGTGTTTTCGCCTTTGTCGATAGGACTGTCCCACACTCCTGCAACGATACCGAAACAACAGTGGCCTAGGTTTTTCGCTCTATTGCCGGCATCGTATGATTACCATGCTCTTAGAGCTCATCTGAAGTTCTACAGGCAGTTCCAGTCAGCTCCCTCTTCTGGCTTACGGAAGCAGGGATCGTTGATCGTTGGTCGCATTGTGTAGTGATCAACATGAAGTCATAACGGGCCGCTTCAGTGGCAGCCGAGTCAGTCAGCAGATTCGACGGACAAGTGTTATGTATTGAAAGGTTCTCTCGTGTACAACCGTCAGACGACATTACGAGTTACGTCATACGCTTTTCTCTCGAAGTCGTGACAACTCAGCCTCTGGGTTTAGCAGAGGGCTTACAGCATTTCCACACACTGGTTTGATTCGCTTTAATATGCTTAGTAGGTGGGTCAACAAAGTTACTTGGAGGGTCCAGTAGGTTGTGCAACTTCTTAACGTAGTGCCAGACACGAAAGGATGAATCAGCAGCAGTAGTGCAGCCCGCTGCCTTGTCCTTGTTCGCAACATATAGGGTCTTCAAAATCAAAAGCTTTGTTATTTAGTTGGCCAAGAGACTCGCTTGGCTATCGCCTTCTTAAGATCGGCCAACCTTGTGGACCGCTGTAACTTCAGCATCGGTACTATCCGAACGCGTTGAGCTAAGAGCTCAGTATCCACCAGCGCTGAAACGGAAGTTTACACTGCATGATATTATCTTGTACTGGTCAGATTATAAGCCGGTACAAGTTACTTGTTACGAGCGGCAGCACTCGCCACATTGCACACAGGCAGCTAAATCTGTGGCTAGCTTCCAACTTGGCGCCACCGGCCATGTGAGTAACCGGCACCGGACTCCTCTTGAGCAATCGGACAAAATGCAATAATGTTAAATATTATTCTATATACAAGCATGTCATATAAGCTAAGCACAAAAGTACCTTTTACCGGAACTCTTACTGGCCACATAAATTTTCAAGTTTGTTGTGAAACCAAATTTATATCCTAGCCATTCTAATGTCTAGCAGACCTTTGGACTGGATTCAAGTGGCCCGTGGATAGAGGCGGGATCGCTTGAAGAATTGTGGCAATCCAAAATACGGGTGATGCCTTAAGGTAAACTAATATTGTGACGAAGGAAAACATAGCGAATTAGGGCAAGAATATGGTGCAATCTTAGCCTTGAGCACGTGTAGATAATTAAGGAGCATTCTTTTGTCATATATTAGCCTAAATGTAAAATCTTTTAGTCCTTAAAAAGTACAACTGTTATGTCACGGTGGTGCATTAACTGGGTTTGAAAAGGGGAAAAGAAAGTTGCAATGAGAGGAAAGCATATGGGGTTTCATTGGTGCACTGTAACATCAACGTACTGAAGGCAAGCGCATGTGTAAGTGAGGAATTGTGTGTCTGTCGCTATGCTTATGTGCCATTAACAGTGTTAATTAATATGGGAATGGAAATAGCTTGCTATATATATTGTATAAAAGACTGAATAGCAGTATGGATGGTCAAATCTATCGGTGGGTGTAGGTTGAAGTTAGGAAGCCTGTACGCTGGGATCTTAATGGATACAAATGGAGGTATATATATGGTATATTTCACGAAAGGTCTATCATATATATATATATAAAAGCTAATATTACATATATATAATTCTTTGACAAATGTCTTTTTAAGTACGTACATTTCGGTACATGTATTGATAAGTAAAGCTACGCACATCTATCTCTTCAAATTCTACATTTGAGAAGTAATGGTAGTCCTCAAGATATACGTGCTGTTGAGTATAGATATTAACAAGTATAGGTGAGTGTACATCTTGAAATATGGTGAATTGCAAAGCTTTATTGCGCATTTCATTAATAACCTGAGACAGTTATTATAACGAAAAGCCATTAAAACCTTTATGTACCGTATATGAAGGACTTGTAGGAAACATATGCAATTATCTTGTGAATAAGTGAAAATTGAGAAGGGTTATGAACAGGGATGAACATAATTTCATACATGTATACCACGTATTTACACATTACTACGTACTACCGTATATTCCTGCAAACTGTAGGGGGCACAGTATGGCCATATAACAGGGTCACTGTGTCGCATTACGGTCGATACGATACCGGACTCCACGGTTGGTGTTACGTATCTGCATGGGCAGTGCATAGAATTGTAAGATAACTACTATAAACGTACCGCTGGCAGCACCAATGAAGATGTTTTGCATTTGGGCTTTTAACCATCGCAAATGCATGTTGCGTAGTAACGCTGTCAATGTCCCATAGGGAGGCCTTATTATTGCCGGGTTTAAAACCTATGCCATTGGCCCAAAGAGCTTTAATAAGCTATGCTTAATTAGCCCAATTACGTCCCATGAAACGTGCGGTAAAATTACCAATAGCGAAGCCTCAACTATTGACACCCCGCGCCTTTACGATCTGTTCTTAAAAATCCCGCGTTAAACCCTTAGCATTGTTGTCATTACGCCAAGTAGCAGCGGCTAATTGGTGGCTCCATATTATTCAACACATGCGTGTTCTGAGCCCATGTACGAACTAAATAACAGAAACACCAAAGAGAAAGTCTTCGGCGAAATTGTAATGCGTGCATTTGTAACGCGGAAGCGTGAACCAAACGCGAAGGATGACGTCATCATGAGGAACAGTTTACGTGCTCCGGATCTACAAATCGCGAGCTCTAAGGAATAATCGCCATCAACTATTCCAAGGAAACAAATGCAAACAATACGCGTGTATAAAACAAGGTGGATTCTACAAAATAAATCAAAGGTCAGGGAAGTGGCGCGTATACAGTTAGTAATGGTAGAAGGTTCCGGACTTTAATGATACATGGTGGGTTGTACGGAAGAAGCGGTTGTTTTATGCAGGAAGACGTTATGACTGTGCTGTCGTTACACAGGGCAACGAGTTGCTGGGGTGCATACACCCGGGTCCTCGGACATAAGACCGAGCAAGCCGAACAGAAGACCGAAAGTGGCAATAAAGTAGTCCTAGAAACTCACCGGTGCTGCAGGAGATATTTTGAAAATGTGGTGGTATCCAGTTGTCATTAAAGAAAGTAGTGCTGCCTGCTGCTTTGAGGACAGGCGATAGATGTAATGCATAACAATATCCGGTTACGCCGTCCACGCGTATAAGTTTGCTGAATTTGCAGAGCTGAAAGAGATTATGCGACGTGGCAATTGTCATGTATCACCGATAGGTGCGAAGACAACAATGAAACCTGATAAGTTATTACCTGATAAGCGGCGGCAGATGTATATGTTTTCAGATATTGTAACTTGATTGCAATAACGGTTACAGACGTGTAAACGATTTAGAAACATTCACCACCAGTTTAGTAAGCGTGTATGTGGTTTTGAACCCACCAATAGTGAACAGTGAGAAATGGTTTTACCAGCCTTATAAGGAGCGACTGACAGCTCTAAATCAATGTGAACGGGCATGGGAGGATAGGCCAAGTTATGCAGCGTATACTTGTAATTTGGGTGAAGTAGAAGTGGTAAATGCAAACCTTAGGTGTGTCAAAAATGCGGTGGTGCATGTGCGCGTGGCATTCTGTGTTAGCCTACAAGCGACAGGAGGATGGTCTGAGCGGTAAAGCACGCGAAGCGAATATGTTTTCGTTCTGGAAGCTACATATGAACAGCCAATACACTTACAGTGGGGCAACGTAGTACATAGGCGGAGTAAAGCTTAACTTGCAGGCGGCCCAGTCGTAACGGATCAGTCATCCAGGCAGCACGGCTATACAGGCGTTTTGAACGCCACTTGTTATGAGCTGGTGTACATAGCGGAGGTGCATCGGAGTATCTAGGCGGCGACACATGTTACCTTCAGGCAGCCCAGTAGTGTCGGATCACTCATGTGTGCATCACGGATAGACAGGCGTTCTAAAAGCCACATGTTAGAAGCCAATATACTTATTGTAGGTGCAAAGGAGTATCTTGGCGGTGGCACAGGCTACGTGAAGGCAGACTAGTAGTGGCTGATCACTGATGGCGACAGCACGCACAGAAAGGCGTGCTAAAACCCATGTGTTATAAGCGAAGTGCTATGGTGGTCGCGAGTGGTCTCACTATTTCACACGAGCTCCGCAGCTTCAAAGAACAAAGTGTTGCTGCAAGATCACCAACCACTTTATGACGCTTAGACTTTCGTTAGCCAGGAACTCCAGGTGGTTGATTCATTCAGTCACCTTGGCAGCTGCATCAGCAAGGGTGGGCGCATAGAACCTGAAGTGAGTTCACGCAACAATGATGTGCATTGGCGAGTAATAGGTAGTGAGAATCATGCTAGCTCCATAGAACAGATAGCATTAATACTTTGCTTTGCGTTTGGCTCCTGATGCGTACGCCTGGCCACCACTTACCTATGGGGGCATTGATGGGTCTGCAAGAACTAGGGTGGGGCAGCACCCGAGGAAAACAGAATTTGACTTCGAAGTGGGAATTAAATTCACTGACGACCATACTGGGTGCCAATGATTCTTGTTGCCTTCCGAACTGGAGCCCACGTGATTCGCCTTGTGCATGGCCCGAGTCTTTACAGGACTTGGATGGCTACCGACTCCTGTGGCGCGTCTGCTGCCGTCTTCTAGTCGGATTGCGTTGTTAAAGTGTGTTTAGTGCCTAGTTATACGCGGGGGAATGGCTGATTATGACGCGGGTCTGTAAAGGTTGCAAGTAACCTGTGTCACAGATACCGCCTTATCTTTTCACGGTAGTCAGCTGGTTGCGTCCGTATTTTGCTTACCTGAGGTGTACGTGCCTTGCTCCTAATTGTTTGCTTAAAGCATTAAGATTTTCAGGTTGGTGCCCCTTGTCTCTCTTTTAGTATTCTTCATTCCATAGTTCACCGTGGTTGTATAGCAGCAAAGCATCAGGTCAAATGGCAGATGTACTGCGGTTATTCTTGTTGATGTACTGAAACAAACCGCCGCAGTTTCCGAGTGATGCAGCGGCCTACATATCAGCAACAAGCATCGACCACCAAGATTCACGGTCATATCAAAAGCTTCCTTTCAGTTGTGTTTAAATTGACCGACGTCTTTCGTTGTGTTCCTTGCCAGCGGGCACGGCAAGTCGACGGTCTCAAAATTCTAAGATTGTTGAGCTCCAGCTTTTATTTGCGCAGCAAAGGAGGTGACAGTTGAACAAACCGGCGGACAGCATGGCGTTTGCAAACATAACCGACGTTGGCCCCGTTAACTGCACAAGCTGCTGTAACTGCTGCTTTATTACGCATTTGCGAATAAAAGGAGGTAATATTCGGTGAAGTATGAAATGTTCTTTCATATCAACGAGAAACTTACCAAAATGTTTGATCCGATCTAATTTGCGAGTTCGCTATGTGCATTGCAAATGAAGTGACGTAAGCTGTAAGCGGTACGTAGTACGCGCTAGCAAAAGCATGCACGGAAATTAAGCACCGTGATTATAACTGCAAGGCTAGGTTTTCACAATTCCTTGAAGGATGTGATAACTTGCTGGGTTTTTGGCATTTAAAACACACGCACAAACTTTTAGTTGGGAGTGACCGTTTGACGGAATTGCAAGAAACGAAACTGTGCAGCCTGATGCCTATAGTTTAAGGCAACCATGAAAAGCATTACTACGTTGCAGTGTATTTTGTGTAAGCTTCACCTGCCAACACATACGCACTAAAAGCACGTTGCAATAAATGGAATACTGATGAAGTCACTGCAATGGTTAAACTGCGAAAAGGGAACGTACGTGCTGTGTCTTTAATCATGGTAACACGCTTGAACACCTCTTTTGCATGCCATCACGCAGGCAGCCTATAGTAGGGCGATACTATGAGGTCACTTTGGCTGATGCCAATCATCAAATATAATACGGTGGCTGTGTCTATTGTTACTGTATGTCTGAAGAGGTTGCTGATGTTGATGCCAGTTATTACGCGTTGCTACCAAACAAAACCGTAGGTACATACCAGTTTCCCGTAGAGCTAATGAGGTGATTTCTTCCTGGAGCTACATCCGTGCGCGCAGTAATGACGGACAATTGTGGGGCACGTGTTAGGACTTTGGCACAGTCTACTAAAATACGTCAATGCTTTTTCGCTCTATTTATGTTTTCAGGTTTACGAACCGCTGATGCACGCAATCGCATGCGGCGTCCTCTGCGACGAACGGCCTTTTGAGGCAATGGATGTTGAATTTAAACCACACGAGGAAACTGCAATCGTTTTGCAAGCTGCTGTCTGCAGCCTTCCGAGGGACCAAGAAATGCTACCGTTAGTTGAAACACACCTGGCTTCCTTGTGCGCTCTCGCGGGCAATCCATCTAATGGGTGAGTTATGCAGGTTCGGTTGTTTTATCACTAACAGAGTGAAAATAAAAGTATGCATCTGAAGAGGCGATTAGGCGAACGGTCTTCCTTGAGTGCGTTGTTCGTAACCGTTGTGGAACATGTTAACGCTGTTTCGAAAGTAAGGCGACAGAAGCCGTGCGCATGCGGGATGAGTGCTTGTATTCTGTCGGAAGCGGTGAGCATGGCCACTGCTATGGTTGCCCGGTTAACGCCATTCGCAAAGACGCAGTTTTTGCGTCACTGTAGGTTCGTTTACATAACCTCGGTTTCACGCGACGGAGACTAATTAAAGGCGCGGGCTGTGGGTGCGGCCGTTACTCAGGACTACATTTTGAGTGGAAACCGCTGCCAACGCGAGCTCAAACGTCAGTGGCACATTCCTTGTATCAGGCTGTTCGTGGGGTTACCAAGAAAACCATGCTGGATGATCGCTTACGGTGGTTAACTGAGGGTCCAACATGTGATATGGAGGTAAGCCACATGGAATTTGGATAGCATTACCGAAAGAACGGGACAGTGTTGTTCAGGAGACAATGGGGGATAGCGTTACCATGGCACGTAAATGGGCTGAATTGATAGCAAAATTGAACGTACGCTATTACAGTATTTCCACTGTTGTAGCAAGACGTCATTCAGTCTGCAAATGTTTGGCGGTTATGCATGAAATCAACTTTGTTGCTTTACTACAAAGAGCCTCAGGGTATGGCACCTGTTTTGTTAGACGAATCGGACGAGTTACAAGCGCTGCAGGGAAAACCCGGTGTGTTTAAAGTAATACAGTTCAATGCATCGGAGCAGCCATCCACCTCAGAACAGGCATCGGATATTAC
This sequence comes from Dicrocoelium dendriticum, assembly GCA_944474145.2. Lineage (NCBI taxonomy): Eukaryota > Metazoa > Platyhelminthes > Trematoda > Plagiorchiida > Dicrocoeliidae > Dicrocoelium > Dicrocoelium dendriticum. The sequence goes on along the minus strand of OX104066.1, from coordinate 91,267,902 downwards.
TTCACTTAGGCGATCTAAACGGAAGTGGCCGCTGGAGCTTTGGGTGATAAAGGTATCCGGTGCTGAGTCCACAGCAGGGAACATGAGAATTTCACAGTTGAAAACCACTACTTCTGCAACGTCTCGTGTTGGCTTGTTTTCAGAGCCTCATGCAAGCGAATGCTCCCAAAGGGTGTCCAAAGACCTATGCGGAATATTTGAGCGAAAGGGTGATCCTGCGGAAGGGGAAGGGTTAGTTAATTAAGTACTGAGCAACTCCTGCGGCACATTGTTCCACCAAACCAACTGCGGTTTAACCGTCACGACAAGACTGGAACGTAAAGTGATGTTATGATCTGCGTACCTCGTTGATCCATTGAGCTACACCGGGTGGGGCCCTTGTGCCACTTAAGAGCTACTCCGGCCAGGGTGATCAATGCCTAAGGCTCAGACAAACTTACTCACCCGATCCACCAGGTTAGGGTTACGAAATGAGATGGTGTCCATTGTGGTAAAAGCTAAGCTCTGCCACATTCGTTACCCTTCGGACAGGCTTTTGAGCTAACATTTTGGTTGAGTGACCTAATCATTCTCCTTGCGTCTGAGCGTCCTGGCAGTACCACAGCCCACCTACAACCATTTGTTCTTAAAATGTCAACCATATCTTGCATCAGTCTTTGCGCTGGTTATTAACGGTCGCCTTATTTGCTGCAAAAAGTAGGTCGGATAAGCGAAATCCCGCTACTGCTGGCGACTTCCCACTTTCCTTTCCATACGTTGCTTTTACTCGTAATGCAGTCCTCAGTATTATCCTGCTACCATTTTCAGTTTAATTGACAGCACCCGCAATGTCACTGAAGTCATACCATGCATAACTTTGTGTGCCTCATCAAATTCCAGAGCACACTATATTTTCACTTATCTGCAGGTAGCTTTTCGAAACTACTACTGGACACTTACGGCCAACCGCCGCTTATAAAGTCACACTGCCCCGTTTCACTGGCGGCGTTCAACTTTCGCACTCTGAGACAAATGGGCCAACAGGCTGCACTCACACAGAAGCCATGCACTCCGAGTACTGACGTAGCTGGTTTGTCAGCGTCTAGGATCAATGACGCACAAGCGGTTGATGAAATAACAGCAACCGGTTTGACCACGTTCTATAGGCTACATGCATCCGAAAGCGATGGTGCTGCCACCAATGGTCAAGCTGGAGTGGACATTGTCCTCAGCAAAAAGGCCAGTCATCCTTGGTTGCTTGCAGTCTCCTGAGCTGGTTAGTGTGCAATACGTTTAAGGACATAACCTAAGTTTGATTCACGTATTAGTACTAGCCGCTTTTGTTTGTGATTTTCTCTTATACCCCACCGAGTGCAGTTCTGATGCTGCAAAAGACGCTTTCTATCACAATCCGAATACGCAAATACGCTAATAGTGTTTCCAGTTCTGACCTCATTGTTCCTTCAGTGGAAGTGAATGGGCAGGTTGATCGTCTTAGCCTTTCAGAAGCATTTCTAGGTGGTCATCATGGCAGAAAATCGAACGGACGGACCACGGCAGGCGTCTGGTACGGCTGTGCGCGGAGCATCTGTTGATTTTCCTTAGTACAGCTTTTAAACAGTATATGCACCGAATTGCCAGTTGGCGTCCTGTAGCTGACTGGCGATCAAAGCAAATAGATCAAGTTGCCACAAGTTACCTGTGGCGTGGTTTCGTCCTGGAATGTTGTTCATTCTAGAGCACTCGCGTCGGCTGTGATCAAGCTTTGGTCCTCTGTCATTTTTCTTACTATTTACCGGGAGGTGTACCAGATACTTATCTCGACTGAGAAATAAAACTTAGAATCGGCCACGGTCAGACAAGCTACCAGGATTCACTGTGTACCGAATTTACGCTTCAGTGAAATAGGATCGCGGCCGCCACGCACCACGCAGGAGCCACTACTTGCCACACTAACAATCGTCATAGCATCAGTCACTGGATAATCGCGAGCTCGCTGAACCTGTTGGATTGCAGAGGACATCTTCTGGCTGGCGCCGAACACAATGTGGCCAGTTGGACAATTATTCGCCAACAAAAGCGATTTTTGCTCTGCCAGCCGGTCTAGTTGAGCCGTCAGGCTTAAGAAACGAAAGAAGCAGGAGGAAGAGGAAAATATCGCAAGCTATTTCAAATGATTCTAAACCATGGTGTTAAGAAACTAGGCGTCGGTTAAATAGTCTGATCAAGTGCGGGCGCCCTGGTTCACAAGAATTTGTATGGAACCCTTTCAAGAGCAGATTAGTTGTCCTCTGCTTCTGGAACTCTTTTCCAATCATGTGTTGTGGGGTGAAAACTGGTCAGTTAGTTAAGGTGCTCAGCCGAAGGCTGTGCTTCAAGCGCGATGGCAGCTCTTAATCGTATTATTTTTCTTCAGTTACGATGCGGAGAGATGCACACTCTACATCCTACATTGTCATTTCTTATACTTTCCTTGCCGGATTTCGCGTCCCTGTAAGGTGAGTAGACTAAAACCTGTAAGCAACATAGATGCGTGTCTGCAAAGAGCATGAAGAGAGGGTCATGGAAGTAGGCAGAGCAATTATTAGCGGTAACAGGGAAAAGAAAGGAGGTGGTACGTACTTCAACGTTTAATGGTTGTCTGAGCAGCTTATCGATTGCACAAGCCGCTTACCAAGATTATCAAGTGACAGAAAAATGAGTGGTCTAGCAAAGCTCTTGACCAGCAACTCATGAGTTAGTAAAAGATGTACGTTTAAACCATTTTGTAAAAGTCAGATGTGCAAATAAGGCTGCTAATTATTTTGAAAGCTAATGGCTGTACTATGGTGGCCAACCAAGAGAACGGTAATGGATTCACGAAAAAAAGAGAACAAATGTACACTGAAAGCAGCAAATAATCTAATGTAAAGGCCACCGTAACACTGTGAGCAGCATGTTCCTTCGCTTACCTTTCACTTGTTACTAATATGACCGCAGAACAGCAGCACCTACATTACTGTACTGTATATTAGGGCTACATAACAAACTCACTTAACACTTTTCGCATAAGCGTGACAAAAACACTCTTCCGAAATATTTTGCTTTACTACGTATCCAATTATTTTAAGGTATATAGTTGGGAGAGCGTCGGATTAATCAAAAACAGCCGATCGTACTTTGGGGGCAGTACTGTTTGCTGTACTGGCTGCTGGGGAGGAATGTTATGAAGTACGTTGTTAAGGCTTGATAAGGGTTTATTAAAGGTATATTGATTTAGCGAACCAGAAAAAGGTGGTGCATTATTTTACGATGTATGTGACTGTGTTTGTTTTAATGCGCAGATGTTGCTTCGGTTTCGCTGCAACGGCTGTGGATGATACTGTTGCGTTCCGCGCTGCTTTTCGCCAATATTACAAGGCGTTTAGTGACATCGAGGAAGGTTTGCGGCGGTTTCAACTTCAGACGGCGGCGGGTTTTTACAAATATGACTTATTGACCGCTGTGTAGTATAAGAAGAGGTCAGGTCAAGAGCTACCCGACGGGATGTGGTACAAATAAATACAATATCGTTGTGCCCATTGCACCCGGAACAGAGAAGGTGGCAGTCGGTAAGTGCGAACGTTGTGTTATGCGTACTTCATTTTGCATAGGGATGTCATTCTCGGTGGTAAAGCCAGCATAACCATCAGTGCACAGGGCATTTACTGTGAGATAGGCTCGCATTATCTGGTGCATAACCATTATTTTCACTTGTGGAGTCGAAGTTTGTACGTGCGTAACCGGCGTCTGACTCCCGAGGCGGAGCGGCAGGTGTTTGCTTTTACGCAGTGCTTCCGAAATACCGGAGAAGTGCGAGACTGTGTCTTGAAAAGATATAACAAGCGATTGAATCGACAAGACCTCTTTTCCATCCGCCATCGCTTAGATGGGTATCTAAGGGAATGATGTGAACGCGATTGCGGAATTGTTGAGTAAGAATGGTGCTGTGCTTGTCGAAATAGTTAAATAAATAAATAAATAAATGGTATATTCTCTGTAAAACGAGACACACCTCTAAAGGCATGATCAAATATGCATACAAGCATAGCTTCTTTGGAATGTTAAAACATTTGGTTCCAGTGAAAGGAATAAACGAAAAGATGTAGTCCATATGAGCGTGCGTATTGTCAGGTACTAGTCAGATCAAGGGCCATGACGGCGCTGTGGCGCGCAAAAAACTGTTGCGTCAAAATACTCGTGGGGGGTAAATTTGCCATGTAGTGATTCATGAGCACAGGAGCCCGAACAAGGTTTAGTGCAATCAATGACCATTACGAAGCCGGGATGATCCGTACTTCACTAAAGCATTCTTCATAGTAAAATCAGTTGCACAGGTTGGATGTAGGAGGCTGAGGACTGCGTCAGTGTGAAATGTGTAACTGTGACTATTTTGTGGCAAGTCACATCCGCCACGTTGCAGTGTGGTTAAGCGGACATTTGTGGCTGTTTATAGGGAGAACGCTTGCCAGGCGAAACCACACCACGTCCTGGAACACTGTCGTAGCTTCCGTTGAACTGTAGTGCTAGTCGGCTATGCATAGTATAGACCGATTTTGCACTCTATTATTCGCAGTCGGTTGAAAGCCAGAATTCTTCCTTCGTTGGCCGAATGGCTTAGTAATGATCCGGCAGTAGTCGTTGAAGCCGGTCAAGGATGTAAAAGCGTCACAGAGTCGAATGATATTGATGCAGGTGAATAAACACATTGTAAATAGAGGCCGTCTTTTTCTCTTATATTGTCCGGCTCGCAACCGGTGTCCAGCTATCCATGCTAGACTTGTCATAGGGACGGTGAGTGCAGTTGTTTCTTGTGTCTGAATATGTCCATAACAGGAAAAATTGCCGTTCACCGCAAAGTGGTTTCGGAATTCCTTCAAATGTAAGTGTTATTGTCTCCATGGCCAGGTGAAAACTCCATGGAAGATCATCGGATAAGCCGATTATACGCGCGCAATTCTGTCCGTGAAATGACATCAGAAAAGCTCCAGGTGACTGGAGAATCGGAATGTTTGAGGCAGTGAAGGTAATCACGCCAGAATCGTCTGCCTTCGGTTGTGGAACAGTGGATCCATGTAAATACAGTATTCTAGGTGAGTAAATTGTTCTACTGTGAGTGCGAGGCGAGCTAAACCCAGTTGTTTAGACCCCGTGGTGGTAGCTTCTCCAGAATGGCGGAAAGATCTCTATTTAGAACGATGTGTGGGTTCTTCATCACCCGGAAAAAAGATCAAGCATGTAAACCAGCTGGCTATTGAGGGTAAGTCGACCAGTCCAGTGGATAAACCTTCTTGTTTTTGGCGGATGTATCTGTGGAAATCTCGGGAGAAAACGGGCAACGGACAAGAGGCAGCCAAACAGAAAGACAGCAATGAATCAAGAAGCACAAACACGGAGTGGTGGCGCGCAACTGTGCCTAGGATACATTAAAATTTATGTGATTTTGTTTAGTATACATGATTTGCAAGCGCGTTCTTTACATCACGTCGCTGGTGTGACTCAGACTACAACTACTAGGTAGGAAGAAGGATCTGCAGGCGCAGGGTCAAGAGACGGATATAACAAAGCGTGTTGATAAAGTTAAGCGATTAATATGATTGTTGGAGAGTAACAGGTAAACCAACGATGATGACAGCAGACCGAATGCGAGCTGCACCTTAGGTAAAACTAAGGACAACTAGGTTGAGACCGAATGCGGGAGCAACATAGGTAAGGCAACGTTCCAAGAAGAAAAGGAAATTTAAAGAATCAGCTATGAGCGGAAGAATGCGGACGGCAGTACGAAGAGTAAATAGTGAGAGCAATTAGGAGACGATAGTCAGGATGAAAAGTTTTACTATTAAAGTGTGGTGAAACCAAGGACGCTCTCGTGCGAAGTATGAATCGATCAGTCCTGAAAAATCATCGGTAATATCCCGGTAGTCTGAGAGAACTCTGAGAGCCGGAGACCGAACAGACGAGACTTGAATAGTCGACACATCCTTAAACCTCCTACTAGTCCCAGAGAATTTCACTGATCAGATGATGACAAAGAAGGGCATGGCACTAAGCGCCGGTCGTCCGATTGAAGGTTTGAGGGTACAGGTTACTGATGGGAGTGCCTATATTAATAAAGGGTAAACAAGTCTACCCGGCTGTCAATGTGAGCAAGACATAGTTTTGAGTCTACAGAGATTATATCGGTATATCTTGCTAGTCTGGAAAAGGTCAAAGGAGCAGACCGGTCAGATGAGACTAGGTTATTACAGGGCACTGAGAGTTGGTAGTCCGATTAGAGAAGAAAAGATAGTAGAGAACGCCATAAGGAGAGGAGACGGTCCGGATAGAGAGAGGTTTACTTATAAGGTGTGGAAAAGTCCATGGGGCTCGAGCGGTAATGGAGGAAGAGCGTTCGGACTTCTCATCAAATGCCGGTGACGTTACAGCAGTCTGAATGAGTTCGGAGAGCAGGGGACCGATCAGACGAGACTGGATGAGTCGGCACATTGAGAGTAAGTCGAACAGTTAACGTGTGTAGATAAATAAAGAGTCAGCGGAGACGGATAGATTTGGGATGTAAGTGGCTACATGAATATAAGGTACGCAAGTCAGGCAGGGTCGCAATGTGAGAGAAGTTGTGTGTTGGTGACACAGAGCCTAAAACTACATTTCGTTAGTTGGGAAGCAGTCAAAGAGGATAATAGGGCAGGGCTCTGAGAGCTCGCTTTGCGGATGAAGAAGAAGTAAAGACAGGCCGCAATAAGGAGAGGACAGAGTCGAGAGTATACGTTTACGGATCAGAAATGGGACAGTTAACGTGGCTCTCGAGGTAATGGTGACAGAGCATTTAGTCTTCCGAGCATGGCAGGCAGCGTCGCAGAAGTAGGAGAGAAGATGACCGATCTGAGGAGGTTGGATTTGGTCGGCGCATTGTGATTGAGTCCTATGATTCATTTGGGAAGGTAAGTGGAGTCAGTAGGATTGGACTAGTCAGAGATCATCATCATCATCACCATACACGTTAGCCAGATGTGGGGAACACCTCAGCTACTGTGCCGCAATACACAGAAAAAAGGAGAGAAAAAATGCAACCGGTGCAAGCTGGCTAAGCTACCGGTAACGGATGGGCATCGTTCCGGTAAGCTACCAGCCGGCTGCTGTGCACCAAAGAAACATTAATATGCAAAATTATATAAGGCCAAGTAATGAGCTCGTGGTTGTGGGAAGGCTAAGAGGGATGAGGTGGGACAATGAAACTCACAGCCCGAACGCCACTGAGGTCGGCTCCTAGCCATATCAGCAAGTGTGTCCAACCAGACGTGTTCATCATCTTTCGGACCCCGACCAGGGAGCCGAGATACTCCAATCGAGGCTAGCTCAGTGGTGAGGGCCTTCATTCCTCTCGACCAAGTCATCGCTTGGCCACCCCTCCTCTTCTTCCATCCACACCCCCAGAGCGCAAACAACACACGTCACGGGAGTCGGTGGGCTGGCTTGCGTAACACGTGGTCGAGCCATCGGAGCCTGATGCTTGAAATAACGGTGCTGAGCGGTTCATTTCTTTTTCCTGCGCCATAAACAAGGCGTCGAACACGCTCGTTGCTCACGCGGTGTTCCCACCAAATGTGAGTTAAATAACGAAGGCACCGGTGGTCGAACGTAACTAGCCTCTTCAGGTCCGCTGCTTTAAGCAGCCAGGTTTCACAACAGTACAGTAGGGTCGAACGTGCTGCTGCATTGTACACTCTACCCTTCAGGGTGAGAGTAATGTCGCGCCGGCGCCATAAGTGGCGAAGTTTAGCAAAAGCGCCCCGAGCTTTTGCTATACGATTCGTGATTTCATCTTCAATCCCACGGACGCTGATACAACTTCCCAGATAGTTGAATTTTTAACGACTTCTAGCTGATCCCCAACCAAGGGTCAGCATAGGAGGCGGTCCAGACCAATCTTGGAGAAAAGCTTTGCACTTCGAGGGTGCGAAGCAAAGCCCGAAGTCACGGACAGCTAGTGCTAAGCTGTCCAGTGCCGCTTCGCACGTTTGTGAGCTGTCACAGATTAGAGAAATATCATCAGCTTACTCTAAATAAAGAAGTCGTTCTCCTGGGAGTAGCTCCACACCTTCTAAGTCGTGTCCTGTGAACGCGCTTTCCATGACTTCTTCAACAGCGAAGTTAAAGAGGAAAGGTGACAGCGGGCATCCACGTCTCACGCCGCTGGAGATATAAAATGGCGACGACAATTTGCCGTAAGCCCTCACTCTGCCCGAGCTACGCGCATACAATGCTCGGATAATATCCACATATTTCTCAGGTACACCTTTCCTGAGTAGACAGTCGCAAAGTGCATGTCTATCCACCGAATCGAATGCACCTTTGATATCGAGGTACACGACAATGGTGGGCCGCCAATATATGTGACGGTGCTCCAACAACTGACGCAAGGTGAAGATGTGGTCAATGCAGCTACGACCTCGACGAAATCCAGCTTGCTCTTCGCGAATCTGGCTTTCACGAGCACCAGTCAGTCTGTGAAGGATGACAGAGGCAAGCAATTTGGAGGCGATGGAGTTTAGACGGATTCCTCTAGGGTTGCCGCATTCCGATCGTGAGCCTCCTTTGAAAATTGGGACTAGGATGGAGCGGCTCCAACCGGTTGAGACAGTTTCCTGCTCCCACAGTTGGACTAGTAACTCGTGTAAATCATCCACAAGAGCAGGTCCCCCGAATTTGAGTAGGGCTGGAGGAAGGTCAGCAGGTTCCGCGGCTTTATTTAATTTCAACAGTTTGATCTGACGTTCGACTTCTGAGCGAGAGGGTGGATCCAAAGGAACAGCTTACGGAGCAGGGCAATCACTGATCGGCGAGAAATCTAACAATTCCGAACGATTAAATTGCCTTTTAATGTGCTCAGCCCAACGCTCTAAGCGTTTTGATACGTTGTGGATAGGCTGTCCACTCTCGTCACGTATAGTTTTACTAACACCAGGTCTCCTGCTGCCCGTTTCCCGTATAAGACGGAATGACTCACGATGGTTACCAAGGGCAGCGGCCATTTCCATCTCTGTTGCACGACGGGACCAGCAGGATTCGCGGTCTCTCCTCAGGCTAGCACGGAGTTTCGCCCGGAGCACTTTGCGAGTTTCATTGTGTTCGCTTCCAGCCGGAATATGCCGGCGAGCATCGATAAGTTCCATAGACCGTGAAGAGACCCAATGTCCATGTTGGCGATTAGACATACCACATGAGGATTTGCCTGCTGCTAGTAAGGCCTGTTGCATATGAGACCAGTGAGCTTCAATTGCATATTGGTCAGAGATAGAGATGTAAATATAACCACTGGTCAGAGATAGAAGTGGTTATATTAACATAGGGCAAACAAGTTCAGCAGGATATCAAGGTGAAGGAGGAAGTGCTTGTGGATCGACGGATCCTAGACCGCTAACATCCCGGTAGCCTGGTAACAGTCCCATAGAATTTGGCTGATCAGCTGAGACTGAGTTACGGATGACAGAGATTCAATCGTCTGGTTGAAGAAAGATTGAATACGAACGGCGCTCAGTCATCTGAACGATGGCCAGTAATGTCACAGCAGTCGGAGAGAAGTTGGAAAGCAGGAGACCGACTAGACGAGACAGGATAAGTCGGCGAAACGCGATTGAGTCCAACAGCTAATTTTTGGAGGGCAAATGGAGTGTGTCGAGAGGTGGAGGTGCCTACATAAATAGAGGGTGAACAAGTTTAGCAGGCTGTCAACGTTAGTGCGACATAGCTTGAGTCTACAGAGTCAAGACCGTTTAAATTTTGCTGGTCTGGAAAAGGTCAAAGAAGCAGACCGGTCAGATGGGACTAGGTTATTACAGGGCGCGGAGAGTTGGCAGTCCGATAAGAGAAGAAATGAAGGTAGGGAGCGCCATAAGGAGGAGAGACGGTCCGGCTAGAAAGAGGTTTACCTATAAGGTGTGAAAAATTCCATGAGGTATTGGGGACAGAGCGTTCGGCCTTCCGGATAAATGCCGGTGACGCCACAACAGTCTGAGAGAACTCGGAGCGCAGGGGACCGGTCGGACGAGACTGGATTAGTCGGCACACTTAGAGTAAGTCGTACAGTGTAGGTGGGGAGATAAATAAAGAGTCGGCAGTGATGGACAGGTTAGGGATGGAAGAGGTTATATGAATATAAGGCATGCAAGTCAGGCAGGCTAGCAATGTCAGAGAATTGTGTGTTCGTGGAGCAGAGCCTAGAACTGAATTTTGATAGTCGAAGAGGATAATAGAGCAGGGCTGTGAGAGCACGCTCTCCAGTTAAAAAAGAAATAAAGGCAGAGCGCGATAAGGAGAGAACAGAGTCGAGAGTTTACATTTAGGGCTAAGGACTGCGACAGTTAACGTGGCTCTCGAGGTAATGGTGACAGAGCGTTCAGTCTTCCGAGCAATAGCCGGCAGAGTCACAAAAGTCGGAGAGATTGAGACCGATCAGCCGAGGTTGGATTTGTTCGGCGCATTGCGATTGTGTCCTGTGGTTCATTTGGAAAGATAAATGGAGTCAATAGGATTGGACTGGTCAGAGATAGTAGTGGTTATATTAACATAGAGCGAACAGGTCCAGCAAGCTATCAAAGTGAGGGAGACACTGCTTTGGATTGACGGAGCCTAGACTGCTAACATCCCGGTAGCCTGGTGGGATTTCCGAGAGAGTTTGACTGATCAGATGAGGCTCAATTAGGGTATGGCACAAAGTGGTGGCCGTCCGATTGTAGAAGGATTGAATACAGACAGCGCTTAGTCATCTGAACGATGGCCAGTAACGTCACAGCAGTCGGAGAGCAGGATACCGATCAGTTGAGACGGGATTAGTCGGCGAGATGAGCTTGACTTTGGAGGGTAAACGGAGCGGGTCGAGAGGTGGACAGGTTAGAGGTGGAGGTGCTTATATATAGAGGGTGAACAAATCTAGCAGGCTGTCAACGTAAGTGCGACATAGCTTTGAGTCTGAAAAGTCTAGACCGTTTAAATGTTGCTGGTCTGAAAATGGTCAAAGAAGCAGACCGGTCAGGTGAGACTAGGTTATTGCAGGGCACTGAGAGATGGTCGTCTGATTGGAGAAAGATGGAGTGTACAGGATACTGATGGAAGTGTCCATATTAATAAAAGGTAAACAAGTCTAGCGGGTTGTCAATGTAAGCAAGACATAGTTTTGAGTCTACAGAGATTAGATCGGTATATCTTGCACGTTCGATTCGCATTTTTTGTTCCTGCTTCAATGACTTTCATAGTGGCGAAATAAGGGGACGTACTTCTTGCGGACGCAACGCATCAGGCGAACTGCGGTGGTTATGTTCTTTGGCACTGCATGGGGATTGACGGTTTCGGCGTAGGTCGCAGCGTGTTTTACGCTTTATTGCCCAATGAGACAGCATGCAGTTACCTGGAGGTTGCTCGGGGCATGTCAGAAATGTTGCCCGCCACATATCAGCGAAGACTATAGTCTTGGATATGTGTTTGGGTCAAACGAAGTCATTTAAGTCCGTAAATCCACGGACCATGGTATCATTATGTCGCTTTCATTCCTTGCGGGACGTTTCCCGTAAATGCTAGTCTTTGTCAAAAGTGAAGAAGTCGGACAGAGTTTTGCTCAAGCATTGGATGCACAGATTAGTGTACACGAAGTGGGAATTGCAATTTAAGATGCTGCTCGAAGCTATAAGGGTTAGAAGCAAAGAGGCGTTCACTTACCTCAGTCGGACATGGTTGCTCCTCGCAGGAAGCTTGGCGTACCACAGGTTGCGCAATGTGCGCACGTTGGGTGCCTTCACCACAAACATAGTGGAGAACGAAAATAAACACCTCAAGTCTGGATTAAGCGAAAGGACATCGCTTTTGCAACTCTTTGAGGCAGTTGTACGGAGAGCACGCGATGCGGAATCTCGTTGGACCATGTCAGTAAGCAAGTTGTGGATGTCGAAATCACACACCATTCCGGGAACCGGGCATGTGAGGGAGTTGGTTTCCTGCCTTTCTGCTTATGCTGCTGCCATATTTATGCAACACATTTCTTCGGAGACGGTCACAGCAATACGACCTAACGGCACTGGGTATGAAGTATTAGGTAAGGGAGACCGAAAGCACACGGTTGTTATGGGTAATGAGATGAGCTGTGCTTGCAGGTTCCTTAGGCAATGGGATATGCCATGCGCACACATTGTGCGATTTGCGGGCATGTCAACCGCAGACGTAACCCCCTTATGCACAGAAGCCGTTGGTCGATGCAGGACCATCAGATCCCTATTCTTTATGGTGAAACCTTCTGTGCGGAACCTGCACCGATACCCTCCACATCTGCCTCCCCGCAGGTCGTGTTAACGCGTGAGGAGAAGTTGTCCCGTGCCAACCGGCTGTTCGGTGATAAAACCGTTGCCATGACCATGCATGCCACTGTGAACGACAAACCGGCCCTTTTTAGGACCACCCTCTGGCGCCGCAGCGGCATGAATCTCTCGAATGGTAACCCACACTGTTTGAAAGCCACTAGATACTGCTTAGAGCATACCGCAGGGCAGCCTTGTGGGTTGCTCCACGAACGACGATTATGCGTTAATGTTTCTTCCTCTGACAACGGAGCTCCATTCTCAGTGGCAGTTAATGTTTTTGGTATGCCACGCTTCACCATAGAATGAAACAGCAAAGGGTAAGTCATTTTCTTCCCGTGGTATGTATGAACACACAATAACCCCCGCACTTGTTATCCACATGTCTTTTCATGGCCCCTCGCAGGTGTCCGCTGGAAACGGAAATAATAAATAAATAAATAAATACATACATACATAAATGGTATATTCTCTGTAAAACGCCAAGTACGTTCAGTATTTATTTCCCATTTCTATTGCCATTGCATGAAATATAGCCCAGACCTCAGTGATTCACTGTGTTGATGCGACAAACCTATGCTGTCCTCAACAACAGCGTGAGCACTTTGCATGTGCTTGAGCAACCCTTCCCCCGTGTAACATTCACCCTCATCCTGGCATTATATGGACACTGCACGGTTGTGGCAAATGCAGTGGAGCCGGTGAAAGTTTTTCTTTGCTGGTAGGCAGCTGAGTGAGTAGTTATCTACCTCCACTGCATGTGCTTGCACGGCTGTGACGCAATCTGTGGAGCGGGAAACATGTAATATTTACCGTGGTCAAGGTTATATGTGTAGTCCGATAGCTCCATTGCCTATGGTAGCATGCCTTTTACATCGTCAGCGGAGTCGGGAACACCTGATAGGTACCGGCCGCCAGCTTATTAGTGTAGTCAGTCAGTACTGTTACATACGCTAGCATTGCGGTGACGCTTTTTTGGCGCCAGGAACTCACACTTAAGAGTGGCCAGCTCGTGTGAGTAGGCAGTGACCTCCATTGCATATGTCTGCATCGCTGTGGTATTTTAAGTGCGGTCGGGAACATCTAATAATTACGGGCGTCCACGTTATATGAGTAGCCAGTTAGCCCAATAGCATATGGTAGCATGCCTGTGACCTCTTAAGTGCAGTCCGGATTATGTAATAACAACCCGGTGCAAGCTTATATTATTGGCGACTTAGCTCTATCGCGCATGGAGGCATTGCTGTTACATCTCTGGTGGAACCAGCAGCGTACGACACTTAACAGCGGCCAACAAAAGTGAGAAGTCCATCAGGTTTATTGCATATGGTAGCACCGCTGTGACTTCTTAACCAGAACCGGGAATATCCATTGATTACCGGCGGCCTGCTTAGGTAAACATTCCATTAACTCCATTGCATACGGTAACCTTATCGTGACAAATTCCATCTAGCCAGTCACCTCTCATAATTACCGGCGCCCAGTGTATGTGAGTAGTCTGGTAACTCTTTTGTTTATGGAACAACAGTGAATTGCATGATAAAGAGAACCGTTGTGGTGCCGTCACCACAGACTTCCATGCAATAGCGGAGATGTTGGCGTATTAAACATACAAATGCGCTGTAGACGTTAAGCATTTGGGGAAATATTGTGGGTTTAAATGGACCAAAGACTATGCTGTGACACATTCTCTGCAGCCGGCAACATGTAACAATTACCAGCGCCCAGCTTATATGAGCAGTCATTTACCTCCATTGTCTACCACAGCACCTATTTCATATCTTCAGTGGAGTCGGGAACACCTATTCCTTGCTTCCCGCCAGCTTATTAGAGCAGACAGTCAGTTCCGTTACATATGGAAGCATTGCTGTGCCATCTTCTGTGCAGCCAGCAACCACTAACACTTACGAGCGGCCAGCTCATGTGAATAGTCAGTGACATCTTTTGTATATCTTAGCAGCGCTGTGACAACTTAAGTATTGGGATCGTCTGATAGATAACGGCCACCAGCTTACATTAGAAGCCCTTTAGCTCTATTGCATATAAATCAATAAATCAATAAATTCCATTTTAAATATTAAGTGGAGTGGCGACGATCTAATACTTACTGGCCCCCAGATTATAAGAGCAATCAGTCAGCTCTATTGCATATGTTAGTATAGCTGTGACAACTTACGTAGAGTTGAGCTCCTCTGACAATTACCGGTCACCAGCTGATGCATCAGTCCTTGCATATACATAAATACATTCCCTTAGAAGTATTACGTGGATTGGTGCCATTTAGTACTTACGAGCACCCAGCTTATATTAGCAGTTAGCTCCATTGCATGTGGTAGCATTGCTGTGACACTTTCTTTGGAGCCAGCAACCTCAAATACTTCAGAGCGGCCAGCATATCGCATAGACGGTTAGCTATATTGCACATTACAGCGTTACAGTTAGACAATATATGAAGCAAGCAACATATTTTAATAACTGCCAACTACCTTCTCTCAGTATCCCGTTTTATGTAATGCGTATACTGAAACACTTAGTGGTCTCGTTATTTCTTTGTAGTCCGACGATAACCACTCCAAAAGCCTTTGAAGACATGTATACCTATTTACAGTCGACTGGTTATTTATCTATCTAAATAATTTTACAAGCGCGTTCCACTATTAAAAGGGCTGTAGGTATGCTCATTCATTTACCACATAATATATCACAAGGCGTATCAAGAAATAGACAACTTATCTAAATTTTGGATTATCCTTGCATACTCATGTCTTTTTTTACATCGCCTGACGCTACTGCATTAGCACGGCATCTTGTACTGCATGCAAATTCCTCGTAAATGTCCTACCCATTTAATCTGCCATTAACGCCCAGTAAACGAACGTCGATAAAAACATACACATTTCTTATTGACGCTCATTACGTGTCCTTACATAACAACTCATTAAAACCGAAACTTATGCCATTCCACAAACACAACCTAGTATTGATTAAGCATTCTTTTTCATACCTATTTTACTTTACACCCTAACTGTTATTTACCTTTGCATCTCTTTGAGATTGATGTACGCGAGTTCGACGGCCAGCAACTTAATTTCGCGCGTCATACCAATTCAACCTTCCCCTATAAGAAAGAATCAGTAACATAGGAAGGGATGAAAGAAAAGTTACAGTCAACTGTTCGCTTCAGGTTTTTGTCCTTCTTCAATAATGGCACAGGGGTGTATTTGAAGGCAGATAGAAAAGGTGTCGCCAGAGCAACGATTTAAATTCTACCACGCGCCAAACTAGTTTCGTTCACTCTTTACAAAAACTGGATTTGAAAGAGCTTGGAGTTACTGATTCTGAGTTACTGATTCTTTCTTATAGAGCCTACGTGTTGCGTAATAGAACTTACGTCTCAATCCTTGTGGTTCTCCCTTGTCTGCATTCTGTAGTGGTTATTAATCTTTCACATTTTGTCTTTCTTGTCATCAATTTTATCACGACATCTTTTGTACAGTTTGTTTGAATTAATGATTACAAGACACTTCTTGGCCCCCGCGTTCCGGGACCGACACATCCGCCACTGGGGCGATTTTGAATGCGGGTTGTTGTTCATGAGGACAACCTGTTTCCGCGTTCTGAAAAAGTAAACGTTTTAATGGAGGAATTTCTATCGCAGCGTGTTTGCAAGGTGTTCACTTACGGTCTCTAGTCGGCATTCCACCTGCAGAAAGCAAGTGGCAACTTAGAGAACTTTGTCGTTATAAGGAACGAAGCTAACTAATTGCAACCTTGGCTGTTACTAAGGAGAAGTACGCGACCACCTGTTTGCTATCTAGGTCTAACTCCCGAACTCTGAAGCGCCGGCCACTATGGCACCGACTGCGACGCTCTGAGGCAGGTATGTTTCAGTGAAGCAGTAACATCAGAAAGCTTACAGATTAATGACAGTTCCTCCCTTTAATCCAGGCGCAACAACTGTCGGTGTACCACAGTTGTATTCCCACTACATTTCCTCTGTCTACCGAAGTTATGTTGCAGTTTCCCTCGGGCAACTAACCTGAGCAGATAAGCCGTCTTTCGACGCAGTAGTTAAGTGGTTGAGTACCCCAACGAACGGCTTCCCAAGAGTAGTAACTTGTTCAGTTAGAAGCTCACAGAGTAAGTTCCGATTGTTAAATCTTGCCCTAGGTGCCTTTACATTATGCTCCATAAGTGACTGCAATTGCTGGTTGCCTAAGGGCAGTTACCTTGCTCTATTTTCCGCCGGTTTGTTTACCATTGCGCCCCTTTGTAGGACCGTACTATGCGTCACTTGTGGTACTATTTCTCTGAGGTACAGAAGTGTAATCCACTCCAGTAGATAACGAGACCACCTCTGTTGAACCATTAGCTACGTCTAAGCATTTTGTGCGATCATTTTCCCGTAAATTTGCGGACATGAAGCAAAATATAAGTGAGTTACCACAAGCGACCGTGACATCCTTTTATAAGCGGAAATCGGTGAATCGATTGCCCTCAAACTTGTCTGGAAAGCTTATTCCTGTTGGGCAATGTGAAAAGTGTTCTCCGTTCCAGCAGTTATACTGTGACTGTTATCATGACGAGCGTTCTTTTTTAACGTGCAACCAAAGCACCCACCGTTCGTCGCTGAGCCTCACGGTAAACTCCTTGCAGTGGTTTCTGAAATCTAGGATGGTTACCCTACGCTCGACCACTTGCCGTTAACCAGGTACTTCTCGCCGCTTGCATGTTATAATTCCTTTGAGGAAAGCGCAAATACTTTAGCTCCTACTTGCGATTTTTTCATTGCGGTAGAACTTAGCTGCGGGTCTTGGGTATCCTGGTAGCTGTACCTCTGCTCTTTGTAAAAGCTTGTTGTAACAACATGAAAGTTCACGGCGGACTTGCGACTTTTGCTACGATTTGGTAAGTCCAGCTCAATACATACGTATTACACTTGGTCTTTCCGACTTGTGCCCTCGTGAATCACGTGGCCAGTCACCGTAAACCGGTTCACAATTCGGATGATTATCTCTTAAATTCACTTCAGTTTCTGACACAACTATTTCGAACTGGTTGTCGAGTGCTCTCCTAACTAGCCGTGGCCTCCTTTCGATGACCCGTTAGGTATACGCTGCAAAGTGCCTTGTCTGAAAACGGTTACAAAATCCTCCGAGAGCTTGAGATGCGATATGGGTTGCTGTTGGTTCCATGACGGCTGTACTTGCTTGCATCCCATGCAATACGCCCTTACGGCTAGCAGCGAGAACATACTACACCGTGTTGTTGAAGGCTGTGTGCATGGGACGAGCGGCAGACGCTGTAACTAGCGGCGCTGTTTCACGGAAAAGTCGGTGTTCTCTAATGAATTCGCTAGACAAAGAATTTGCTTAGTTTGTGATATGTCTGGACCGCTCAGTTTTCAAACCGGAAGAAGTGGAAGTTACTTACAGGTTACCAGGCGCATCGTCTGTTTTCTCAAGGTTTACTGTGGGTACAGTTACTAGTAGCGACGCTATTGGCAATGAACCCTCATCGCGTTTGCTTCAAGGGTTAGCGAAGGAGACAAGCGTGTTTCTGCCCTTGTTAAAGGAAAGTGGAATAAGGCTAAAATGTGCAAAACTCAAAGCAGATGTAGGAGGACCCTTGAGTGCCTTAACCACATTTACCTACGTATCGACTACCGTTGTCTCTTGGGAGGCGGACTCGTCTACAACTTAGATGGCTATCAGCCTGGGCGCTCATCCAATACCGCCACCATTCCCGGAGCGTCGGGCAAATACTCCTAGTCGCTGCGCCACGTATACTGATTGCAGGGTTAGTTTCAGGATTGACGCTGTGTCATTTGATTTGCTTGCAAAGTGGCGTACAATGGATACCCATCCGTAGTACAAAATATGTGTTACCAACTTTCTGCCACCAGACATTCCCGGCCACACTGTGCAACATCACACCAGATTTAATTACTTGTCGGCTGACCAGTCTGTACCCACCCCACGCATGCTGCGCAATGCTCCGCTCGCTTTGGATGTGCGCCGACCTCCATGACGTTATGCCTTTAATAGCAAAGGCACTGGTGTCTTGATGCATCCAGGTCTCGCTTTGACGGTGATGCTGCAATTTTGGTAGGATGTGCATTATGGAGCCCGGAATGCGGCAGGATAAAAGCTTCCCGCTGGATTGGTTTTCGAATGGTAAACCGGCGGTCAAATTCCGATCTGTCGGAACTGGCTAGAGTGGCCCACAATCCCGGGCTCACGATGTTGAATACCTTCAAGTGATCGGTACTTTTCTAACCAGCGAACTAAGCTATGCGATGCCGACGCATTGCCAAAGACCGCCGTCCAGACGTCCCTGCAAGCACGGATACGTGTCTGCCGACGGTCCTCTAGGAGAGTGAAGTGTGCTTACCAGGCTACGCACTACCGATATTTGACCGCACCCTTGTTCGTCTCAAAGCTGTCTTTGCTTTGTACGTCGACTCCACCGTTAAGATGTGTACTTTCCGCGCTCGCAGTTACTTTTGTATTGCATCCCTGCAACTTAAACTTGTGTTAATCTACAGCAGCCCCGAGAGGGTTGCCAGTGGTCCCACTGATTTTGTCCATGAACCTACGCTAAACAGATTTTGATTAAGGCAGGACTTTACTCGCCACGACTTTGACTGGCAGAATGTTACCTGTGATGCAGTTGCAATGTGCTTCACTATAAAGCTTCTCATTATAGCCTTGCATGGTCACCTGCACTAGTACGTTGCTCGGCCCACTACGGTTTTGATAGGACAAAACCCGTCCCATTTGGTCCTAAAGTTTGCTAAATCGGTTGACTTTTTCACGGGCGCGGTATACAGCAGATTACTCGGTGCTAGGGACCACGGTTGGCCAGATATATACTGTGCGGACTTCAAAATAATTAGAGCCAATGCAGCAAACTCGCCTTGCGTTGTTTTAGAAACTGATAATATCCAGGCAGTTGGAAGGAATTTGTCATACTTGTATGGGCTCTTTCCCTCATAAACCACGTTCTAGGCGGAATGGAACTACTGGAGTGGTATTGTGGTTTGCTTCTGCTGTACGCAAAGGGCTTAATCGACATATCCGATGTTGGCGACTTGCTCCTTTATCATCGGTACACCCGATGGCTCTAGGCAGGAAACTCCGCAGCTATGATGCCGCAATATAAAAGAAAAGAAATAACGTGAGAAAAAGGCACGCTTGTTGAGTTTTGCTCCTAGCCAAGTCAACAACTGAACCCGACCAAATTTGTTGCTCCTCCTTCGGACACCAAACAGGAAGCTGAGATGCACCAAACGTAGCCAACATCGATGTAAGGACCTTCCTTCTCACGGTGTGGGACGTAGGCAGCGATCAAAAAACAGACACCTAGTAGCCCCACGCATAGGTCTTTGAGGTTGAAGTAGACACTGTCGGTTGTCCTATTTGTGAGGTATCCGTAGGTTGTGACATGCAAGCTGAGAAAGGATCGTTAGCTCCAAGTAGAAGTCGACGAAATGAGCTAGACCGCTTGGTTGCACATGAACTTGTCGATAGAGCAAGTGACGCACTGCGCTTGCATGTGCGTTGAGCCAGAAAACAAATGCTCCTCTATGCAGGGTGTGGATGGGTCAACATTATGGGTTGCAATTGTTAGGCATAGAACTGTAGTTGGAACGGGAAGATAAGGGTACAAAATCGTAAGGGGAACTGAGACGGAGAGGCTTGAACAGACGCATACTAACCCTTATCCACTAGCTTGACGCATCAGATATGGCACCGTTGAGTATCCGCTGCGGACTTCAGAGAACCTGGTGATGGCCTAAGGAAACCTTCATTGCTTTGAGTCGGCAGGCTAATTTCCGGTTGCCCAGGCCTAGAAAGCAGAACGGTTGGGGTTCTTAACCAAAGCCTTTGGTTAAATTCACGGCTGCTTAGTAGTGGATTCGGTAATGGACTCCGAAGAAGCTAGGTTAAGGAACAAGGAACCAATTTTATTTCAACGCCTTTGCTTGAGGACCCGATGACTAAGTATAGCTTGCCACTATCCAATGACTATACTCGTTTACGTGACTCTAAAGGTGCTCAAAGGTATCCGGCCTGCAGGCAACATCTATGAGTTACTCAACTAAAATAGCAAGTTGGGATTGCTCCTGCAGTCTCGTGTAATGCAAAATTTTTTCGGTTATGTTAAAAGGCAAGTCCAGATAAACTCCTCCATCTTAGTGGTGGTTGTACCTGACGGCTTTGCTGCTGCCACGGCTTACGAAGAAGGTTGCTTGGTTGCTGAACAGGATGTAATTGCGTATGTTCCAGGGTAAGACCTCATGCTGAGGCTGTTGTTCCATGGATGATGCCTTTTCTCCATTGTTGGGCTCAACCAGTTTGCACATAAACGGTATGTGTAAGCGTTAAAATGCATTCAACTTCATTTCGTTTGTTCTACCTACATTACTTAGTTCAACTAAATTGCAAAAGTTGCTCAGGCTAATGGTTGCAAACTTTTGCAGCTTTACTACTTTAGTAGCTTTTTGGATAAATATCAAGATTTAATCATGCCTTGTTGGCGTACTACGTGCAACGCCGAAAATATAAAGTTATTTATTTATTTTGTACTTCTCGCGGAGTTGCTGATAACTAGCCTCATTCGATAAACCTACTTTCTATGCTTTCTTTCAAAACTGCAAGGATGCAAACAACTTAGGCATTGCTGACGCAATGCTATATTTTTCTCACCTTCAGCCGGCTAGAACTGCACACCATTTATTAATTTAGCTCATTCCATCATTATCCTGTCCATTGCTACTGACCCTCATTGTTTGCCTTACCACCTTACCTTTACGACCTATTCTTGATGCACCGGTTAACCCAGGCTCGTCCGCAAGATCACTTGCAGTTGAATCCTTCCAGACCACCGCCAGGTTATTAGCCAATATTTCTATGACACATCGGTTTGTCGGCATTACCTCGAAAGCCTCTTTGGCTTTTTCACTATACACCTTGACCCAGTCCTTTCCTTATCACGTACTCTACTCCTTCTTCTTCAATCGGACGTCCAGCTCTTAGTTCATTGCCAGGACGCAAGCTCCTTCTCTCCGAGTCCTTCAATGCTGTAGAGGGGCAAACTGTCTATGCTCTACAGGCGCCATGCTAAGTTTTTCTTCGTACGAAAGCTCTCTAGGATGGTTCACTTATTATTACGCCCTTTTCCAAAGTCTAATGGTAAGACTTAATCCTAATGCGCTAACTTATACAGTCACGACGCATCGGCTTTTTTACCCCGAATTCAATCATACTTCTGAGACTTTACCGATCATGGTTCGGCTAACTTAATAGACTGTTCACAGTAACCGACGGTCCTCGTGAGCTATTTCAACTATTATCGATAAACCCATTACATATCGACCCTAACATTTTCTTATCGTGCACACTGTTTTCATTCCTTTATAATCGGACGACCAGCCCACACTGTCCTTTCTCGGTCTAGTCTCACCTGACCAGTCAGTTTCCCTCTGACTGCTGCTATGCTACTGAGCCTTAAGCGGCTCTGCAGACTAAAAGTTGTTTCCCTTACCTCGAGAGCCTGCTAGACTTGCTTACCCACTATTGTTTTGGCCTTTTTCCAACCTTTATTTTACGTCCTACTTCTAAAGCGCCGAATACCCCAGACCCGCCTGCACGGCCTTCTGCTCTCCGAATTCGCTTAGACTACTGGGGGTTACTTTGCGTTGTTCGTTTGACCTAATTAAATCTTCACATTACCAAGCAACGCTAGTTAACTGTTTAACCTTTTAGTAACAAAGTCTTCCTCATCCCTACTCTGTCCTATGCTTACGGCGGTCTCTGGTGGCACTTCTTTAACTGGGCAGCCAACTCTGTGCAGTGACATGCTGTAGTCTCCTTTGACCGTTCCTCTGCTTTCCGCCTACATGCATACTATCCAGACATATATGAGCTGTATTGCATACACATCGCACTATTTCCGTTATCGCGAGAAATTGGCTGGACTTGGTTTACGTTTTATTACCACAGCTGCGTTTATCCCTAACCTGTCCATATTTGCTGAAAGCCACCGTTCGTGTTTCCAAAATAATTAAACGTCTGATTCTCTATACACCGACTTATCCAGTCTCGTCGAATCGGCTCCTTGTTCTCCAAAGCCGCTCAGACAACTGAGAGGTCACCAATCAGGGTTCAGCTAACCCAAAGCGCTTTAAAAGAACACAGGTACTTGGGATATTTAATTAACAATGATAAACAGTATGTGAGGTAAATTATTGCAGGCGCACTTGCAGCTGCTTTCATTGTTTACTGAGTTTCAGATGTATCGTTGTTGTCTTCTTGTGCGTCTGCCGTTGTGCGATGCCTATTTTCTTCCAGGTCGCTACAGAATAGGTAGCCAGCAGCCGGAAAATTGTCCATCTTTTTGACATCAACAATTCATGTAAGTACAAGCTTCCTTTATCTGGAAATGGATAGATTATTATTCCGCCGTGTTAGTACTTACCGGATGGACAAATTAGTTATTCGTTTTCTTGGATGGATGCTATAATACTTTGGAGTGCACATTTGGGTTCCGCTCATCACTCCCTTTGACACTACTTACCAGGCTCCATCTCTCCCATCTCTACTGTCAACTCGGACATATTGTCTAACTTTGGAGGGCAGAGTTTATTGCCACTGCTATGCCCTCAATTTGAAAATATCCCAAAATATCCCAGCTAGCTATCAATATGGACAGAACAAATGGGTTCGATCAATTTCATTAATGACATAAAAGTTTCACGTACCACACCGCTGGAGCTGCTCATACTACTTTTACTCTACTTGGCTCTAGAACCCAGCGTTTCCCAGCAACACAACCTACACCGGGAGTAACTCCCGTTTGTTATCCTGGCAGGAACTATTCGGTTTTGCCATCTTTGTGACCCAACGTTACTTCGACACCATGTTAGTTTAGGTACTACCTGAAGGCAGTACGCCGTTCTGTACACGAAGATACACAACCCCCAAAATACTTTCTTTTCATGGGTCAACTACTGAAGAGGCCTTGTCAGTTCGTCAAGACGTGATAGGACCCAGCGACGAAACATTCCCTAGACCATCATGCACCGACCAGCAGAAATTATGGAGGCAGCCTACTTGCGACTAACAGCACCATTATTCGGGTAATAACACTCACCGCCTGTTACAGTATTTCGTACAACCGTATTGATGACCGTGTTCCTGGAAGTAGTGGATTATCGCCTAGCAAGCTTTCTCCCTATAACAAGCCAAAAGTTACTGGGTAACAGGGCTAGCGTACCTGACTCACCACCAAATAAAGTCACAGCCCGTTACCTTTTCCTGGCAAGTTAATTAAGGACAACATATCACCATCTTTGTTACTCTCCGACACGTTCCTAGCTGCATATTCCGTCGCCATGTCTCGTACGGCGCATTCAACGTTTAGCTCTACGCTATACACACATCAACCCAGCATATACCATAAGCACTCCTGACGTTGTTCTTTACCAGTTCCTTTTTAGTTGGGAAATTCTAATCCTTGCTCTATTCGTGGCTGAATTGTTACTGCAGTGGATGACAGACTAATTATGCCTAAAGGAAGCTGCCCGAAGGCACAGCCATGGGAATACTTAATGTTACGGTTCTAGTGCACAGTTTCATCCAGGGAAGTCCAAACAGTCACCAGTTGTCCTTAATACAATCACCGTAAAACGTCTGTACAATTGCATTTATTTGATCATGCCGCCGTTGGCAGACCCCGCACAGACGAGCACAACTATTTATTTATTTATTTATATAACTCCACCGTTCATTTAACGAAGCATATGTCACCAGCTTGGTATATTTCGTTTAATTTATTTTAGTTGGTAATGTTATTCCGCGTGCCTGGCTGCCGCTTGACCTCCTCGAGGAGGCTGCGACGGATATACATAATAACAAAGTGCCTATCTGTCTATTACCCAATATATCTACTAATCTGCCTCCAGGAGACACTTGATCGTGGTTGGAGAGGACGGGATGCATAATCATCGTGGCCGTGTTAAGCACAAAGAGTGGTTCAGTGCACTCAGTTTGAAGCGGACTACATTACATTCACCGCCCTCTGTGCGCTTGCTTCTCAAATACAGCTTGCATGTGATTGCTTAGGAAAGAGTGTGGTCTGGCTGCGTCGAAGAAACATGTCTGCTATGCGCATGCTTCTCGGTCTTATACCTTCTGTTTAACCCTGGATATGAAGTGGGCGACTGGAGCTGTGGGTGGTGCAACGCAAGCCGCCTGCGGTTGCTGCGTAGACACAAGCGTCTTGTGGCCGTGCTGTGGAAGCCGCAGTGACTCAAATCCGGAACCTGTTGCAGCCAAACGGGTTCGAAAACCTCAGTTACCGCGTATAATAGTGCAAGCAGCTGTTACTTGGGTCATTTCCCGCTGGAGTTTGCTATATCCTAGATGAAATTGCTTCAGGGTTAGGGTGGATTACCTTAATGGCTCCAGACGGTAAAAGGTGCGTCAAAGTCAATGAAGTTCCTGATTTCACTTTCTTGCAGCTGTGTGCTAGTTTCCGTCTAATTCTTTTTAGCTTATTGCTTTTCTTGCTTCCCACTTTCTTTACATTCCATTCGCGTTTACTTAAACTAGCTTGACGTTGTTATTCATTGTTTCTGTTGTTGTTCGTTGTTCCGTAAACACTATGCCACTGAGATCCGTGAGCAAATCTTGGTACAGCTGAAATGGTTTTAAAGTGGGACTTGGGCAACCCGCTGTTTATTTGGGTTGCTACAAACAAACTATATCGAGAACCACGGTTCACTTGTGGTGGACCTCGGTCATTCCGAGCACAAGGCTCAAAGGTGTATGGCAATGTTGTGATGTGGCTTATCCCAATATTGGCACCCCAAGACCGCGGTTTCGACCTGGTTCGTACTCATCCGTTGGAGGTATCCCGAATTGAGGTGAAATCAGAGCCCAGTGCTCCACGGCTGACGCCGTAACCACTATGCTACGGAGATCAGTGAGCAACGCTTGGTACAGTTGAAATGGCTTCAATGTTGGATTTGGAGAACCCGCTGTGTATTTTGTGATGTGTAGACTTTGATAATAATCAGACACCTAAAAGTCCTGCGTGACTTTGGCGCTAGGTAGAAGGCCCTTGTGGAGTGTGGAGCTTGCTAAAATTCAGGCACGTACTGGTCCTGCGCGACTTCAAAGATTTGAACGAGGCGGCCTGCCAGACCGCACATATCCGTCTACTGCTTTGTGTCCAACCATTAAAGCTGCTTCCGTCCAGATACTCAGGATAATACCAACGCCGTCTAGACCGGTACCCAAAGCACCATCGTCTCCGGATAGGCGCAAGGAGGAAGCGCTACTTTTGCCACCTAAAGGAGGTCGGAGCGTGAGGTAGAGCTCGGGTCTTATATGCAAGTTTTCGATCAGCAGCAGATATCGAGAGAGGGTGTCGCCAATGTTCGGGCAAGTGCGGCCTGTGGACTGGTCTGCAACAACAATCGTAAAATTAGGCATGCCAATCCAAGGGAGGATTAGGTGCGTTAAATGCAAGCCGATGAACTGGGTTTAACCGTCTGATTAGACGTGGCCATGTCCACACAGCAAGAGTAATGCTCTGGAATTGCGGGTGACCTTAAACTAGAAGATATGCGCCTATTAAAGCTTAGCGGAGGGTGCTAAAAACTGAGGGTCAAAAAGAAGATAAAAGTATTGGAATGTGACGATAACTGTAACATCCTACAAAGGGAGCTTATAAGGCGGGAAGGCTTGAACAGTAGCATCAATACCCTATCCACCCTGCTTGATGGAACGTATTAGGCACCATTGATTAGCTACTGCGGTAGCTAAAGCATCCCAAGACTGCTGTAAGGAAATGGCCTTGTATTTCGTAAGCATACTGTAAGGTTGCGGTGGCCGAAACGCTTGGGGGACAAAACTTGACCGCAAGGCAGCGGGTTTCGTAATGGATTGAAAGGTGTACCTTCTATTTAATAAGGGGCCACCCTCATTTCAATACTAATCTGGAGGGCAAGGATGCTGCTTTTGTCTGCTCTGCAACCATTAAGCTATCACGTACGGGTGGCTCTAAAGATGCACCCAACACAGCTCAATATATCTTAATGGCTCGCAAGTCATTGCACAGCGGTAAGATGTAGCCACATTGCTACAACACCTTGCATCCACAAACGGTAGCCACGAGGCCCAAAATGCCTGACACCTGCAGCTACGAATTCCTTGATTACCATCATCGGCATTAGCATTATACACGTTAAATGCAGGTGAAAAGCACTTCAGATATTGTGCCGATATTGTGACGAGGAAAAAGATGTACATCAGTGGCACGTCGGCTGAGTTCCCAGTGAAGGACGGGCATCGTTCTGGAAAGCTAACTGCCAGCTATCATGTGGTAAAAGATAAGTTATATGATGCCTAGCGTAAGATATCGTGATTGGATGTTTAGGCCAAGAAGGTAGGGATGGAAAAGGCACTCACAACACAAACGCCATTGGGGCCGACTCCTGGACCTTTCAGCAAGTGTGTCTAGCCAAACGTGTTCACCGTCCATAGGACTCCAACCACGCAGTCGGAATGCACCAACGGACTCAAATTTCGAAATGAGGGATTTCGTCTCTCTCGACCAACCAATCGCTTGATTTCCTCTCCTATACATCCAACAGCACCCCGGCGCGCAAACAATGCACATTGCGGGAGTGGGTGTGCCTGCATGCGAAGCACATGACCCAGCCGTCGGAGCTTGTTGCGTGCTATAATGGTACTGAGCAGTATCCTCGATCTTCGTGCATCCAACATGTGACGTCGAACGCGCTCATTGGTCAACAATGCTCCCACCAGACTTGTGATAAGCCGCGAAGATGACGAGGCGCTTTATGTCTGTCGATCTTATGGGACGGCTTTGGCAAATATATAGGAGAGTTGAACACGTAGACGCTTGGCATCCAGTCTTCCTCCTCCAACCGCACATCCGGCCAGCAACCTATGCAACTCGCAGGAGCCTGTGTGCTGACATACGCAACACGCTGTCCCGCCATCAGAGCCAGGTGCGTGATATAATGATGCTGAGCGGTTCATTCGCTCTTCCTGCACCAATTACGCGACACCGAAGACGCCAATTACTCACGCAGTGCTCCCACCAGACATGAGCTAAGCTGCGAAGGCAGGGAGGATCTGATGGGCTAGGTTTCACAACCATATAGGAGAGCTGAACAGACGGCTGCGTCATAAACTCTGCCCTTCAGCTCGTAAGGTCGCGTCTGTGCCACAGGTGGCGGAGGTTGGCAAAAGCGCCTCGAGCTTTTGCTATAAGGTTCGTAACCTCATCTTCAAGCCCACGGGTGTTATTATAGCTGCCCAGGTACGTGAATTCCTGAAGGACTTCTAGCTGATCACCAAAAAACTTAGCGCAGGGTGCGGATGTCTGCCAAGCTTGGAGGACTACTTTGCATTTCGATGGAGTAAAACAGCCCAAACGATTGACAGCCAGGGCTAATCGATCCAATGCTGCTTGACATGTTTGGGAGATGGCACAGGTTAGGGTACTATCGTCCGCGTACTCTAACTCAGGAAGTCGCTCACCAGGAAGTGGCTCCACACCTTCTAGATCGTGTCTAGCGAAGGCTGTTTCCATGACTTCATCAATAGCGAAGCTAAATAGAATAGGTGACAGCGGACAACCTTGTCTCACACCGCTGGAGCTACTGAAGGGCGAGGACGGTTTGCTATGAACCCTCACTCTGCCTGAACTATGCTCGTACAGCGCTTTGATAATGTTTACGTATGTATCAGGCACACCGTTCCTCAGCAGACATTCCATAAGCGCACATCTATCGACTGAGTCGAAGGCACGTTTTATGCCAAGAAACAGGACAACTGTGGGTCGCCAATAAAAATGGCGGTGTTCCAACATTTGCTGCCAGCTGAAGATATGTTAGATTCAGCACCGATCTCGAGGAAACCCGGCTTGCTCTTCACGAATCTGGCCTTCACGGGTGCCAATTACTCTGTAGAGGATGACAGACGAAAGTAGTTTAGAGGCATTTTGAATCAGGCTTGTCAGTCTACGATTGCCGCACTTCCAACGGCAGCCACCCTTGAAAATTAAGACAATGACGGCGTGGCTTCAGTCTGGCGGGACAGCCTCTGGCTCCCAATATTTCACTAACAGCTCGTATACATCACCGGCAGTGTTCCAGGACGTGGTGGGTCTTCTTCTGGCAAGCGTTTTCCCTACAAAAAGCCACAAATGTCTGTTTAACAACACTGCGACGTGGCGGACGTGACTCGCCACTCAATAAAGTCACCGCCCCTAGCACATTGGCAAGTTGATCGACACCACATCTACAAGTTCTGTGCATATATTGGCTCTCGCACGAACACGCCTACATATCTGACTAGTGACATACCACTATTCTTAAGTATTTTCCACCCGTTTCCTCATACTTCACTCACTGACCTACATTGCTTACGGGACCTCATCGGACTAGTTCCTCAGCAACATACCATATAAGTGATCTGATCACTATTTTTACCTCTCGCAATCTGTGTACATGGACTACATACAACCTTTGGGCTCTATGGGCCCACACTACTCTCTCCAACTTTACTACTCCCACTATTGGTGCTGCTTATTCCGCTATCATGTACAATAATGCAATATGCTGATCATGCCCAAAAAGGCGTGTCTCGCTTTGTCGAGAATAAAATATTTATTTATTTATTTATTTAGTACAGCAGGTCCCCCGAATTGGAAGGGAGCTGTAAAGTTTCTGCCTGACCCTGCTGCCCCTTGCACTGTAAACAGCCTGATCTTACGTTCCGCTTCCGCGGTTGAGGGCGGATCCAAGGCGACTGCCCAGGAAGATGGGCACGCAAGACCCGAGGGGAAAGAAACAACTCAGCTTGGCTGACTTGACTTCCCAAGTGTTCGGCCCAAATCACCAGGCGCTTTGAAAGGCTTTGGATCGGCTATCCACTCTCGTCGCGTATGGTTACGCTAACACCACATCTCATGCTACTTATCTTCCGTAGCAGACGGAATAACTTACGATGTTTAGCAACGGTAGCGGCTGATTTCCTGTCGGAGGCACCAGCATTTGGGCGGCAGCTATTCGGAAAATATCCGACGCGTTGCGAATAATCCGGGGGCTTTGAGGACCAGGACTACTGAGATGTTCTTTACGCTTCGGCTTTTCTAAGGCTGCACGTATAATAATGTGTACATGCTTGCCTCCTATGCCTGGTGCATGACAGGATGGCATTTAAAGTTGTCTTGCGGAGTGTGACAGCGCTGGCGTCTAGATTAAAGTAACCGTCGGACCCTGACAGGCTAGCGGAGGCGGTGGATTGCTTCGCGTTCATTGGTAGTTGTGTCAGCTGATGTCGTCACGTAACTGAGCGGGTATATTCGCTTATCAGCAAGGTCCGTGCAGCTTAACGTATACACAGCACTTGCTGGAATACGGCGTGATATGTGCCTATGGATGAAACGTTGCGTGTACAATGCTGCGGTAAGACCGGTCTTCCTTTATGGATAACAGACTTTAGCAGTGCACGCTGACGACAATATATGGTTTGCCTTGTATGACCACCCGGTTTTGCGGAATACTGTCAAAGTCTGGTTGGAACATCCGGTGAGCAATGCTGAGGTCTGCCAAGTGTTTCCCCGGCAACGGGCCTACTTGTTCTTCACAGAATGGTATAGGAAGCCGGCACATTGTAGGTGCCTAGCGCATGTTTCCCATATGCCTGTTGCCCGGCATCCACAAGGTGCATTGAACACCGTGGCTGATCCCATTTAAACTATCTTAATCGGTGGATAATCCATGATTTTGCAATCACGATACTCCCGCCGGCACAACACACGAGCCTTCTGCACCAATAGCAGACGCACCGTCTCGACACAGATTGTCTCGGGCCACACGGCATCCGAGTAAAAGTAGCCACAAATCTAGAGGCTATTTGGATGGCTAGCCGAACAACCTCCTCGTGGTGCCAGCTGGGTGGTTAGGGTTTAACCCGTTCCAGCAAATAGTTCGGCGGCAGTGTTCCAGGACGTGGTGGGTTTTCGCCTGGCAAGCGTTCTCCCTATAAAAAGCCACATATTTCTGCTTAACAACACTGCGACGTGGCGGATGTGACTCGCCACAAACTAAAGTCACTGGCCCGTGGATATTCGGAAAATGCTATCCAACCCACGAAAATCAATCGCTTATGCCCACATTCCTGACGATAACAGTCAAAAATCCTGCGGCGCATTCAAAAACACAAGCTACATTCCTACACAATTACATACGTATATACACCCATATACTTACATACACTGTTATGCCAAACATGTCCTTTTATACAATTTGATCCCATATGTTAGCTAAATATGATCACGCCTGTAAAGGTGTGCCTCGCATTGTCGAGAATGAAAATTTATTTATTTATTTATTTAGTATCTACCTACAATGCGTAATTGCGCATGTCGTCCGCGACCGTCCAGGTAAGAGCACATTATATATTCACTGGCGTTTAGACGGCCAACAGGGAGGGCCGCCAGGATTCCTTGTTCGGTGGTGCCACCCCGTCTCCACTAATCATGAATCATTGTTTTCCTGTCAACTTTACCTACGGTACTTATACACACTCCATACTTGTAGACGGCCACCACTTACGCCTGGCCCCGGTCCAACGTATCTCTGTGCCACACAGCTTTAAGGTCACGTGAACTATTGCCTATCTTGTATCCTTCACCGGTATGTGCAAACCATCCGTTCCAGTGGCTTCTGCCGGTAAATTGACGTACACCGACCAATCCAATGGCTTCGCAGTGGCACAGTTCATCCACTTTCCTTAACCACGGTATTTGTCGTCATATACACATCCAGTAAGTGAATAGTCTCTAGTGCGGTAGCTATTCCTCAGCCAGCGGAGAGGCCGCACGCAGCCCGCGCTATCCCAGCGACACCATGCATTAACCAATAAAGAGCCGTCGATGGTGTTTTCCTTGCCACCTCGGTTACTGCGCAGCTTCGCATCAAGTACTTGTATGCACATTGCAAACCGGTCTCGGATCACGAGGCACATACCATTTCTCAATGTCTACGCTTTGTAAGTTACGAGCGACTTACGCGCTCACCCGCAAGGTCGGAAATATTTGTGAATGATTTGTAGGTCAAAAACCGTTAACGCATTATGCTCTTGTACTTCGATTACTTAATTCCTTCAAACACTGGTTATCATGTGATCTATTACCATGGCTTTGTAATATCACTGTGCCTGACTTACAGGGGTGCTCATCATTACCTTGCATACACCACTGCCGTAGTCCTGCCTCACCTCCGGCACGCACTTTTACGCAGTCTACGTCTAATAAAGTGCAGTACCCTTTCCGCAGGTCCGCAAACTAGCGGACGGCAGCAATGTTGTGTGGCAGCAATGGACATCACCCTATTTGGGAAAGCAACTTTAGTGAGGTCATGTGATTACAAGGTCCGCATTCGTGGTCCGTTTTTCCTTCTATGTTGCACTCGTCCAGCTGCACCCTCATCACAGCTGGCAAGTTGGCACAGCCAGGCAATATGATCAAGCGTTGCGCACAAACGCAACGGCGTTTTTACTTCTAGATATTCAGCTCCTGGATAAATATGTTGTGGAAGGTCCACGCTGGCTGCATGGATGTGCACAACGTCGGTACCGCTTAATGGTGTAAGGCCACCTTACGATACATCTATGCATATTGCTTGCATGTTTGCTTGTGGCACAATTTGCAATAAACCTGTGTTCAATGCTAGCGCGTTGCAGCCCAAGAGCGCAGAAAACGCTGCGCCTGATGACGTGACTATTTGAAATCGGTACAGACGTCCGCGTTGTGTTTGATAAAATAGTTTGGTGAATATGCAGCGAAATGGATGTCAAACATAGCGTTTCATGCCACAAAAAGTAAACGTCAGTGGGACGCGCGCATACATTTTATCAATGACATTAAGATACTCCATTCCATGCATGCTACATGAAGTATCATTTTAGCTGCAGTCACTGGCTTTGCTCTCAGCGATAATGGGGTCCGCTATGAGATCTGTATACCCTTAACAAATACAAGTGTTGGAGGCGCGTAGTGCAGTTAATGGGTACTTCGCCATTGGTCATTTGGATGCCGCTGGTTTAGGACCTACATGGACCCGCCAGGAAGGCATGTGAATCCAACAAGTGCTACTTACATAGTAGCGATGTTGATGCAGCTGCCAACTGACTTATGTGCGCAATAACCGACCTTCACGCAGACGGGTAAAGAACAAAGTGTATGTTTTGTTAGCGGCTGTACTGATGGCAGCACTGGGATGCCAACGCTGGTCGTGGACCCCTGTGAACTCAAAGATATCCGCTACGCCAATCGCTATAATGAAACAAATAATATGAACACAAATTAATTACGAATACGTCTTGAAGGCATGTTGAGCCAATATGTACGCCATAGCTGGTCGTAAATTTGATGCCAGTGTCCTGGGACGTACATGGACTAAGTAGCCGCCGTCCTTGGAGATACGTAGGGCTACCGGCAATAATAATGTTCCTCTGTGGAACCAAAATGAATACCAGTTAAGTTGTGAGCAGGCCGCATCGTTGTGCGACTAATATTTCTCCATCCACTGGTTATGCGATCAAGTGAGGCAACCTTGAGTGCCGACAATACTACCATATCTGCGGCAGGTATAAGGGCTTACTGACCACCCTTCAGGTTGGCATAAATACCGCACTGTACAGCACCATGTCCCCCTCGTCCCTTGCTCACCAGCTTTTCCACCCGTCGCGCGGTAGTTGCAATATGCCGCAACCCTGTACCTTCTTCAAGAGTGCTCCCGTAAATGACCATATGGAAAAATGTAAGTATGCAGGTACCTGATTCACGTTTATTGTGTAGTACTTTGTCTACCTTACCCCTTGCCCAACTTCTGGCCCGCATGCAGCAGGCTGCCATTCGTCTACCGTACCGCAGTGATACCCATGTTTCTAGGTGCGCGACGCTGCTCTGATCAATTACTTTTCAGCTTAAGGATGCTGGTCCATGCTTCCGTGCCTTACAGCCCACACAGCATGATGCAAAACCAGTATTCAGGTATCAGAACTACAGGCTACGACGTTAGCATGCCCCTAGTTAGTTTGCACGGTGAACTGCGTCCACTTTCCCAACTCTTAGTGAACGAGCTCTCGGGCCACCCATTTTCCTCTAGCCTTATGTTGCTGCCTTACAAGTCAGTAGCACTTACACATAAGCCTGCGTGCGTCAGGCCACTTGGCTGTTAGTTCAGTGGGCGGGTCCGTAAGCCTGGACTAGCTGCTCTACCGCAATATTACGCTGCCTGCTCTAAAGCATAGCAATTTTATGCCGTGAATGGAAACCACCAAACCATTTTCATTATGGTCGCTTTGGAGGTTATAAGCGCCTCCAGCCCACTCAACTCAGACACCGTAGATGTGTATGGTTAGAATGTCTGTTCTAACCCTTTAAGAAATACAGTCTCAGTAATACCTAAGATTCGTTTTGCTAGTGACGTGGTTGGTCATGCGCAACACTTTCCATTCCAATCCATACAGCATCGACACCGCGAAATTAATAAGTGCGCGCCTAGCATATTTGACACGTTACCAGTTGTGTTGCAGGCGCTTAAATTGCGCTCAATAATAGCACACCACCTGGCGCTCGTGCTGTAGTACTAAGTCAAGCATTGCTATATGGAACATAAGCTACGTTAATAATGGGCGTAAATAATCCCACAAATCAGTACGCATCAAATTATTCAGTTCATCCATTGTGACACCATAAACAATTTCCTGCTTACATAGTATAAATGTTTACTTACCTACTCACTAAAGTTTGGATAACATGCAGTGCCTGTTGCCCATCCGAATTCAGTAATAACGGCTACAGCGCAGTGGGAAAGAGCAGATGGCAACAATTATGGGTGTGGCCTCTTATTATGTAGATTGCTGACCACCAGTGTTGGCATTATACGGAAGAAAAGTGCCTATTTATATAGGAATGACCGCCCATACCGAACGAGTAATGAGTTAAACCATTTCCCAATAAATTTTACACTTGCAGGCAGCCATATATATTACAAAACAAAATATGCGTCTAATTATATATACATGTGTTAGCACTGCTTCTCATATATAGATAATAATTGGGCTTTGTTCTAAGGACATACAGTTATGTGTGTATGGCTCCAATGTTCATTTCTAAGGTCGTATATAAGTATGGTATATATATATAAATGATTGGCGGCATCCGGTTGCGGATTTCCCTGTTACTGTGGCCAAACAAAGGACGCCTGCGCCTACAGAGGGACAATGATTGGCTCCCGGTGCAGAGCCCACAGCTTCAAACACACCTCATATCCAGTGTAAACCCGAAGGAATAAGATCGGGAGGCATGTGAGGGGAAGCCACGTTTCATCAATGGAGCCGGCCCACACTTCTTCACAGGCAAACGCACTCACGCTGTACGTAGGGAATCAAGTACACACAAGGCGGCGGCTGGACCGCAGTCAACCCCACGCTGAGTACATGGAACAGCACGTTGTTCCAAACACAAACACAAAGACCCTGACCGCGCTAGCCTGAAGTGAGACCGCGAATCTTGGTGGTCTCATCGTGCGTCAGAGATGGAAGTGGCCGCTGTCCTTGGCAGCCATTGAAAGTTATTCCCTCTGATACGGGAAACGGGCAGCAGGAGGCCTGGTGTTAGTGAACCAATTTGTGATGAGAGTGGACAACCAATTCACAATTTGTCAAAACGTTTGGAGCGTTGGGCTGAGCATTGTAGAAAGCAATTTAATCCGTTAGAATCGTTCGATTCTTCTCCGGCAAGTGATCGGCCTGCTCCGTGGGCTGTTCCTTTGGATTCACCCTCTCGCTCAGAAGTCGAACGTGAGATCGGACTGTAGAAGTTGAACATAGTCGCGGGACCAGAGGATCTTTCTCTAGCCCTCTTCAAATTCGGAGGCTCTGCTCTTGTTGATGCTTTACATGAATTACTAGTGAATCTCTAGGAGCAGGAAACTGACCCAACCGACTGGAGCCGCTCCGTTATTGTTCCCATCTTCAAAGGCGGCTCTCGCTCGGAATGCGGCAACCGTAGAAGAATTAGTCTGACCTCCATCGCCTCCAAATTACTCGCCTCCATAATTCTTCACAGACTGACTGGCGCTCGTGAAGGCCAGATTCGTAGGGAGCAAGCCGGGTTTCGTCGGGGTCGTAGCTGGATCGACCACATCTTCACCTTGCGTCAGTTGTTGGAGCACCGCCACACATATTGGCGGCCCACCGTAATTGCGTTCCTCGACCTCAAAGTTGCCTTCGATTCGGTTGATCGATGTGCCCTTTGGAATTTTTTACTCAGGAAATGTGTGCCCGAGATATATGTAAATATTATCCAAGCATTATATACGCGTAGCACGGGCAAAGTGTGGGCTTACGGCAAGCTGTCGCCACCCTTCAATATCTAGAGCGGTGTGAGACAAGGATGCCCGCTGTCACCTTTACTCTTCAACTTTGCTATTGACGAAGTCATGGAGTTTGCATTTACAGGGCATGACTTGGAAGGTGTGGAGCTACTCCCAGGAGAACGACTGCTTGACTTGGAGTATGCAGACGACATTGCCCTCATCTGTGACTGCTCCCAGACGTGCCAAGCCGCGCTGGACAGATTAGCACTGGCTGTCAGCCGCGTTGGGCTTTGCTTTGCACTACCGTAGTGCAAAGCGTTCCTCCAAGATTGGCAGATATCGCCTCCTGCGCTGACCCTTGGTGGGGCTCAGCTAGAAGTCGTTCAGAAATTCAATTACCTGGGAAGTTGTATCAGCGCCCTTGGGATCGAAGACGAAATCACGAACCGTATAGAGAAAGCTCGGATTGCTTTTGCTAACCTTCGCCACCTATAGCGGCGGCGCGACATTACTCTCGCCCTGAAGGGTAGAGTGTACAATGCAGCGGTACGTTCGACCTTACTGTACAGTTGCAAAACCTGTCCCCTAAGACCGGCGGACATGAAGAGGCTACTTACGTTCGACCATCGGTGCCTTCGCAGTTTGGCGCACATCTGGTGGGAGCACCGCGTGAGTAACGAACGTGTTCGACGCATTGTTTACGGCCCAGGAAAGGGATCTGAACCGCTCAGCACCGTTATTTCCCGCACCAGGCTCCGATGGCTCGGACACGTGTTACGCATGCCAGCCCACCGACTCCCGTCACGTGCGTTGTTTGCTCACCGTGGATGTGGGTGGAAGAAGAGGAGAGGTGGCCAAGCGATGCTTTGGTCGAGAGGAATGAAGGCCCTCACTTATGAGCTGGCCTCAGTTGGAGCGTCTCGGCTCCCTGGTTGGGGTCCAAAAGACGGTGAACACGTTTGGTTGGACACACTTGCTGACATGGCAAGGAGCCGACCACAGTGGCGTTTATGCTGTGAGTTTCTTTGTCCCTCCCCATCCCTTTTAGTCTCCCTCTCCATCTACGATCTCATTTCTTAGGGTAAAACATAATAAATAAAATAAAATTTCTTTTTGCCT
Source organism: Dicrocoelium dendriticum (assembly GCA_944474145.2). Taxonomy (NCBI): domain Eukaryota; kingdom Metazoa; phylum Platyhelminthes; class Trematoda; order Plagiorchiida; family Dicrocoeliidae; genus Dicrocoelium; species Dicrocoelium dendriticum. Next base: position 91,231,005 of record OX104066.1, on the reverse strand, counting down.
AGTAGCTGGCTGGTAGCTTACCGGAACAATGCGTATCCGTTGCTAGGAGCTCAGCTGGCATGCAAATATTGTATCTATTTTTCCTTTGTGTATTGTATTATATGTATGTGTGTATGTATATTTATTTCATGTATTGCTGCACAATAGCGGAGGTGTTTTCCCACCTCTAGCTGACGTGTATAATGATGATAATGATGACAAAGTCCCTGCATTCCATACTCTCCAGCAACGACCAACAGACTATTAGAGCCAGTATGGACGACGTAGTGGGTAATAGACAGGTAGGCAACTTGTCAACATGCACATCAAGCGCAGCCACACCGGGGATATCATGCAACAGCCAAGCACTTGTGTGAAAGCTAACAATTAAAATAAATAGAGTAATACATAGTGCAAAAGTGGCATAAATCTTAAATTAGTGAGCATATGAAACCAGTTGTTTACAAGCGAACCCGAGATCAGTTCACGAAGTCGGAAGGTATAACCTACGGAAACGCCACAAACACGAAAATGTTATCGAAATCAATTAAAATTAGCTTAAGTGTCGAGTGAAAATTTATATTAGCTAGGAATTTATATGAGAAAGAAACGCATTAGGACAAAATCTAAAACCCATTACCTGGAATAAATAGACGTAGTATGCAAGCACGCCGTTAGTAAAGCAAATGCAACTTTACTACAAACCCTGCTCCGGTTCTGCCTACAGTCTATGCAGGAACCGTCGTCGCTTCGGTGGTGGTCCCGCGTGGCCTGGCTCATGGCTTATAATGCCTGTCTGACTCAGGCACTCGCGACCGCACGTGTCACGGCTAAATGCGCTTGATGTCGATGAAATACAACATATCTGTGCTTGCCGCCTCCGCATCTGACGCTTCTTCTCTACACTTATAAGGTCTTCCTCTAGCACCTCGGCAACAGCCTTCGTGGTTAGACCACGCCATGCACACCGATAAACCGCCTTTGTTTCCCATAATTTGCAATCACGATTACAACGCGAATGGCCCAATTTGATCATGTTCTGGAAAGGCAACTTTGGATTTCCCACATGCCGCTTTCCAATACTCAGCCCACCGTATAAGTGTGGTTACGGTATCCGCATCGAATCCATAAGGCTCACATGACCGAGCCACCTCAGGTGTCTCAGTAAACGTTTGCAGTCCAGTGCATGCATCCCACTTTTTGGCAACATTTCCGTGTCAGAAACTTTGTCGCCCATAGTGATGCGCAAAATTCATCGCAAACAATGCTGATGGCCCCGCTCGAGACACCACACATTCCGCCGATATATCGTCTACGTTTCACTGACGTATAGAAGAACGGACAGCACCATGGATTTGTACACCATCAGCGTCGTGTCAATGGTAAGCTGGTGGTTGTTCCACGTGTGGTACTCAAGGTTCCCAAAT
>OX104066.1:91204011-91229556 GCA_944474145.2 Dicrocoelium dendriticum | reverse complement strand
TATGTGCAAACTGGTTGAGCCCAACAATGGAGAAAAGGCATCATCCATGGAACAACAGCCTCAGCTTGAGGTCTTACCCTGGAACATACGCACTTACATCCTGTTCAGCAACCAAGCAACCTTCGTCGTAAGCCGTGGCAGCAGCAAAGCCGTCAGGAACAACCACCACTAAGATGGTGGAGTTTATCTGGACTTGCCTTTTTACATAACCGAAAAATTTTTGCATTACACGAGACTGCAGGAGCAACCCCAACTTGCTATTTTAGTTGAGTAACTCATAGATGTTGCCTGCAGGCCGGATACCTTTGAGCACCTTTAGAGTCACGTAAACGAGTATAGTCATTGGATAGTGGCAAGCTATACTTAGTCATCGGGTCCTCAAGCAAAGGCGTTGAAATAAAATTGGTTCCTTGTTCCTTAACCTAGCTTCTTCGGAGTCCATTACCGAATCCACTACTAAGCAGCCGTGAATTTAACCAAAGGCTTTGGTTAAGAACCCCAACCGTTCTGCTTTCTAGGCCTGGGCAACCGGAAATTAGCCTGCCGACTCAAAGCAATGAAGGTTTCCTTAGGCCATCACCAGGTTCTCTGAAGTCCGCAGCGGATACTCAACGGTGCCATATCTGATGCGTCAAGCTAGTGGATAAGGGTTAGTATGCGTCTGTTCAAGCCTCTCCGTCTCAGTTCCCCTTACGATTTTGTACCCTTATCTTCCCGTTCCAACTACAGTTCTATGCCTAACAATTGCAACCCATAATGTTGACCCATCCACACCCTGCATAGAGGAGCATTTGTTTTCTGGCTCAACGCACATGCAAGCGCAGTGCGTCACTTGCTCTATCGACAAGTTCATGTGCAACCAAGCGGTCTAGCTCATTTCGTCGACTTCTACTTGGAGCTAACGATCCTTTCTCAGCTTGCATGTCACAACCTACGGATACCTCACAAATAGGACAACCGACAGTGTCTACTTCAACCTCAAAGACCTATGCGTGGGGCTACTAGGTGTCTGTTTTTTGATCGCTGCCTACGTCCCACACCGTGAGAAGGAAGGTCCTTACATCGATGTTGGCTACGTTTGGTGCATCTCAGCTTCCTGTTTGGTGTCCGAAGGAGGAGCAACAAATTTGGTCGGGTTCAGTTGTTGACTTGGCTAGGAGCAAAACTCAACAAGCGTGCCTTTTTCTCACGTTATTTCTTTTCTTTTATATTGCGGCATCATAGCTGCGGAGTTTCCTGCCTAGAGCCATCGGGTGTACCGATGATAAAGGAGCAAGTCGCCAACATCGGATATGTCGATTAAGCCCTTTGCGTACAGCAGAAGCAAACCACAATACCACTCCAGTAGTTCCATTCCGCCTAGAACGTGGTTTATGAGGGAAAGAGCCCATACAAGTATGACAAATTCCTTCCAACTGCCTGGATATTATCAGTTTCTAAAACAACGCAAGGCGAGTTTGCTGCATTGGCTCTAATTATTTTGAAGTCCGCACAGTATATATCTGGCCAACCGTGGTCCCTAGCACCGAGTAATCTGCTGTATACCGCGCCCGTGAAAAAGTCAACCGATTTAGCAAACTTTAGGACCAAATGGGACGGGTTTTGTCCTATCAAAACCGTAGTGGGCCGAGCAACGTACTAGTGCAGGTGACCATGCAAGGCTATAATGAGAAGCTTTATAGTGAAGCACATTGCAACTGCATCACAGGTAACATTCTGCCAGTCAAAGTCGTGGCGAGTAAAGTCCTGCCTTAATCAAAATCTGTTTAGCGTAGGTTCATGGACAAAATCAGTGGGACCACTGGCAACCCTCTCGGGGCTGCTGTAGATTAACACAAGTTTAAGTTGCAGGGATGCAATACAAAAGTAACTGCGAGCGCGGAAAGTACACATCTTAACGGTGGAGTCGACGTACAAAGCAAAGACAGCTTTGAGACGAACAAGGGTGCGGTCAAATATCGGTAGTGCGTAGCCTGGTAAGCACACTTCACTCTCCTAGAGGACCGTCGGCAGACACGTATCCGTGCTTGCAGGGACGTCTGGACGGCGGTCTTTGGCAATGCGTCGGCATCGCATAGCTTAGTTCAGCTGGTTAGAAAAGTACCGTAGTCACTTGAAGGTATTCAACATCGTGAGCCCGGGATTGTGGGGCCACCACCTAGCCCAGGTTCCGACAGATCGGAATTTGACGCCGGTTTACCATTCGAAAACCAATCCAGCCGGGAAGCTATTTTATCCTAGACCGCATTCCTGGGCTTCATAATGCACATCCTACCAAAATTGCAGCATCACCGTCAAAGCGAGACCTGGATGCATCAAGACACCAGTGCCTTTGCTATTAAAGGCATAACGTCATGGAGGTCGGCGCACATCCAAAGCGAGCGGAGCATTGCGCAGCATGCGTGGGGTGGGTACAGACTGGTCAGCCGACAAGTAATTAAATCTGGTGTGATGTTGCACAGTGTGGCCGGGAATGTCTGGTGGCAGAAAGTTGGTAACACATATTTTGTACTACGGATGGGTATCCATTGTACGCCACTTTGCAAGCAAATCAAATGACACAGCGTCAATCCTGAAACTAACCCTGCAATCAGTATACGTGGCGCAGCGACTAGGAGTATTTGCCCGACGCTCCGGGAATGGTGGCGGTATTGGATGAGCGCCCAGGCTGATAGCCATCTAAGTTGTAGACGAGTCCGCCTCCCAAGAGACAACGGTAGTCGATACGTAGGTAAATGTGGTTAAGGCACTCAAGGGTCCTCCTACATCTGCTTTGAGTTTTGCACATTTTAGCCTTATTCCACTTTCCTTTAACAAGGGCAGAAACACGCTTGTCTCCTTCGCTAACCCTTGAAGCAAACGCGATGAGGGTTCATTGCCAATAGCGTCGCTACTAGTAACTGTACCCACAGTAAACCTTGAGAAAACAGACGATGCGCCTGGTAACCTGTAAGTAACTTCCACTTCTTCCGGTTTGAAAACTGAGCGGTCCAGACATATCACAAACTAAGCAAATTCTTTGTCTAGCGAATTCATTAGAGAACACCGACTTTTCCGTGAAACAGCGCCGCTAGTTACAGCGTCTGCCGCTCGTCCCATGCACACAGCCTTCAACAACACGGTGTAGTATGTTCTCGCTGCTAGCCGTAAGGGCGTATTGCATGGGATGCAAGCAAGTACAGCCGTCATGGAACCAACAGCAACCCATATCGCATCTCAAGCTCTCGGAGGATTTTGTAACCGTTTTCAGACAAGGCACTTTGCAGCGTATACCTAACGGGTCATCGAAAGGAGGCCACGGCTAGTTAGGAGAGCACTCGACAACCAGTTCGAAATAGTTGTGTCAGAAACTGAAGTGAATTTAAGAGATAATCATCCGAATTGTGAACCGGTTTACGGTGACTGGCCACGTGATTCACGAGGGCACAAGTCGGAAAGACCAAGTGTAATACGTATGTATTGAGCTGGACTTACCAAATCGTAGCAAAAGTCGCAAGTCCGCCGTGAACTTTCATGTTGTTACAACAAGATTTTACAAAGAGCAGAGGTACAGCTACCAGGATACCCAAGACCCGCAGCTAAGTTCTACCGCAATGAAAAAATCGCAAGTAGGAGCTAAAGTATTTGCGCTTTCCTCAAAGGAATTATAACATGCAAGCGGCGAGAAGTAGCTGGTTAACGGCAAGTGGTCGAGCGTAGGGTAACCATCCTAGATTTCAGAAACCACAGCAAGGAGTTTACCGTGAGGCTCAGCGACGAACGGTGGGTGCTTTGGTTGCAAGTTAAAAAAGAACGCTCGTCATGATAACAGTCACAGTATAACTGCTGGAACGGAGTACACTTTTCACATTGCCAAACAGGAATAAGCTTTCCAGACAAGTTTGAGGGCAATCGATTCACCGATTCCCGCTTATAAAAGGATGTCACGGTCGCTTGTGGTAACTCATTTATATTTTGCGTCATGTTCGCAAATTTACGGGAAAATGATCACACAAAATGCTTAGACGTAGCTAATGGTTCAACAGAGGTCGTCTCGTTATCTGCTGGAGTGGATTACACTTCTGTACCTCAGAAATAGTACCACAAGTGACGCATAGAACGGCCCTACAAAGGGGCGCAATGGTAAATAAACCGGCGGAAGATAGAGCAAGGTAACTGCCTTTAGGCAATCAGCAATTGCAGTCACTTATGGAGCATAATGTAAAGGCACCTAGGGCAAGATTTAACAATCGGAACTTACTCTGTGTGCGTCTAACTGAACAAGTTACTACACTTGGGAAGCCGTTCTTTGGGTACTCAACCACTTAACTACTGCGTCAAAAGACGGCTTATCTGCTCAGGTTATTTGCCCGAGGGGAACTGCAACATAACTTCGGTAGACAGAGGAAATGTAGTGGGAATACAACTGTGGTACACCGAAAGTCGTTGCGCCGGGAGTAAAGGGAGGAACTGTCATTAATCTGTAAGCTTTCTGATGTTATTGCGTCACTGAAACATACTGCCTCAGAGCGACGCAGTCGGTGCCATAGTGGCTGGCGCTTCAGAGTTCGGAAGTTAGACCTAGATAGCAAACAGTGGTCGCGTACTTTTCCTTAGTAACAGCCAACGTTGCAATTAGTTAGCCTCGTTCCTTATAAAGACAAAAGTTCTCTAAGTTGCCACTTGCTTTCTGCATGTGGAATGCCGACTAGAGACAGTAAGCTGTGTATACTGTAGCCCATTTTCTTTGAGAACATAGGAAGTGGACCATATTACTTTGCCCAACTGGGCAGCTGGGACTGCGCTGAGTTTTGTTATCACTGGAAAGTTAAACCACGTACTTGCAGATTGAGAGCACGGATTTGCCCCGTGGAAACGCTAGAGAACCAAAGTGTAAAATGAGAGCAGGAAAATGTCTTTTTCTGGAATGTTAACTTTACGAAAAGAAAGCGTCTGGGTTGTGCTCCTCTAACGCTAGACGTCGTACTATCCAAACAAGACCACTTGTCAAAGGTGTGTTCCTCGACATCAAAGGTGCCTTCGATTCGGTTGATCAATGTGCCATTTGGAATTGTCTACTCAGGAAAGGTGTGCCCGAGAAATATGTAAATATTATCCAAGCATTATATGCGTGTAGCACGGGCAGAGTAAGGGCTTACAGCAGGTTGTCGCCACCCTTCAATATCTCCAGCGGTGTGAGACAAGGGTGCCCGCTGTCACCTTACCTATCCAACTTCGCTATTGACGAAGTCATGGAGTTTGCATTTACAGGACATGACTTGGAAGGTGTGGAGCTACTCCCAGGAGAACGACTTCTTGACTTAGAGTATGCAGACGACATTGCCCTCATCTGTGACAGCTCCCAGACGTGTCAAGCCGCGCTGGACAGATTAGCACTGGCTGTCAGTCGCTTCGGGCTTTGCTTTGCACTTCGGTGGTGCAAAGCGTTCCTCCAGGATTGGCAGGGTTCGCCCCCTGTGCTGACCCTTGGTGGGGATCAGCTAGAAGTCGTTCAGAAATTCAATTACCTGGGAAGTTGTATCAGCGCCCTTGGGATCGAAGACGAGATCACGAACCGTATAGAGAAAGCTCGGATTGCTTTTGCTAACCATCGCCACATATGGCGACGGCGTGACATTACTCTCGCGCTGAAGGGTAGAGTGTACAATGCAGCGGTACGTTCGACCTTACTGTACGGTTGCAAAACCTGGCCCCTAAGACCGGCGGACATGAAGAGGCTACTTACGTTCGACCATCGGTGCCTTCGCAGTTTGGCTCACATCTGGTGGGAACACCGCGTGAGTAACGAGCGTGTTCGACGCATTGTTTACGGTCTAGGAAAAGGGAATGAACCGCTCAGCACTGTCATTTCACTCACCAGGCTCCGATGGCTGGGCCACGTGTTGCGCATGCCAGCCCACCGACTCCCTCTACGTGCGTTGTTTGCTCACCGTGGATGTGGGTGGAACAAGAGGAGAGGTGGCCAAGCGATGACTTGGTCCAGAGGAATGAAGGCCCTCACTTCGGAGCTGGCCTCAGTTGGAGCTTCACGGCTCCCTTGTTGGGGTCCAAAAGACGGTGAACACGTTTGGCTGGATACACTTGCTGATATGGCAAGGAGCCAACCACAGTCGCGTTCCTGCTGTGAGTTTCTTTGTCCCTCCACATCCCTTTAGCCTCGCCCTCTATCTACGATCTTATTTCGTAGGGTAAAACGTAAATAAATTTTTGTTTTTGCCTAGTAGCCGGCTAGTAGCTTACCGGAACGATGCGTATCCGTTGCTGGTAGCTCAGCTGGCATTCAACTGTCGTATTTATTTTTCCTTTATGTATTGTAGGTATGCATGTATTTCCTTTATGTATTGCAGTACAATAGCGGAGGTGCTTTACCATCTCTAGCTGACATGTATAATGATGATGATGATGACTTGTCAAAGGTGCATGCTAATGCTCCCACAGGTAAGCGTGACCATTGTGCTAGTACATGCTCCTTATATACTAAAAGGCTACCAGAGATACCAGCTAGTGAAGAACTTTGGTAGCAACTACCTACCGAAAGTACGGGCTGGAACTCCGCAGCTCAACTGCATTCCTGTATTGGATCAGGCCACGTTAAAACAAAAATACCTTTTAGGCAAGAGTGGGCTTGTTCAGCTACTATACGAGCTCTCCCCGCTGCGCCCCAGGAAACACTCCAAGCAACTTGGCTGGTTGCGCTTCAGAATTGCTTGTGCGATAAACAAGCGCAAATTTTCCTGAAAGTAGTTTCGAAAAGCTGGAAGTTATGCCGGTTGTTTGCAGTATAAGAAGTGTGCACAGCGGACTGTCAAAGTTTCTTCTTGGCGTTAGTTCCAAACCTAATTGCACTGTAAAGCTTTCCATGCACAGTTATTTAGTTCTGGTTTCCTAATATACTACAGAAATGCTTTTTCTGTATGCTAATTTTATCCCTGATAGCACACTTTACAAAAGTCGTGGAATGTTTATGAAAACTCGAATAAGCATTACGATATTTTTAGCAACGCTTTTAGCCAAATGCAAACGGAGGTTAACGTATATTTTACAAATGTTAACAGGCAGCCGGAGCGGACGAAACGCGTTAACCTACAAGTTTACGACTTTTACCATTTCTCTTCTTCCGCGAGCACCTATGTAATCTGTATACGTATATGTAGCCGTACATCAAGGTTTTAAAGCGTTATAGTTTGTTGGTGGTGGTTGTTTTAAGTAAAACAAAGTTGCTAAACATGTGAGACTAGTACGTATGCAAACTTAAACGTAATTACTTGGCAAAATCTGTCAAACATATGAAGTCTGTTTCTAACCACCTCAAATGTTTGCCTGCAGCCGAACATTGATTAGCATTCATCTTACTACCTAGAATAAACAAACCACTCCTTACTTGTTAGTTGTACGGTTCACCTCCGTGAAGTTGTTTTTCACAAAATCATTTTTACGTTTACTCGCCCCTATATGCATGCCGTTATTTTCGGTTATACGATAGCTTAGATAGTCCTCATAACTATGAGGTTACCGCACAGGAAAGCCATTCTAAAACCAATGCTGTCGCACCGGGATAAGATTTTTCCCTCTCACATTCGTCATTTGGCGTCTACTGCCTGCCTAATGATAGCAGTTAAAGATGCCGTACAGAAAAGTTCATGCCCGGATTCAACGGAAACACTGACTAGTCCTGACCGACGTTATTTGCAACACGTAGCAGAGCGGGTTTGTATAGATACCCGACAAAGTTACAAGCGTAGTTTCAGGAGGCAGCCTTGCTGATAGGGTTAGGAGCAGTAATGACACTTCAACACTGCGCTGTAGTCTAGAGGTAAAGTGAGGGTATCATAAGTTGGCAGCCGGGGTTCGAGGCATGCTAGGGCAGTATGACAGACGCGTTGGCCTTAACTAATTTGGGGATGATGGGGCTGCGCAGCAGCGCTTCTTCGGGAGGGCTAGTACGTCCACGGATTTTCCTCTTTCCTTAAGATTCAAAATATACATTCACCCTCCAATCTTCAATAGTAAGTTGACGGGTTGCTTGCAACACTTGTGTTAACTGGCTATGTGAGGCGCGTCAGTTGGGGCCAGGCACAGGGTCAGTCTATGCTCATGTATTTGGGTAAACACAACTGAGGGTACTGAGAAACTGCTGCGGGATATTCCTTTGACAGTCCGCTGACAGCCCAAGACAAGATCCCTTAGGACTTACTTGGGTTCTAAATGGACTGCCAGAGGGCTTTCGACGGACTCCCAGCGGACGCTCAGTGTACCGTCGGCAAACGTTCGTGCTGGTAGGAGAGTACTTCTGCGGGATACTCAGCTTACTGCAGCGGTGGTCCATGGGGTAATTTCATGCTTAGCCCCATATAACTGGTCTGGCTTTGAATATATGTATGCAGTTATTGTCAAACCGCTGGCTGACATATGCCAGTACCCTGTCATGTAGGTTTGCAATAGGTCACTCTGTGCAAATAGGCTCGCACAGGACAGGAAGTAGGTAATCGTCGTAGCTACAAATAAAGGAAGTTCCAAAACCTGGCCACCCAAATGCTGGCCTGTAAGTTTAAGCACAATTTTACTCAAATACCTGGAGAAGCGTATTCGAAAAGGAAAATGTGAGCAATTATTTGATCACCGTGTAACTGGAGCCGCGCAGCGTGATTTTGTAAAGTAGAATTCCTGCCTAACTAACCTTCGTGTTACTTGGATGAAATAACCAGCTGCCGTGAGGATGAAACCTTGGATGGAGTATGTTAACTGGAATTAAGCAAAGACATCGCCTCGGTTAACTACCGATTCTTAATTTCGTATTTGAAATTGTTTGGGTTGCATCCACTACTTTGGACTTGGGTTGTTGGTTCTTTGCAGTGGAACCTTTCTCATTAGGGTCGGTAAAACCAGATCAAATATGTGCGCTGCTCACAACGGTGTTTCCCAAAGTTTTATCTTAGACAATTAGTAATCCTTATGTTTGTCAACGACTTGGCTGCTCTGCTCTATTACACCGGTTATATTTTGGCTGATACTTTAAGGAGCTTCGGCAGGGATAATGGATACAGTTTGTTAAAGCACCTCTGCACCGTAGAGAGTTAGGTTGTTAAAATTGAGTTGTGTTTAAACCCCGGCAAACGCAAGTTGCTGACCACGAAGTATTGAGATCACGCTGCTACCCTCGGTGAGATCTCCCAGTCTGAGACGTAAAGCTGAAGCACCAGACGTAGACATCATGGTTAGGAACGATTTCAAACCTTCAGCGCAAAGTTAGCCGAATTCCAATCAAGCGAGGAACGAATTGTTTCGCTGCCAACGACCTTTATGCTGCCCCAGAGCTGTGGGTTTTTCTTTTATTCAAAGCAGTGTCAAGACCGCATCCAGAATACTGTGCAGGACTTGGACAACATGCCACCGGAAAGACGAGGCCTTTAAAGCAAACGTACAAAAGCCGGGTACAAGGATGATTGCTGGTTTACGTGTCAAGCCATACACAGAACGCCTAAGGCGTTTAGGTCTGTATTCAATAAAAATTGGGATCTAGTAGGGGGTCTTTAAAACCATGAAGGGTTTTAGCGGTATACAGAATACGGAACTGGTTAAGCTAGCTGGGACAGAACCAGTGAAACAACACCGACTGATGCTCTAGCGTCAGCGAAATAGGCCGGCTAGCGGGGAGAAATTATTCCTTAATTGTGCATTTAATATCTGGACTAAGCTATTTAGATGATAACTAGTATGCATTGCCGTATAGGCATTTCTAAGTGGTCTATCTAGTGGTAGGTGTGACATTTTTCATTTATTGTAATCTAATTGTATCACGGCCTTGTAGCCTTGTCCTGCGTGACAGCACAGTGATTGCTTTTGTTTTGTTTTCAATCTCTTGCAGTAGCCGGGGAAGTACATCAGAAGTCGAAGCACCGGGGCCCTTGTTCCCTTACTTGTATACTTACCCAATCGGTTCTCTGACATACACGGTTCTCTGCGGTGCATGGGAGTGCATGGCTTGGGATACTGCGGATAGCAACCTTGGGTCGGTTATTTTTGGCTGTGTTGACAAGCTCACTTCGTGTTAGCATTCTGCGTTCATTAGCTGTATTTCGTGGAAATTTAGATGCAAATCACTTTCGTTGCAGATTCTGGAACTTGCGACCAGAAATACTAGTGTTTTCATCGTTTGGTTTCGGCGAACCTGCTATCGCCATTTTCTCCGTCATTTGGCCACCATTTTGTTTTCGAACTTTTCACAATGCTGAGACAGTCACCCAGTGGTACTAGCTCCAAGCTAGTCGGATACCGTGCAAACGCCTACACGTGTGTTTTATGCGAAGTTAAATACCACATTTCCGGTGTTGGATTATCAGTTGCGCATCTTCATCCTCTTCGCGAGATCCAACACGTTTTCGTTCAAACTATAGGTGAAAAGTGCCGAAATATGATACAGCCTGGAAGAGTAAAGCCGACGTGTAGGCGCCATCCTTTCGTTGCGAAAATTCCCTTGTATTTGGCCCAACAACCTAGCCCGAATATCCTTAGGTTTCAGCTCAGTCGTCCTCCTCTACCCATGCAACCTCACCGACACGAAATCCAACCGTCATGAGAAGCCCAGTTGCATCTGGCATGAATTGATTACCCTTTTTGTGTCCAACTGACACCGAGGTCCCAGTAGATGGACCTAGGAATGCTAAAGACCAGTGGAAAGAACAAAGAACAACATTACGTCGGGACGTTGGGCGGTTTATTTCTGTAACTCAACAGTTAGGCAAACAACATGAGGCTGGTGGTATACTTGCCCTGCAAGCTCAACCTCGTCTGACAAGGGGCGGTACAATCTCGTGGTCTTTCACGCGCTAGAGTCCAGTAATCCATCACCCAAGGGCGTCACGAGCTTGTTGTCGAGTATTACTGAGACTTATTGACTGACTCCTGGACGCTGGTACGGGCTTGGTAGAAGTGCGGCAACTTACCTATCTTGGAAAGTGAAGTGGTCAACAAACTCGGCCAATGCGAATCACTTTTGTGGACGAAGCCAGTGCAAGGCTTCTCAGGTCCCGCCTAAGTAGGCTGAGGGGTTTTAGATCCATGTTCTAGACCTTGACCTAATAGATATGGGGCGGCGCAAGTCTGCCAGCACCCAGCTGAAAAGACGCACTGGTGGGGAGAAACAAATCTTCATATCGTAACTTTTCGGTGTGTTCCAACAATCTGCGAGTCAGAATAAACCGTATGCTCACGCTTCAAGCATGCCCGGCCGCTCCGGTTGCGGCCTGGGAGTAGCTTTCACAAACGTTTACAGTGTTATGATTAAGTGCGATGAACTACGCTGTTTCGTTGCCTAAGCGGCCAGACGTAGTGAACTCGAAGAGACATGGTGGCATGCAGAGGTATACACCCAAGAACTTGAACTCAGCGGCTCCTCTTGCTTTTGACGCGATTAACTAAAAACGCACATGTTGGTGTCCAACTGTACATCCGGTCTGCCCTGCGTGGAAGACTTTTGAGCGTCTGCCGAATTTTCGCTGGTTTGTGTGAACTACTGTGGTGCTCCATCTGCCTCAGGTGCGGAGAACTGCTTGTGTGCACAGTTTACCGCGACCCGTTGAACCGTTGCTTGGATCGGCTGCACATTCTTTGAACCCACATGAGCAATTTTACCGGTCCGATTATGATAGCCTGATGTGCATTTGATGTTTAAACGTGGTGAGGCTGAAGCAAAGTTCGTGGATTTGGTTCTTAGAACTGACGCATCGCAACGCATATGTCAGCCAACGCGTATAACATCACGCCCAGCTCCATGCTGTCTCGACCTGATGATAACCAACTACGAACAACGAGTGCGTGAGGTTAGGCTCCCGGAGCCACTGGCTACAAGCGACTATTCACTGCTCATGGCTGATATGCAAGTATCTTTGCCAAATTCACGTCCGTTAGGACCAGCTCCCAACTACTGGAAAACGGAGTTCGATGATCTGGTTGCAGCCGCGAGTCAACTTGCTTGGCCTCTGTCACAAGCTGCATTTGTGAAAGACGGTTGGATATTTACAAAACAGTGATTGGTATATTTGTGTTTTCAATTTGTGTCATTTAAATGTCGGAAGGTTGGACCGCTTAAGCCTCATTGGTTTGGCAAGGAGTATTGAGACCTGTTTCGGAGGCGGCTTTGCCTGTGAGACAAATCCTCCTCTCTGGCTGTGTCAATGAGTACGAGGGGCATGAACGACGGCGGAACCTCTGCAACGGTGCAAAACAGAATAAGCTTCGACATTTTGAAGAGTAGCACTTAATACTCGCGAAGACCGCCGCACAGCAAACCTTTGATACTTGAAGCGAGGACTAAGCCGGCAGGTGGTCTGCTGATGCTGGATGGCCCAGATGGACAGCCCCTAACCTCCAGCACTGAGCATGATCCCACATTGGCGGCCTACTTTCCTACTGTATTTGCGAATGACCAGGCGTCTGTTCCGAGTTTGTCGTGTACCGCTTTTACCGAACTCGATGGTCTGCATTGCGGCGTTGAAGAGGTCGCTCAACTACTCGCCAATCTTGACGGCACCAAACCTGCCGGACTTGATAGGCTTCACCCACTGATCCTGAAGTCACTTTCGACTATCAGCTCTCCAATCGTCACTGACCAATTCATAAGGTCGCTGTCTGAAGGTTCGTTGCCGGATGACCGGAAATATTCTGTGGTCAAGCCTATTCCGAAAGGCGGCGACCCTAGCAAAGTAGAAAACTACAGGCCCATTTGTCGAACACCTATTTTGGCAAAGATTGCTGAGAAGATCGTAAAGCGGGGATTGCTGCATTTGCTACAGCCAACGAGGTCTTGACGCCCGCACAGCACGGTTTTATGCAAGGCCACTGATGCGTTATAAATCTGCTTGTGACGGGGCATGAGTGGATGAAGGCAATAAGCAAGGGGAAGTCTGTCGATGTGATATTCAACGATTTCAATAATGCGTGCAAAAAAACCAGCCAATAGATTTTCCTTCACCAACTCAGGATGTGTGGTGTCGGTCGCTCACGGATCCGGTGGGTCTGCGGCTTTCTTGTTGGACGAAAGTGGAGGATACAGGTCGACGACCATCCAACTGACTGGTACCCCTCTAGAGGTGGTGTGCCTCAGGGCACGGTGCTGGGGCCCGCTCTGTTCCTGACCCACATCAACGATCTACTTCAGATGCTCCGGACGCCGAGTGCCTGGTTTTCAGACGACCCGAAGATTTGGATAGAAATTTGTGTTCCCCATGAGTGTGGCCTACTTCAGCAACGCTTCACCCGCCTAGCCACCTGTAGAAGTTGTTCTCCTGCTCAACCCAGCCAAGTCTGTATTTATGAGCCTGGGGAAGGTTGCAGACGCCCGAAGCTACACCCTTAAGGGCCAACGGCTATATCTCCCGCCCTCCGTGAAGGGCCTAGGTGTACGCACGCTCTACGAGTTGATGTCCGTGGACGTAACGGACTGTGGATGCTGTAGGCTCTCAAACATAGCGTTGGCACATGGCCTGAAGAGGTTTCTACGCGCCTCTTCTCTTCTATCCTTAGACCAATGCTAGAGTACGGTTTGCCCGCCTAATTTCCGATTACCGGAGACGAGGCACGAAAGATCGAACTGGTCCAGCACGTTGCTACCAGGCCGATCCCGAGGTTACGTGGTTTTAGGCATGAAGACCGGGGCGAGAAACTAGGAATTTACACCTTGTCCTACCGTCGGTTGCGATTCAACCTCATTATGACCTACCGCATTCTACATCTCGGTGGCTTTCCAATGCTAAGGCAAATGTTACACTTACGAGGGCCATGCAGCACACGCGGACACAGATAAAAAATTGTGCCGGACGTGAAATGTGTTCCCCACCCACTGTGCTTCGAACGGAGAGTGGTAAACAGTGGGAACAGTTTTCCTGAACATGTGACTGTGGCAACATCTGTGCAACAGTTCAAAAGGTTGTTAGATCTATATTTTGCCACTATTCGATTCAGAGAACGACTGCACACTTACGATGACATATCACACTTGTGAATCCTGAAATATCGTAAGTCAGATATTTTAAGTTACATTAGAACGACAACGATATTCACGGCTTACAACTTTTACAACGTTTTTCACTGTATTTCAACAGAGTTGTACGGAATTCATGGCTACTGGCTTTATAATTCAGTTTTCAGTATTCAGCAAGCAACAGGGCGCAAGTTTGGTAAAGGCCTGTATCGTACTTTTATGCATAGCTGACCTGTCCAAATCGTCCACCTTGCTGACGGCTTCTAATATTGCAACACAAAGCCTAACCACCTTTACTTATGCTCCTAAACAACAACAGCTGTGTTAAAACCACTATCCACCTACATAACTACATAAACGTACGTACCATTTACCTTTTAATTTTTTACGTTTTAATCACCATCAAGCCAACTGGGAACAGCGAGCTCCTTTGCGCTCCTTTCCTCCGTGAACAATATTTCCAGGATTGTGAAACACTTCATTCGCTTGCCCATGCCCACCTTGTCGGTTTCGCCGAACTACTCCTATGCAATTGCCGCACAATTTTTGTTGTTGCGCTTGACCGGTGGCTTCCTCCCAAAGCCATCATATACTTAAAGTGTGTACACATGTTCGCACTTCCCGTGACATTGGGCTCATGGCAACCAACATCGTATGCCGGCTTTCACCACCGCAAACCATCCTGCGCTATAGCTGCTTGGCCTGCCAGCCATTGTAAATTATGGGTGTGATATCTCTAGTGAAGGCTCCTTCACTATACGCACTGTGGTGGGCTCGCTTGCCTGGTTCCCTGCTAACCCGTCCTCCTCATCTTGCAACAACGAGCCGCAAACGAAGAAGCTCCGCTCATCACGAGTTTTCAACACGGCGGATAATGCTGACTGCACAGAAGTACGTCTGCTCATTCTGGCAGGAACGTTGCAGAATCTACTTCGAAAATTCAATGGCTCAGTCGTACGACAACTGCCGATTTTAAGTCTCTGTGACTCGTATGTTGTCTCTGTAGAGAATGTCGATCCCTCCAGCATATCTCAACGTGCAACACTCCCGGCTATGTTCGTAAAAAGTTTGCTACAAATAAACCAGCAGTGCCTAGCTCCAGCCATAGCTCTGTCAAATACCTGAACCTTCCAGCGTCTGTCAACCCACAACGTTGGTCTCGACATTATCATGACTCCATCATATGGAGCTCAATCTATGGTGCTAGATTAGGTTCCACAAGCTCAGGTTTAAGTCAACACACTTCAGCACTGTCCACCTTTAAGCAAGGCTGCTTCGTGTTGACTTGAAGCCAGTCACGGCCAAGGTGGAGGTTCTGCTCTCTGTACAATACTCCAGAGCAACGCTTCCCTTGGAGCCTACCACGTTGGTATCTTCCCCGAGGTCCCTTGGACTGAACGCGCAGCGCGCCGATAGCAGCTTGCGCCACCCACCCAACCCTGCTTCATTATGGTGCTCGGCGTACTGGAACTGCATGTTCCTGCAGCAACCATACGAAAGCGACAACCCCATGGCTGCTACCAACGGCAACTTCTTCAGAAGATACCGACCGTTGTCAACCTAACCAGGACGGACGCTCGCCACCTACCATGTTGAACAAGGTAGACAGGAACGGCCCGCCGTCTAGTAAAAGTGAGTTCTCTCACCGCTAGCATAGTACCCAATGTCCACACCGTTTGGTATGCTAATAAGCGACGGGCGCCACCAGATGACGGCCAGGTGAGTAGATGAACGGCAAAACACACCCCCAGCAGTAGCAACACCATCGATAACTTCACCACAAGCTGCAGTGCCCGTAGCTGGGTTATCCGCTACCGGACCAACTGCCCAATGCCTGCTTTCCTACACACCCCTACCGGCTGCCCCCAAAGAACCCCAAGCATCTACCCACCACTGTTCCGAATATCCACGCCATGCCTCCTTACATGCCTGCTAACTTAACAACCCTATTACTCGATACGAAGTACTGCGTACTGTTGGTCAGTGTTAGCAGGCAGTGCGGTAGTTGCTTCCGAACTCGGCACACAGACAAGCCGTGCGTGCATTTGCACGAACACAGGACTTCTTCGTAAACTTCCGGAACTCCAATCTCGGCTTCTTTGAACGCCAGCGGACCTATTAGCTATAAGGGAAACATGGCTATCAGACGACGCCACCGACTGTAAAATTCAAATTCCTCACATGTCCGTCCTCCGCTCCGAAGGCTTAACCCAAGTTGATGGTATCACACTGTACTACGGCACGTCGTCCGGTAGCACCATCGTAGCAGATGCTGCCTTGCAGTCTCCTGACACCTTGTGGTGCGAAGGCGTACTAGCTGCTACGTACTCGCGCTCTCGTGGTATCATTTATCCATCCCTAACAACACCCCGAGGATGACGCAAAAAGCTTGTTCGAAATCCATTTCATTCCTTCCCTCAGTACACACACCTTAGTACGGGAAGTTTCAAGCTATCCGGTCTATGTTGCTCCGTTCTGACGACTGGCCGAGTTTCGCCAGGCCACCTTGAGCGTTTCTACACAGCCGCGCTGTACAACCATACTTACCAACCAACAAGATTCTGAACCAACAACTAACCTTCTCTGCCAGACCGCATCCTCCATAAGGCAGAAATGATCGTTGAGCACGTCGAATATGATGCCCAGTTGAGACTCAGCGATCACTGCGTCCTTCAAGATGACTTTGTATGCTGTGCCGAGAAGACTTTTGTCAAGCTGACTTACACGAACCGCCATATTGCTTAGAAATACTAAGCTTTCTCATTTCTGCAAAAGCCATGGGATACCAGAACCTCACTTAGGGGCGAGCAACGTTTGGTAAACGTTTTGTATTACTCTACGCAAACTGTGCTCCGTAAGCACGGCCTATAAACAAGGTTCCAAAGGGAAGCATAGTTTCAGTCCAGTCCGAAATCAGGCGCAGGAGTGGATTGCCTACGGGGACGCGGCATGGAAAACGTAACGTTCCTGTCCAAACGCTACTTACGGGTAAGCCTACTGCCTTCTTCATGACGACTGCGTTCAGCCTATGTGCAAAGGTAAAAGTAAGCATCAGCTTCAAGTTGTGCGCTGTCTTTATGCCAACCTTAGAGCCCTGTATATTCAGGTCAACTGCATTCGGCAAATCAAACCCGGTGTCACCGTGCTAACTACACGCCAGGCACACAACCCCAGCGAATGAGGCGCAGCATTCCTGTGCCAACACTAAGAATCTACTTGTTTCGTTCCAGCAGCCCATCCAATGACGCAACCTTCTCCGTTCTCAGCTTCAAGTCCATGACCGCTGTTCAGTGTATACCGGTGAAGGTCCTGGAGAAGCTTAACTTCCTGCGGGTAACAGCCCCAGGCGCAGGCGGCTTCCTTACATGGCTCCGGCTTACGTGCGCTGTAGCTCTAACATTACCCCTAGCAGAGATGTTCATCCATTCCTTTTCGCATGGTAAAGTCTCCGAAGATACGAAATTAAGTCAAGCTACAAAGGCAGCGCGCGTATGGACCCTGTCAATTACTGACCAATAACACCTCTCTACGAGTTCCCAGCTGATGGAATCGAGCATCGCCGATGCTTTAATTAACTACCTTGAGGCAGATCGCCCCATTGCAAAATGCTAGCACGGTTCATGACGGCGAGGGTCATCGTGAGTAACCTGCTACTCACACGCGATTGCTAAACGACTGTGGCTGACCCCGGCTTGAAAATGCTAGTCATCTGTTAAGTTTCTCCATGGCTTTCAACGAAGTAGACCATTCCATCGTAATGCATAGGCTGTCGTTCTACGGTATAGCTGGGGTCTTAATGTACTGAACCCGGAGCTACGTTTACCACCGTACCGTCTACGTACACGTCGACGGAGTGCTGTCTTCCCGCATCCCAGTGCCAAGCGGAGTTCCACAACGGTCTGTTCCTAGACCGGAGTTCTTCCAATCCTTCCTCGAGGATATCACAACACGAATCGAAGCACCGATTCTGCTCTACATCGGCGACGCAAAGCAGTGGCGCACGACCAACGCGCCTTATGCTACTCGCGCACTGCAGAGAACCCAAATACCTGCTCAAGTGGCCCCTGGAAAACCGCCTCCCGTTTAAATCTTTGCTATGTCCGTCCTTTCCACATACCTTTCTGCTTCTTTAAAATACCTCCTGGTAGTGTCTGAAATCTAGGCCTCGTAAGCTGATAGAGCTTTAGGCATTAGCACGCAATCCTATCATTCAGTATCTTCTTCCTGCCGAAAAGCAGCCTCTGCTGTTAAGCGCATGATGGGATTATTAAAACATGTCTGCTGTCAAAACGACCGGCGGATTTGCCGCCTCCACTTAAAAACCCTCCTACGTCCTCACCAGGAGTTTTCTATCCAGGCTAGGAGTTACTGGTTGCTCAAATACCAGTATATACATGAAGCAATACCACCTGGGGCGACAAAATTAGTACGGGGTCACAGACAATTTGACTATCCACAACGGCTCTGTCGCCTTGGTCTTTTCTTTATGAAACACCGAGGGCTTTGGGGCGGCTTGATCCTCGTATCTGCAATTCTGGCAATCTCAGACACTCATGCCACCACTTACTGAAACTGCACCACTCATGCTCCCATCTTCCTGGCCTCCCACTCCGTCTCACACATCAGCACAGGCGGGTTAACTCAGTACGACATTTCCACGCTCTGCGGATCTAACGACCGTGGTACGCCCTGCATGCCGACGTTATCCAACCTCTTCTGTGGATCTTTTCAAGGCTCGCCTGGACAGTCAACTCGCCGACTTGCATCATTATCACACTTGAACCAACTAGCCGCAGTTTGCCATACCACACTCCAGGCAAGCCCCAGTCATCCGGCCACTTCTCACCAGCGCCACAGCTAGTTCCTCCACTACCAACACCCCCTATTCAACTGTTGATGGAAATGGTCTTCTTTAGGTTACTCTGCTTTCTGTGATGTTACCCCAGTTAGAAGCATCGATAACTAAAGTGACTGATACGGATGAGTTGGTTAGGCAAGCATGCATTAAGGTTTAATATTGTCGTGTATCCACAAATGTTCTATGATCTAAACACAAGTTTTCTTTTGTTATAGTTATTAATGGTGGAATAATGGTTGTAGGATACTGTCTATACGGATCAATATTGTGGCCTACCGAATGTTTCGCAGATCTCGCGGCTGTGTAATGAGCTCGCAAGCCATTGTAAGCGAACATCTTCAATAATTTCTCATCAGGCTTCTAGTCATATAAAATTAAACGATGGGTAGACAGACATTACCAGTCGTTAGTCAGGGAGCGAGTTAAATACTGAAGTCGCCGGATCAGACTGTTGAATCCCTGTCGGAAGTTTTGTAGCCTTCCTCTACCCAGTTTACAACAGTGGTGCGTTACAAGTCCTGGAAGTACTTTCAGGCGGATTAGTGAGTTAATGCACCCATTACGCAAATAAGATTCTCAGTTCTAGTTGCTTTCAACCAGGAAATCTATTGAGCCGATCTTTCTTGCAATTCGGCGTCAGGAACATTCGTAGAATTTCTTGAGATGACTCTCCAAGCGCCTTTTCACCAGTTGGTGGACATCCACACAGGGTATTTGTACAACCAACTATCATCTAGTTTTCAGCTCTTTTTCGCTAAGTCCCTCGGCTAGGTATCTGATGCTTCGTACAGTGCACATCTCGGGTCCAGCGACCACGCATGCATATCATTTCGGGGTGCTTTTCAAACTAGCAACAGACCTCCTTTGAATTAGTACGGAATATTTGATATGCGAAAGTAAGTGCAAAGCGAGCCAATGGTTCAGTACTGGAATCTGTGGTCCATCGCAATGACGCTGGACCTTACCGTGGTGCGATAGTTTGTGTGCCTCAGTGATCAATTGAGCTATACTGGGTGGTGCTTTTGCGCCTTCAGAGCCACTCATACCAGATTGGTCAATGGTTAGAGGCCAGACAAACTTAGTCTCCTGGTCCTCCAGGTTGGGGGTTGGAATGAGGGTGGCTCCTTATTCCTTAAAACGGACTCCTTGTAGTCCAGTGCCAAACCCGCTGCCTTGCGGCCAGGTTTTTGAACCAAACGCTTTGGTTGAGAACCCTAATCGTTCTCCTGTCTAGGCCTGGGCAACCTGACAGTATCCTGCCCACGCAATACAGTGAATCCTTCCCCAAACAAATTTCTGATGCTCTGGCCACCGCAGAGGATAAGCAACCGTGCCCTATCTGCTGCATCGAGCAGGGTGGATAGGGGTTTGGATGCTACTGCTCAGGCCTTCCCATCTTCTTATTCCCCTTCTTGCGCTTTTTCACCCTTAACAATGTTATTGCCAAATTCCTAACAAGAGTTCCGTTGTCACCTAACTACAAGGGCTGCGGTCCTAGGCTAATGAAGGTAATACTACCCTCTGAGGGAATGACGCAAGGTCTGTTGGATAGCTGGTTAAAGTTTCGAGCTAGGTTGCCAACAGAAATACGGCTAAAGGCAGCAGGCGAACGACCAAAAGTCGGAAGAAATTCGATGGAACTTGCAAATCCTGCAAATTCTTTATTTGCACAGTCCTTCGGAGAGACTGTCACAACATCGCCCACGTCACACAGGAGGACCGACCACAGCACGAGTGAACCATCAGTTCAGGAACGCTCAATAATGTCATGTAATACGACTGAAATACACAAACCAAATAATGATTAATTGCCGGCCACCTAACGGCCGGCTTAAAAGCGAACACAAACTTGACATCCACCAATGATCTCCTAACCACAAAGCCCTATCTTGCACGTACACAAACGCTCAAGGCCTTCGAAGCAAGTTGGCCGAACTTAGAGAACTCCATGCCTCACAACCACGAGACCTCGTCATGATTACAGAGACATGGTTAAACCCTGTGATAACCGACTGTGAGATCAAGTTACCCGGTATGTCGCTGCTTCGGACCGATAGAGCCGGAATGGGTGGCGGTGTGATTCTTTACTATAATACAAGCCTCCGATGTGAAGTTATCGATCACCCAGAAATCCGAGCTCCCGATTCGCTTTGGTGCCGCCTTTGGTTGCGAAACAGGGACACATGTCTACTAGCCGTGGTTTATCGCCCGCCAAACTCAACGTCGGAAATGGACTCCAAACTGTACCACGTCTTTCAGTTTGCTTTGAACAAGTCCTACACCCACATTCTTATCGCGGGAGACTTTAACGTGCACGACATACAAACTCTGGCAACTGACGGTACGCAGTTTAAAGCCTGTTTGCAAGAACTTATCGCTATCCACCCTCTTTACAACCACGTAACCTCTCCCACTAGATTTCGAACTTCTAACAAGCCGTCGATACTAGATCCTGTGCTAACTAACGAAGAACTCATGGTTGGCTGGATAGTTACAAGCACACCACTGGGTCGTAGTGATCATGTCACTCTACTCTTTGATTATATATGCTATGCCGAGTACCCGGAAAAGGAGGAGGATAAAGTGCACACTGTCACGCACTACAATGTGTTGTCCAAGCTTGTTAAGGATACATCTTGGACTTTCTTATTCGAGTGTCCCCCAGATCTGGCCTGGGATATGTTTACAAGGACTTTGAGCACACTGGTAGCGCAAGCATCGGAACAGAAGTCCTTCCAACCCAAAAACCAGCGTAAGTCAATTCTGAGGAGCAGAACACGTAAATGTATGTCCCGGAGGGATTTGGCATGGCGAAATCACCAGGGTTGCCCGAATGCCGAAACCTGGACTGCATACGTGACACATCGTAACTTCTGTGTGAAACTGATCCGCGAGGACAAGGTCACACATCAACAGAAGTTAATGAAGCGATTCTGCACTAACCACAAACTCCCGTATAGGCACATTAACGGCATTCGAAAGGTAAAGCGAGGGGTTCCGGCGCTAGTCACAGCTGATGGATACACGCGGTCAGCAATGGAAGCAGCTGATCTCCTACGGCTTCATTACTCTCAAGCGTTCCAACAAGTGTCGAGCCCAAACATTCACCTCATTTCTAATACTCCACCAGCTGGTTTAGAAAACATCACCTTCACTACGGAGGCTGTGTTGAAGAAGTTGTTATCCTTGCGTATCCACAGTTCTCCCGGAGCTGATAACATCCGACCAAAGGCTCTACAGGCAGTAGCTAGTGATCTAGCAGAACCACTGGCTGTTTTCTATCAGCGATGTCTAGAGGCAAACCTTATTCCACCAGTATGGAAGCAAGGGGTCATCACTCCTATCCATAAAGGAGGTAGCCACACTGATCCTGCAAACTACCGTCCAATAACATTACTTCCCGTACTATCCAAAGTGATGGAATCAATCGTCGCAGACGCGCTGATGCAATATTTGGAAAGCCACAATTTAATAGCCCCAGAGCAACATGGCTTTCGTCAAAAGCATTCGTGTAATACTAACCTATTAATTGCACGTAATAGCTGGACTGAAGCTGTTGATGATGGAGTTGGAGTCGATGTCATCTACCTGGACTTTTCAAAAGCGTTTGATCGTTTAGACCATCGAGTTCTCCTTCAGAAGCTTCGGAACTACGGCATTGGCGATCCAATCCTGAGTTGGATTAGCAATTTTCTACAAGAACGACGGCTAGTGGTGAGAGTCCGAGAATCATTTTCTCATGCAATCGACGTGACGTGTGGAGTACCACAAGGCTCAGTTCTTGGACCTCGTCTATCCTTGGTGTTCATTAACGATTTGGCGAGATCAATTACTTCCGATTTCTTATTTTTCGCTGATGATATCAAGATATGGCGAAGGATCAGAGGACCGGATGACCATGAACGGCTCCAGCACGATCTTAACACAGTGTCGAAGTGGTCAGTACAAAACGCTCTACCGTTCAACGTAGACAAATGTCGCGTAGTACAATTACGCCATAGACATAACTACACCTACATACTTGGGACAAAGGAATTGCAGAATAGCTCCCAGGAACGTGATCTTGGTGTGATCGTACAGAGCGACCTCAACTGTTCAAAACAGGCCGAGGTAGCTGCCAAAAGAGGCTACCAGCACGTCGGCATGCTGCGAAGGGCATTCGGGAGATTTGACCCATCAATCTTCCCAATGATGCTCAATTCCTACGTGCGCCCGCAAGATGAGTACGCAATCCAAGCTTGGCAAACTTGGTTGAAACGCGACCTAACAGCGATAGAGGCACCACAACGGAGAGCAACAAAGAACGTGATGGGCCTGCGGTATCACTCTTACCACCGAAGGCTGAAGTTGCTGGGAATTTTCAGCGGACGCTATCGAAGGCTGCGCGGCGATCTCATATTGGCGTATCAAATATTGAGTGACCCCAACCACGTATGCCGGCATTTGCTGAAACTTAGCCACAACACGCAGCTCAGGGGTAACTGCTTAAATTTGAAGGAACAATATAGCCGTCTAGAGTGTCGACGGAATGACTTGTCCCTTCGAGTTTGCAAACCATGGAACGCACTCTCAGACTCAGTAGTATCCTCTCCTACCCTGGATGTTTTCAAAAAACGATTAGATGTTGCCCTCAGCTCCCAACATTTTGTTACCTAAGCTCCTCTGTTGTGGATTACGCCAAGCATGTTTTCAACAGGACTAATGTATCAAATGGACCTAAGTGAGCGTCCATATTTTATTTTCTCACTCCTTACCTCAACTATCACAGCGCCCCAGTGTCTTTCTGAATGTTTACGCGCGATATTTCTTTTTCATTTCACACTGATGTTAATTATCACAGTATTCATCCCGGCAGATGTTCGATAGATGACCCACACATATGTTAATTGCGTCATATTCACCGCTACCATCCTACGGGACATGTCAAGCACTTGCTTTTATCTCGTGATAAATCATTGTTCATTGTTCATTGTTCATCGTCCCGTTCCAGCTTTACTTTTATCCCCCTGTTTTCAACCCCCCAATTCTCGGCCCTCCCCCACCTTGCTTCAATAGTCGCTTGCCTTTTAGTTTTAACTCACAGGTGAACGCAGAGCGTCATTCCTGCACTGTCAACAGGCCCATGTCCAAGCAAGCGGCACATTCCAGTTCATCGGCTTCCATTTGGAGCCCTCGATCCTCCTTCAGACTGGCATGCCTCAATGTTCGCACATTGCTTCAGATTGGTCAACAGGCAGCACTTGCCCGAACATTAGAGTCCCTCTCGATCGATATCTGCTGCTTATCGGAGACCCGCCTGCAAGACTCGAGCTCTGTACTCACTCTGCGATCCCCTTCAGGTGACACTAGCAGCACTTTCTCTTTGCGCCTATCCGGTGACGATGCACTTTCGAGCACCGGCCAAGCCGGTGTTGGTATTGCCCTGAGTCCCCGGGCTGAGGCTGCTCTGGTTGATTGGATTCCAATCAGTAGCCGGATGTGTGCGGTCCGATTGGCTGGCTCGTTCAAAACTTCGAAGTCGCGCGGGACTAACAGGTGTCTATTTGTTATCGCTGCCTATGCACCCACAAACTCTAGCGATGACTCGGTAAAAGACGACTTCTATCGCCAACTGAACGAACTCCTTCGCCACAGAAGAAGCTCGGACACTGTAGTGCTGGCTGGGATCTGAACGCTCAAGTTGGAAAATTATCCGCAGATGAGCTGCATCTGGGCGGCCAACATGGTATAGGCTCCCGTAATGATAACGGTGAGCGGTTACTTCATTTGTGTGAGGATGCTCGCTTATTTCTTGCGAGCATTAATTTCCGACACAGCACCCGCCGGAGGGTGACTTGGCGCCCACCAGCCTCGAACCAGCTATGGACGCACATCGATCACATTGCTATCAGTTACCGCTGAAAAGGCTTGTCCAGTACTGTCGCTCGATTTGGAGCACAGGTGTTGACACCGATCATGCACTTGTATGTGCTGACCTGCGGATGCGGTATGGCGGACGCCCGCGACGATGTTGTGAGCGCATTGACACCGGCAGACTGGTGAATCCAGCTGTTCTGAACGCCTATCAAATTACGCTGTCATCCGAGTTGGATAAACGCTCACTGGATGCAATTGAAGCTCAACGGTCTCATATGCAACAGGCCTTATTAGCAGCAGGCAAATCTTCATGTGGTATGTCTAATCGCCAACATGAACATTGGGTCTCTTCACAGTCTTTAGAACTTATAGATGCTCGCCGGCATATTCCGGCTGGAAGCGAACACAATGAAACTCGCAAAGAGCTCCGGGCGAAACTCCGTGCTAGCCTGAAGAGAGACCGCGAATCCTGGTGGTCTCGTCGTGCAACAGAGGTGGAAATGGCCTCTGCCCTTGGTAATCGTCATGAGTTATTCCGTCTTGTACGGGAAACGGGCAGCAGGAGACCTGGTGTTAGTGAAACTATACATGACGAGAGTGGACAGCCCATCCACAATTTATCAAAACGCCTGGAACGTTGGGCTGAGCACTTTGAAAGGCAATTTAATCGGTCGGAATTGTTAGATTTCTCGCCGACCAGTGATCGCCCTGCTCCGTGGGCTGTTCCTTTGGATCCACCCTCTCGCTCAGAAGTCGAACGTGTGATCAAACTGTTGAAGTTAAATAAAGCCGCGGGACCTGATGACCTTCCTCCAGCCCTTTTCAAATTCGGAGGACCTGCTCTTGTGGGTGG
>OX104066.1:91176269-91203520 GCA_944474145.2 Dicrocoelium dendriticum | reverse complement strand
AGCGACGGTTCTGATAAAAAAAATGGACACCAATTGGCCTATCCCCATACATCCAGGTAAACAATGCATATGTTTTTACACTCTTAGTCCGATTCACCAATTCGTTTCTCAGCGTTGACCTGTTAGCGGAACATCCTATGACAACGCACTGCTGTTGGAAATGAATAATTGGTTCGCAGCGTCTCCGAAACATTTACTTGCAGCCACATTGCGGAACGTAAATCGCGAAGTGATGAAACTGCGCGAACGATTGACTGCTGTAGAGTTTTCCTTGAACGCGCTGCATGCACTTCAGGCGCCAAGTTCCAGCAACGCGTGCCCATTTCCATTATCAATGGACACAATAGCGCAACTGATGTTTTTAAATAATGCACTGGAGAACGCTGAGTTCATAAACAGCATGGTAATTCTCCTGGAATTTCACTTCTTCGTAGGTGCACTATTTATCCAACGTAAGCGGCCGGACAATCTCAGAAAGTGTGCGGAACGTCATGCTTACTTGCAAGACTTACAACTTGGTCAGACATGTGAACTGGCGTGGTGTGTTTTAGAAGTATAAACTAGCGAACAAACAATTCGCGCGGGCGGTCCTTGGTATGTTACTTTTTAAACAACATTAATGTCTTCACCAGATTCCCTTATGAGAAAAAACATACCAGGATGCACAGAGCCTGATATCGCTGACAAGTTACGACGCTGGATACAACGAATAAAAGAGCGTGAATCCGGGATACGAAAGGAAACAGAACAGTTATCACTGCAAGAGTCCGCTTTGTAAATTATGATATCCATATAACATTATGTTTTCGCAAACTGTGTTGTGTTCACGGCATGCAATGTGTGCGATCGCATAAACGTGCTTGCAGTGGTATGAGAAGGGAGGATAGTGCGGCTAGGCTTTACCCGTTACGGCTGGAAATCGTGGAAATGTGAGCGTGCGAAGGGAGGCGCCGTTATTTTTCTCCGCGAGCTCCCGATGAGTGACACAAAGTTTTGTCACTCGGGCGCCCATCGGGCGCTCGATCGGTCACCCAACGGGCGCCCGTCGGACATCCAACGGGCGTTCATCGGACACTGGTGCTGAGTGGGAAAGTAAAGATTGCCTAGAAAGTCCACTATTGTAGCGACCAATCGATTAGTAAGGAGTAGCGCATTGATTCCTAACTTACTGGAATGTACTAAGTGCTGCAGTTGACCACAAACCACCTAGCACCTCGGCAAAATCTATGGGGAACCACCAACCTTGCTAGCAGACCTTCCAATTGTGGAAGTCAGTAAGCTACGCTGCCCGGTAGTCGCAGACCGAGCAGGGTATTTTAAAGATGGCGACGTTGGTTGATTGGCCAGACTGCGGTGAAACAATTGACCACTAGTCTCTGTCATTCTAATCTGGTATAAGTTAAAAATGTGTTTTAGTGTTCTAGAAAGCTATCAACCGTTTGCCGCCGATTCGAGTGCTCGTGACCAGTGTGGCGGGGACTGCCAGTGCAGGTCGCGTGGGTATTAATTGTTTGACCTTAGTGTGATTCGCGCGCGCCGATCTGACTCTTCGGGATTCCAGTTATCACAAACGAATAATGCCCTGGATCAACGACGCGTCACAGGAGGAACATTCACGGGATTTAGCCTACTGTTCCGGTCCCACTTGAACTTGAACTTGAACTTATACGCGGTTAAAGAAGTGCTACAAATTTAGTAAATTAATACGACAAAAAGATATCCACTCGCTTATGTCCAAGATTGCACATTGTGCGCGTTGTAATGCTGAAAGTCAAATATAGTTAGCCTGTTTTCATGGATGCTGTATTTAACTAATTCGCAGTCTTGGAAGTCCGTTAAAATCATCGGATGTCTGCCAGTTATACCCTAAAAGCTAAACAATGTGACAAGTTCGTCGACACGTGCGTCAGTTAATATTCCGTGGGTTATCATTTGTGCGTCCTCTCGGCGTCCTGTCCAGATTTTGTTTGCCGCAAAACTGAATACAGAGGAGGCGTGCAGCAAAACGATTTTGAAAAGAATGCACAATAGTGCTTAGTCAATCAGCTGTGCACACTGTGTTGCTAAAGTGCCAATATTCAACTCGCGTTCCTATGTGTCTACGTATCGTTGATGAAACATCCAGGTGTGTAATGCATGCTTTAAACATGCGTAACACCAATGCTATATTAGTAACTAAATAAGAAATTATGCACTACAAGTTATAAAATATAAGCATACTATTTCTGAGCCCATTTATTAAAAATACCTGCCGTGCACTGATAGTCTCTACCTGGACTACTTAATTAGTCTCATACTGTGCCGAAAGATTTAGCCTCGGAATTTTAATGTGAAACGCATTATTAATATAATGAAATATGTAACACTAGGGGTTGTTAGTTTTGTAGCAGTTGATACATCATAGCAGACCTATGTAAGTGGCTTCTTTAACAGCGAAGCTTTTGTAAAATCATAAGAAACTTACGCAGAATTACGGTACCTATGAATTACCATTTTATCCATACATTTTGACAGCTAGCCCTTCCACTGAAGCGTGCTTTTGGCTACTCGCCGAGAAGCAAAAATATTTGAAGATGATTGTCTTTATGTGACCAACAATGTTAACTAATGTTCTACATCAATATGGACGCTGTTTAGTGCGTAAAACCTCTTTTTAACCGTACTTTCTCTCAGCAAAAGTGATATTTAGGGCACCATTAGTGGCGAATAATTCGTCACTGTGGTAGTACTTACTTACAAGTCTTTAATCGATTACCGCGTAACGTTGACAGAATATGCATCCCTTCCGCGATAGCAGCGAAAACGTGTGTATCGTAACGCCCAGAATTACCAGAACTTTTGCCCCCAATAGTTTAAATACACACCTTATGGACGACATTTTGGTTACCCAGATTATTTTCCAAAGCACCCCGAAGTTCAGAAATGTTAGTTTCATGGGTAAAGGATTATAAACATGGAGCGAAAAACTACCTACAATTGTAATTACGCAATGCAGTAGCCGTAAAGCCAAACCCCAAATGATTGTGTATGACCAAACCTCGTCCAAACGCAACTAAATTAGGATGACTGTTAGTCAAACAGTTTGCTTTATATCATGCTATCTCACCATATATCATGAGCGCGCTGCTGTAGGAGCCTTTATACTACAAGCACAATCCTCGGAGTCAAATGATCTTAAAACGCATTTGGGTCCAAGTACCTCGGCAAAACATATTCTACTGTTGGAGCCTATAAACAACGAGCACGACCCTTGGAGCCGTGTGCTATTGCAACCCACCTGGGTCCTATTACGTTGACACCAAATGTGCCAATGATGGAGCCGCTATTCTAAGACCACAAGCCTTGGAGCTGTGTGCCATTACAACCCACCTGAGTCCTATTACATTGGCGCTATATGTGCCACTGATGGAGCCTATATACAACGGGCGCGAGTCTTGTAGTCGTGGGCTATGACAACCCACCTGGGTTCAATTACTGGCAGCCAAGGTGCCGCTAGTCCAGTTAATTGTCCAAAAACGCTTTAACGCCAAAGAAGCTCAGAAACCGCAATAACAACGGTGTATTGTATATAACTGAAAGCAGCAAAAGAAAGCTCAGCGTAGTTCAATATATTCGTGCCTTGGACGCGCATGTCCCATGCAGTGTGTCATTACACAAAGTCAGATTCAGCGGCTGAAATATAATAGTAGTGCGAACGTATAACCTACAGTCCGGTAATTGAATGAGAGCTTTTATCTGAACAAGTTTTTGCCTTCTCAGCGTTTTCTTTACGGGGCTAGCATCCACGTCAACGCTACAATAAAGTGAAAATGGGAGTTTACACTGCACAGAATGGCTTATTTTGGCATCCGATTCTGCGTAACACCTCTGCTTAAAGGGGAACTCAACGGCTCCCTTTCGACAACCTATCGATGAAAGGTAAGGAAAAAGATCACCAGTACCAAGTGCACGTGCTGTAGCATACGAAATTGACGTAATGAAGAAA
The DNA here is from genome assembly GCA_944474145.2 of Dicrocoelium dendriticum. Taxonomy (NCBI): domain Eukaryota; kingdom Metazoa; phylum Platyhelminthes; class Trematoda; order Plagiorchiida; family Dicrocoeliidae; genus Dicrocoelium; species Dicrocoelium dendriticum. The sequence goes on along the minus strand of OX104066.1, from coordinate 91,199,535 downwards.
CATAGTCTGAAAACAAACTATTATACATCAAAACTGTCAAAAGAACGCCCAAGGAAGCTTCTACGGAAATCAGACGCCATGGCGAACGGATCCGAAAATACTGTTCGTTCCGCGTATCTGGTATCCGACATATTTAAAAAATCACAATATCACATTAGCGCAAAATTAAGTAAAACTGCAAACGCAGAAAGATAGCCGGGAATTACGCTCTAAAATGGCCATAAACTATTTATTGCATGCTAGGTTTTGCGGGGTAACGGTGCGTATCCGGCTACCGACACATTTAAACAAATGTAATATCATCTTTGCACAGCATTGAATAAAAATGCAAAGGCAGAAAAGTAGCCGGGAATCATGCCATAAAATGACACTAAACTATCTATTGCGCACTAGGTTTTGCGGGATAACTGTGCGGCGACTACGTCGCAGCGTAAGATACCTTAAAATACGTTCACGGTCCGCAGTAGTTGTGCAGTGTTTATCGACGACGATTAATACGTTCTTTCATCAAGGTCATTGGCGCTCTGCATTTTTATTCGGTTTGCCTAGAATCTTTGTAGAGCAGTAAATTGTCAATTTCAGGTTCGCGTCTAAAAAGAAAATTATAACACATGGCGACGTTCAAGGTTTGCACTCTAAGACAAATAGGTCAATAGGATGCATTTGCAAGCACCTTGACCACACTGGGTTTTAATGTGTGTTGTTTGTCCGAAACTAGGATCGATCAGCCCAATGGGTCGTGTTGGAGTTACTTCACCCGGCTTTGCCTCATGTTATTGGTTGCGCGCCGCCGGAAACGCCGATTCAGTCCTCGCAGGTCAAGATGGTGTAGGTATCAGTTTCAGATTCAGGTTCAGATGGAGTGGAACAATAGGAAAATCCCTTGAGTGTTCCTTCTTGAGAAAATCGTTGCGCCAATAAATAATAAGGTGCTATTTCTTGATAGATCTAAAACGGAACTCCCGAAACACCCTGATCAACAAATTACTGCCCACGTTCCCTGCACTAGCAGTCCGCGCTGTGAAGGTTACGTGAAGTAAGAAAGAAGTAGAAAGTCATTGGAAGATAAAGGGATTGAAATTCATTAAAATAAAGTATAACATCGAAGAGAGAATAGAATGACAGAATATGAACTATAAGTTTGAAGATGGATATGGTCAGGAGAATGGAAGTTTTCGTGTTGCCACCCAAGAGCGTCTAACTGACGCTCGAAACCCTTAACCGTAGGTTCACTGGCTACACTTTCTGAAAGCATGTTTTAGCGCTCGATAACTCTACGCGATAACCGAGTTCCCGCCCTGATCCGGTCAGAACCGGCTTGTGTAGCTTTATGTGATTACCGCGAAGACAAGGCCACCTAGCCGGGCTAAATAGCCAGCTCAAGTCCGATCCAACCCTGTTAAAATGCGTTAAGTAAAAATTAGGTCTCCTCGCGGCCTCGGTAGTGTATAGAATACATACCCAAGCTAAGGAGACGCTCCGGGTACGATTGCCCCCGTAACCCCTCGACCAATTTGGTACCTACTCTCAAAACCCCCTCAAGCTCCATTTCGTCCCGAACAAGGCAGGGCTGACAAGCCTGGACGCAGTATTCCAGATGGTACCGGAAGAAAGCTGAGAACAGCTTAACAAATATGACGGCAGGTAAGACACAGAAAGAACGGCGTATTAACCACAGCATTCGGAAACCCCTTCCAGTTGTCACCAGAATGCAAAGACGAGGAATGAACGACACCTAGGTCTACCTGGTTGGAGACAAGGGGGAGTTCGACCCCACCGAGTACGTAGCTCGAAGGCTGGAAAGTTGCTCCTATACGAAGGACGGAACACTTAGCCTGATTAATGGGCAGTAGCCACAAAGTAGACCAGTCCCAGAGTCTATCCAGCGCATGCTGTATGGCCTCAGAATCCCAGGAACATTTACACCATTCCATAGCTTAAGGTCATTAGCAAACAACAGGGATGATACCCCAACCTCTCCAGGGAGATCGTATACGTAGATAAAGAACAGCATCGGTCCAAGGACCGAGCCCTGTGGGACACCGCTAAGGACCGCTTGCTTAAAGGATAAGCTGCGACCCACACGTACACACTGCTCTCTTCCCTGCAAGAACGCCGATACCCAGTGAAGGGCGCGGCCAGATACGCCGTAGGACCTCAGCTTTTGTGATAGCCTCAAGTGGAGTACCTTATCAAATGCTTTCGAGAAGTCTACGAAAAGCACATCCACTACGTGGCCATTGTTCAGTGCCTCGGTCCAAGCTTCACGAGCAACCAACAAATTCGTCAAACACGAAAACCCCTTCAGGAATCCATGTTGTGCGCTACTGAGTAGATTAAATCTATTCAGGTGACATTCCAAAGAATCTCTTACCAGCTTTTCAAGCAGTTTGACAACGACGCTAGTCAGACTAACTGGCCTATAATTGGCTGACAGACTCCTGTCGCCATTTTTGAAGATAGGATAGATGACAGCCTCCTTCCATTCGGAAGGTAATGTACAGCTGGCAAGTGACTTCTGAAACCCCATCGTCAGCGTTCCACTTAGTTCCCCCGCCAACTCATGCAGAAGCTTCGGGTAAATTGAATTACGTCCAGTTGCTTTGGAAGGGTTCAGTGCTTGCAGCAGTTTAAGGACTTGCATTTCCACCACAGTAAACTCAGCTAAGTAAGAACCCTCAGGTATTCTGGGGACAGGTTCAACGCTAGTCAACGCGGCCTCACGTACGAAAGCTCCTACATACTGCTCACCAAGTACACGAGCCTTATCTGTGTCCGCATACGCATGAGTTCCATCGGCCCGCATCAAATTTGGGATTACCGAATTTGAACCGCAGCTTCTCTTAACATAAGCGAAGAACTTCTTCGGATTTGCCGAAGCTCCATCAGCCAATTCCTTTTCGTACAACAGCCGAGCTTTCCTTAAGTGTTAGTTACACCTATTTCTAGCCTCGCGGTGTCTATCATAGGTGCTAGTTGATGGATGCGCAGTGTAGGTTCTAAGTTGCAACGTTGGGCCATCCATGATGGCTTGGATTCCGGTGAACAGCCGTTTAGATGCAGTCCGGTTGACGACATCAGCTAAGGTTGATTCACGTTGTACAAAACGCTGTTTGTTTGTCTTCCGCTTATCCTCTCACCGTCTGCCGTTCGAATGCTGTCAATGACACCTTCTATCACGAACTGAACGCGCTACTACGCAGTGCTAATAGTTCAGATATTATAGTACTTGCAGGGGATATGAACGCACGCGTAGGGCACCTGAGCCCGGCAGAAGCTCAGCGGGGTGGTAATTATGGGCTTAACTCCGAACGGACTGACAACGGCGAGCGTCTGCTGCAACTGTGTGCGGAGCACCACTTGCTTCTTAGTAGCACTACTTTTAGACACAGTGGGCGCCGAAGTGCCACTTGGCGTCCTCCTGTTGCTGGTAAGTGGTGGACCCAAATTGACCACATAGCCATACGTTACAGATGGCATGGTTGCATCCTGGATTGCCTCCCGTACTAAAGTACCTGTGTCGACTCTGCTCATGCCTTGGTACGCTGTCGTTTCTCAATGAACTTTCCCGAGAGGCGCACCAAGCTTCTCCTCCTATTGACAACGGAAACCTTATCTCCGTCCTCGATCAGGCAAGCCTATCAAGAAGCACTGCATACCGCACTTCCGTTGTCTTGTCCTAATGACACTGAGCTTCAGTGGAATAAGCTCTCGGTCGCCATGCACGACGCAGGAGCATCTGCTTGTGGCACTAACCATCGTCACCTCACCAGGCACCGGATATCCGAGAGGTTGGTGGACCAGTTGTAATCTAGAAGACACCTCCCGATTGGCTTTGAACACCATGTGACCAGACGGACTATTAGGCGTGAACTAAAGCGTAGCTTACCTGCTGCCAAGTGGGTTTGTTTTACCAGTAGTGCTCCAGAAATGGAGGAGGCAGGAGCAGTAGGCAGTTATTGCAAGCTCTTCCAGCTAATCGGCACCACTGGTCTCAGAATGCCAGGCGCCAGCGAGGCAACCAGCGACAGCGCGGGTGCACTGTTATACAAAAGCAGCGCCGTATGTCTCATTGGGCGGAACAGTTTCAGGCTCAGTTCAGCTTACCCCTTGTCCCCAGACCTCGTACTACCCAGGTAATGCCGGACGAGCCACAGGTGGTTCGTTTAAATCCTCCGTCGGAGGCCGCGGTCTGAAACCCCATCGCAGCGTTCAATCGTTTTCATGCCGATGGCCCGGGTTCCCTAGCTCCTGTACTATTTAATGATAGAGGTGAGGTCCTCTGTAAAGCAGTGCCCACCCCATTTGAATGTATCTGGAAGGAAGACAGCGTCCCGGCTAATCGGAGCTAAGCGACTATAGTGGCAATATTTAAGAAGCGCAGTCGCACAGACCGTTCTTACCACAGAGGTATTAGCCTAACGCCAGTGGTAACAAACTTACTGATCACGTTCCTTGATCGTCACCTCACGGAACAGGAATCTAGGGTTAGGGAAGAGCAGGCAGGCTTCTGCCTAAGTGGTGGCTGTAAGACCATATATTTAGTTCGCCACAAGTGCTAGAGCAGCACCCCGCATACCGCAGACCGATAATAACTGTGTTCCTCGATTTCAAGAGTGCATTCAGTTCAGTCGATCGATCGATTCTGTTTGAAATACTTGCGCAGAAAGTATACGCAAGAAATATGTAAACAGCCAGCTTGCACTATACTCGAAAACTATTAGTCGATTAAGGCTCTACGGTGACCTAACTGATAGCTTTCCGACCACAAATGCCGTTCTTCATGTTTGTCTGTCTTCCCCATTTTTGTTCATTTTCAGCATGGACTCTATCATGAAGTGTTCCCCTGCGGAATCTCACCGTCTAGGTGTTAAAGTGCAGCAAATGAAAAATTAGTTGATTTTGAGTACTCGGACAAAATCGCCTTGCTTTTTAAATACATAAATAATTTATTCTCAACTATGCACGGCACGCCCATTGAGGCAGGATCGGGTTGGTGCAACTGCAAAGATATGGTTTGGCAACTGTAACAGCAACAGTAGATAATTGTTCATACGTACATGACTGGAACTGTAAGGTGGTGTAAATGTGAAATAACAATTGGGCTGTCGTGAGTTCGGGCCCTTTTGTAAGTAAGTACTCAGTCTGCCATATATTGTAGTCATAGCTAAAAATATTATGAATCCGGGGTGATCAGTCAGAAGCTAATTGAAGTGTGTGTGCGGGAGATGTGTGTCAATATACTGAGCTCGTGCGTACGTAACGCAAGCTCGACGGTGATACAGTAGCAACTAAAGAGACGACGGTGTATGCTTACACTCGCAGAAAAACGAGATGAGATTATCAGTAGATGTAGATGTGCCAGTGTAACGAAAGTATCAAAAGTGGTGGAGGATGCGGCTCTTGCACCTTCCAGTGTGAAGTTATGAGCTATGCCTTTATTCGTTGTCCAGTCACATTCGCCACGTTGCAGCGTTGTTAAACGGACGTTTGTGACATTTTACAGGGAGAATGCTTGCCAGAGGAACACCGAACATGCACTGAAGCATTGCTGTCCATTCGTTGAATGGCAAGTTATGATTGGCTGTGCTTCTGCATGGGCGATTATCTTCTCGGCTATATTCAGTCAGCTTGCGTCCGAGCTTTCCGTTGGCTGATGCTTCAGGCGATACCCTTTTTACTTCCTGGATCCCGTACCATCCTGACTGAATGGCCGGGCCCGCTTGGTAGGTGATGAATTGAATGCTTGTTTGATTATGATGGGTTGCTCGGCTGCAGAACCACGGAAAGTCTCCTAGGGATTTCCAATGAGGTAGGTTGTGGGGTTGTTGAGGTCCTGAAGGGTAGGATATTGTTCCGAAAGCAAATCGGAGGTCCTCCCGGGGTACCTAGTATAATGAGTTGCAAATTTAGGGATATAAGGCAAAGTGAAAGAGCAAATCGGTGTAAACAGCTTCGGATAAGTGGCAGGCAAAATGAAGTAGCGAAAAAGGCCGATCCTGATGGTTCTGGCTTTGCATCAGCGGAAGAATGTTCCTTCGGAAGTCCACAGGATGGCTCTAATCAAGAAGTATGTGAAAGCGTTAGTATTTGGCAATTTGAACTTAAAGGTTTAGGACTCGGGAAATTTTATCCTTGCAAGATCACGAATCAGTTGCCTGGTCGGTAACCTGTAAAATCGGCGGATTACTTTCACTCGTTTTCGTATGGGGGAGCGTTGTGACAAGTATTACTCTATTGTCCCGGATATGGTCGATTCCTCGGGGACTCGGTGTTGCAACTTTGGCAACCTCGAGAAAGAATGACAACAAACAAAGGCAGCCACACATACATACAAAAGAAATTCCTCCGCAAACCACTTGACCAGTTGCAATCATGACTGAACTATTATACTCCTATATCATGTAGTTGTTACTTAAATGTTTCATAGACACAGGTATCATAAGTGAGGAAATAAAACGAGACGCGAGCGGATAACGGATCAGTAGAGCATAAAAGGCTATTCCAAATTAGGAATGAAGGTAGAACACAGAGAGGTTGAAAGCTCCTGAAGCGCGTACACCCAGCCTGTAGGACACCCGATGGAGTAGGACGAGATGTGCGGATTTAAGCAAAAATATGGCTCATTCCTATATTGGTAGAAAGATAAGCAGTCAGGGAGGGCCCTAATAGAAGCTTTTTCATTAAGTCTGAGCGCTAGTTACTATACTCAGCAGTTTCCAAACACTATCAGTAGTTAAACCGCAAAATAAAAAAATAATCTTTCTTATTGTTGACAAAGAGCGCACTTTAACAGTTCTGGGCCCAAGAATCAGACATTTTGCTCTCCACTTACTCTCTCTTGACCCCATATACTTAGCTTTATCTGGTATACATGTGCCTTTCGCTATTGGCAACACTAGTAGACAGGCATAATGGAAATCAGATCCTCTTATTTAACTGCTTTTGCTCGTAAAACACTCGCATTTCCAGATTTCATTTCACTGGCACGAAAGCTAACCAATGACAGAGAGGCCCCTGTCACACTGGCTGGCTGGAGCACCAGAAACTTTCCATCACTACTTTTCTTCTCTTGGCCGCCCGCGTGTCATTTATATTTTAGCTGGCTCCAAAGCCTACCTTGCGTTATGCGTAATGGCGGGTGAACGACCAGCTCCCACTGGTTTTTGTTACTATTCTACTTCTGATTTACCTTATCGCTCTTTGCCTAGGGTGCTAGAACAGCTCTTGCCAGGCAAATCACAAAAGAAATAGTCGGTGTGACATTAGAGTGCCAGTTAACATTGCCATCTGGATGAACACCGCCGGCACTATCTTCGGAACTTAAAAATGGAGAGAAATAAATCTAAATTCATCAAAGAGCTGCACAATAGTGTGCATCTACACATGAGGCATAACAATACCCCAAGTATAAGCAAGCTCAACCACCAGAAGTAGAGTTGTTAAAGCCCAACCAATGTAGACCAAAACGGATTTCACGCCCAAATGCAATTAGCTAAATTTTACTAAATTTTCCCATGCTCATTTCTTTATTATTAGTGACAGGCTCCTATAGCTTACTGATATTAGAGACAGAGCCTCATTAATATAGAAAATCGGCTCTAAGGGATAAATCTTGTGATGTTTAGCTAAGTAATGTGTGTATTTTGCAGGCCGAAATCTGTCAACGGATCTGAAAGATCCCCTGAGTTACTCAGGTAGATCTGGCTCATGCGGCCTTGCTGTAAGCTTTAGAAAAGCTTAGAGGCTTAAAAAATGCTAAACTCTATTTTACTGGTTGTTTATGTGGCTCAGTATCCCTTGAAAATGGTATGCTGTGGCCTTCTAACCGGGAGTTAATTACAAGCTCCACTGAATTCCCTTGTAGATATAATATTCCTTGCTGGATTTCTAGCGTTTTCGCGCAAGCTCATCCCTTAATTGCATATATTTTTCATGCTTGCCTGCAAAGTTTACTTTTCGGCCACCTGCGCAGTCCTTAGTTGTCGCAGGGTATAACGAGCTAATTAGAGCATTTCTGGATAGCTATGCCTATCTAGAACATACACCGCTTCCCTACTTTTTATATTTTCTTTTATTTTTTCTGCTATCTGCCTGCAACGCGGAAAGCCATTTTTAGCGAAAAATAAAAAAGGGCCTTATTCGTAGACCATTGTTTAATTGCGAATAACTCGCAAACTACTGCACGCATGGTGTTGCTTTTACGTTCATCGTATTCAGGCGCTAAAATTGGTCCAGACCAGTGTAATTTTGTGCTACTTTGAGCGGTATTCTAACTTTAGAAAGGCTTTTTCTTTTATCTGAGAATAACAGGATGAAATTTTGCGCCGGAGAGCAATATCAGCGTAATAAAAGTAGGGCTATATTTTTTGTTAATGGGTATTTTTCTACTGAAGCACGCAGATTTATTTTCTCTCTTAACAAAATGCTTCTATTTATGTCTGCATTTTTCGGAATTGTTTTTACTTTTCGTATGCCTTATAATTCCTTCATTCATTTCTTCCATGTGCGCAACAACAATTGGGTCAACTGAGTGGCCAATTAATGTGCGATCAATTTAAAGTGAACTTGTGGCAAATTGGATTCTGTTCCAAGGAGAAAAGGCAAACTACACCTCCGCGAAGTATTCACAATAAAATACAAGGAGCTCAATATCGCCCGAAGGAACCAGAAAAATGTCAAGGTGGGCGCCTGCGACCCAGTAGCTGTATACCAAACAGTGCCAAAGCCTTTACAATTGCTAACGATGAACATATATTTTGCCAACTTCCATGCAAGAGCATCGGATAAATGTAAGCATTGATCTGAACCCTTTAGGGTGCAGCCTCTAGCAGGTCTAGAAATATACCTATTTATTATTTATTATTATTAATGACATTTTAAGAAGGAATGCAAAAGAAAGCACGGGAAGGAAAGAAATAGGTCATCAAAAATGTTCTGCTGAGGAGAAGTGGAAAAGCCAACAACGTTCTTTAGTAGATGATCTATCCTTGTTCATAAAAAGAAAGATAGAAAAGGCGGTGCAGTGTAATTGAGATGTGATGCAACGTGCTTGCGCCGGAATAGGTAGATGATATGCCGAACGAAGCATTAAAAATAAGGGGCACAGCGTTTAGAGACTACAGAGCCTAGGTCGTTTACATCTCTGATGTCTGGAAGACATCAGAATGCAGAAGCTTAGTCAGACGACACTAGATTAGAGCCAGACCAGGAACGTTATCCTTCCAATTGCTGAAGGAATGCAAACCGAGAGAGCCATGTTTTCGTGGGCATGCTGGAACCGAGCCAGTTCAAGGCAACGATCACAGACCTCAGAGTATATTGACGATATGTGATTGACATCTTTGTTTTACTTAAAGCCTCGCGAAGTATTGATGAGCTAACCAACACCTTCAACCAGTACCACCCCGAAACCAAGATTACCTGTGAAGTGGAGGAAAACAATCTTTCATTTCTTAGACTACGCTCTAGGAAGAAGTGCTGGAGTTGCGCTACAACGTCGTGTGTATGGGACCTGAACGTAGACCGGGCAGTAAACAAATGTCTACAGCATTGTGCCTTTAAGGTAAGACAGGAAGCTGATTCATACCCTAGTGAGCGGAGGTGAAAATATGGCCCGAAAGACAGGTTTTCCGAGGAGTTGAAGTGCATTCGCCTGGTGCTGAGGGAGAACGTTTCATAGGGCCAAATTACAACAGAAGTGAACACATCCTGTAATAGTGACATTAAAACTAAAGCTTATCACCCTACAGCTGTCATGCAGAAGCGAACTTACGACGGCACTTTTAGTTCATCGTCTTTCTCGTAAGCGCGGACGTACCTACTTCGCAGCATGGATGCAGATCCGGTTCACTAGCACACCCGATGATGAAACTGAGCTCAAAGGGTAGGAAGCCTGTCCAAACCCACGCATTGTGTATTTATTCTATTTCCCGCTCCTGTGGAGCAAAATACATTGGTCGTATCACAAACGTCTACCCGAGCGAGTAAAGCAACACCAGCCGGCCAGGCTTGGATCTGGAAGCAGAAAACCATACGGCTTCTCAGTAGCCGTGCACATCGCTGACAGGTGGCATGTCACCAAATCAGCTGGCAATTTCAAAATCATCTAGCAGGCTCCGGCGCACCAATCGTTCTACGTGAGTAAAAGAATACTACCTGTTGCTAAGACAATTACGATTAGGCTGTATCCTCTAGAGCTATATATCCAGAAGAAGCCAACTGGCAGGTTGGTAGTACCTTGTCCCAAAGGCCAGATGGCCACTGCTCCGCAAGGTCAATTGTCGTAACCTAACCGACGGCTACCAGCAGTTCACGTTCAACTAGGACTGCAACGATAAGGTTATCCCGTGAACGTTCCTTCTTCAGTGGGTCGTTGAACCAGGAGGTGTTGAACTTTGAAATACAGATGGACCAAAACCCACTACCGCATCACACCCAGTTTAAGCAATTAACGTCCACGTATCCTGCCTCAGCATTCTCTGCTGGGCCTGTTAGGTGAAGTAAGTTAGAACACGGTAAACCCAGTTGGCAAGCAGCGAAGTTGGGAAGAAATAAGTAAGTTGAATATCAAGATAGGTGAGCCATACAAAAACAACTGACTAGTTAAAGTGAGTCAGATAGGAAAAAGAAAGGGTTGTGTTGCCACGCAAGGCATCTAGCTGGCGCCCAACACACTTCACACCAGATTTCCTTACCCCATGAGCTTGAAGCTAATTCCAGCGATCGATACATAGGTCCGACAGACCAGCTGCCTTCCGATGCTTATCAGACCGTGGTTTATGCAGTTTCAGGGGATGCCCTCGGCGGTTTGGTAACGTAGCGTGACTAAATATGCCTGACAAGTCCGGGCCGCTCATACCTGTTAACCTACGATAAGTGGGAACTGGTTCACCTCTTATCCTTTGTCAGTGTATACACACCTTACTGTCTCTAGTCGGCATTCCACCTGCAGAAAGCAAGTGGCAACTTAGAGAACTTTTGTCGTTATAAGGAACGAAGCTAACTAATTGCAACCTTGGCTGTTACTAAGGAGAAGTACGCGACCACCTGTTTGCTATCTAGGTCTAACTCCCGAACTCTGAAGCGCCGGCCACTATGGCACCGACTGCGTCGCTCTGAGGCAGGTATGTTTCAGTGACGCAATAACATCAGAAAGCTTACAGATTAATGACAGTTCCTCCCTTTAATCCAGGCGCAACAACTGTCGGTGTAGCACAGTTGTATTCCCACTACATTTCCTCTGTCTACCGAAGTTATGTTGCAGTTCCCCTCGGGCAAATAACCTGAGCAGATAAGCCGTCTTTTGACGCAGTAGTTAAGTGGTTGAGTACCCCAACGAACGGCTTCCCAAGAGTAGTAACTTGTTCAGTTAGAAGCTCACAGAGTAAGTTCCGATTGTTAAATCTTGCCCTAGGTGCCTTTACATTATGCTCCATAAGTGACTGCAATTGCTGGTTGCCTAAGGGCAGTTACCTTGCTCTATCTTCCGCCGGTTTGTTTACCATTGCGCCCCTTTGTAGGACCGTACTATGCGTCACTTGTGGTACTATTTCTCTGAGGTACAGAAGTGTAATCCACTCCAGTAGATAACGAGACCACCTCTGTTGAACCATTAGCTACGTCTAAGCATTTTGTGCGATCATTTTCCCGTAAATTTGCGGACATGAAGCAAAATATAAGTGAGTTACCACAAGCGACCGTGACATCCTTTTATAAGCGGAAATCGGTGAATCGATTGCCCTCAAACTTGTCTGGAAAGCTTATTCCTGTTGGGCAATGTGAAAAGTGTTCTCCGTTCCAGCAGTTATACTGTGACTGTTATCATGACGAGCGTTCTTTTTTAACGTGCAACCAAAGCACCCACCGTTCGTCGCTGAGCCTCACGGTAAACTCCTTGCTGTGGTTTCTGAAATCTAGGATGGTTACCCTAAGCTCGACCACTTGCCGTTAACCAGGTACTTCTCGCCGCTTGCATGTTATAATTCCTTTGAGGAAAGCGCAAATACTTTGGATCATACTTGCGATTTTTTCATTGCGGTAGAACTTAGCTGCGGGTCTTGGGTATCCTGGTAGCTGTACCTCTGCTCTTTGTAAAAGCTTGTTGTAACAATATGAAAGTTCACGGCGGACTTGTGACTTTTGCTACTATTTGGTAAGTCCAGTTCAATACAAACGTATTACACTTGGTCTTTCATACTTGTGCCCTCGAGGATCACGTGGCCAGTCACCGTAAAGCGGTTCACAATTCGGGTGATTATCTCTTAAATTCACTTCAGTTTCTGACACAACTATATCGAACTGGTTGTCGAGTGCTCTCCCAACTAGCCGTGTCCTCGTTTCGATGACCCCTTAGGTATACGCTGCAAAGTGCCTTGTCTGAAAACGGTTACAAAACCCTCCGAGAGCTTGAGATGCGATATGGGTTGCTGTTGGTTCCATGACGGCTGTACTTGCTTGCATCCTATGCAATACGCCCTTATGGCTTGTAGCGAGAACATACTACACCGTGTTGTTGAAGGCTGTATGCATGGGACGAGCGGCAGACGCTGTAACTTGCGGTCCTGTTTCACGGAAAAGTCGATGTTCTCTGATGAATTCGCTAGACAAAGAATTTGCTTAGTTTGTGATATGTCTGGACCGCTTAGTTTTCAAACCGGAAGAAGTGGAAGTTACTTACAGGTTACCAGGCGCGTCGTCTGTTTTCTCAAGTTTTACTGTGGGTACAGTTACTAGTAGCGACGCTATTGGCAATGAACCCTCATCGCGTTTGCTTCATGGGTTAGCCAAGGAGGCAAGCGTGCTTCTGCCCTTGTTAAAGGAAAGTGGAATAAGGCTAAAATGTGCAAAACCCAAAGCAGATGTAGGAGGCCCCTCGAGTGCCTTAACCACATTTACCTACGTATCGACTACCGTTGTCTCATGGGAGGCGGACTCGTCTACAACTTTGATGGCTATAAGCCTGGGCGCTCATCCCAAACCGCCACCATTCACGAAGCGTCGGGCAAATACTCCTAGTCGCTGCGCTACGTATACTGATTGCAGGGTTAGTTTCAAGATTGACGCTGTGTCATTTGATATGCTTGCAAAAAGGCCTACAATGGATACCCATCCGTAGTATAAAATATGTGTTACCAACTTTCTGCCACCATACATTCCCGGCCACACTGTGCAAAATCACACCAGATTTAATTACTTGTCGGCTGACAAGTCCGTACCCAGCCCTCGCATGCTGCGCAATGCTCCGCACACCTTGGATGTGCGCCGACCTCCATGACGTTATGCCTTTAAAAGCAAAGGCACTGGTGCCTTGATGCATCCAGGTCTCGCTTTGACGGTGATGCTGCAATTTTGGTAGGATGTGCATTATGGAAGCCCGGAGTGCGGCAGGATAAAAGCTTCCCGCTTGATTGATTTTAGAATGGTAAACCGGCGGTCAAATTCCGATCTGTCTTAGCTGCCTAGAGTGGCCCACAATCCCGGACTCACAATGTTAAATCCCTTCAAGTGGTCGGTACTTTTCTATCCAGCGAATTAAGCTATGCGATGTCGACGCATTGCCGACGACCGCCTTCCAGACGTCCCTGCAAGCACGGATACGTGTCTGCCGACGGTCCTCTACGAGAGTGAAGTGTGCTAACCAAGCTACGCACTACCGATATTTGACCGCACCCTTGTTCATCTCAAAGCTGTCTTTGCTTTGTACGTCAACTCCACCGTTAAGATGTGTACTTTCCGCGCTCGCAGTTACTTTTGTATTGCATCCCTGCAACTAAAACTTGTGTTAATCCACAGCAGCCCCGAGAGGGTTGCCAGTGGTCCCACTGATTTTGTCCATGAACCTACGCTAAACAGATTTTGATTAATGCAGGACTTTACTCGCCACGACTTTGACTGGCAGAATTTTACCTGTGATGCATTTGCAATGTGCTTCACTATGAAGCTTCTCATTATAGCCTTGCATGGTCACCTGCACCAGTACGTTGATCGGCCCACTGCGGTTATGATAGAACAAAACCCGTCCCATTTGGTCCTAAGGTTTGCTAAATCGGTTGACTTTGTCACGGGCGCGGTATACAGCAGACCACTCGGTGCTAGGGACCACGGTTGGCCAGATATATACTGTGCGGACTTCAAAACAATTAGCGCCAATGCAGCGAACTCGCCTTGCGTTGTTTTAGAAACTGATAATATCCTGGCAGTTGGAACAAATTTGTCATACTTGTATGGGCTCTTTTTCTCATATACCACGTTCTAGGCGGAATGGAACTACTGGAGTTGTATTGTGGTTTGCTTCTGCTGTACGCAAAGGGCTTAATCGACATACCCGCTGTTGGCGACTGGCTCCTTTATCATCGGTCCACCCGATGGCTCTAAGCAGGAAACTCCGCATCTATGATGCCGCAATATAAAAGAAAAGAAATAACGTGCGAAAAAGGCACGCTTGTTGAGATGGGCTCCTAGCCAAGTCAACAACTGAACCCGACCAACTTTGTTGCTCCTCCTTCGGACACCAAAGAGGAAGCTGAGATGTACCAAACGTAGCCAACGTCGATGTAAGGACCTTCCTTCTCACGGTGTGGGACGCAGGCAGCGATCACAAACAGACACCTAGTAGCCCCACGCATAGGTCTTTGAGGTTCAAGTGGGCGCTGTCGGTTGTCCTATTTGTGAGGTATACGTAGGTTGTGACATGCAAACTGAGAAAGGATCGTTAGCTCCAAGTAGAAGTCGACGAACTGGGCTAGACCGCTTGGTTGCACATGAACTTGTCGATAGAGCAAGTGACGCACTGCGCTTGCATGTGCGTTGAGCCAGAAAACAAATGCTCCTCTATGCAGGGTGTGGATGGGTCAAACATTATGGGTTGCAATTGTTAGGTATAGAACCGTAGTTGGAACGGGAAGATAAGGGTACAAAATCGTAAGGGGGAACTAAGACGGAGAGGCTTGAACAGTCGCATACGAACCCTTATCCACTAGCTTATCGCATCAGATATGGCACCGTAGAGTATCCGCTGCGGACTTCAGAGAACCTGGAGATGGTCTAAGGAAAGCTTCATTGCTTTGAGTCGGCAGGCTAGTTTCCGGTTGCCCAGGCCTAGAAAGCAGAACGGTTGGGGTTCTTAACCAAAGCCTTTGGTTAAATTCACGGCTGCTTAGTAGTGGATTCGGTAATGGACTCCGAAGAAGCTAGGTTAAGGAACAAGGAGCCAATTTCATTTCAACGCCTTTGCTTGAGGACCCGGAGGCTAAGTTTAGCTTGCCCCTATCCAATGACTCTACTCGTTTACGTGACTCTAAAGGTGTTTAAAGGTATCCGGCCTGCAGGCAACATCTATGAGTTCCTCAACTAAAATAGCAAGTTGGGCTTGCTCCTGCAGTCTCGTGTAATGCAAAATTTTTTCGGTTATGTAAAAAGGTAAGTCCAGGTAAACTCCTCCATCTTAGTGGTGGTTGTTCCTGACGGCTTTGCTGCTGCCACGGCTTACGGCAAAGGTTGTTTGGTTGCTGAACAGGATGTAAGTGCCTATGTTCCAGGGTAAAACGTCATGCTGAGGCTGTTGTTCCATGGATGATGCCTCTTCTCCATTGTTTGGCTCAACCAGTTTGCACATAAACGGTATGTGTAAGCGTTAAAACGCATTCCACTTCATTTCGTTTGTTCTACCTACCTTACTTAGTTCAACTAAATTGCAGAAGTTGCTCAGGCTAATGGTTGCAAACTTTTGCAGCTTTACTACTTTAGTAGCATTTTGGATAAATATCAAGATTTAAACATGCCTTGTTGGCGTGCTACGTGCAACGCCGAAAATGTAAAGTTAGTTATTTATTTTGTACTTCTCGCGGAGTTGCTGATAACTAGCCTCATTCAGTAGGCCTACTTTCTCTGCTTTCTTTCAAAACTGTGAGGATGCAAACAACTTAGGCATTGCTGACTCAATGCTATATTTTTCTCACCTTGAGCCGGCTAGAACTGCACACCATTTATTAATTTAGCTCATTCCATCATTATTCTGTCCATTGCTACTGAACCTCATTGTTTGCCTTACCACCTTACCTTTACGAACTATTCTTGATGCACCGGTTAACTCAGGCTCTTCCGCAAGATCACTTGCAGTTGAATCCTTCCAGACCACCGCTAGGTTATTAGCCAATATTTCTATGACACATCGGGTTGTCGGCATTACCTCGAAAGCCTCTTTGGCTTTTTCACTATACACCTTGATCCAGTCCTTTCCTTATCACGCACTCTATTCTTTCTTCTTCAATCGGACGGCCAGCGCTTAGTTCATTGCCAGGACGCAAGCTCCTTCTCTCCGAGTCCTTCAGTGCTGTAGAGGTGCAAACTCCCTATGCTCTACAGGCGCCATGCTACTTTTTGCTTAATACGAAAGCTCTCTAGGATGGTTCACTTATTATTACGCTCTTTTCCAAAGTCTAATGGTAAGACTTAATCCTAATGCGCCAACTTATACAGTCACGATGCATCGGCTTCTTTTTCCCCGAACTCAATCATACTTCTGAGACCTTACCGATCATGGTTCGGCTAACTTAATAGACTGTTCACAGTAACCGAGGGTTCTCGTGAGCTATTTCAACTATTATCGATAAACCCATTACATATCGACCCTAACATTTTCTTATCGTGCACACTGTTTTCATTCCTTTATAATCGGACGACCAGCCCACACTGCCCTTTCTCGGTCTAGTCTCACCTGACCAGTCAGTTTCCCTCTGACTGCTCCCATGCTACCAAGACTTAAGCGGCTCTGCAGACTAAAAGTTGTTTCCCTTACCTCGAGAGCCTGCTAGACTTGCTTACCCACTATGGTTATGGCCTTTTTCCAAGCTTTATTGTACGTCCTACTTCTAAAGCGCCGACTACCCCAGACCCGCCTGCACGGCCTTCTGCTCTCCGAATTCGCTTAGAATACTGGGGGTTACTTTGCGTTGTTCGGTTGACCTAATTAAATCTTCACATTACCAAGCATAGCTAGTTAACTCTTTAACCCTTTAGTAACAAAGTCTTCCTCATCCCTACTCTGTCCCATGCTTACGGCGGTCTCTGGTGGCACATCTTTAACTGGGCAGCCAACTGTGCAGTGAGTTGCTGTAGTCTCATTTGACCGTTCCTCTGCTTTCTGCCTACATGCATACTATTTAGACGTATTTGAGCTGTATTGCATACACATCGCACTATTTCCGTTATCGCGAGAAATTGGCTGGACTTAATTTACGTTTTATTACCACAACTACGTTTTTCCCTAACCTGTCCATATTTGCTGAAGGCCACCGTTCGTGTTTTCAAATTAATTAAACGTCTTATTCTCTATCCACCGACTTATCCAGTCTCGTCGAATCGGCTCCATGTTCTCCAAAGCCGCTCAGACAACCGAGAGGTCACCAATCAAAGTTTAGCTAATGCAAAGCGCTTTAAAATAACACAGGTACTTGGGATATTTAATTAACAATGATAAACAGTAGGTGTGGTAAATTATTGCAGGCGCACTTGCAGCTGCTTTCATTGTTTACTGAGTTTCAGATGTATCGTTGTTGTCTGCTTGTGTGTCTGCCATTGTACGATGCCTATTTTCTTCCAGGTCTCCACAGAATAGGTAGCCAGCAGCCGAAAAATTGTCCATCTTTTCGACATCAATAATTCATGTAAGCACAAGCTTCTTTTGTCCGGAAATGGATAGATTATTATTCCGCCGTGTTATTACTTACCGGATGGACAACTTAGTTATTCGTTTTCTTGGATGGATGCTATAATACTGTGGACTGCACATTTGGGTTCAGCTCATCACTCGCCTTGACACTACTTACCAGGCTCCCTCTCTCCCATCTACTGTCAACTCGGACATATTGTCTAACTTTGGAGGGCAGAGTTTATTGCCACTGCTATGCCCTCAATTTGAAAATATCCCAAAATATCCCAGCTAGCTATCAATATGGACAGAACAAATGGGTTCGATCAATTTCATTATTTGACATAAAATTTTCACGTACCACACCGCTGGAGCTGCTCATACTACTTTTACTCTACTTGGCTCTAGAACCCAGCGTTTCCAAGCAATACAACATACACCGGGAGTAACTCCCGTTTGTTATCCTGGCAGGAACTATTGGGTTTTGCCATCTTTGTGACCCAACGTTACTTCGACACCATGTTAGTTTAGGTACTACCTGAAGGCAGTACGCCGTTCTGTGCACGACAGATACATAACCCCCAAAATATTTTCTATTCATGGGTTAACTACTGAAGAGGCCCTGTCAGTTCGTCAAGACGTGATAGGACCCAGCGACGAAACATTCCCTAGACCATCATGCACCGACCAGTGGAAATTATGGAGGCAGCCTACTTGCGACTAACAGCACCATTATTCGGGTAATATCCCTCACCGCCTGTTACAGTATTTCGTACAACCGTATTGATGACCGTGTTCTGGAAGTAGTGGATTATCACCTAGCAAGCTTTCTCCCTATAACAAGCCAAAAGTTACTGGGTAACAGGGCTAGCGTACTTGACTCACCACCACATAAAGTCACAGCCCGTTACTTTTTCCTGGCAAGGTAATTAAGGACAACATATCACCATCCATGTTACTCCCCGACACGTTCCTAGCTGCATATTCCCTCGCCTGGTCTCATACGGCGCATTCAAAGTTTAGCTCTACGCTATACACACATCAACCCAGCCTATACCATAAACACTCCTGACCTTGTTCTTTACCAGTTCCTTTTTAGCTGGTAAATGCTATTCCTTGCTCTATTCGTGGCTGAATTGTTACTGCAGTTGATGACAGACTAATTATGCCCAAAGGAAGGTGTCCGAAGGCACAGCCATGGGAATACTTAATGCTACGGTTCTATTGCACAGTTTCATCCAGGGAAGTCCAAACGGTCACCAGTTGTCCTTAATACAATCACCGTAAAAAGTTTGTACGATTGCATTTATTTGATCATGCCGCCGTTGGCAGACCTCGCACAGACGAGCACAACTATTTATTTATTTATATAACTCCACCGTTCATTTAACGAGGCATATGTCACCAGCTTGGTCTATTTCGTTTAATTTATTTTAGTTGGTAATGTTATTCCTCGTGCCTGGCTGCCGCTTGACCTCCCCGATGAGGCTGCGACGGATATACATATTAACAAAGTGCCTATCTGTCTATTACCCAATACATCTACTAATCTACCTCCAGGAGACACTTGATCGTGGTTGGAGAGGTCGGGAAGCATAATCATCGTGGCCGTGTTAAGCACAAAGAGTGGTTCCGTGCACTCAGTTTGAAGCGGACTACATTACATTCACCGCCTTCTGTGCGCTTGTCTCTCAAATACAGCGTGCATGTGATTGCTTAGGAAGGAGCGTGGTCTGGCTGCGTCGAAGAAACCTGTCTGCTATGCGCATGCTTCCCGGTCTTATACCTTCTGTTTAACCCTGGATATGAAGTGGACGACTGGAGCTGTGGGTGGTGCAAAGCAAGCCGCCTGCGGTTGCTGCGTAGACACAAGCGTCTTGTGGCCGTGCTGTGGAAGCCGCAGTGACTCAAATCCGGAACCTGTTGCAGCCAAACAGGTTCGAAAACCTCAGTTACCGCGTATAATACTGCAAGCAGCTGTTACTGGGGTCATTTCCCGCTGGAGTTCGCTATATCCTAGATGAAATTGCTTCAGGGTTAGGGTGGGTTACCTTAATGGATCCAGACGGTAAAAGGTGCGTCAAAGTCAATGAAGTTCCTGATTTCACTTTCTTGCAGCTGTGTGCTAGTTTCGGTCTAATTCTTTTTAGCTTATTGCTTTTCTTGCTTCCCACTTTCTTTACATTCCATTCGCGTATAATTAAACTAGCTTGACGTTATTATTCATTGTTTCTGTTGTTGTTCATTGTTCCATAAACACTATGCCACTGAGATCCGTGAGCAAATCTTAGTACAGCTGAAATGGTTTTAAAGTGCGACTTGGACAACCCGCTGTTTATTTGGGTTGCTACAAACAAAATCTATTGAGAATCACGGTTCACTTTTGGTGGACCTCGGTCATTCCGAGCACAAGAATAAATGGCGTATGGCAATATTGTGGTGTTGCTTATTCCAACATTGACACCCCACGACCGCGGTTTCTTCTTGGTTTGTACTCATCCGTTGGAGGTATCCCGAATTGAGGTGAAATCAGAGCCCAGTGCTCCACGGCTGACGCCATAACCACTATGCCACGGAGATCAGTGAGCAACGCTTGGTACAGTTGAAATGGCTTCAAAGTTGGATTTGGAGAATTCGCTGTGTATTTGGTGGTGTGTAGACCTTGATAATAAGCTGACACCTAAAAGTCCTGCACGACTTTGGCGCTAGGTAGGAGGCTTTTGTGGAGTGTAGAGCTTGCTAAAATTCAGGCACGTACTAGTCCTGCGCGACTTCAAAGATTTGAACCAGGCGGCCTGTCAGACCGCACATATCCGTCTACTGCTTTGTGTCCAACTATTAAAGCTGCTTCCGTCCGGATACTCAGGATAATACCAACGCCGTCTAGACCGGTACCCAAAGCATCATCGTCTCCGGATAGGCGCAAGGTGGAAGCGCCACTTGCGCCACCTAAAGGAGGTCGGAGCATGAGGTACAGCTCGGGTCTTATATGCAAGTTTTCGATCAGCAGCAGATATCGAGAGAGCGTGTCACCAATTTTCGGGCAAGTGCGGCCTGTGGACTTGTCTGCAACAACAATCGTAAAATAAGGCATGCTAATCCAAGGGGGATTAGGTGCGTTAAATGGAAGCCGATGAACTGGGTTTAACCGCCTGATTAGACGTGGCCATGTCCATACAGCAAGAGTAATGCTCTGGAATTGCAGGTGACCTTAAATTAGAAGATAAGCGCCTATTAAAGCTTAGCGGAGGGTGCCAAAAACTGAGGGTAAAAAAGAAGATAAAACTATTGGAATGTGACGATAACTGTAACATATTACAAAGGGAGCTTGTAAGGCGGGTATGCTTGAACAGTAGCATCTATACCCTATCCACCCTGCTTGATGGAACGTATTAGGCACCATTGATTAGCTACTGCGGTAGCTAAAGCATCCCGAGACTGCTGTAAGGAAATAGCCTTGTAGTTCGTAAGAATACTGTTAGATTGCGGTGGCCAAAACGCTTGGGGGCAAAACTTGACCGCAAGGCAGCGGGTTTCGTAATGAATTGAAAGGTGTACCTCCTATTTAATAAGGGGCCACCCTCATTTCAATGCTAATCTGGAGGGCAAGGATGCTGCTTTTGTCTGCTTTGCAACCATTAAGCTATCGTGTACGGGTGGTTCTAAAGATGCACCCAGCACAGCTCAATATATCTTAAAGGCTCTCAAGTCATTGCACAGCGGTAAGATGTAGCCACATTGCTACAACGCCTTGCATCCACAAGCGGTAGCCACGAGGCCCAAAATGCCTGCAACCTGCAGCTACGAATTCCTTGCTTACCCTCATCGGCATCAGCATTACACACGTTAAATGCAGGCGGAAAGCACTTCAGATATTGTGACGATATTGTGACGAGGAAAAAGATGTACATCAGTGGCACGTCGGCTGAGTTCCCAGTGAAGGCCGGACATCGTTCTGGAGAGCTAACAGCCAGCTATCATGTGGTAAAAGATAAGTTATACGATGCCTAGCGTAAGATATCGTGATTGGAAGGGTGGGCTAAGAAGGTAGGGATGGAAAAGGCACTCAAAACACAAACGTCATTAGGGCCGACTCCTGGACCTTTCAGCAAGTGTGTCTAGCCAAAAGTGTTCACCGTCCATAGGACTCCAACCACGCAGTCGGAAGGCACCAACGGACTCAAATTTCGAAATGAGGGATTTCGTCTCTCTCGACCAACTAATCGCTTGATTTCCTCTCCTATTCATCCAACAGCACCCCGGCGCGCAAACAATGCACGTTGCAGGAGTGGGTGTGCCTGCATGCGAAGCACATGGCCCAGCCGTCGGAGCTTGTTGCGTGCTGTAATGGTACTGAGCAGTATCCTCGATCTTCGTGCATCAAACATGTGACGTCGAACGCGCTCATTGCTCAACAATGCTCCCACCACGCTTGTGATAAGCCGCGAAGATGACGAGGCGCTTTATGTCTGTCGATCTTATGGGACGGCTTTGGCAAATATATAGGAGAGTTGAACACGTAGACGCTTGGCATCCAGTCTTCCTCCTCCAACCGCACATCCGGCCAGCAAACTATGCAACGCGCGGCAGCCTGTGTGCTGACATACGCAACACCACGTCCAGCCATCAGAGCCCGGTGCGTGATATAATGATGCTGAGCGGTTCATTCGCTCTTCCTGCACCAATTACGAGACACCGAACACGCCAATTCCTCACTCAATGCTCCCACCAGACTTGAGCTAAGCTGCGAAGGTAGGGAGGATCTGGTGGGCCAGGTTTCACAACCATATAGGAGAGTTGAACAGACGGCTGCGTCGTAAACTCTGCTCTTCAGCGCATAATGTCGCGTCTGTGCCACAGGTGGTGGAGGTTGGCAAAAGCGCCTCGAGCTTTTGCTATAAGATTCGTAACCTCATCTTCAAGCCCACGGGTGTGCTGCCCAGGTACTTGAATTCCTGAACGACTCCTAGCTGATCACCAAAAAGTTAGCGCAGGGTGCGGATGTCTGCCAAGCTTGGAGGATTACTTTGATTTGATGGAGTAAAACAGCCCAAACGATTGACAGCCAGTGCTAATCGATCCATTGCTGCTTGACATTTTTGGGAGATGTCACAGGTTAGGGTATTATCGTCCGCGTACTCTAACTCAAGAAGTCGCTCACCAGGAAGTAGCTCCACACCTTCTAGGCTGTTTCCATGACTTCATCAATAGCGAAGCTAAATAGAAAAGGTGACAGCGGACAACCTTGTCTCACACCGCTGGAGCTACTTAAGAGCGGGGATGGTTTGCTATAAACCCTCACTCTGCCTGAACTATGCGCGTACAGCGCTTTGCTAATGTTTACGTATGTATCAGGCACACCGTTCCTCAGCAGACATTCCATAAGCGCACATCTATGGACTGAGTCGAAGGCACGTTTTATGCCAAGAAACAGGACAACTGTGGGTCGCCAATAAAAATGGCGGTGTTCCAACATTTGCTGCCAGCTGAAGATATGTTAGATTCAGCACCGATCTCGAGGAAACCCGGCTTGCTCTTCACGCATCTGGCCTTCACGGGTGCCAATTACTCTGTAGAGGATGACAGACAAAGTAGTTTAGAGGCATTTTGAATCAG
>OX104066.1:91150926-91175771 GCA_944474145.2 Dicrocoelium dendriticum | reverse complement strand
GAGATTGGTTTTAAGTCCCTGCAGCCAAAGTGATTCCAGACCAACCTGCTTGCAGCCGCCTTGATAGCCGAGCCCAAGTGCTCCTATAAGGTTTTTAAGGAACTTATGTTGAACTTTCTCCATGCCCTTCCTATCAGTTTTGCGTGAGAAAGTAAAAGCTATTGTGTAGTACTCTACGGTACGTCATTCACATAACTAAGAAAGCATGGGTCCAGACTCTAACGACCTAGTTGACTTTAGTATATGAACAATGATAGACATGGCATTGGCAGACCTATAGATCGTTTGATCCGCGGACGGCAGTGAGTTGTAATAGTGTACACCGGGGTAGGGCACAGTGAAGCTGTTATCTAGTGGTGTACCGTTAGAAATTAATATGTTGGTAGTACATGGCACCGGTAGGCAAGGACGTTATCTTTTGTTGGTAAGAACTAGTTTCCATAGGTCGCACCATGTTTCAAGGGCCCTTAGATAGCTATGTATGCTAAGGGGAGGCCATTGAGTAGGCAGCTAGGATCAACTCAGTATACCATCTTCATCTCATCAACAAAGGATTACGACGAGCCCTGTTGGAGGACATGGAATACATTATTGATGTACGGTGAGAACGGAAGCGGATCCAGGAAGCTGCAGTGGAATACTACGCTGTTTAAGGATGCCCTTTTGCATGAACTACAGCTCAGTTGAACTGACTGCGCTCGTTTGAAAAGGTAAGAAAACACCAAGGAATTAGGCAGCCAGAGACAACAAATGCAACTAGGTTAGTAAATAAACCATTGTGTGGGATCCAGAAGAATGCTATTTCTAGGTCCAGGAAGCTAATGACCAGTGTCTGGCCCAGGTCGATGATGTGTCGCTCGTGGTTTAAGCATTCAAACTGACAGGGGGCTGGATGTAGTTAGTAGTAACGCTTGTTGGGACAAATTCGTAAGTTTGCCTTGCAGTAAACAGCAAACCAAACCGTCTTCTATGATTATTTTTTATTAGTCGAGACGCAATGGGTGTGACTAATAGGACCAGCATTCTTAATATGTTGGCGACCGACTCGGTTGTGTCGTGATGGCATGGTTGCCTGCCTCCAATTAGACGGGTATTGACTGCTCTTTATAGAGATAATGAAGACATTGAGGAAAAGGACTGGAATGTACGGCCTTCAGCTTATGGATACGGAGAAAGGGACACCGTCAGGTCCTGGGCAGTGTAATCCGTTCAACGAGCAATGGGCTCGCTTGATTTGCTTTAGGTCACCTTCCATCGTGTACATCTTATCTTTAGTGAACTTGGGGTTGGTAGATTGAAATGACAAGTCACTGCTGGTGCAAGGGTTATAGAAAGTTGTACTTATATAGTAGCAGCGATGTAGCGCACTATTGACTATCCTTTTATTAGGAGGTACGAAGGTAGTAATCGGTGTATCATTGCAGCCACCCTGCTGATTCCTTAGTAGAATACCATACGTTGCCTTGTTGTCAGTACAAATCCCTGGTTGTTTAGCTGACGTACGCGCATTGCTTTGTGAACTTCACCAACCGGCTAGTATCTCGTTTCTACGTAGGCTTAGATGAAAGTTGTTGGTCTTGATGTAGCAGGAGCACCATTGCATACGCATGCTAGCCAGTGTACCGTTGGAGGCGTCATCAAATGGATGATGACTTTGCGCTTACTATGTTTTGGAATAAGGAAGTCTGAGGAGTTTGAGGAATTGTTAGGAAGCACGCAGCGCGCAGTAGCTACATTTTCGGTGCGGATAAGCTGTCCCAAACCTATGCACAGAGAAGCAAGGAACAGCTTTCCTACTACATGCGTTGGGAGGGCCGATACGTCAAGGTTAGTGACTTCATGGTGACTGATTTAGGTAACGCAAAAGACAGCTTCACCACGCTATGGCCGCTGCACGGTAGGTTGTCTAACAAGCTGGCGCATACCATGGATATACCGTTAGGGAACATAATGTACAGTGTGGTAGACTGTCTACTTGTTGTCAAGATCATCAGCCGCCTGTCTGCAAAACAGTGCATGGCAGCTATAATGCGTGGCAGTAAAGAAAACCGCCACCGTGTTTTGGTAAGCTGCTGCAACGTGCCCCTCTGACCGCAATGTCCGCACTTGTAGTCACGGTCTAGTTTTGTAGCACTCACTAATATGCACGCTCGTCAAAAGTTGCCAGTGGCTAGGCCACGTAACCTGATCGAAGGATCTCTCCAAAGGCTCAAGCATTTTTATTACTAGTAAATCCTCCTGGACATTTAGGTAGGAAAATATACATTTTTGCTGCCTGGATGTGCACTACATTGCTGCTTAGTGCATAGGTGTGTCAAACTTACAATACCACTGTGCAGGTTGGTTTCCGGTGTTTCTGTAGCATAACTAATAACTACACAGCACATAAGAAGCACGAGGTCCACGATTGCTTCATTCCTTTATTATTTCCTGAATCTTTCTTCATTTGCGTTTAGCCTTCATCTAACGCAATTATATACATTTTTTGAGAGCTACAGCTGCACCGTAGAACGCCGACGGCCAACTCCCCTACTAACCAATTTTGCTGCAAAGCACACGACAAAAAACCAACGTCATGCAGCTATGTGCTTACAGAAATTTTGAAAGTGCAAGTACAAAGAGCATGTATGCGGGACAAATTGAATTTATATTATTTCGTGCCTTCTCATTCAGCCGCATACAGACAAGTCGTGGAAAGAGTACAGGAATGCAATTGAAAAAGGGAATCCACGGGAAAATCAATAACAAACTGAGAAAATCAAGGTCATTGCCTGCGTCTCACCAGGGCAAGGCCGGACTGGCCACAAGGTCAAACTGTTTGCAAAGGTTTGGTTTCATTCGCCGGATGGCCGAGGCTTCAGCGAAAAGAAGCAAGCTAGCGTCGGTTTGTCTTCTGATAATCCTGAATGCGTCATGGGGGTTTCTGCACAAGGTTCAAGCTTGCAGGTGCTGAGCGCTGGAGTTGGCAGGGAGTTTAGGTCGACTAGTTGCCAGGTTCCGCGGAACATGTTCCATGATCTTAGTTGACAGGCTTCTCTCGGTTCGGCCAATGTACATGCTACCGCAACTACAGGTGAATTGTTAAACACATGAGACGGTAACCTGAGAGTGAGGCCTGTCCAAGTTGGATTCATGGAACAGCTTCTTGGTTAGATGTAATAACACGAGATCGATTGCGTAGTAGCACCTTTCTATGGCTGAGCGTAATCGGTAACACAAGCTTCTGTCGTTCTTTTCCCCATTGTATGGTAGCTTGATGAAGACATTTATCGTTGGGACATGAATTTGTGTTTCTTTATTAGCAACCTTGTTCCCATACGTGGCTGTGTATTTATTAGAATATCCGTTATTGCGTAGGTTAGATTCCATGCGTCGTAATTCAGCCCCGATTGACTCTTCAGAACATATTCGATGTGCTTTAACAAAACAACTTCCAACTAGGGATGGCTTATAATTCAGTGAACTGTAATCCATGAAATGTTTGTATTGTCCGGTCCAGGTCCGTTTTTGGTAAATCGATATTATGAGTGAACTACCTTCTCTTCTTTTAAGTGAAACATCGGGAAAATGAAATGAATCCTCTGATTCACTTTTCATAATAAACCTAAAGTTCGGGAATCTTGGTTTAACGTTTCCCAAAGGGCTTTCGCTTGTTGGACGGTGACAACTGCAACAAGCTTATCGTCGATATACCTCGTTTAAACGTGTGTTGCTCAAATAACATTGCGTAATAAGATACTCTCCAAATGACCCACAAAGATGTCAGTTAGAGTCGGTCCGAGAGGGATACCGATCGCCATGCATCAGGTTGACCGTACATATCCCCATTAAAGCAAAATTGTACGCCTTTCGTACAAATGTTGAGTAACGTCTTCAACTTATTTGCAGGTAGGCCAAATTTGTCCGCATGCTTACTTCTGATGTTCACTGTCTCATTCAACTTAACGTTCATGAAGAGGGACAGACATCAAATGCTATCATGTGCTTATTTTAAACATTCACGTGTCGAACTTTGTCAGCGAGCGAACAAGTGACTTTTAGACTGTGCACCGCTAGCTCAGCACGTACAGGCTCGATTCCCTTTGCCAACCATCGTGCCAGTTTGTAGTGCGGCGCCGAACCCCTTGAAAGAATGGGACGCAGTGGAACCCCTTCTTTGTGAATTTTTGGCGATCCGTACATACATGGAAGTCTAGAGCCTTGGGGGCAGAGGGCCGCCATGGTATTTGCATCGATTAGTCCCTCTTTGTTTAGTGTTCGTAGCTCAAAACTTTTCCGTTCTGTCTTTCCCTCTCAGATGTCTAACGAATCTTTCCTCACTTGTGAGCACCGATTGTATTTTATGAAGATGATCATTGTTACTCATGAGGACAGCACCAGAGCCTTTACCAGGCCTCAGTGAGACACCCTTCTTATTTCTACGCAGTTACTGCAATGAATCAAAAGGTTTCTTCGCGAGCAAATATGATCTTTTTGCCTGCGTGGAGCAAAATTGTTTAGCAAAGTCCACTGCCTTGGCTTTAAACCAACTACTCGATCTGCAATTGATGGAGTTCAACCAATCCAACAGCTACTGTCTAATGAACTATTAACCATCCCTAGTTGGAAGTTGTTTTGTTAAAGCACATCGAATATGTTCTGAAGAGTCAATCGGGGCTGAATTACGACGCATGGAATCTAACCTACGCAATAACGGATATTCTAATAAATACACAGCCACGTATGGGAACAAGGTTGCTAATAAAGAAACACAAATTCATGTCCCAACGATAAATGTCTTCATCAAGCTACCATACAATGGGGAAAAGAACGACAGAAGCTTGTGTTACCGATTACGCTCAGCCATAGAAAGGTGCTACTACGCAATCGATCTCGTGTTATTACATCTAACCAAGAAGCTGTTTCATGAATCCAACTTGGACAGGTCTCACTCTCAGGTTACCGTCTCATGTGTTTAACAATTCACCTGTAGTTGCGGTAGCATGTACATTGGCCGAACCGAGAGAAGCCTGTCAACTAAGATCATGGAACATGTTCCGCGGAACCTGGCAACTAGTCGACCTAAACTCCCTGCCAACTCCAGCGCTCAGCACCTGCAAGATTGTACCTTGTGCAGAAAACCACATGACGCATTCAGGATTATCAGAAGACAAAACGACGCTAGCTTGCTTCTTTTCGCTGAAGCCTCGGCCATCCGGCGAATGAAACCAAACCTTTGCAAACAGTTTGACCTTGTGGCCAGTCCGGCCTTGCCCTGGTAAGACGCAGACAATGACCTTGATTTTCTCAGTTTGTTATTGATTTTCCCGTGGATTCCCTTTTTCAATTGCATTCCTGTACTCTTTCCACGACTTGTCTGTATGCGGCTGAATGAGAAGGCACGAAATAATCTAAATGCATTTTGTGCTTGCACTCTTAAGGATTTTAATTTTTCTACTTCCATAGTCTAGTCGGACAAATCAAGTGGTTTTTTCTCATGTATCTTGTGAGTGAACATCTTCGACTGGCCTCTAAGTGTGGACGAAAGCTTACTGAACTATGTGGTTCCAGTTTCCGACAACGTATTATTACTGTTTTAAGAAGCGCGTTGGAAGGTTTCAAAGTAAGAGAAACTTTCTCTTTTCAGCTGTGATTCTTAACCTCTGGGTGGAAGAGCGCAGCGGTGTTTAACCTTACATTAAGTAGTTTGCAGCTATATGCACCCACATCTTTTATTATGGCCACCCGCATTCCTCCAATGTGTCCGCTTTTGCTATCTTCATCCAACGCAACGGAGCACTTATGTGTGCACACTACTTTGTGTGTTGTTATTTGCTTACGTACTAAACAGTTTTAAAGATAAAAATATAGTAAACGCACT
Source organism: Dicrocoelium dendriticum (assembly GCA_944474145.2). NCBI lineage: Eukaryota > Metazoa > Platyhelminthes > Trematoda > Plagiorchiida > Dicrocoeliidae > Dicrocoelium > Dicrocoelium dendriticum. The sequence goes on along the minus strand of OX104066.1, from coordinate 91,169,911 downwards.
TAACTATATTATGTTATTTTACTATACTTCTAACTTTAAAGCTGTTCAGTACGCATGTAAATAAGGGCACACAAATAAGTATGTGAAATTAAGTAACTCTCTTGTTGGCAAGTGATCGACGAAATTTTATGTCATTGAAATATTATTTTCGTTTCAATTAATTGAAATTGAAGTGTTCAGCTACAGACGGGTGAAACGCTACCACAGACAACCATCTTAGTTGCAATCCCGCTGGAGGCGAACCCTACGGTCTCATGGATTTGAAGGCGCAATGAAATAGCTATCGTTCTTGCTCCCTTTTTACTTTGTTAAGAGAGCTAATCACGAGGCTTGTGTTTCAAACACGAAAGCACATAATTGTTAGGAATGACAAGCAAGGCAGACTGCAGTTCTTCTATTAACCCATAAACCTACTTCTGAACCGATGTTGGCGTATATGTTGCCAGGTCATGATTAAAAAATGAACAGTGCAATATAAGAGCTTGCAGATAAATTCCTGTGTCTCTCCATGCTAGTATACGCAAGCCGCTGCTCTGGACCGTTAAGCCAACAATAAGCAATCGAATTAGTACGTGTTGTGGTTGCCTGGTCCGGTCAGTGTGCACACACTGACGTAGTTACTGATAATAATAAGTTACATAAACGATACGCCGCATGTGGTACGCCTTGAAAGATTCGAGAATAACTTAGTTATTTAGTTAAAATGGTTACCCTCAAGCATGCAGGATAATTGACTACCACATGCTTAGCCGTAATGCGTTAGTTAAAGGCGAGCTTTTTGCGCGTCATCCACTCTGTCATGGATGACGATTGGACAACTCTTTAGCGTATTCACAGATGTCTACGATAATTAATAGGAGCAGAATCATTATTTGAAAAGGTTTCAATTGGAAAGGGGTATTTTGTTCTAGATGCACAGTGTTGCCAGCTGCCGATTCTAAGCAGTGGACTGGTGGGTGGTTGTCAACAGGCCTGCAGTATATATTCATGCAACATGGATGTGCACATTGTTGTCAGAAAGATAGGCCTGATCAGGTCAGCTTTAGATGACGATATAAGCTTCCGGCTAACAAGCGTCTTGCTTCTTTCAAAAGTATGTGCTAAACAGCCCCCGTAATTCGACCTAGGTTTGAGCCCACGGTGCCTCGTCGTCTGAGAGAGGTAAGCGATAAATTGCGTTATCATGTTAGCGGTTGATAACTCTTATATTTGTAGATGCTAAAACTGTGTTGCTCAGATGCACATACATTGACCTTTGTCTTGCAGTTTTAAACCATACAAAAGTTTCCTTGTAAGACAAAACGCGGCGATTTCCGAGTACTCGTTAGGTTTACCTCGGGACCAGGATCTGTCCATCCTGCCTCCTTAGGAACAACAAGAAGTTAGCGAAGGTTTCACGAGCATTTACTAGGTTGGTTGAGGAAATTGACGTACCTGCTTTTATTACATAGTTTTCGAATGCAACCAATGCATTACCAAAGGTTTAGAGGAGACATGGTTCTATCCTGCTGCACCTTAACGGGGAAGCTTGATCCTTATTTGTTCTGTCTATTCAGTCCTAGATTATCGTTTCTCCACGGCCATTCCATAAAACTAGACAAACAGAGATCCGAGTGAGTTATATCGGAAAGTTGGCCGTCACACCGTCAAGGAGCGCTGGAACATGCCTCCGGAAATTGTTATCCTGGAAGCCACGATTAGTGGGTTTGATCGTCAAATAGATGCAATGGGGTGGCAACGCTAAACCTTTTCCTGATTAACTCGCATGTTCATACTGCGAAGTTCTTTTCTTTACCTTCATGCGGTGGTGGTATCTACGACCCCGTGTACAGCACTGTGTGTTAATGCTATTTGCCTTCAAGCTCAGAGTTAGTAAGCTTAGTGTAAAACCAGGCTTTTCGGTTAGCGGATAATTTAAGTACAAAGAAGCCATCAGTAACCAAAACACCGGCATCCATCTGGAGAGCAAGGTCCGGATGGGTGGATTTTCGAGTAATTACTCGGCTGCCTTTTACCACCTGCCGAAACCCATTCTACTTGCGCATGACCATGGGCTGTTGTGTCGACTCCCTCCAAAGTAGGATTTAGTACCGGAAATATACGTGACTTGTGAGTACCGTTGTATACACACCTACTTCGGATATACGGGCTTTCACTAATACATGTTTAGCTGAGGAAACCACAAACGGCCGCCCTGACTTCTCCATTGGTCGTCGAGCTGTGGCTATCTATATATGTGTGGAGGCTACCAATTTCTTGCTTTGCGCTTCCCCGTTTCAGTTTGCACTCGTATTAAGGTATAACAGCCCTACGAAAAACTCAAAGTAAAGCGTTGACTTTACACGTACACGCAACACACAAGGTCTTGTGCTAGGAACATTCAACCTCCTGGAAGGTTTGGGCTAATCGCACTTAAAATGCTTTACTGGTATCTTTCAATGCACCACTACTGGACTTGCCGCTGCAGGCACCACAACCGCAGTTCGGAGGCCTAGCCACAGGGTACAGGAGCGAATAGAAGACTTCAAAATACTATCGTTGTTATGTCCGTTTGCTTTTTATTGCATATTAAGTCGACTCGTCTCTGGGCGCCAGTGCCCACGTTTACCTGTCTTTGCGGTGTACTATTATCAGGCTTTGCAAAGCTGCTATCATTTGGTATCCAAACTTTTGGGCGCCGAACTTCCAAGTGATACAGGGTAGGGCACTATCCTCAACTTTTATGATCCGTGAGACTAACAGTATACAGGTACTTTTAGAAAAATGTTATTGCTTGCCCGTCAATTATTCAACACGTCAACTCCTACCGGTGCAGAGAAGGGAACGCTGGGCACAGCCTCCATGCATTTCTTTCGCAGGGGGTGCTGCTGAAGAAGCAGCCTAGCTGCTGGCGATCGAAACAAACCAATTTATGTGATGAACAAAGGACGACAGTCTACAGCACTTGTTCCAACAATTGACCTTAATTCATTTACCAATATCCTTCAATCCAAAGTTGCTTGCAGGCGCTCTTACTCTGAGCCAGTCAGTGCGCCAAACCTATCCTTGCAGTGTCCCCTAAACTTGGATTGTGAGACATTATGTCCACAGAAAGCTGACTGTACTGTGCTCATTCTTCCCAACCTGTAGGAAAATTGCAACAGCAGACATCCGGTAATGCCGGAATAACTGAACAAAGCGTGCGTTCTTGCTGGCTTAAATTTACACAAATCGCTAAATGAATTACTTGGGCATCAACGTATCCGCGCAACATTCAAGATGTCAGAAAAAGTGACCGGATATCACATGCCACAAAGGCGAATAACATTGAATAAAAAGCCACCATTTGTTACGGGGAGGTGTGCAAGCAAAAAAATACTTCAGTTAGACATTTCAAGGTTACAAATGTACTAATGGCATATAACAAACCAACCCTTGTTAAAACGAAATGCGGCAAACAATCACACGTTTAATAAATCAAAAGCAGCATACGTATAAACGCTCTGATGGTTCTACCTACCTTCTCAGCGGGTCAGGTAAGGCCAAATAAGCTTCTAAGTGCACAAACAGGCTCGCGCCTAACGAACGTCTCGTGTCTTGTACTGGAAAGCAAAGCAGGCCACCAGTATGTTGACTTTTGATTTTTCTTCCTTGTCTCTGCAAAATAACTTGAGGCAAGGCAAAAGCAGCCATTATACTTTCTTGGAGTATGGACCTCTCGGTCTATTACCACTGCCAACCAATTACAAGACTTCAAGAATTAGATCCGGCCAACTAAAATCCATGCCTTTTTAACGGCTGCTAGGGTGACGCGTTCACTTAGACTGAAGTAAGTTTGTTCCACTTATGAACAACACGGTTTGCTAAGGTGTTAACCCTACTTTCTAACCTGGGTCTCTAAAGTTACGCCTTAAGTTCATAACACGACAATGGTAGGATATGGCAAGTTTAAACAACTTAGGTGGTTTGATTCCGCTAAGGCATTATTTAACCTGGAGCGTTTCCGTTAGGTCACCTACTCTGTGCTACACCGCAAAGAGAAGTCTCAGGCCTTAAAAGCGTCTTTCCTATGAGTGCCAGAGCTGACACCGAGCATACTAGTAGCCATATGCTTATCTTGCCTATGCAGGTCACATACCTCCTGAGATACTGTGTCTACGCCTGCGCACCTTAATCTAGGTGCGCTGTAACCACCACTTCATGTATTGTTTGGCATACCGCTGGTTTGGTGTTGAATAACGTTCCCCGAGGTGGCGTAATTCCCGGAGCGCCTTGTTGGCAGCACGCTGACACTGCTGTGGTTTTGTAGGTATTCTTCACAAGTACATCCAGAGCTCCAGCCTCCCAGTGTACCACTAGGTAACGGTGCTGTCACCAGTTTGCGTGGTAACCAACTTGTTACTTAAAGACAACAAATGACGCTTACCTTTGAGACCATGCAAGTACCAGGAGAAAGGCCCTCACGCTATAGTTCAAATCTCTTTCAACAGCGTGCCCCGATCGCTCCAGCTTACGGATTTTAAACCTTCGGCAAAGACCTAACGAGGGTTAGCGAGGAGCAGAGCCAAATAGCTGCTATATAAAGGGAACAACTGTAGCCGAAAACAGAGCCATGGGTAACGTCGTTGTGAGCGGTACCCTCAGTTAAGGCGGAGTTCCACATTCTAACTCGCAACTAGCTCTTGCAATGAAATTCGCCTATCCAATTCAACGGTTGACCATGTATCTCAAACCACGACAACTGTTCAACTATAAAATGCTAGTTGAGGGAGTCAAAACCTTACTGAAGTCCACATAGCAGACTTCGCTTGAGGTGCTATCATCAAGACAGCGAGTAACAGAAGTTTCAAAGGACAAACTATTGGTAGGGCGTAACTTCCACTTGACCAAGCCATACTGCTCCGCTTCCAGCAGGCTATGGGCAACGGCGTTCATACCAATCCAGTGCTTGAGAAGCAGTTCTAAACAGTTCAGCAGGGCGCCAGCCAGACTAACTGGCCTATAGGTTTCGGGGGCTGAGTTAAATCCCTTGTTCATCACTACAACAGCGGACTATACCTAGTCTTGTGGTAGACTACTATTCTGAAATGACACGCTGTATAAATACAAAACAGAACACAGGAATATTGTAGCAAGCGGCTTGATGTTAACAGGAGGCACATAACCACGTCCAGCCGATTTGTAGAAGATCCAGGTTTGTCAAGTCCTCGAGGCTCTAGAATGCACTTGGTGACGTGTTTGACGTTCTACTATGAAGTTGCTGTCAAGGTTGTGAAGATAAGACAGCTTCTAACAACGCGATGCAACTTTTGAAAGGCACGCAACAACACCTTGGCTTTGTCCGCCTCATTTGTTTCGTGGCAACCGTTCTCCTTGATTACGGCACCGTCCGTCACTAACAAAGCAACCTGCGATTGAACGCGACTAGTATTCCTTCAACTTTCGCTTTCTGGGTAAGCCTTGGCTCATGGCGGTAGTTTGCTTATCCCTGCGGCCTAACTGCCAAGTTCCGGGATTTAAGTAGTGCAGCTAACGCTTACAACCACCGGTTTCCAGAAATCCTTTTTAAGCCTTGTTGCGCTGTCTTATACCCCAGGCCGTTTGTCCACGCCACCAACAGGACGTATGGGATGCTTACTGCTGCACAATGGAGCAAGTTGTTCTAGCATTTGAACAATTCCATCTGCTTACGCTCCATCGCTGTTCTTAAGTAGCACGCGCTTGTACAGGAGCCCAGTATATCTGTAGAATACTATTCCGTATCTGGTTGGGGTTGATGCGACCGACGTTTCTCAACAGCAGAGGGTATACAAACAATTTATTGATACTTAATAAAAACCTGAGAACGCATAGCCACTGTTACCTATAAATGCTCCTGCGCGTACCTCTGACAAGTGACCATGCTTTGTTATTACAACCTTGGAGGTTAAAGTCGAGCAACCGATTCGTCTACGCTTAGGTAAGTTGGAATGCAGGACAAAGGAATTCCTCTGCACCTATTCCATCATCCACGCCTTCTTAAAGGCCAGCGGGAATGGCGACGTTGCTTGCGTACATGGGTCGCGTTGACTCCTGAGTACAAAACGGTTGCTGTTTAAAATATGCCACACTGTTCCGTATACGGGACTGAACATTTGGGTGTAGGGATCAACAATTAATCCCTGAAGTTCATGTACTGTACAACCCTTCCTCGCTTTGGAATGCAGTGTGGAAATGCGGCGTACAAGACCCAACAACTTTTGTTGCAAGTGTCCACCCGTTGGCAGTCCGTCTAAGCTGAAAAATCTAGGCAAGTCACTGACTAGCGATTAACCTGCTGAGGTTGAGGCTACATGTTCTGTTTCATATATTCGTCATAAGAATGAGTGTAGCTATATTTCCAGCTGTACATCGCTCATATTGAATTTAGGATAAGTCAGCTATTATTGAGATAAAGTGCGGAAGAGCAAGCGTTCCCTCTACAATTTAAATTAGGAATGACCAATCATTTAGCTTGCCTTAAAAGTAAATTAGTTCAACTGTGGTGGTACGGTAGGGTTTAACTAAATAATTAATTGGAAAATAAATCCAACAGAGCAACAACTGATTTGTTGCGAAGCATAGCCGCAACCGGGAAGTAGAATGACAGCTTGTTAATAAGCGGTAAGCAGTAAAATTACGATGAGAAATCCAGGTTGCATGGGAATATAGTAAGTTCAGTTAACCACCTTATCTGCACCACCTACCCAGGCACTTGATACCCATTGTTAGTCTACCCTCATATGATTAACTGTGCAGTACTCACCGGTTTCATTGCACATCACACCATGGCTATGGAGATTTACTCGTTAATTTTTCTCAAGCCATGTCTAAGTGGTATCATTCCAAACCCCGCTGTGAAGATACCACGGTGCCCAGGTGCCGACTACATGCTCATTTGAGATAGTAAATACTTGTGTTGTGCAATGCACTTCTTGAAAATTTGCTAAAAGAGTTTGCACACTTTCGAAATCCGATGATAGGACAGCGAGCAGCGGAATTTACTACATGTATTGTTGATGTGATGGCGTCAAGGGGGCTATCAGGAAATGTTTGATATTATCGTCTACTAACGCTATGCAAGACAGCATGTACAATACACAGTAACCATAAGTCATCTGTGATTTACGATACATTTCGTTGTGCATCATTCTACCTTGTAACCATACTCACGGCATTTGATTCCGTATTTCCATATCAGTCTCAATCTATGGTTGATGCCCATACGTCTGACTAAACTTAAGGCTGTCGTTTCGGTTTTTATCCAGTCGTGTTGATTACTTATAATTCTACGTGCGATTTTCTAAAACTAGAGAAATATTGCTCTTATTCTTTCATTCAACCCAAACTCATGCACGTACGTAGGGTTATGGGCCATGAGGGTTATTATTCCTTTATCCAGTTTGTGGTAGTCCATACACAAGTGTGAACAAATGCCTGTTCGCAAGGCTGCGGTAGTATAACGGGAACCAGGGACCTTTGGTGTGTTAACTGATATCGCACTTTGAATGACTAAGTGGAAGCCATTTAGAAACACGTATAAGCACCTCACATCTGCCCGACAGTCAAATGGCATTTTCACTCGCGTAACACCATTATCTGCTGACGCGATGTCTACATGGGACTCGCCTAAAGTACAAACCTCGCTAACGTTTGTTCGTGTCTAGATACATTCCAGCTTGCCAGCTGGATTTTATTACATTTCTCGTGTAGCACCGTGACTTATTAGGGGTTGCAATATGAGGTAAGTGTATCCCATCTCGTGTCTCTATACGTCCCCCTGTACTGCTGTCGCCTTCACATAAACGCACTGTGATTCAGCCAAGTCATCAAGGTTGTTTCCAGGAGCAGCGGCAATATGTTGAGACATCCGAATCGAAATGCTTGGGCATAGGTAGTATACTAGACGCTGATGAATTGGTCATGATATGCTGGCGGTCAGAAAGGATTACCAAGGGAACTGCATGATGGTTCTGCTTCCCTGTTGATTCTCGCTCACCTCGAACAACGGACCCTTATAACCGGCTCTGGGTGTATCTTAGGACAAGGATATCCCGCAATGGACATAATCGCACCATTTCCCTGCTAACATTAAAAGCTGCTTACGCCATCTCCGCCATTTTTTGGCGGCATCGTTATTCTATATCGCGCATGTAAGTCGAGCTAGGGTACAGGTTCATTCTAGAATGGTTAACTGCTGACTTGGTGCAATGTGGTCGTAGACCCCAAGCATTTCCGGAGTTCGCTCAGAGCCACGCTCTTTTATCTCCAACCTTCACCCTTTGCGACGGCTTACGTCACATACATTTGCTGTCTGTTAACATATTCCAGGACGCTTTAGGTATCTACCCGCAACTAGAAGGCTTCATCACAATGCTATTGCCAGCCGTCGATACCCGCTCTCCATTAGTACCATTACCAGTTTTTCGTATTACTTATGTCACCACTTTTCAGTTGCAGCAAACCATTGTATGTAGCATACATCTTTGCGCTAGGAGCCACTCATCAGCTCTCCAACACTCACTCACTTGAATTGTTTGCATCACATACGTTCGGTGTTTTGTTGACTCTTCTGTCACCGTAACTTTCCACTAAAAACTAGATGGATTCATGCCAATTCAGTTGCTGTCCACTGGTTCTCTTTTCTAGCACCGTTATCCTTACTTCCTCTTATCTTCATCACGTTTTCCTAAGTGATTCGTTGTAGGCTCCATGCATCTTGCACGTATCCAGAGCTACTAGGAGACATCCCTTCTTTCTCCATTATTTAATCTCGTAGAATGTCTGTATCACTCAATTTCGCTGGCTTGCTGTTGTATTCTGTGACATAGTAGGAATCCATTAGTCACCAAACTTTCAAATGAAATGGCAACACCTGGCCACCGAAGGCTTTCATAGCGCCATTATCTGTTGATCCTCTTAACTTCAGCACTCTTTAGTGGAAACTAGTAGTCGTAGGTACCAAGCAACTCTCAGCATATCCGAAGTTTGCTAAGAGCCACTCTCTTTTATCTCTAACCCTCATCATTTGAGACTGTCTGCGCCACTTACATTTGCTGTCTGTTGACAAACCCTGGGACATTTTAGGCATTCATAAGAAGGCTTCACCACAATGCAATTGGTAGTCGTCGAAACGCGCCCTCTCCCTTATTACCACTAGCGGTTATTCGTATTACCTATTTCACCATTTTTCAGCTGCAACCAGTCATTGTAGGTAGTATACAAATTTGCGCTAGGAGCCACTCATTATCTTTCCAACGCTTACTCCCTTGAATTGTTTGCATCACATACCTTCGGTGTTTTGTTGACAGTTCGTAACTTTCCACTAATAACTACAAGGCCTAATGCGAATTCAGTTGCTGTCCACTGGTTCTCGCTTCTAGCACCATTATTCTTACTTCCTCTTATCTTCATCACGTTTTCCTCAGGGATTCGTTGTAGGCTCCATAAATCTTGCGCATATCCAGAGCTACTAGGAGACACCCCTTCTTTCTCCGTCATTTAATCTCTTAGGATGGCTGTATACTTTACCTTCGCTAACCTGCTGATGTTTTCTGTGACGCGGTAAGAACCCAGTAGTAACGAATGTGCTTAATGGAATGATTATATCTGACCACCGAAAGATTTTCATGGCGCCAGTATCTGTCGATCCTCTTAACCTCAGCCTCTTTAGTTAGTAACAACAGTGGTCGTAGGCCCCAAGCATTTCCGGAATTTTCTCAGAGCCACTCTCTTCCATCTCCAAGCTTCATCCTTTAAAACTGCCTGCGTCACATACATTCGCTGTCCTTTGACTTATTTTCTGACACTTTAGGAATCCACTAGCAACTATAAGGCTCCGCCACAATGCCATTGCTAGCCGTCGGTACTCTCTCTCCCTTAGCACCATTATCAGTTCCTCGTCTTTGCCTAGCAAGATTCATTCTTCCTAGGCTCCAACCATTTCCGCGCATATCCGAAGCTTGCAAAAAGCCACTCTTCTACTCCTCTGGGACTGCGTGCGTCACATACATTTGCTGTCTGTTGACTTATTCTGGGACACTTTAGGTATTCACTATCAACTTGAAGGCTTCACCTCAATGCCAATGCTAGCCGTCGATACTCTCCCTCCCTTAGTACCATTATCAGTTCTTTGAATTACCTGTCACCATATTTAAGCTGCATGGCGTCATTACAGTTATAATTGACTTTGCGCCAGGAGTCACTCCTTATCTCCCCAAAACTTACTCACTTGAATTGTTTGCATCACACCTTCGCTGGTTGTTGACCTCTTCCGTCACTGTAGGTATTCACTGATAATTAGAAGGCTTAGTCCGAATGCGTTTGCTGGCCACTGTTATTCCCTATCTTAGCGTCACCATATATTTCGCTCTTCTTATCTTCCTCACTACCGCAGCAATTCGCCGTATGCTCCATGTAACTTATACGCAGACCTTGAGCTTGTTAGGATACACTCCTAGTCCCCCAATCATACATCCTCCATGGTACGACTTTATCATTTACCTTCAATGGCTTGTTGATGTATTCAATGACCCTGTATGCATAAACTAGTTACCAAGCGTATGATTGGAATGGATAAATCTAGCCACAGATAGTCTTGCTACCGCCACCATTTGTCGGTCGACGTAAATACGACACCTCAGTTAAGAAGTAGCTAGTGTTCATCGGCTCCATGCATATACCATTACCCAGTGTTCATTAGGAGCCACTCCGTATCTCAACAACCTGTATATCTTTAGAAAATCTGTATCCAACCTTGCCGCTGCCCTACCGCCAATGGACCTTTAGATCTATCTGGCGGCAACCTATTTATTTTCACTTATTCTGCGCTCCCTATCTTACTACGAAAGCTACTTACTGTTTACGCACCTTGCGATCACCATCAATATTCTAACTCAATTTGCTCTCTTCCCACGCAAGTTTTGGCTCATAATAAACCGATACTTCGTAGTTTACTTACTGGTACAACGCTCTTCCCGCTATGCAGGCGTTAAAAATCCACCCACACGGCTAGTGTTTCGATAGCGTATTCAAAAGGCACTTTCAGCATAATTATTGTTGCACAGTGTACATGCTTTTGTCTTAACTCAAAACTTTACAGAATAAGGCTTTAACAATGTTTAATCCCATGCCTGTTCTTGCGGTCTTCACTCGGTTGTCCCTCACTTGCCTTTTCTCCGAGGTCCAGAACTACTTGGAGATCTGGGATTGGACTGAGGAACAGTTTTTACCCAAGACGAACGTAACAAACGACAAGGACGCACATGGAGCTTGGTTGATAAGGAAAAGGACCCAACTACAATCACCACAATCCTTCTCCAGTATGGAGAACTTGAGAAATCTTCGTACTCCTATACATTATGCATCTGACAAATCCAGACAGCAGAAATTTGAACGTTTGCTCACCTGGACACACAACAAGACGACTATCCGCGATGTTCCCCTCCTCAACCGGCCTAAACAATCATGGCGACCCCGATCAAATTACTTGTCCAACTAACAGAGGAAATTAGGAGCTGTTTGGCTGCAAATAACCGAGTATGATACCAGTCGTCAAGCGGCCTTGCCATTCTTACATTAATGTTCAAAATGCTTTACGGCAGTGTTGCAGGACGTGGTGGGTTTTCGCCTGGCAAGCGTTCGCCCAGCAAAAAGCCACAAATCTGTTTAACAATACTGCGACTTGGCGGATGTGTTTTGCAACTGAATAAAGTCGCTTACCACAACTACGTACCGGCAAGTCGACTAGACTCATATTTTTACTCTTCCCGACACACGCAAGCATATGATACACTGCGTCTGTATGCACCGTTTCATAGCACCTATAGTACCTTGACCTTTTCAACAACACATGCTTGAATCCGAAGTATCGTCGTGATACACGACGGCTTTTAAACCTTGATCATGCCTGATTTGGTGCGTCTCTAGGAATTTGAGACTTAACTATTTATTTATTTATTTTGCACCTGCCTAGAACGGATGAGCCACAGGTAACTTAACATTTTGGGCTTATATAACTTGGTTGCATCTCGCGCTGACTTCACGTGTGTTGTTCATTACGATATTGTACTCATCATGATGTATGTTGTGCTATTCTTGCTACCTCCTCAAGCGGAGTCTAGTATGGTTACATACCAAGAGTAAGCTACGGCACCTTCATCTTCGTAGTATTATTCGGCCGCGATTCACATCACTATGTAAGCTCCATGTTAATGCTTACCCTAACCGTAACTTGACCAGCGGCTCAATGCTAACTTGCATGAAGGTTAGAAGGCCGGTGCTTCACAGAAGAGAAACTTTTCCGGAAATTCTGTAGCAAGTGAACATTCCGGAAAATTAAGCGGCTATGGATGATCAGGATGTCCCACATCATGTTCCACTTCGCAGGCTAGTGATGAGAGTGAGCAAAGTTATGGTTCCAGTTGTCCCTCAGCCATACTGCGTTTATCGGGGCTTATGCTAACCCCCGTAGTAAACGGATGGAAGGGCGACGCGCAGAGACACTACCAGAAGTTGCCTTGCACATGGTCAGTCTTTTGGATGGACTAAGTAAAATGTTGAAGCTAATGGGAAAGGTACGTCTGTGTGTTAGTATATTACATCGGAAAGGAATCGAGGCATAGCGACAAAATTTTATGAGCACCAAATGGCTGCACCCGAGGCCTATGATATAGATCGTTAGCAAGTAGCTTATGGCCACAGTAGAGTACAGGTCGGTAGGTATAAACGGTTGAGTAGTTAGCTAATTGCACAATAAATGCGAACACTGTTTGGAAAGTTGCATGTTGGACGATGGGCAGCGGGACGCCGTTGATGTCACCTGTCAATACCAAAGGTTGCGCATCAATCGTTCTTTGCGTAGGTGCACATACCACGGTCAGAACATGATCGAACCGGTCGGAGACACAGCGAGCCAGAAAGGGACATTGCCTGGCATTCGCGTGCTGTGTGATCTCCCTCATCAGCTACTCAAACCAGACTGTACATGTAGACGGCAACCCCTAAGTGCACACTATTTCACTGTACCAGCAGTCTAGTCAACTTTATACGCAGCAGTTGCTTCACTAGTGCAACATCGGGTTCCTTCAAATATGGCTGCCCAAGATTTAAGGCTGGCACGTCTAAATGTTGAAGGAGACAGCAACAGTTCGTATTGGACAGTTATTCTCATGTCTGCGAAAGTGGTTGCTAGCCTGACATCCAAATGAAACCCATACACGTTTGTCGTACCATTGATGATGATGTCAAATATGTCTCTATCCAGTCTGCGATAGCTCACACTTAAGTTTGGATAGACGCGCGTGCTTAGGTTGTATTTTAACTGCCATTGGACACAGATGACGCTAATCTATGTAACTCTGTATCCCGAATGAATTCGACGAGGATACTCATACCGCTTTTGTACGGCTAACTTAGTGCAGTAAAACGACATTGGAGCAAACCGAAAATAACACCACCAGAACATGCAGAAGGTGAGCTTATGACAAACTCATGTTGATTTCTGGTGTTACGACTTCAAGCCTAATTTGATCGATGTGAATCCATGGACTGCTCAAAGGGAAGTTTTCTGAGGTGCCGGAGAAGGCACTGTTGCATGCGGAATAGAAGCACCACGAGGGTGTTCCTATTCTATTTACTAATCTTAGCTAATAAGGCGGCATATGTGGTACGCTTGCCTACGTGAGGCGTAACTTTGCATTTCAGAAGTAGATTTTGCTTGAGCTCCCCGGTGTGGATGTGTCTGATGTGAATGTTGACTAGGTGCGTACCTGTCCATTACCCAATACCACTTCAATACTGGCTCCAGGCGACAGTTGGTCTACGTTGGGTAGGGCGAAATGCACCGTCCTCGTGACGGTGCGAAGCTTAAAGAGTGGTTCCATCAGGTGTGGAACGAGCTACGGTCCAGCCACCGCGATGTGTACGTCTGGTGTGTATGAATCCCAATTAGGCCGGAATGCTACCGTTCTGCTTGTTGAAGGAGTGTGGACCGGCTCCGCTGAAGCAACCTGGCTCCCATACACATGCCTCCCGGTCTTATTCCTTCGGGTTTACACCGCATATGGGAGGTGTGGTTGGAACTATGGGTGGTGCAGCTAAAGGCACCCATTGTCCCCTTTGTAAGCGCAGGCGACCTATGACTGTCCCCATGGACGTCACAGTGACCGGCAAATCCGGAAACGGAAGCCGCCATATCATCCTAACGCCAACCGTGTATATATGTATGGCTGTGCGCCTTATGCTGAGGCTGCTGTTGCATTCATGAGGCTTCTTCACCGCAGTTGGGCTAAACCAACTCACCATTTAACTAGGTCTTTTAAAGGTGGACAACGTTCATTCCACCTTATTTCGTTTGTTCTGCTTATCAGAACAATCTTCTCTTAACTGGCCACGTTGCACACGCTACTTACTGTTGTCTTCGATAACTTTGTTGCGGTTGTAGCATACAAAGATAAACTGCGGACAATTTTGCCTAATCGCGGCTACTTTGCTGACCAACTTACTTCATATGCTAATTCAGCAGAGTTATGCCACAGTATGTGTATGCTTTATTCGGTTTATTTTCATTCGTCTTGTCGTTTCAAGTGATTGGCTTTTGGTTGCTATACCCGATGTGGCTGCGCTTAATGTGCATGTTGACAAAGTGTCTACCTCTCTGTTACCCACTATCTTGCCCATACTGGCTCCGGGAGACAGTTGGTATTTGCTGGAGGGAACGGGGTGCACGGTCGTCGTGACCGTTCTAGGCTCCAATAGCGGTTTCATGCAGTCAATGTGGAGCGGACAAAAGTTCAGCTACCTCCTTGTGTCTGTTTAATTTCTTAAATATCGCCTGCTGTTGTGTGCCTGGGAAGGAGTGTTAGCCGTCTCGGTGGATGAAATGTGGCTCCCATGCACATGCCTCCCGTTCTCATACCTTCGGTTTTACCCTGGATATGAGGTGTGTGGTTGCAGTTGTGAGTGGTGCAGCGCAAGACAACCTTGGGTCCTATGTAGGCGCAGGCGTCCTCAGGATGGCCACAGTGCCAGGCAAATCCGAAACAGGATGGCGCCAACCATATATATACATATGGCGGGAGACCCAATTGTACGCTGTGTGAGTAGTAATGTGGGATAGAGTCTTCAATTAATGACGAAAGGTCGAATTCTAGCGTGCGTAGTGGAAACAGTCAGGGCACTACATGTGTAATGAAGACGATAAATATAGGCATGGTGTAACTTATTATTGAAAAAGGCAGGGCAATATTAAATAATGATTCTGGTCGACTTGCCAGTAGGTTGTTCTGGGCAGTGACTTTATTCGGTGGCGAGTCACATTCGCCAGGTCGCAGTGTGGTTACACGGACATTTGTGGCTTTTTATAGGGAGAACGCTTGCCAAGCGAAAACCCACCACGTCCTGGAACACTGTCAGAAATTTGTCGGTGCACTAATATACAACTGGCAGACCAGCTTGTAGACCGATTTCACACTCAGATATCCGCAGTCAAATGACCTTCAATTTCCTCTGTTGTTTGATCAGGTATCTTGGGCAAGGCCGCCACAATGGCTGAGGCGAATCGAGGATGTGGGCTTCACGAAGAATCGTCTTTGTGGGTATTCAGTTAAGCGAAACGTCAGTTTCGTGCGTCTGGATTTTTCAGGAGTATGTATTCTTTTCAGGCGTGTGAAGTTCTCAAGTCTAGCTGTTATCACTGAACAACGATCATGGTATTGAGTGCCATTGTATCCGTTTCTTGTACAGCCATGTGCTTCATAGGTCCTAATTGGTTGTCCTGTCCCGGACAAAAGCGGTTTCTCGGTCTTATCCCAAATCCCCAAGAAGTTCCGGACCTCGGAGAAAAGGGAAGATGAGAGACAACCAAGGCCGCAACGAACAGGCGTGGAAACAAGCATTGTTAAACTCCCATGTTATAACATTTAGAGTGGAGACAAATGATGTACAGTTTGCAGCAATGATTGCGCTGAAAGTGTCTTTTGAATGTTTTCGAAAGCAATGGCCCTATAAGTTGGGTGCTACTACCTACATGGAATACAGTGCGTTGCGCCATTAAGCAGAAACGCTGTATCAGTTTACTATGATGCGACTATTGCGTGGAAAGGCAGAAAGCAGAGCTCAGAGACCAGCGGCGTTTGAATGGTGGATGGACGGCTGGTGGCCAGCCTTCATCGAAAGAGCTTCATAAGTCAATTGGTGGTAAGTCAGCGGATAGATAGGACTCAAGCGTTGAGTAAAAACTATCGGGTGATCAAGACAGAAGGACGACAAGAGGGTACTAGGAGTATAGTGCTATGGCCTATTGAAATAGGAAAAGCCTATGAGATTTAACCTACTACAAACAAATGTTGATACCTTTGCTACAAGAACTGACCCAGATTACTAGGTGAGAACGGATTGATCGATAGAAGTGCAGTATTATAGATCCGTCAAAAGAATGTGAACGTGCAGAACAAATGTATATGTAGCGTCGCGCAGAGAAACAAGTCATACTGGGGTACTACGAAATGGTGAGAAATGAACACCTAGAAATGTGAAGCTAACGGGCGTCTGTGTGCTGACCAAGTGAGAGGAAGGAAGAACCAAGAGGCCAAGAAACATTAATTGCCGGAATGGCAGGGAATAGCTGAAATGCAAGCGTAGAGTAAGGTAGCTTAGAGTATCAGAGCAGTGAGGCCTAACCGCAGCAGCTAAGGTGCTAAGATAATAGTACCAAGCTGGATAGTGCCAGAGAATACTAGCCCGAGATGTGGATGATTGCAAGTAATAAGTTCTAAGACAATACATCAAATAAGGGATAACTCAAAAGTAAGAAGGGTGAGGCAAAACAGCGGCTTGCGCTGAATAAATGGATTTGCCTGCAAGATAGAAGAGAGCAAAAAAGGCTTCATGAGGAAAGGAAAACGAACGGATGAATCCCAAGCATCCGTAAAGGCTCTTAAATAGTTTAGAGCAAAAAGGCGAAGACGCGGCGATGCGATTACACTAAGATCATGCTGTGGTGCGAAAGGAATACAACTAGGGAAGACTGAGCCAGGAGAAGCCAGTCAGAACGCTGAACTACTATTCTTTAGGTGTCATAAACGAGTGACAGCTGTGCAGCTAGCAAGGAGCAGCTGTGCACTGATTGGATGAGGTGAAGAAGGGCGCCAGACGAGAACTAAGAAGGTCGAATAAAGAAAGGACAACGGACAAGAAGAATGCAAGCATACAGTGAGTTGATTGAGGGAGTCATATCATATAATGCTGAACCACGGCGGTGTATAATTTCACGATTCATGCTATGGTGCTTGGATACTACTACTTTGGAAAGGGCCTGGGAAAGCTAGTCCAATAGCTGGTCGCTTACAGATGAAAAAGTCGAAGACGTTACAACAATTAAGAGATATGAGAACGTCTAGAATAGAGAGGCTAAGGAGCGGCTGAGCACTTACTTGAAGAGTTGGAAGGAGTATTAGAGAAAGCTGAAAAGTTTATATGGAAGGACATCAAACAGTCGGAGTGCATGCATAAAATAAGTCTGCTGAAGACCTCGCAGCATAAGAGTCAGAGGCGCGCAGATACTGAGTCCTGTTATGGTAATAAGATTTAGTACTAAGGTAGACTGGGCTGGAAAAGGCCAGTGAAAGATCTGAAATCCTACATGAGTAGGCGTAACAAGCTTTGCAGCAAGTGACGGATAAATAGACATTTGGAAGGGAGAGGCAATGCAGTGACTGTGCGCAGGCCACATGAATTATGTTTGCTTCACAGAAGAGAATTAAGAAAGGTTTTATGAAGAGAGGACAGCAAACGGATGAAGCGCAAGCATACGATATGGTTGGTAAATATTTCAGAGCATAAAGGCGAAGACGCGGCGAAGCGCAGAGGATGAAATCATGCCGTGGTGCTAATGTAATAGAGGTAGGGAAGCCTGAGCAGGGAGAAGCCGGTGAGAGGGCTGAACTGCAAGTAATTAGCTGTCACAGACGAGTGACAGCTGTGCAGCTAGCAAGGAGCAGCTGTGCACTGACCGGATGAGGTAAAGAAGGTCGCCAGACGAGGGCTAAGAAGGTCGAATAAAGAAAGGACAACGGACGAGAAGAATGCAAGCATACAGTGAGTTGATTGAGGGAGTCATATCATGTAATGCTGAACCACGGCGGTGTATAAGTTCACGATTCATGCTATGGTGCTGGGATAACACGTGCTTTTCCAAGCAATTCCGGTTTGCTTGCTGTCCAACTTACTTCATAAGCGCTTTAAATGTGCAGGTAGGCCCGCATAAAGAAATGCCTCGACATATACATGTTATTTTATAATTTCATCAGTAGTGCCAGCCTGTTTGTCTGCGCTACATATGCATATTAATAACTTTGCTACACTTCTATGCTGGCTCCAGGCTCTTGTAAATGTTTGCCGTACTAGATGGGGTGTAAGCTATTTCTCCCTTGCTAAACTTGTGTGACGTTTTCATATACTCCATTTTGCGAAGACTACGGTTCAGCGAACACCTTCCTTGTTATTTTATCTCAAATGCATCGCAAAGCTGTTTCTATTTGTACAAGTGTTCCCTGGTTTGTTACCTTCCACCTTGTCATATTTTTTGTTTTGCGCACTGTAGTAGCGTTGCGTGTATGGAACTGTAGGTAATTCAACGAAATGCGGCATGCACGATTTGTAATCATGGACTTACTGTGCTAGGATGTTTGGTTGAACGGTAGCAGCCAAATGCGTAGGAAATGTTGCCAACAAGAAATGGCTGAAAAAGTATGGGCGACGGATGTGATATTCGAACTTCATGTGGAAGAATGCTTGGGGCTAGTATTAGGCTGTGGAGGGATATAATAGGTGTAGGCGTGAGCTATTATTACCGGATGTCATACTTGCCTCTGTTTTTATTATCTTTCTTATGGTACTTATGTACTTCTAAACTGTTCTTCTATACGGGATTCCGGTGAATAGTACATGATTGAACATATGTGCCCACCATCTCACAGGTCTGTGTGTT
>OX104066.1:91017257-91150885 GCA_944474145.2 Dicrocoelium dendriticum | reverse complement strand
AGAACTCATTAGCAAAACAAATTGAAACAGCATCGCATAGAAATTCTGGCACTTCAGGTGGGGGCGAAGAAATTTCATCACCATTAGACACCTATTCGTCGAACGTATACGGATGACATCAACCAGACTATCAGGCTTCTATCGACCAATACAAGTTTCAGTTGCACGTGGGAAATATAATAAGGAGCTGCGAGCGCGCAAAGTAAACGTCGGCAAGATAGTAAGGGCTTAGTTGACGCACAGAGCGAAGCCACCTGCGCGATGAGCCTAGGTACTGTCGCACCATCATTATCATCGTTATACAGATTGCTGGAGGTGAGAAACACCTCAGCTACAGTGAGGCAATACCTAAAAGAGAAAAAGGAAATAAAATGCAACAGGTACAAACCAGTTGAGCGCCTAGTAACGGATGGGCTCAGGATACTCTGCGCAATACTAAAACCGGCTTAACCGCTGCTCGAAGCTACATCGTCACCGGACAGACGCAATGAGAAAGTGCTGCCGGTGTCACCTGAGGAGAAGCGCAAATTGAGCACGGAGCACGAGTATTGCACGCGGGTCCACGATAAGCCGCTGATGTCAATGGAGTTTATAGAGTTGTAGATAACGGAATGAAAAACCTGTGTCCGATCCAGCACCTTCCGTATATTGGCTGGATAACACGCCGTTGATTAGTGTGTTCCCCGAGGATTGTGACAGCTGCAGTAAAAAGAGCGGAATAAAGGCATGATCTGCATGTACTTGTCCAATCGTTCCTTAAAACATTCCTCTGCCTGAGCACTTACTACACATCCAGGGTCTTTAAAGTTCGGGCAAGTGATGCCTGTAAATCGGTCTGTAGAAGGATGCATGCACTAAGCCATCGCGATGAGACTGAACCTTACAGTGTTGCGATGCTCTGTGTGTCTCAACGCTCCGTTGAGCTACGTTGGGTGGTGTTTTTGCATTAACAGAGTCACGCATACCAGCATGGCCAGTGGTTAGAGGCCAGACAAACTCAGTCTCCTGGTACTCAGAGTTGGGGGTTGGAATAAGGGTGGCACGTTATTCCTTAAAACGGAATCCTTGTAGTCCAGCGCCAGACCCTCTGCCTCGCGGTAAGGTTTGTGAACTAAAGGCTTCCGTTGAGAACCCAAACCGTTCACTTATCTAGGCCTGGGCAACC
The DNA here is from genome assembly GCA_944474145.2 of Dicrocoelium dendriticum. Classification (NCBI taxonomy): domain Eukaryota; kingdom Metazoa; phylum Platyhelminthes; class Trematoda; order Plagiorchiida; family Dicrocoeliidae; genus Dicrocoelium; species Dicrocoelium dendriticum. The sequence goes on along the minus strand of OX104066.1, from coordinate 91,149,720 downwards.
CGGCAGTATCCTGCCGCAGCAATATTTTGAATCATTCTTCAAATATTTCTTGGTGCTCTGGCCACCGCAGAGGATAATCCACGGTGCCCTGTCTGCTGCATCGATCACGGTGGATAGGGGTTTGAATGTTACTACGCAACACTTCCCGTCTTCTTAATCCCCCTCTTACGCTTTTTCACTCTTACCGTCTCGTTCCAACTTCACTTTTATCCCCCAGTTTTAAACCCCAGATTCTTCGCCCTCCCAAAACATGCTTTGCGAGGCATTTGTCTTCTAACTTCAACTCACCAGCTAACGCGGTGCGTCACCCCTCTTCTGTCGACAAGCCCGCGTCCAACCAAGCGGTGCATTCCAATTCATCGGCTTCCATTTGGAGTCCTGGATCCTCCTTCAGGTTGGTATGCCTCAACGTACACACATCACTACAGATTGTAAAACAGGCATCACTTGCCGGAATATTGGAGACCCTCTCGGTCGATATCTGTTGCTTATCGGAGCCCCGCCTGCAAGGCTAGTGTTCTGTTGTCACGCTGCGATCTTATTCAAGTGACGCAAGCAGTATTTTCTCATTACGCCTATCCGGTGACGACGCAGCTTCGAGCACCGGCCAAGCTGGTTTTGGTATTCCCTGAGTCTCCGGGCTGCAACTGCTTTGGTTGTTTGTATTCCAATCAGTAGCCGGAAGTGTGCGCTCCCATTGGCTGGATACTTCAAAGCTTCAAAATCGCGCGGGACTAATAGGTGTCTATTCTTCAACGCGGCCTACGTGCCCACAAAATGTAGCGATGATTCTGTAAAGAACGACTTCTACCGCCAACTGCCCGAACTTATTCGTCACAGAAACAGCACGGACACTGTTCTGCTGGCTGGGATCTAAACACACACGTTGGAAAGTTGTCCACTGATGAAATGCATCTGGGCGGTCAGCACGGTGTAGGCTCTCGAAAGTTTTCCGGTGAGCGGTTACTTCATTTGTGTGAAGATGCGCGCTTATTTCTCGCGAGCCCTAACTTCTGACACAGCACCCGCCAGAGGGTGACGGCGCCCACCAGCCTCGAACCAGCCTTGGACACAGATCGATCACATTGCTATCAGTTACCGCTGGTGAGGATGCATCCGGAACTGTCGCTGGATTTATAGCACATGTGTGGACACTGACCATTCACTTGTTGGTGCTGACATGCGGATGCGTTTTGGCGGACGCCCATGATGACGCTGTGAACGCATTGACACCAACCAACGGACAAAGCCAGCCGTACGAAATGTTTATCGAAGTACACTGACATGCGAGTTTAGTAAGCCCTCACTAGAGACAATTGATGGACAATGGTCACATGTTCCACAGACAGCAGGCAAATCCTCATGTGGTGTGCCTAATAGCCAACATGGACATTGGGTCTCTTCGCAGTCTCTGTAACTTACCGACGCTCGTCGGCATATCCGGCTAGAAGCGAAAACAATGAAACTCGCAAACAGCCCCAAACAAGACCCCGTGTTAGCTAAAGTGAGACCTCGAACCTTGCTGGTCTCGTCGTGCGTCAGAGATGGAAGTGGTCGCTGCCCTTGGCGACCATCGTAAGGTATTCCGTTTGATACGGGAAACGTGTAGCATGTGACTTGATGTTAGTGAAAATATACTCGACGAGTGTGGACCGCTTATCCACAATTTGTCAAAACGTTTGGAGCGTTGGGCTGAGCATTTTAGAAAGCAATTTAATCTGCTAGAATTGTTCGATTTTTTGCCGGCTAGTGATCTCCCTGCTCCGTGGGCTGTCACTATGTATCCCCCTCTGGCTTAGAAGTTGAGCTCGGACTGTTGGATTGGGACAAAGCCGCGGGACCGAATGATCTCCCTCCAACCCTCTTCAATTTCGGGCGCTCTACTCTTCTTGATGCTTTACATGAATTACTAGTGAAAATCTAGGAGCAGGAAACTGACCCAACCAACTGGAGCCCCTCCGTTATTGTTCCCATCTTCAAAGGAGGCTGTCCCTCGGAATGCGGCAACCAAAGAGGAACCAGTCTGATCTCCATCGCCTCCAAATTACTTGCCTCCATAATTCTTCACAGACTGACTGGCGCTCCGGGAAGCCATATTCGTGAGGAGCAAGCCGGGTTTCGTCGTGGTCGTAGCTACATCGACCACATTGTACCTGGCGTCAGTTGTTAGAGCACGGTCACACATATTGGCGGCCCACCGTTGTCGCGTTCCTCGACATCAAAGTTGCATTCGATTCGGTTGACCGATGTGCCCTTTGGAATTGTCTACTCAGGAAAGTTGTGCCCGAGAAATATGTAAATATCCTCCAAGCATTATACGCGCGGATCAAGGGCAGAGTGAGGGCTTACGGCAAGCTGTCGCCACCCATCAATATCCCCAGTGGTACGAGACAAGGATGCCCGTTGTCACCTTTCCTCTTCATCTTCGCTATTGACGAAGTCATGGGGACTGCACCTTCGAAATGCAAGGCGTTCGTCCAAGATTAGCACGGATCGCCTCCTGCGCTTACCCTCGGTGGGGATCAGCTTAAAGTCGCTCAGAGGTTCAACTACATGGGATGTTGTGTTAGAGCCCTTGGGATCGAAGAAAAGATCACAAAGTGCATAGCAAAAACTCGAAGTGCTTTTGCAAACCTTCGCCACTTATGGCGGAGGAGCGAAATTACTCTCGCCCTGAAGGGTAGAGTGTACAATGCAGCGGTACGTTCGAAATTACTGTACGGTTACGAAACCTGGCCCCTAAGATTGGCCGACAAGAAGAGGCTGGTTGCGTTCGACCATCGGTGTCTTCGCACTTTGGCTCGCATCAGGTGGGAACACCGCGTGAGTAACCAGCCTGTTCGATGCCTTGTTTATGGCACAGGCAAAAGAACTGAACGGCTCAGCACAGTCATTTTACGCACCAGGCTTGGATGGCTGTGCCACGTGTTGCGCTTGCCAGCCCACCGACTTTCACGACGTGCATTGTTTGCTCCCCGGGGATATGGATGTAAAAAGGAGGGGTGACCAAGCGATGACTTGGTAAGGAGGAATGAAGGCCCTCATTTCGGAGCTAGCTTCGGTTGGAGCGTCATGGCTATCTGGTTGCGGTCCAACAGATTGTGAACACGTTTGGTTGCATACGCTTGCTGACGGCAAGGAGCGGACCTCAATGGCGTTCGTGCTGTGGGTTTCCTTGTCCCTCCCCTCCCTTTTAGCGTTCCGTCCATCTACGATCTCAGTTCGTAGCGTAAAACAACAATTTTGCTTTTTGCCTAGTAGCTGGCTGATAGCTTACCGGCACGATGCCTTTCCGTTGCTGGTAGCTCCGCTGGCATACAACTGTAGTATTTATCTTCCTTTTTCCCTTTTGTATTGCGACACAGTAGCTGAGGTGTTTCTCGCCTCTAGCTGACGTGTAAACTGATATAATGAGGAAGCATTGGGGGTTGAAAACTAATGGGTAAAAAATGAAGCTGGGTCGGGACGGTAAAAGTGAAACAGCGTAAGAGGGGGAATAAGAAGACGGGAAGGCTTGAGTAGTAGCATGCAAACCCCGCTCCACCCTGCTCGAGGCAGCGGAAAGATAACCGTTGATTATCCTCTGCGGTGGCCTGAGATTCAGGGAATTATTTGAAGAGCTGGTCATAGTATTGTGTGGGTACGGTATTGTCAGATCGTGCAAGCCTAGACAGGAGAACGATTAGGGTTCTCAAAATTAGCCTTCGGTTCAAAAAGCCGACGGCAAAGCCGCGGGTTTGGAGTTCGGTTACAAGGGGTCCGCTTTACGGAAGAAGAAGCCGCCTCATTCCAACCCAAACCTGGAGGCTGCGTTTGTCTGGCCGCTAACCAATGATTAACCTGGTATGCATGGCGTTGAAGATGTAAAAGCACCACCCAGCATAGATCAATGGATCTCTGAAGTGCGCAAACCATCGCACACCGGTAAGCATCATCATCATTACACTTTAGCTGGAGGTGGAAAACACCTCAGCTATTGTGCCGCAATACAAAAACTAGAAAAGGAAAACAGTGGCACGCCCGCTGAGTCCCCGGTAACGGATGGACATGGTTCCGGGGAGCTGACAGCCGGCTGCCGTACAAGAGAGTCATGTTGGGCCTAACTAGTAAGATCGTGATTGGAGAGGAGGATAAGCAGGAGTGGTATGGACAAAGGAACTCACAGCACAAGCGCCATTGGAGTCGGCTCCAAGCCATATCAGTAAGTGAGTCCAGCCGAACATGTTCATTGTCCTTAGGACCCCAGCCAGGCAGTCGGGATGCACCAACCTACGCCACATTAAAAGTGAGGGTTTTCATTTCTCTCGACCAAGTCAGCAGTTGGCCACCCCTCCTTCTCTTCCAACCGCACCCACAACGCGCAAACAATGCACATCGCGGGAGACGGTGTGCTGGAATGCACAACACGTGGCCCAACCATCGGAGCCTGGTGCGTGATATACTGGTGGTGAGCGGTTCACTCGCTACTCCTGCACCAAACACGCGACGCCAAACACGTTCATTGCTTACGCGGTGCTCCCACCAGACATGCGCTAGGTTGCCAAGGCAGCGAGGATCGAATGTGAAGGGCCTCTTTATGTCTATCTAGCTGCTCAGACATGTTTCACAGCGATACAGGAGAGTTGAACAGACGGCTGCGTTGTAAACGCTGCCTTTCAGGGCGAGAGTACTGTCGCGTCTGCGCCACGGGGAGCGGAGATGGGGAAAAGCACCTCGAGCTTTTGCAACAGGATCGTAACCTCATCTTCAATCCCACGGGTGCTAATATCGCTGAGTAGGTACTTGAATTCCTGAACGACTCCTATTTGATCTCCAGTAAGCGTTAGCGCAGGTTTGGGTCCCCGTCAATCTTGGAGCAGGATTTTGCACTTCGATGGAGCAAAGCATAGCCCAAAACGATGGGCAGCCAGTGCTAATCGGTCCAGTGCTGTTTGGCATGTTTGGGAGCTGTCACAGATTAAAGCAATATCGTCCACATACTCTAAGTCGGGAAGCCGCTAACCAGGAAGTATCTACCTACCTTTTAAGTCGTGTCCAGCGAACGCTGTTTCCATGACTTCATCAATAGCGACGTTGAAGAGAAAAGGTGCCAGCGGTAAGGTCCAGCCCCATCGTGAGGGCGCGTAGCCCGATAACCACACTTCAGCCTGCGTGACTTCGGTGGACAATCGTGTATCAATGAAAGCAAGCACCTTTTCACCGCAGTTGTCAAAAATGGCGAAGACTTGACAGAGCATGTTTCGCAGGATACGCGAATTATTGAAGATAACCTTTATGTAATCGATATCGTGAGCCCGGGATCGTGCGTCAGCGGAAACGGTTCTGGCAGGGAGGAAGTGCACCGCCGGCTCACCGCCGGGAAACAAACTAAGAGATCTTTTCTCCGGCTTGACGACGGGCTTCAATATCGCACAGCCACCCGCAATTTCAACGTCTCCGTTAAAGGGAGATCTAAGTGCAACATGACACCAGTACCTTTGAGCTAAAGCGCAAAAAGTAGAAGGGCTTGGTGTACCTCTGTAAAGGACCGAGCAACACGCAACAGCTTTCTCAGTCGACAAGCTAAGAAATCTGTTAACTTTTTGCACAGTGACGCAGGAAAAGCCCAACAATAAAGTTTGTTAAAGCATATCTTAAAGAAATGAAGCTCATCTAGCATATGCTCCTTTAGAAGAGCAGCACGACTTCATGGCGATATTGAAAATAGTGCTGCATTTAGTACACGAAATTGAACAAGGCGGAGTACTTATCAAACGCTCTGCTGACTTTGGCGGGTTCGCATTGGCGTCAAATTTTTAGACCCTAACGTCGTAAACGGATAAACCTTGGATGACAGCTGCAGTAGAAATGGTTGGGAGTGGGATTACTGCACCCGACGGACATGGTATAGCCGCCTTGGGTTTTGCCACTTTTAACCCTCCTTCCCATTCCTTTGACAAGGGCGGAAGCCTGATTGTCTCCCTGGCTAAAAGACGAATAAATCGCGGTATGAGGGTTTGTTGCCAAAAGTGTTGCTAATAAACTGTGTACTAAGAGTAGACAAAGCAGAACAACGCCGGGTCCGGAAATTGTATCTTCCAAGGCCTTCTGACGGAGACCTAAGAAGTCCAGAAACTTAAAAAGGTAACCAAATTACCGTCTAGCGAACACAGCAGACATCAGGCTTTCCAGAGACATCGAACTGCTAGTTACTGACGTACAAGGCTCCGTGCTACGCACACAGCAGGCAACACAACTGTGCGGTATGCTCTCGCTACTAGCCATAAGGGCATACTGCATCAGATGCAAACCAATACACGCCATTAGGAACCGATGACAACAAATACCGCATTGCAAGCCCTGGTAAAGACTGTAACTAGTTTGAGACACTTAGCTTTGCCATATATGACAAACCAGTAGTCGAAAAGACACGAAGAGGTGGGATTGCACTCACAACCATTTCGACAGACGGGTTAGAAAATAAAATAAATGTAAGAGATAAGCAACGGTCGTGAACCGGTTTACGGTGAACTTGTACGCATTCCACGAAAAGACCAGTCGGAACTACCAAGCGTCTACGCATATATTGAAATGGACTCACCAAATAGTAAAGGGCAAAACAAAGTCGACGTGATCTCCAAGCGTGTGATGACAGGTTATTTGCCGAACAGCAGAGGCACAACAACAAATAAACCGAGGGCACGCAGACAAGTTTCACTGAAATGATCAACTGACAAGAAGTCAAAGTAAATGAGCTTTTCGCAATTGATTACTGGCATGCAAGCGGCGAGTACCTGCCTAACGTCCAGTGATCAAAAACGAGTAACCATCCAAGGCTGTAGAAACCTTAAAGGTTCAGGACTGAGGGTTCAGGGACAAAATACGCCTTGGCTCAACCAGCGTCCCGTTTCGTGTTCAAATAAGCGAGACAAGATCCCAGCACATCAAAGTGATGATCGATTCTTGTGTATATACTAGAAAAAGAAGGACGCAATAAGAGAAAATACCGAAAACGGGCTTCTAACGATGCTTTCCTATGTGGCTCACCGAGGTGCCAATGACAGCGTTTGATGGTAGGTCAAAAATCACTCGTTATAATGACAGCGATCCTAAAACTGCTGTAACCGAGGTAAATTTTTACCCTGCCCGTAAGGAAAGTTCAACTTGGACTGGAACGATAGGATGAATCCCCAGCTGTGATAGCGCTGGCTGTGAAGGTGCTTGTTGCACCGAAGAGTCAGACTTGTCGCGGAATGCTGACTTAAGTCGATCGACGTTGATCGTCTCAGCCTTGCCATTGTAGTCAATAGTAAAGGTCTTGTCGCTTCTGCGTACTACACGGTACGGACCAGAATAAAGAGGTTGAAGTGGTCGGCATACGTTGTCAGTGCGAACGAACGCGTGCGTGCAAGTGTGCCTTCTTGAACCGGTCGTCGATCCAAGAGTGGATAAGGGTGCTCCGACTTCCTGATGGGTCAAAAAGAAAAACACCCAAAGAAACATCATGGTTCGCCAATTTAATACCCACGTTCCTTACATTAGCTGTCCCAGCTATGTCAGTAACGTGAAGCAAGTAGGAGAGGAAGAAAAAGCGAAGATAAGGGAGTAGGGGAAATCAGTTAAAAGAAAAGAATAGTACCAGTTGCGAGGAGAAGGAAAGAAAAAATCGAAGTATGAAGATGAGAATTAGTCAGGAAAGGAAAGGTGTCGAGTTGCCACCCAAGAGCGTCTAGTTGGCGCTCAAACACCTTAACCGCAGTTTCCTTTACAACCTTTTCTGAAAGCAGGTTCCAGCGCCCTGACTCGACGGGATAACCGTGGCTCCGCTCTAATTCGACCGGTTCACAGGTTGTCCAGCTTCCTACAATATCCGCGGTGACCAGATAATCTCGCAGGACTAAATAGCCAGGACAAATCAGAATAGCCAGGACCAATCAGAAGAAGGAAGATATTTACCAGTCAATTTTGAGGACAAGAATAGTCAACACTTGCTGTTTGGGGTATTACAGCGCAGGCGCTATTTAAATTGTTCACATGCTCTACCATGTTAGTAAATTTAAGGGAAAAGGAAGGCAACAAACGCTAAAACGTAGCCACATATTTGCCATGCTGAAGGCTTCTAACTTGGCGCCACAGCCATTTATTGTCCCGTGTTATCCACTTGAACAACCACAGAGTAGTTACCTGTGCCATCTATTTGTATCATCATGTGGACGTATTCGCCATGTACATCTTCATTTTATGCATTTTACATTCACTGTCAACCTAAGCAACGTTTAACCTTGCGTACCATACCATCCTCACCATAATATACCCAAAACCGATTGGTTAAAAACCCCGTCCGATATCGGACGATCAGGTAAGCGAGTTCAGTCTCCCTAACTTGCATCTCCCAGAGACTATTACAAGCTCCTGCTTCACCCAATTAGAATCTCAGATTTTCCAGCGCGGTGTCGAGTCCGAATAGATTGTTTCAGACCCTTCAGCTTGGCTAGCGTGGTCGTTAGGTTACTTGAAAAATTAGTACGGGATATAGTGGAGAACCAGTTAAATATGTTTAACCCGCTTAGCGTACAGCAACATGGTTTGCGCAAAGCATTTACGTGTCAAACGAACTCACAGGTAGCCCGTGAGTGCTGGGCTGAAGCCTTTAGAGGTTCGCCTGTACCGGGAGCCCAGGGAACGATTCGAGAAGAGAGATCGTGTTGCAGGGAAACTTTTATTGGTACAGCAAAAGATTCCCTGTTATCCCGCTGTAAAGGAACGACACCGTGGACGCTCTAGCTAGGGGAACGGAGCAAGCACAGCACATAGGGCAGTCGCGAGTTGCAACCGAAACGAACGCCAAGCAAATGGCGATGAGCAAGTCAAGCATTCGAACTCAGCAATCAGTTCAAAAAACCACACCGGTTGCCTAGGTGTACAATTAAAGAATTTCAGTTAGAATTTTACACATGCAAACCGGGAATCGCCAGACTGCTACATAGCCTTCTTCCAGAAGGGACTGTGTAAGCAGTCCTTCGATCTACGTGCGGACCGTTCGTCGCGGGTCAGCCTTCTGCGAGACCAGGTTGTGAAACCTGCTGCAGCTACTTGGGGAGAACCATGCAATGGGACCCTAGCGGGCTCCCACCCGTGTCCCCCCTACGGTGTCGAAACCGTAAAAGCTTTTTGGGGGGAAAGTTAGTAAAGTTCACGTACGCGGTAGAGCAGGAAGTTCGTCCCACTTCAGTTGACGTGCTAGAATGCAGCGGAAAGTGAAACCAAAGCGCAACCAACCGGCGGTAAAAATTGAAAGTAAAATGAAAAAGCAGCATAAATACATAACAAAACACAAGAGAGCAAAGCGAAAAAAGTGCAGTTATTTTTGGGATATCAAAAGGTTTTGCTCTTTTTTGGTAATTTCAAAACGTTTTGCTCGTGTTTTTGTGGATTTTCAAAAAGCTTTCGTAAGAGTAGAAAATTTCAAAGACACGTTCTCTGTAAAATAGTGAGTGCTAACGATGTCCGAAAAACGTACTGGAGGTTTGAGTTTCGTACCGCTTTGATTGATTGTAAGGCGAGTAGGAGTGCTGTCGGTTGAGGTTGTCGGTTCTGCTGGAGCGCATTGACTCGTCTGAGGTTGCGGTGCCAGCTGTGATGGCGCTGGCTGTGAAGGTGCTTGTTGCACCGAAGAGTCAGACTTGTCGAGGAATGCTGACTTAAGTCGATCGACGTTGATCGTCTCAGTCTTACCATTGTAGTCAATAGTAAAAGTCTTGTCGCTTCTGCGTATTACACGGTACGGACCAGAATAAGGAGGTTGAAGTGGTCGGCGTACGCTGTCCGTGCGAACAAAGACGTGCGTGCAAGTAGTTAAGCTTTCGTCCACGTTGGTACGCAAGCTCTGCTCTGGGTTGCACAGGCTGAAGCTGTCGCATGTGATGAGACAGGCGAGCTGCGTAGTCACCATAGTCAAAGGTCGTTGGCGCTTTTCGTGAGACGAGTTCACCAGGTAAGCATTGTGTGTATCCAAAGACTAGCAACGATGGAGTGGAGTGCAAATCCGCTTTAATCGTTTTTATGCCTAAGGGAACAAGCGGAAGTGCTTCGTGCCAGGATGTGCCAGGTTGGGCACAGAGTGATTCTTTGAGTTGCCGTTGAATCCTCTCTACCATTACATTAGCTGCGGGATGGTATGCGGTGGTTTGGTTATATTAGCAACCAAGAACGTTGAGCAAGTTGCTGAAGGATCTGTTAAAGTGCGATCCTCTGTCAGTGCTGACTACGCTTGGGCAACCGAATTGAGCTACCAAGCGTCCTAGGAAAGCTTGCACAAGTGTCTCAGATGAGCAGTGCACCATCGGAATAGCCTCTGGCTAACGGGTGAATCGGTCGACACAAGTGAGGAGGTACACGTGGCCTTTGCAAGGAGGCAAAGGTCCGACCAAGTCGACATGAACGTGTACGAAACGAGAGTCAGGAGCGGGAAAGACGCCAAGTGGGCTTATGGCGTGTCTGTATACCTTGGCGCGCTGACACTCTAAGCATGCGCGTGCCCAAAAGCGGACATTGCATTTGACTTTGGGCCATACGAAGCGTTCAGTTACGAGCTTCCGCGTAGCACGTTTGCCGGGATGAGACAGATTGCGTAGAGCATTGAAAACTTGTCGACGCATCGAGGTAGGAACTACGGGTCGGGGTGAAGTTTGTGAAACGTCACCAAGAACGGTCCCCCAGGTGAAGCTAGTGGGACTTCGCGTAGTTTCAACGAGGTGTTGCGTCGTAACTTGTCTATGTCAGGAGCAGCTTGTTGGGTAGCAGCCATAGCGTCTAGATCAATGTTGGTGCCAGGGGATAAGCTGATCTGCTGAATGCGTGAAAGTGCATCCGCGACGGGATCGAGAGCACCTGAGACATGTCGTACGTCTGTCGTAAACTGAGAACCGTAGTCTAGGTGTCTAGTTTCCCGCGGAGAATACTTGCCCGTTGCACCATTGATTGCGTAGATCAATGGCTTGTGGTCATTGCAGACTGTAAGATGTCGACCATAGAGACAGTGACGGAAATGTCGGATACCTAGGTAAATAGCTAACAGTTCCCTACCAAAGGTGCTGTAACGTGATTTGGCAAGTTGTAAAGGTTTCGAGAAGAAACCTAGGGGTCTCCATCGGTGGTCGATCAGTTGTTGAAGAACTGCACCGACGGCAGTGTCAGGTGCGGCAGTCGTCAGGGAGAGTGGTGCAGACGTATCTGGATGGGCGAGAAGCGCTTTGTTGGAGATAGCGTCTTTGAGCTTCTCAAGAGACAGTCTATCGTCCTCTCAAAAAGGAAAAGACACTGTTTACCGCGGAGCAAGTCAGTCATTGGTTGAACAATGCTCGCGCAGTTAGGGATAAAGCGTTGATAATAGTTGACCAGGCCAAGGCATCGGCGTAACTGTTTGAAGGAACTGGGAGCAGGATAGTTCTTCAGTGTCTGGATTTTGTCTGGCAGAGTTTCGATACCAGAGGCGGATATGCGGTGGCCAAGAAAGTCGATGGAGCTTTGGCCAAGCTCGCATTTATCGGGGTTGACGGTAACCCCATGTTGTGTTAATCGTTGAAAGAGAACGTCGAGGTGATGAAGATGTTCCTCGTCAGAAGATCTGGCTTTGCGTATATCATCAAGATAAGGATAAACGCCTTGGAGTCCTCGCGTTACCTCATGAATGAAACGCTGAAAAGTTTGGGCAGCGTTACTGAGACCGAAAGATATTCTGAGGTACTCAAATAGGCCTAATCGCGTGATGACTGCTGTTTTAGCAATGTCGCCCGGCGCGACATGTGTCTGATGATAGGCGCGAACTAGGTCGACTTTGCTAAATATAGACTTACCAGTCAAGGCGTGCATGTGCTGAATGGGGTACTTATCCGGGACGGTAACTATGGCAAGTTCCCTGTAGTCACCACGTGGGCGCCAGTCACCGGATTTCTTCAGTACCATGTGTAATGGTGATGCCTATGGGCTTTTGGACGGGCGGATGATTCCCAGTTGGAGCATTTGCTCGAATTCCGCCTTGGCAGCCTTGAGCTTGTCCGGGACTAGTCGGCGAGGGCGGGCCGAAACAGGTGAGCCCTTAGTGCAAATGTGATGCATGACGTTTGTTGTCACGGGAGGCAAGTCGTTCAGGACGCGAACGAGTTTAGGATTCTTGTTGAAAAGTTCTAGAATAGGTTGTGAAGCTTGAGGTAGGACACAAATGGGGGTGATAGCAGCCACGTTGGCGCTAGTCCCGATAACACTGAGCTGTGTCCTAGAGTCGATATGCTTCTTTCTTTTAGCGTCAACGATGAGGTCGAAGCGTTGAAGAAATTCTATGCCAAGGATGGCGAAAGGCACAGCAGCGATTATGAAAGGCCAGCGAAAAGTTCGCCGGAGGCCTAAATCGAGCTTTAGCAGCCTCCCGCCGAAAGTTGCGATTGGTGTGCCATTGGCGGCACGCAGCTTGGTCGGCGATGGTGAGATGACCTCATCTGATCTATGGGATATAACACTAACTTCGGCTCCATAGTCGACTAGAAAATCGGTGCCACAAGTTAACTCCCTAACGCGGATGAGGTGACTTTGGTGTTGGCCGGTCGCGTCCGTCGCCGTTACCGACCGGCCGAGCAGTTTCCCTGCTGCTCGGCGTAGTTGCAAGGCTTGACACATTTATGAGCTGCGGTACCAGCACGCTGATGGTACCAACAGCTAGCCCGATTGTTGCTAGACATAGAACGTTTGAAAGTCGATGTTGAGCGGCTATGACGACGACGGTTCATAGTAAGCGGTTGAACCTGTCGACTAAGTGTCGCAGGTTATGTTTGCAGGGCTTCTATAGTTGACTGTAAGCTAGTGATAGAACTACCCTGGGACGCGATGGCATTGAGCTTGCTGGCGTCGGTTTGTGGCTGAGATCGTTCGATACCTCGAACCGCTAATTCTGCTAGTTGTGTGAACGAAACTGAGCTCACGGTAGCGAGAATCGCTTGCGTGTTGTCCGGTAGCCGCTGTAGCCATAGTTAGCGAAGTAATGTCTCGTCCATGGTTGAGGAACTAAGAAGTTTCTGCATCTCCCGTAGCAGGATTAAGGGCAGTTTGTCGCCCAGCTGCAGGTCCCTGAAAAGCTGCTGCAGGCGAACTTTCTCAGAGGGCATAACACGTTTGATCGTGACTTCCTTGAGTGCCCCATAGCGGTTTTCGGTCTGAGAAATGATAACATGACGGACCTGCATTGATATCTCCTTGGAGAGATAGGACAGAAGCTTGCTATATTTCACGTAGTCGGAAGTGATTCTGTGCTTATAAAAGTCAGCCTCAGGATGAGCGAACCAAAAAAGAGGAGACATGTCCCAAAAGGGTAGAACTGAGAGTGATACTACACTGAGCATAGACTATATATTATGGTCTGCAGATTCCATGGTTTGAAAAATGATGCAACATAATAGGCTACTGTATGCAAAACTAAACCGGGAAATATAAAAATTAAATGGAACGAGCTCACCGGAGAAAAGTTCCAGATATCCGGCGCTGAGAGTGTTCCGGAGAAGGGGTCACCAATTAAGAGTGTCGCCTGTACCGGGAGCCCAGGGAACGATTCGAGAAGAGAGATCGTGTTGCAGGGAAACTTATATTGGTACAGCAAAAGATTCCCTGTTATCCCGCTGTAAAGGAACGACACCGTGGACGCTCTAGCTAGGGGAACGGAGCAAGCACAGCACATAGGGCAGTCGCGAGTTGCAACCAAAACGAACGCCAAGCAAAAATGGCACTGAGCAAGCCAAGCATTCAAACTTAGCAATCAGTTCAATAAACCACACCGGTTGCCTAGGTGTAAAATTAAAGAATTTTAGTTAGAATTTTACACAGGCAAACCGGAAATCTCTAGACTTTCTCAAGCCGTGGATAGTGGACATGCGGTGGCTGTGGTGTTCATTGACTTCGCCAAGGCCTTTGACACTGTCCCCCATTCGCGACTCTCACTGAAGTTGAGGTCGCCTGGTATATCTGGTCGCGCTCTCCAGTTGGAGTCAGCTTCTCTGGGTGGACGGAAATAGTGTATTGGTGTGGGAAGCAGTCTTTCGTTTCGACAGGCTGTACTTAACGGCGTCCCGCAAGGCTGTCCTAGGTCCGGTGCTTTTCTCAGTTTACGTCAATGGCTTGCCAGAGGAGCTTGAGGTTCCATAGCTCTTATTTGTTGATGACCTGAAGCTCTGGAATATTGTTGATATCCCTGGTGGTCCTGTGGCTCTTCAGCGGGCTCTGGATAGACTCTGGGGATGGTCTGTCTTGTGATTGCTGTCCATAAACTGGGCAAAGTGTTCAGTGCTACGTATCAGAGCGTCGGCTGCCTCTACAAGTTATGTGCTCGATGGGAGTGAACTTCCTCACGTGACTCATCAGGTTGCTCTAGGTGTCGTCCACTGTTCCACACTACACTCCGGAGACAGCTGGAAGAAGGCGACCAGTAAAGAGTTCCGGATGTTCAGGTTCATCCGCCGTTCTTTCGGGACCCTAACCGCTGATGTGTTTGTGAAGCTTTTCTCAGCGTTTGTGCGACCCCACTTGAACATTGATTCCAGGCCTGTCGACCATGCCTTGTCCGGGACAAAATGGCACTAGAAAGGGTGTTGCGTGTCGATACTAGATTGGTCAAGGGAATACAAGGACAAACGTACCCCGAACGCCTACTTAGTTTGGGGATGCAGTCAATGCATTATCGAAGGATTAGAGGGGACCTAATCCTAACCCACCGCATTTTGACTGGAAAGATTGACCCTGATTTGTCCTGGCTATTTAGTCCTGCTAGATTGTCTTGTATTGGAGTGGAAACCAGTCTTAAAATACCGTACCGGAAGGAAAGGCTTAGTGTCAGATAAAAGTATCAGCACGCTGGCCTCCAGTAGTGACGGTTGGACTAACTCCGCTTATAGTACACACTCCCTGGTACGATATTCCAATGTTGGTTCCGCGAAGTTCAGACTTCCCCAAACACACAAAAAACAATCTCACTGCGCCACCGAAGGAAAGCAGAACGCGTCCTTCGGGGTCCAGAATTGTGTATATAAAAATACGGTCAATTAAAACAATTGTACAAGACGCATGGAAAAACGAAATGAGAAAAGCACAAAAAATGAAAAGTTATGAACACTACGGGTCTCCCCTAGAGCGTGAGTGGATAGGCGAATGCTCGAAATATACGTCTCACTGATTGCAAAACGCTAGTTTAGAAGGAAGAACCACCGTACGAGCAAAACGTGTGCGTTTGTGTGTGTGTGAGTGGTTGTAGAGGGATTTGCAGGGGTTGCGAAAAAAGGACACTGGGATCACATATAGGCTGTGTAGGAAGACTGCTCGATGATGGAGCATCATCGAGAACAGATGCGTTTGAAGATTGCTGAGACGGAAGAAGTTTGATGGAAGCAGGTTTCAGACGATCGATGCTTACAGAGTGTTTATAGCCATTTCGGTCCAACACAAAACACTTGTCCTTGCGGTCGATAACCTTGTAAAGACCCTCGTAGGGTGATGTCAGAGGTTTACGAACAGTATCGATGCGCAGAAGAACGTAGTGACAATCGCGCAGATCGGGATGGACCTGTGGGTTACGAGACGTGAGTCGTGGAGGTGTTGGGCGTACCGAACTGAAGTGACTCCTCAGGCATGTGACACAGGATGTAAGAGCCATTTTTCCAGTGACCCTTCTATCCAGCATCATCGCTCCAGGTAGTCTAAGTGGCGTGCCAAACACTAACTCAGCAGGGCCACAGCCCGTCTTCCTTGCCCGTGTTACATGTGCCAAGTAAAATTATTGGTAAAATCTCCGACCATTGAGCGCTCGACTGAGAAGCGGTAATCGAAGCCTTCCTTTGGCGATGGAAGCGTTGGACCAAACCATTGGCGACGGGATGGTAAGCGATGGTGCGTTTGTGAGAACAACCGGGCAAACAACTTAGGTCACGAAACAATGAAAAAGTGAACTGCGGACCTCTGTCTGTCGTGACAGTGGCAGGTGTGCCAAAGAAGGAACTCCAGGTTTCGATGAAGGCTCGACTTACTGTGTCAGTGGAAACGTCCCGTAATGACACTGCATGCGGCTAATGTGTAAATCTATCAACACGTCAGCAAGTATTGAAAACCGTTGGAAGGGGGCAAAGGGCCAACGCTATCCAAATGGATATGCTTGAAGCGACCATCCGGTGATGAAAAGGTGCCAGGGACAGTGTTTGTACGGCGTTGGATTTTGCTGGTCTGAAACGTAACACAGTGCTTTGGCCACCGTTAGATGTCAGAGCGCATATTGGGCCAAACAAAGCGATCTGTGATCAACTTAACAGTAGCACGAATGCCTGGTGCGAGAGCCCGTGTAATGATCAAAAACGACTTGGCGGTAACCTTGGGGAACGTAGGGTCGGGGCGTATCCGTAGACATGCCACAATGAACTTTGAAGTTAGAGCTAAGAAGCGGCAGAAGGGCAAGTTTGATGCAAGGGTTTGATTTCATTTGCATAAACTCAGAATCCCTCCTGAAGAGCAGCGATTTCCTCTAGATCAAATGTCGGACGTGAAGTTCGTGAATTCCAATGCGGGACATTGTGTCGGCTACCACGTTGTTGGTGGCGTCTATATAACGGATGTCAGTAGATAATTGCGATATTTAATCGAGGTTTCTGGTTTCACGAGGAGAAAACAGATCCGAAGAACCCCGAAAGGCAAAAACAAGTGGCTTGTGATCAGTTAGAATGTTAAATGAACGACCATCAAGGAGGCTTCGAAAGTGTTTAATGGCGAGATAGATGGCCAAAAGTTCTCTTCCAGTGGCACTATACCTAGTTTGTGCGGGTTGTAATTTAAGGGAGAAAAAGGATAGCGGTTCGGGATGACCATTGCTGATTTGTTGCGGAACGGCTCCAACTACGGTTTTTGACGCATCTGTGTTAAGGAGGAGACGTGTATTATCATCAATCCGTAAATGGTTCAACGCTGTGACGTTAGACAAATCATGTTTAATCTTGTCGAAAGCGCTTATTGCTTCGTTCGTGGGTCTGAAGTTTCGAGTGTTTCCTCTAAGTAAGTCGGTTAAAGGTTAAATCAGTTTAGAGCAATCAGGTAAAAAGCGGCCGTAATAATTCACCATACCGAGGAAACGGCGCAGGCTTTCGTAGTATTGCGGCATCGGATACTCTGTGCTTGCATTTGTTTTCTCCGGGAGTGAACTGATTCTGGTGCGATCGATTCGAGGACCGAGAAAATCAACACTGGACTGGTCAAAGACACAGTTGTCCACGTTGATGGTAACGCCATAGTGATCAAAACGCTCAAAGATTTGGCGAAGATGAGAGAGATGTTCTTCGTGGTTAGGGCGGGCCACCAGAATGTCATCGATATAAGCAAAAGCAAAAGCAAGTCCACGGAGAGCCAGGTCAATGAATCCTTGGAATGTTTGTGCGGCGTTTCGTAGTCCAAAAGGCCTACGGATAAATTCAAAAAGACCATAGGGGGTAGTTATAGCTGTGTTTGGAATGTCATCCGGGGCGACAGGAAGTTGGTAATATGCCCGGACCAAGTCAACCTTAGGGAAAATTGCTTTGCCTTCTAAGCAAATAGAAAAGTCGTGAAAATGTGGTACGGAATACCTGTCATGGACGGTAACAGTAGTAAGCTGACGGTAATCATCAGCAGGTCGCCAATCTCCACGAGACTTTTTGGGGACCATGCGCAAAGTTGAAGGCCATGGGCTATTAGGAGGTCGGACGATACCAAGACGGAGCTTGTGCTCAAACTCGGCTTTGGCGTTGGAGAGTTTATCGGGTGGTAGCCGGCGTGGTAGAGCCGTGACCGGTGTTCCACGGGTAACGATGTGGTGCACAATCTAGTGTTTGGGAGCGAGGCAATTATTGATTGGCAGACACAACATGGGGAACTGTTGGAGTAACTCTGTAAACACAGTGTTAGTAGGTAGAGTCATGCGAAGTGCGATCGAGCTGATCGAAGTGGCTATGCCCGGAGTGGTGAGGGAGGTGGTATATCACCAAGTTCCTTGTTACGTAAGTCGACAATAAGACCAAATTGGGTGAGGAAATCGACACCGATAATGGGATGTTGTACATCTGCGATCAAGAAAACGAAAGAAAATGTTCGTCGAAGACCAACCAACCTGTGCAACTGGTTTTACTCTGAAGAAGGCTTTAGTGGAGTACAGATCATCCCGGCTTCGTAATGATCATTGATTGCACTAAACCTTGTTTGGGCTCCTGTGCTCATGGATCACTACATGGCAAATTTACCCCCCACTTTTATCTTGACGCAACAGTCTTTGCGCCACAGCGCCATCATGGTCCTTGATCTGACTATTACCTGGCAATATGCTCGCTTATATGGACTACATCTTTCCGTTTATTCCTTTCGTTGAAACGAAATGTTTTAATATTCCATAGAAGCTATGCCTGTATGCATAGTTGATCATGCCTTTCGGGGTGTGTCTCGTTTTACAGAGAATATACCATTTATTTATTTATTTACGATCGAGGGTAAGCAATCTTTGACCGTAGGTCTGGATTCTCGTGTTATTAGCCGCCTGGAGAGTATGTCCTGTGGGAATGAGGTAGCGTTTTTCCATTCCCCGAGGCAGAACGCTGACCTCGGCTTCAGTGTCATCCAATAATGATAGGTTGGTTGTGGACTCACAGACAAATACAGGCGACTGGATTATCGGCCAGCTGAAGCCGTCGCCATTATTGGCTGGCTGGGGCGTTTCCCTGTTCAGCCTTGAGGAAGGCTTTTGGATGCGAGCAACCCCGACGACAATTTTTAGCGGCAGCACCGAAACGTCGATGATAATAGCAAATATGCTGTCCAGTGTTCCTAGCTTGTCTCTTCCTGCTTCTCGAAGTGGATCTAAAACTTCGACTGCGGGGGAGACATCCTCTCATAATGGCGAGTTCGAGCATGGACAGTCTCTGGCAAATGGACTCAATGGGATCTGAGGACGAGGAAGTCTGAGGTGGGGTGACAACCGCGTGACAAACTGGGCGTTGAAAGAAACAATCATGAACTTTGTCGGCCGTTTCTGCTAGTTTATCAAGTGACAAATCGTCCGCGGATACAGCGAGAATCGCCGTAGTGTTGGATGGAAAAAACTTTAGCCATAATTGACTTAAGACGCTGTCGTCGACTTTAGAGTATCCTACGAGTTGGTTCATTAGTGTCAGTGATACAACCATAACGACGTATAAAATAGCCTCAAAGAGTCGAAAATGGTAATAATTCTGTAGGAAATGCTTGCGTTATCCTAGTTCAGACGGGGCAAATGAGTTTTATGTTCCCTTGTCTTATCCATATGGACTCATCTCATGCGGCTTTGGTTTAATTTTCGCATCCACATGGGAGCATTAAAAACGTTGAATTCCACATTCATAGTGGATTCTGCGGCCCAATATACTCTGAAAATCGCACATGGTCGCATTCTGGCTGTGGGCTAGCTACACCATATCCTTGCTGTTCTACCTATATAGTAATTCTTACAGCCTACCTAGTATTTCCCTAAAACCTTTCCGTCTGTTTTCCCAACTTTTACTACGTTTACTGAGAAAGTATGCTTTTCGGCCCACTGCATCATACTTCGCTACTGCAGCGAATTACACGTTATATTAGGCATTCCCAGTTACTAATCCATATTCGGAACTTCTTACGCCTAGCCGTTTTTTGTATTATTTCTTTTTTTCTGTATCTGCTTCCAAAGCAGAACGTGAATTTAGCGGAGGCTCGAAAATAGCGCTATCCGCCGCCGACTGCTAAAAATACAAATATCTCCATAACCACTACACCTAGCTTAATTATTTTACCTTTGTCGTAACCAGCGCCTAAGGTTTGTCCTAGACCGCACATTGGTGTCCCGTTTCAGTTAACATTTCGGCTCCAAAACGGCGTTGATTCCGCATGTTTGGAGATTTACACTGTGAAATTCGCGCCAGGTTTGCGGTTCTGGTATGCTGTTTCTGGGCTTTATTTTGGCTCCATCTTCCAATATAAGTGTATTTTCTAGGTAAGTGGGCCGGCCTTTCAGTCGTACTTTTCTAAGAAAGGCTAAATTGTTAGCCACTACTGTTATTTCCTTTGTTTCCACCCTCCACTTTTAAGATCTAATTTTGGCTTGCTTATTCCTTTCCATGAGCCCGCTACTAATGGATGCTCGAAATGCGGTGATGTGACCAAAGAAAATGGATCAAATTTCCTCTAGTGGGCATTTTCCAACCAAAATAACACAACCCATTGGCATAATAGATTGATCGTTTACTAATGGAATCAGGCACCTCAAGGTTTGGCAGCGGTAGCCGGTGAAAAGCGCAGAATTGGTACATAAGCTACGGAGACCCAAACTACTGCCTTCAAAAATGTCGAGGCCTACAAAACGTTTGTATTTATCTCCGCTTTACTGTTCGGAAAGATAAACACGATCAAAAGCAGTTGTTAACTATATGTCCTCTCCATGCTTGAGCATGGATGTTATGTACAATTTGACCTGATCCCACGCAGGAACAGCATCTAGCGCTTGTCTAGAAATATACCTATATTTATTTATTTATATATTTATATTTATATAACGGAGAAGCTGTGAATGTGAACGATTACCCAGTTCAGCTCCGGAGAGAAGCTGATGAAGTCTGGTTTCATAAGAAGCTGGAAGGCGTTTCGAAACGGCTGCCTTAAGCTTATCGTAGGGGGGATTGGTAGGAACAAGGTGGAGTAGGTCTACCACAACAGCGGCTATGTGCGTGGGAAGATGGGCAGCGAGGTAGGAAAACATAGAACCTTGAGAAGTGATTCTACGGCAACGGAAAAGCGCTTCTAACTGTAAAAACCAGACGTGTGCATTGTTAACGTCAAAAGCGGGTAAGCAAAACCAACAAAATTTTCAGAAGAGTCCCTGGTAGCACATGTTCATGTCCTGTCCAGATTAGCCTCCTAAATGTTCCTATGAGATCAATACGCTAAACTGGACAGGATCTTATACCGTGAGACGGCTAAAAAGGGATTTTGTCCAGTCTAAGGTGGACTAAGGAAAATGATTTTAGCGTGGACCCAAAGAGATCCACAACTATGTGTGGCAATCCGGTAAGTCAAGAAACCTCGGTTGCCTGGCATGGATATCCGAATACGGACATCACACTTCTACGTACTTAGTACCTAAGGAATACATTGACGGTTCGGACCGAAGATTCACGCCGTGCGTGTTGCCGTAGTTGCTGGACGTATGAACACACCTAGGCGGCGCTTAAAGTTGCTGGTCAGGAAGCGAAATGGAGCTTACCGCGAACCTGAGAACGTCACATGGCGAAAGAACATAGCAACCGGTGTATCAGCATGCTTTATGTCCATGCAGGTGGGTAGTACAAAATTCGTTAGTAGCAAAAAGCGGCATTGTCAAGATGGTTAATCCGCTTCGGCGATGGACAATATAGGAGGCTAAATCTGTTCATAATGAACTAGTGGACTCACCTCGGCTACGCTGCACACTTTACTTTCCTCAACAGGTGGTCTCTTGTGCCGTGCAGAATGCAACCACATTTTGATGTGCCCTGTAATATCAGCATCCGAGGTTGCATCACCCACGCGTTGCCGAATGATGCCTTTGTAGTTATTATGCATTACGGTGTGTCAACCTACCTTGTACAATGCCGTTCGTATTGGTTCCCCTCAATGCAAACAAGCGACCTGCGCCTGAGCAGTAGACCTCCGCGGCAACTGATCTTATCCTTAGCCGCACCATGGTAACCCTGACGACGAGTTGCACGTTAGCACCGTGCACAGCACACAAATGGTTGACCTGAAAGTCTTTCAATAATAAGACGAACTTACGACTCTGTTTTTGAAATCTGGGTCCTTCAGCCGTTCATCATATCCCTTAAGCTCACTGAGAGAGATAAATGGCAGACAAAGTCTCGGTGCAAGAGGTTGGGACTGTCGTTGCGGCATCTGCAACGTGGTATCGGACTAACGGCGATGGCCGACCAGTTCTGGTTGGATGAGGCATAATTCCTTTAAGAATAAAGCTGAGTGCATTGCAATGCGTCTGTGACGTCTTACCTTTAATCGCCTTCAGTTCCTGTAATACCTCCAGGTTAGATGGTGCAACATCAGCAATGACAGTCGGTGCGATTACTGTTTAATAGGGGCGGTAGGAATGCGCTACTTAAGGTTGCTTGTTGCTGGCCCTGGATATGGTGGACTAATGCCACTGAAGAGAAAACTGGGAGCACGTGCGAAAGTTGCTGCAGCAAGTCTTTTGGGTTTGGTGGGACGCGCGGCATCTTCGTCATCGGAGCCGGAGCGGACGGGCCTTCGTCTATGGGGAAATAAAAAAGACCATACTCACATATGACGTTTAGCTGGAAGACCCATTAGAATGGCGTTGTCTGTCAAGTATTTTGACAACGCTGTATCCTTGAAAAGCCATCTGTGCTGAAAAAGGAAGACGTCAATAATTAGTGTATAACTGTGTGGCATTAAGTAACTTATAAGCTAGTTGGCAAAATGCTTAAATCCGTCAATATGCAATTGATAATATACCGTGTCATCAGCCGCGAGCGAAAGAGTGTAGCACGCAAGCTGTAAACCTCTCAGCAGACCCACGTGACTGTAAGTGCCCGGTGCAACCATTCGTATACTGGAGTTCCGTAGAGTTCGCATCAGCATTCGGTAGTCATTTGGAGAAAATGGCATCCACGGTTGCATAAGCCCAAACGGTAGATGAACAAATGACGCTGGTACCTGAGACTTCGAAATAAGCTTTCTCAAGTTATTGATCACGGTACCGGGGTCCCTGTCGTCGGCACAGCAGTTGGTAACCTTATCAGATGGCTGCACTGTGTGAGCAATCATAAGTAATATATGTTACAAATCCTCTTACCCTTTTGTCGCTTAGCTGCTGACAACAGAAGCACTTCTTCGTAGCTAAACCCTGATGTCATTCTTTTTGCTGCACGGTAAATGGTGCTACGAGACGGAAACAGTGCAGTTAATTGATAACTTTTCCGACGCGGCATGCTGAAAAGTAATACATATGTATAAAACAAGCTATAACTGGTAAACCTGATAGGTGTGCCTCAGGAGGCGCAGTGTCAAAGGAGCTAAGCAATAGCGCATACCCAAGCGCAAGCAGCGACCAAGGTTACGAAACCGAAACTGTGCAAATAAAATGACATGCCGATGTATTAAAACCACACGACTTATGGTCAAATAATATTAATTATAATGATTACCAATCATTTATTCATCAACAACTGTCAAACTAAATGCATTTATCTTCAAGTAATACAATTATACTTAAATAAATAAATAAATAGTTTATTCTCGAATTTGTCGAGACACGCCAAGCAAGGCATGATCAATATTTACATGCAATACTGCTTCGCAACTAACACGTTGCTATGAGTGTAGTCGGCAGTAAGCCGAAGGTTGTACAGTCTGCGGAAATTGTGTAAGTGGTCACGGGAGAGAGTCTTCAATGAATGAGAAAGCGTTGAATTCTAACGTGCGTAGTAGAAACAATCAGGGCACTACATGTGTAATGAAGACGATCCATATAGGCATGGTGTAACTTATTATTGAAAGTGTCAGGGCAATATTAAATAATGATTCTGGTCGACATGCCAGTAGGTAATTCAGGGCAGTGACTTTATTCGGTGGCGAGTCACATCCGCCACGTCGCAGTGTTGTTACACGGAGATTTGTGGCTTTTTGTAGGGAGAACGCTTGCCAGGCGAAAACGCACCACGTCCTGGAACACTGTCAGAAATTTGTCGGCGTACTAACATACAATTGGCAGACCAGGTTGTCGACTGATTGCACACTCAGATATCCGCAGTCAAATGTCCTTCAATTTCCTCTGTTAGTTGATCAGGTTTCTTAGGCAAGGCCGCCATATTAGCTGAGGCGAATCGCGGATGTGGGCTTCACGAGAATCATCTTTGTGAGTATTCAGGTAAGCGAAACGTCAGTTCCTTGCGTCTGGATTTTTCAGGAGTATGTAGTCTTTTCAGGTGTTGAAGTTCCCAAGTCCAGCTATTATCACTGGACAACGGTCATAGTAGTGAGTGCAGTTGTATCCGTTTCTTGTACAGCCATGTGCTTCATAGGTCCTTATTGGTTGTCCTGTCCCGAACAAAAGCGGTTTCTCGGTCCTATCCCAAATCCCCAAGAAGTTCCGGACCTCGGAGAAAAGGGAAGATGAGAGACAGCCAAGGCCGCAACGAAGAGGCGTGGATACGAACATTATAAAACCCCTATGTTATAACATTTAGAGTGAAGACAAATGATGTACAATGTGCAGCAATGATTGTGCTGAAAGTGTCTTTTGCATGATTTTGAAAGAAGTGGTCCTATAAGTTGTTTGCTGCTATCTACAAGGAATACAGAGCGTTGCGCCATTAAGCAAAATGGCAGTAGCAGTTTACTATGACGCGACTATTGCGTGGAAAGGCAGAAAGCAGAGTTCATGGACCAGCGGCGTTTGAATGGTGGATGGACGGCTGTTGACCAGCCCACATCGATAGAGATGGTAAGTCATATTGAAATAGGAAAAGCCTATGAAGCTAACCTCCTATAAAGGTAAGTGTCGAAACCTTTGCTGTAAAAACGGATCCAGATTAATAGGGGAGAAAGGATTGATCGATAGAAATGAAGTATTAAAGAGCAGTTAAAGGAAAGCGCACTTGCGGAACAGATATATATGTAGCATCGCGCTGAGAAACAAGTCATATAATGGTGCTAAGAAAATGGTGAGAAATCAACACCTAGAAATGTGAAGCTAACGAGCGTCTGTGGGCTGACCAAGTGGGAGGAGGGAAGAACTAAGAGGCTGAAACGTTAATTGACGGAACGGCAAGGAATAGCCGAAATGCAAGCGTCAAGTACGGTTGCCTGGATTATCGGAGCCGTGAGGCCTAACCGCGGCAGCTAGGGTGCTAAGATAATAGTACCAAGCTAGATAGTGCCAGTGAATGCTAGCCCGAGTGTTGTATGATTGCAGTTAGTAAGGTATAAGACAATACATCAAGTAAGGAATAAATGAGCAGTAAGCAGTGTGAGGCAAAACAGCGGCTTGCGCTGAATAAAAGGATATGCCTGCAAGATAGAAGAGAACAAAAAAGACTTCATAAAGAAAGGACAACGAACGAATGAATCCCAGGCATACTTTAAGGCTCTTAAATATTTTAGAGCAAAAATAGGCGATGCGCATATAAAAGAATCATGCTTTGGTGCTAAAGGAATAAAACTAGTGAAGGCTGAGCCATTAGAAGCCATTGAGAATACCGAACTATTATTAATTAGGTGTCATAGACGAGTGACATCTGTGCATCTAGCAAGGAGCAGCTATGCACTGACCGGATGAGGTAAAGAAGGTCGCCAGACGAGAGCTAAGGTCGGATAAAGGAAGAACAACAGTCAAGAAGAAAGATTGAGGGAGTCGTAGCATATAATGCTGAACCACGGCGGAGTATATGTTCACGATGCATGCTATGGTACTGAGATATCACTAATTTGGAAAGAGCCTGGGAAAGCTAGTCCAATAGCTGGACACTAACAGGTAAAAAAGTCGAAGACGTTACAACAATTAAGAGATATGAGAACGTCTAGAATGGAGAGGCTAAGTAACGGCTAAGCACAGACTTGAAGATTTGGAAGGCGTGCTAGAGAAAACTGAAAAGTTTATATTGAAGGACATCAAACAGTCGGAGTGCACGAATAAATTAAGTTTGCTGAGAACATCGCAGCATAAAAGTCAGAGGCGCGCAGATACTGAGTCCTGTTATGGGGATAAGATTTAGTACTAAGGTAGACTGGGCTGGAAAAGGCCAGTGAAAGATCTGGAAGCCTACATGAGCAGGCGTCGCAGACGTTGCAGCACGTGACGGATAAATAGACATTTGGAAGGGAGAGGCAATGCAGTGACTGTTCGCAGGCCACATGAATTATGTTTGCTTCACAGAAGAAAATTAGGAAAGGTTTTATGAAGAGAGGACAGCGAACGGATAAAGCGCAAGCATACGATATGGTTGTTAAAGATTTCAGAGCATAAAGGTGAAGAAGCGGCGAAGCGCAGAGGATGAAATCATACCGTGGTGCTAATTTAATAGAGGTAGGGAAGTCTGAGCAGGGAGAAGCCGGTGAAATGGCCGTACTACAAGTAATTAGCTGTCACAGACGAGTGACAGCTGTGTATCTAACAGGGAGCAGCTGTGCACTGACCGGATGAGGTAAAGAAGGTCGCCAGACGAGAGAAGGTGCGAAGTGCATACCAAATAATGGGACCACTCGGGACAGGCTATTCAGGGTTGATTATGCCGCCGCAAAATCGTCCAAAAGCAAGACGATATCGTCCGCATAATCTAGGTCAACTAGCGTTCCACCAGTCAGCACTTCAATGCCTACATCGTTGGATTCCGCAAGGGAAAACTCCATGATAGAATCCACGACGAAATTGAACAAAAATGGAGAAATCGGATAACCCTGACGGACTTCACTTTTGGTCGGAAAGCTATCCGATAGGGCACCATAGACCCTGACGTGGCCTATAGTGTTCGAGTATAGAGCACGAAGGATGTTCACATCATCCATGGGAACACATATTCGCGCAAGTAATTCGAACAGAATCGATCAATCGACCGAATCGAACGCACTCTTGAAATCGAGGAACACAGCTATTGTCGGTCTGCGGTATGTGTGGCGCTGCTCTAGCACCTGCCGCAAAGTAAATATATGGTCTATACAGCCACGTTCTGGGCGAAAACCGGCCTGCTCTTACCTAATCCAGGTTTCCTAGACTCAGTCCACCTCTAGTACATAGTTAGCTGAACCACAAGCGCAAATCCTAGAGCTTTCCAGTCGAATAGAGAACTTCACACCGTCCAAATCCAGCCGCTGAAATCGTTCCAACAGTTGCACTCGTTCCATATAACTTCGAAATCTCCGCCTAGGTCGACCTATTGCTGGTATCGAGAACGATTTGGTCGCCAGGTCGTGTCGACCGCCCCGTTTCTTCCAGCGCGACACGCAGGGAAACAGGCTGGCCAGCACGTAGGGGAAACGGACGTTGCTGGCTGCCACAGGCTTTTTATTCCTCACCGATCGCAGTACGGAGTACTCTGTCTCCTTGACAGTAGCGCAGAAGTCATCGTTATCCTATGTGATTTCAATGATGCTATTGAAGTGGCGACTAGTTCATTGCACGCGGCAAGTGGCACCACCATTCGCGTGTATGGCCAACGCTCGCACACGCTTAAGCTACAACTGCGACCTTCTTTTAAATAGATGTTTCTCGTCGCAAGTGACCGGACGCCAATACGTGGCCTAGACTTTCTGCAGCACTTCGATTTGCTTGTTGATGCGAAGCAACGCCGTCTGATCGATCGTCAAACAAATCTGGCAGTTATGGGTACTTTGACCGACATTGTGACAATCAATCCGGTATAAGCCAAACAATCGAGCTCGCCTCTCGGTCAAATGCTTAATACCAAACACCCGCAGCCCAGAGGTCTCATAGATTTGTCGATTTTGTCAATAGAGGCCTAGATTTCTTCTATCCATACATCGGCGACATCTTAGTTAAAAGCGCCTCTAAGAAACAACACGCAGAACATCACACGATTCTTTCCGATATTGCGGCAGCTAGTAGTATCACTATCAAAGCCGACAAATGCGTACTTTAACAACCTTCTGTCAAAGTTCTTAGCCCACATATTGATAAGTATGACATACGGCTTCTAGACGATAGAGTCAGCGCTACCAGAGACTCCGATCCCGACTGCGTTAGCCACTGTTCGCCGTTTCAAATGCATGCTCAAATATTTGGTGTTTCCTTCCACATTGTGCCAATGGCTGGCTTGCCGAAACACCTGACTGGCTTGCCGAACTACCTGCACGTGGTGCCAGCTGAGTGGTTCCTGTGTACCACGTTCCAGCAAAGTGTTCGGCGACCATGTTCCACCTCTTTGGGACATGGTATTCCAGCGGGTGTGTTGACTTCATGGGGAGTGTTGGCCCCTGTTTGGTAATCTACCAAAAGTGTTATAATCTTCTCATTAGACGCAACTCCATAAATAACAATTCACCGCTCCACAAAACTTCTAGCCCAACCGAAGGAAAACAAATCAAAACGCTAATGACCCTGACAAATAACTTATTAATCGCAGCCAAGGAACACCGTACGACAACTGCGGACATTGGCTGTATTTATAGGTCTGTACTGACCTTCGACTTCTAGAATTGGAAGGTCAGCTACTAAGGTTAGTGGTGCCCCATATCTTTTCCAAGGGGTCAAGAGGATTTTAA
The DNA here is from genome assembly GCA_944474145.2 of Dicrocoelium dendriticum. Taxonomy (NCBI): domain Eukaryota; kingdom Metazoa; phylum Platyhelminthes; class Trematoda; order Plagiorchiida; family Dicrocoeliidae; genus Dicrocoelium; species Dicrocoelium dendriticum. The sequence continues at coordinate 91,121,409 of OX104066.1, read as the reverse complement.
TCACGTGACGAAGAAGAGCCTTCCGGAATGTTCGAAATCGATGCGATAATCGCTAATAATCGAATAATCGCTAAAATAGCGAATTTTCAAGGCAATTCTTACTTTCTCCCGGACACCTTCCTTCCTGAGATATGTTCCGAGGTGTAAGAGGAAGGCCTGGGATTAACTTGCAGTCTCCGGGACGGTGTTCTCTGCCTCTCGGTCCACCTCCTTGGCAGAAGCGCCCGAGAACTTTGTTCCAATGTTCTTGTTCTAGATTCGTTGCTCGACCTTGTGCAGTCGTCCACTGTTACCTTCGGCAGGTTGAAGCTTTCCACCAGTAGATCGAACGGGAGGTCAGTAGGCCTTTCTTGTTCTGGCTGGCACAATGTGGGCCGTAACTGGTTTGCATGCCGCGGCCAGACCTGTGCGCCCACCGTCACGTCATACACGACGTTTTCGCGTTTACGTTTGACCGTCCCTGGCGTCCATCTCGCATGGCCTTCCCGGTAGTCACGTACTAGCACCTTCTGCCCAAGCGTGAAAGATCGCTTCTTTGCTCCATGCCGCCAGTTAAACTACTGTTCCATTCTGCGGTTCCTTTCACCAACAGAGGACTCCGAGCCCGGTCGGATGGCGTCGAAATGCATGCGGAGCTTCCGGTTGATCATGGCATATGCTGGAGAGACTCCGTCTGGCGCTTGTGGATTCGGTGTTGATCGGTAGAGGAAATAAATAAATAAATAAATACTTTATTCTCGACTATGCGAGGCACGCCCATGGAGGCATGATCAGATATGTACAACTGTACAAACATTTTATGGCAACTGTGACAGTAATAGTAGAAAATTGGTCGTGTGTCCATGGTAAAATAAATAAATAGATAGTTTATTCTCAGTTTCATAGAGACGCACCAACTTAGGCATGATCAAGGTTTAAAACTGTTGTGTATCACGATGATACTCCAAGTTCAATGGTGTATAGTTGAAACGGTGTCAAGAAGAGTTGATATGTGAATCTAGTCGACTTGCCAGTATGTAGTTGTGGGCTGTGACTTTATTCAGTGGCGAGTCACATCCGCCACGTCGCAGGGTTGTTAAACAGACATTTGTGGCTTTTTATAGGGAGAACGCTTGCCAGGCGAAAACCCACCACGTCCTGCAACACTGCCGTAAAGCATTTTGAACATTAATGTTGAACTGGCAAAGCCGCTTGACGGCTGGTTTCACCTTCGGTTTTTCGCGGCTTCTAATTCCCTCTGTTAGTTGGACGGGTATTTTGCTCTGGGTCGCCATGATTTTTGAGGTCGGTGGAGGAGAGGGACATCGCGATTTTTCTTCTTGTTGTATGTCCAGGTGAGCAAAAGTTTCAATTTTTCCGCTGTCCAGATTTTTCAGATGTATACTGTATGGGAGTATGAGGATATGTCCAGTTCTCCATACTGGACAAGGGTTATGGTGATTGTAGGTTGGTCCTTGCGGAGTTTTACCATCCTCCATGTCAGTCCTTGTGGGTTGTTCCGTCCGTCTTGGGCCAAAATTGTTCCTCAGTCCAATCCCAGATCTCCAAGATGTCCCGGACCTCAGAGAAAAGGGAAAGTGAGAGACAACCGAGAGAAGACCGCAAGAACAGGCATGGAATTGAATATTGTTAATGTCTTGTGTTATAACATTTGGGCTTGAGACAAAAGCATGTACACTGTGCAACAATAATTATGCTGAAAATGTCTTTTGAGTATCCTATAGAATCATTAGCCGTATAGGTGGATTGCTATTGCCTGCGTAGTGACAAGAGCGTTGCACCAGTAAGTAAAGTACGAGTATCCGTTTGATATGAGTCGATAGTTGCGTGGGGATAGAGCAAAGAGAGTTAGAATGTTGGTAGTGATGGTCAGGTGCATGAACAGCACGTAGTTAGTGTAATCGGAGAGGGGGCATAATAAGCGAAAATAAATAGTTTGCAGCGAGAGAGTCTTAAAGTTCAATTGGTGGCAGGGCAGCGGAGGGACTGGATGCAGATATTCTAGAGGAGTAAAGGTTATTCAGATACGGGGTGGCTATTAACAAGCACTGGATCATCGCATATGCATGGGGCCAATGGCCATTAGCTACTTCTGAAGAGAAATGCAGAATTTATGACGACCGACAGATGTTGGCGCTAGGAGTGACTCAGTCGCCAGATGCAGCTATTCCAATCGGACGCTTTGTCACTAGTGTATGCCTATAGGGTCGATGAGTGTATCTATAGACCAGTGAAGGTAAGTGATAGGTCAACAGATCTGCTAAGCTGTGACGCAAACAATCCAAGAGAATGAACATTGTAAGAGGGAGCGAGCTCCGGATATCCGCAGGAATAAATGGAAGCTATGGCGACTAGCTGCTGGTAAGCAGAGATAGTGGCTCTAGAAAAGAATGAATCAGTGGCTGCTGTAGCCATAGTATTAAGACGTTTGTCTACTACTGGATACCTACAGCTCTGTTGAAGAAGTCAACAGGCAAGCGAGGTTTAAGAGAGACATACGGCAGAAGAGAATGAAGGCTGGAGAGTCAAGAAGTGGCTCCTTGTAGGCTACATGGAGCCAACAGTGTCTAGCTATTGTCAAGAAGAGTTGAGGCGAGTAAGGTGAACGACGGATAATGGTGCGCTAGGAGAGAGAAGAGTGACCAGCAATAGAGTTTGGGCTAAGCCTTCGGTAACTAGTGGATCCTACGGTGGCACATAATAGGTTGGCAAACCATCTGAGCTGTAAAGCAAACATTCCAAGTGAATGAATATTGTAAGAAGGGAGGGACTCCCACAGAGCTCCGGATATCCGCAGAGTTAAATGGAGGCTATGGTGACTAACTGCTGCTAATCAGAGATATTGGCTCTGGAAAAGAGTGAGCCAGTGGCAGGTGTAGCCATAGTATTAAGACGTTTGTCCACTATTGGATACCTACAGTTTCGATGAAGAAATCAACATGCGAGCAAAGCTTTAGATAGACAGACGGCAGAAGAAAATGAAGGTTGGAGAGTTAGGGAGTGGCTACTTGTAAGCTACATGGAGTCCACAATGACTAGCTGCTGTCAAGAGGAGTTGTTGCGAGTGGGACGTACGGCACATAACGGCGCGCAGGAGAGAGAAGAGTGACCAGCAATATAGTCGGACTGAGCCTTCAGTTACTAGTGGATCCTACGGTGGCACTTAATAGGTCCACAAACCATCTGAGCTGTGACGCAAGCAATCTAAGAGAATGAATATTGTAAGAAGGGAGGGACTCCCACAGAGCTCCGGATATCCGCAGAGTTAAATGGAGGCTATGGCGACTAACTGCTGCTATGCAGAGATATTGGCTTTGGAAAAGAGTGAACCAGTGGCTGGTGTAGCCATAGTATTAAGACGTTTGTCCACTATTGGATACCTACAGTTTCGGTGAAGAAATCAACATGCGAGCGAAGATTAAGAGAGACAGACGGCACAAGAAAATGAGGGTTGGAGAGTCAGGGACTGGCTACTTGTAAGCTATATGGAGCCAACAATGATTAGCTATTGCCAAGAAGAGTTGACCAGAGTAGGATAACGGCGCGCTAGAAGAGAGATGGATAGCCAGCATTGGAGTTCGGATTAAGCCTTTGGTTACTAGTGGATCCTACGGTGGCATATAATAGGTCAACAAAACATCTGAGCTGTGACGCCAGCAATCCAAGAGGATGAACATTGTAAGAATGGAGCTACTCCTACAGATCTCCGGATATCCGCAGAGTTAGATGGAAGCTATGGCGACTAGCTGTTGCTAAGCAGAGATAGTGGCTCTAGAAAAGAATGAATCAGTGGCTGGTGCAGCCATAGTATTAAGACGTTTGTCCACTATTTGATACCTACAGTTTCGATGAAGAAGTCAACAGACGAGCGAGGTTTAAGAGAGACATACGGCAGAAGAAAATGAAGGCTGGAGAGTCAAGAAGTGGCTCCTTGTAGGCTACATGGAGCCAACGATGTCTACCTATTGTCAAGAAACATTGAGGCGAGTAAGATGAACGATGGATAATGGCGCGCTAGAAGAGAGGTGAATGGCAAGCATTGGAGATGGGATTACGCCTCCAGTTCCTAGTGGATCCTACGGTGGCACATAATAGGTCAACAGAACATCTGAGCTGTGAAGCAAACATTCTAAGATAATGAACATTGTACGAATGGAGCTACTCCTACAGATCTCCTGATATCCGCAGAGTTAAATGGAAGCTATGGCGACTAGCTGTTGCTAAGCGGAGATAGTGGCTCTAGAAAAGAATGTATCAGTGGCTGGTGCAGCCATAGTATTAAGACGTTTGTCCACTACTAGATATCTACAGTTTAGATGAAGAAGTCAACAGGCAAGCGAGGTTTAAGATTGACATACGGCAGAAGAGAATGAAGGCTGGAGAGTCAAGAAGTGGCTCCTTGTAGGCTACATGGAGCCAACAATGTCTAGCTATTGTCAAGAAAAGTTGAGGCGAGTAAGATGAACGACGGATAATGAAGCGCTAGGAGAGAGAAGAGTGACCAGCAATAGAGTTTGGGCTAAGCCTTCAGTAACTAGTGGATCCTACGGTGGCACATAATAGGTTGGCAAACCATCTGAGCTGTAAAGCAAACATTCCAAGTGAATGAATATTGTAAGAAGGGAGGGACTCCCACAGAGCTCCGGATATCCGCAGAGTTAAATGGAGGCTATGGTGACTAACTGCTGCTAATCAGAGATATTGGCTCTGGAAAAGAGTGAGCCAGTGGCTGGTGTAGCCATAGTATTAAGACGTTTGTCCACTATTGGATACCTACAGTTTCGATGAAGAAATCAACATGCGAGCAAAGCTTAAGAGAGACAGACGGCAAAAAGAAATGAGGGTTGGGGAGTCAGGGAGTGGCTACTTGTAAGCTACATGGAGCCAACAATGACTAGCTGCTGTCAAGAGGAGTTGATGCGTGTGGGACGAACGACAAATAACGGCGCGCTAGGAGAGTGAAGGGTGACCAGCAATAGAGTTTGGGCTGAGCCTTCAGTTACTAGTGGATCCTACGGTGGCTCATAATAGATCAACAAACCGGCTGAGCTGTGACGCAAGCAATCCAAGAGAATGAATATAGCAGGAAAGGAGCGACTCCTACAGAGCTCCGGATATCCGCAGAGTTAGGTTGAAGCTATGGCAACTGGCTGCTGCTAAGCAGAGATAGCCGCTTTAGAAAAGAATGAATCGGTGGCTGGTGTATCCATGTCATTAAGACGTTTGCCCAATACTGGATACCAACAGTTTCGATGAAGAGATCAACATGCGAGCAAAGCTTTAGATAGACAGACGGCAGAAGAAAATGAAGGTTGGAGAGTTAGGGAGTGGCTACTTGTAAGCTACATGGAGTCCACAATGACTAGCTGCTGTCAAGAGGAGTTGTTGCGAGTGGGACGTACGGCACATAACGGCGCGCAGGAGAGAGAAGAGTGACCAGCAATATAGTCGGACTAAGCCTTCAGTTACTAGTGGATCCTACGGTGGCACTTAATAGGTCCACAAACCATCTGAGCTGTGACGCAAGCAATCTAAGAGAATGAACATTGTAAGAAAGGAGCGACTCCTACGGAGCGCCGGATATCCGCAGAGTTAAATGGAAGCTATGTCGACTAGCTGTTGTTAAGCAGAGACAGTGGCTCTAGAAAAGAATGAATCAGTGGCTGTTGCAGCCATAGCATTAAGACGTTTGTCCACTATTGGATGCCTACAGTTTCGATGAAGAAGTCAACATGCGAGCGATGTTTAAGAGAGACATACGGCAGAAAAAAGAAGGCTGGAGAGTAAAAGAGTGCATCCTTGCAAGCTACTTGGAGCCAACAATTCCTAGCTATTGACAAGAAGAGTTGACTAGAGTTGGTTAACGGCGCGCTAGGAGAGAGATGATGGCCAGCATTGGAGTTACTAGTGGTTACTAGTGGATCCTACGGTGGCACATAATAGGTAAGCAAACCATCTGGGCTGTTGCGCAAGCAATCCAAGAGAATGTATATTGTAAGAAACGAGCGACTCCTACTGATCTCCGGATATCCGCAGAGTTAAATGGAAGCTATGGCAGCTAGCTACTGCTAGGCAGAGATAGTGGCTTTAGAAAAGAATGAGTCAGTGGCTGGTGCAGCCATAGTATTAAGACGTTTGCCCAATACTGGATACCTATAGTGTCGATGAAGAAATCAACATACGAGCGAAGCTTAAGAGAGACAGACGGCAAAAGAAAATGAAGGTTGGAGAGTCAGGGAGTGCCTACTTGTAAGCTACATGGAGTCCACAATGACTAGCTGCTGTCAAGAGGAGTTGACGCGAGTAGGCCGAACGACGCATAACGGCGCGCTAGGAGAGTGAAGGGTGACCAGCAATAGAGTTTGGGCTGAGCCTTCAGTTACTAGTGGATCCTACGGTGGCTCATAATAGATCAACAAACCGGCTGAGCTGTGACGCAAGCAATCCAAGAGGATGAACATTGTAAGAAAGGAGCGACTCTTACAGAGCTTCGGATATCCGCAGAGTTAAATGGAAGCTACGGCGACTAGCTGCTGCTAAGCAGAGATAGTGGCTGTAGAAAAATGAATCAGAGGCAGTTGTACCCATAACATTAAGACGTTTGTCTACTATTGGATGCCTACAGTTTCGATGAAGAAGTCAACATGCGAGCGATGTTTAAGAGAGACATACGGCAGAAGAAAATGAAGGCTGGAGAGTCAAGAAGTGGCTCCTTGTAGGCTAAATGGAGCCAACAATGTCTAGCTGTTGTCAAGAAAAGTTTACGCGAGTAAGATGAACGATGGATAATGGCGCGCTAGGAGAGAGATGAAAGGCCAGCATTGGAGTTCGGATTAAGCCTGCAGTTACTAGTGGATCCTACGGTGGTAAATAATAGGTCAACAAACCTTTGAGCTGTGAAGCAATCAATCCATGTGAATGAACATTGTAAGAAGGGGGCGAGCTCCGGATATCCGCAGAGTTAAATGGGGGCTATGGTGACTAGCTGCCGTTAAGCAGAGATAGTGGCTCTAGAAAGGAATGAATCAGTGGCTGGTGTAGCCATGTCATTAAGACGTTTGACCATTACTGGATACCTACAGTTTCGATGGAGAAACCAACATGCGGGCGAAGCTTAAGAGAGACAGATGGCAAAAGAGAGAAGAGTGACCAGCAATAGAGTTTGTGCTAAGCCTTCAGTTACTAGTGGATCCTATGGTGGCACATAATAGGTCAACAAATCATCTGAGCTGTGACGCAAGCAATCCAAGAGAATGAACATTGTAAGAAAGGAGCGACTCCTACAGAGCTCCGGGTATCCGCAGAGTTAAATGGAAGCTATGGCGACTAGCTGCTGCTAAGCAGAGCTAGTGGCTCTGGAGGAGGATGAATGAGTGGCTGGTGTAGCCATATCATTAAGACCTTTGACCACTATTGGATATCTGTAGTTTCGACGAAGAAGTCAACACGCGAGCGAAGCTTAGAGAGACATACGGCAGAAAAAATGAAGGCTGAAGAGTCAAGAAGTGGCTCCTTGCAATCTACATGGAGCCAACAATGACTAGCTGCTGTCAAGAGGAGGTGACGAGAGTAAGATGCACGATGGATAACGGCGCGGTAGGAGAGAGATGTGGAGTCGGGAAGAGAATAGTGTCGAAGGTAAGAAGAGGCGATTATAAGTGGTCCGGTCCAGTTTCAAAAAACTCTTCTTCAGGACAGTTTATATTCAGTAGTTTGGAAACTTGTGTGACAGAGAGGTATTTGCTAATAGAGAAGCGGAACTGGTTTATGTTCATGGATGCCCTTATTGTGAGAGGTAACCTATTCCATACGTGTGCGTATCTGTAGAGGTAGAAGTTGGAGCGAATGCTGCTGCGCGTTCTTGGCAGGATAATGGAGTAGGGTCTATCACGTAGGGGGTACGAAGTGATATGTAAGTCAACCACACGGTCAACCACCTCCTCTATACGTCCCTACCCTTTTGCTTTGTGGAGAGCTCGCTTGAATGTATCGACAAACCTTACTGCTTGGCCATTCGACTGTGAGTGGAACGACGGCGAGCGAACGTGCTGGACGGCGCATTGCTTGCAAAACTCCGTAAACGTCGTTGACGTAAATTTTGAACCACTGACAGTGACAATTGTCTCCGGACAGCCGAATCTGCTGAAGGTTTGGCGCAGTTTTGATATGGTGGCGCTGGTAGTTGTGTTATCCATAAGAAATACTTCAGGCCACTTGCTGTGTGAATCGACTATAATGAGGAAGCTTCGGCCGTTGATCGGTCCCGCAAAGTCGACATGAATGCTGCACCACGGCTTAGTAACTATTGGCCATGAACAGAGTTCTGCTTCCGGTGGCGCTTTCATGACATTGGCACACTATTTGCAGCGTTTGGCTATTTCTTCTAGCTGTTTGTCCATGGAAGGCCAGTATGCATAACTGCGGGCATGTGCCTTCGTCCGCTTGATTCCAGGATGCTGGCGTGGAACTGTCGAATAAGAGGCTCCTGAAGTGTCTTGGGGTTGACCACTCCGAAAATAGTATGCAGTCGTTCACAATAGAGAGCGAGTGTCGCCTCTAAAAGTATTGTTGCAACTCGGCAGATGGACATGAACGTGGCCAAATTGTTTTGTGAAACTGTGTAACCTTCTTGAATATTGGGTCCCGAAGTGTTTCGGTCCGTACAGCTTCCGCGGTAACTGGTAGATCTTGCAATGCATCATTTATTAGGAAGTTGACGTCAGGTTCGATTTCGACCGAGGCAATGCTTGTGTCCTCATGTGCTTGCTGGCGGGCATTAGTTATGCCTGACAGTGCATCTGTTTGGCCAATGGAAACTGTCGTCTGTTATTGGATCTCGAAAGCATACCCATTAAGGTTAGTGCCCAACATTGTAGCCTGTTGGCTGTGTAGGTCGGAATGCCCTTCCTCGAACCAAAGATAGCCAACAAGGGCTTGTGATCTGTCAGAAGCTTGAAGCGGCGGCCGTATAGCATTTTGTGGAATTTCTTGACCGCGTACACTATGGCCAATGCTTATTTCTCAATCTGGCTGTAGTTCTTCTCGGCCTTCGTAAGGGTTCTGGCGGCATGGGCGATTGTCTTCTGAGATCCATCGGCGTAGGCGTATGATATTACTGCACCAATCCCACGGCTTGATGCATCCGTGGCCAAGGAAATCTCCTTGGAGGGGTCAAAATGAGTCAAAAGCAAGTTTGAAGAAGACAGTGACTTGACGCGTTCGAAGGCATTCTGACATTCTGCTGTCCAGTTCCAACGTTATCCTTTGGATGGTAGCTTGTTTAACGGGGCACGCAAGCGGTGCATCTCAAGCAAAAATGCGCTGTAGTGGCTGATGAGCCCACAAAAGCAACGCAGAGACTGTAGATCTGCTGGTGAAGGCATTTTTCTAACGGCTTCTATGTTTTCCGGGTCTGTTCGATGTCCGCCCTTCTCGAGGATAAAACCGAGGTATTTGATGATCGGCGTGAAAATGTGCATTTATCCTCACGGATCCGGAAACCGTACGACTGTATGCAACCAAGCACTTCATCCGGTCGGTTTAACAGTTCTTCCGGTGTTTGACTCATCACTATGATATTATCCAGATATGCAGCGGTCCCAGAAACGCTCGCTAGCATGGTGTCCATCAACTGTTGGAAGATGGCTGGCGCCGTTTTCACACCAAATGGCAATCGATTGTATTGGAATAGCCCACGATGAGTGTTGATCGTCAACAACTCCCTCGAGACATCGTCAACATCTATTTGCAGCTAAGCATCGGAGAGATCCAGCTTAGCAAAGTACTTACCACCATTCAACTTTGCAAAGGTATCCTCCGGTACAGGTAACGGGTACTGGTGGTCGTCCAACGGGGTGTTGAGGCCAGTTGAAACGTCAGCGCAAACGCCTATCTTGCCATTTACTTTCTTCACTGCGAAAATAGGTGCGGCCCATGATGAGTAGTTGACGGCTGTGATGACTCCGGCACGTTCCAGTCGATCGAGCTCTTGCTCAACGGTTGACATGGCTGCATATTGTACCGGTCTTTTGGCCTTGAACACTAGTTTAACACTTGGTCGCAAGTTCAGTGTGGCTTTGAATTTTGTACGGTTTCCCAATCCAGCTTGAAAGACAGAGGCAAATTTGCGCCTGAGGGTACGTGTCATTTCTTCGACGGACTTTGATGATTGGTCTGGACGTGCTCGAACTCGGTTGAAGCTCTGATTCAAGGGAACATCGAGGAGATTCAACTTTTCAATCCAGTCGAGGCCAAGAAGATTCAAATTCCGCCGGTCCGAAATGTAGCATTTTTCCGACTACCCTACACCCTGGAAAGCAATCTTGCAATTGAGTTCGCCCACTAAGTTTAACACACCGCCGGATGCATTATGTGCTACTTTCTGAGACTCGGCCATCTTCGGCCTCTTTATGTGATTCCATGTCCTTCTGGAAATGATTGTGATGTCTGAGGCCGCGTCAAATTGCAGTTTGGTTGGGATCCCGTTGATTAACACAGTGATGAATCGTCGTCTCGGTTTACATTCGCTTTGGAATACGGCAACTTTGGACAGAGACTCAGCGCCATCCTTTCTAGAATTACCTTTTCGATAAGACTTCGCTTTCTTCTACCGAACTTGACTGCAGAATTCCTCTTTGTGCCCACGCTTATGGGACGTTTGACGAATATGATGTTTGAAGGGACAAAAGCGAGCGAAATGCCATTCGCCGCATGACCAGCATGCTGTGGGCGGTTTCTTCGTAGGCCTCTTGAAGTGTTTGCTTGCGTTGGCGGTCCTGGTCTTTTTCACGAGTTGCAGGGTTTCTGCTGGTGCGAGACCATTCCCTTCGACCATGGCAGTGTCGTGTTGTAGAGTGAGCAGTCGTTTGCATTCGCTTACGAGGGCCTTCAGTGTCAGCTCAGGATCCTGCTCCAGCTTAGCTAAAAGTTGCGTGCGAATCTCAGCATCACTGGACGATTGTAGCGCGCTGAGGAAAATGAGACACTTCAACTGATCGACCATTAAAGAGCGCAATTTGAAACGTTCGCACTCACGGTTAATCATGTCTGCTAAGGCCCCAAAATCGTCCGCTTCCTGTTTGACAAATTTAGGCATTGATAGCGAATACTAAACAAGGATACCGACTCACCAAAAATTTCCTTCAACTGCGACACTGCTTCGTCAAAAGTCAGCTCCTTCGGCTGTTTGGGCAAAATGTGGTCAATGAACCTTGAATGTTCACTAAGTCCTAGCTTGCGGAGTAGCAGTCGCCCCTCGCATGAGTCGTCCTGACGAATGAAGTCCGTCTGGAACATGTCTTCCCAGCGTTTGAACCACGCTTCGAAAGTGCATCCAGAATCCGCATCATACTTGAATTCAGTGATCGCGGGTAGGTTATTTAGCCAAAGGCTCGGGTTGGAGTCCCCTAAGTCAACTCCCTACTTCGGCTTGGGCAACCGGGTAGTACCACGACCTCTCGCAAAACCATGGACTCTATTACAACTTGCTCATCAGCTGCTGTTTCTGCTAGTCACTTTCACGCGCCTTCATCACACGCCAATTGCTTGTTTGTTAACAATCCTCATTTTCCGTTATCCGATTCATGTGCTTAACAATCTGGCTACGATTCTGGTTGCGCCGCAGACCAAGAGGTTCAACCTATGGCTCTCCTTCGTCCCCGATCCCCGTTCCGTCTGGCGTGCTTCAACGTTCGGACACTCATGTAGATTGGACAGTAAGCCGGTCAAGTGTGCACTCTAGATTCCCTAGACATTGATGTCTGCTGCCTTTCAGAAACCCGATTGCAAGATACCAGCACTGTACTCACATTGACATCCCCCACTGATCACGAAGAGATATAGTACCTGCGTCTTTCTGGAGATCCAGAAGCAGCCTCAGCGGGTCTGGCTGGTGTAGGTATAGCACTAAGTGACAAGGCCGAGGCGGCACTACTGGACTGGTTCCCTATTAACAGCCGACTATGTGCAGTTCGGCTTCGGGGTTCGTGTAGAATCAACAGGCACCGCGAAGAGGGACAACTTGAATGTGATCTCCGTGTGCGCTCCAACTGACTGCAGTGGCGACTCGGTCAAGGATGAATTCCACCGGGATCTACAACAGCTCTTGACTAATGCTAAAAATTCGGATATCGTTATCCTTGCTGGGGATTTTAATGCACATGTTGGCCGCCTATTACCCTACGAACGCCACCTTGGTGGTCACCACTCGCTCGATGAGAACCGCTCTGATAACGGAGACCTCTCACATTGTGCGAAGACAACCGTCTGTTTCTTTCGAGCACTAACTTCAGGCGTACGAAGAAGCATTGCGCAACATGGCGTCCCCCTTCTTCAACAAAACCGTGATCTCAAATTGATCACGTTGCAAGTAGCTTCAGATGGCGCAGCAGCGTACTGGACTGCAGGTTCATTTGGCCCACCTTCGTTGACTCAGACCATGCCCTTGTCTGCGCGAAAGTCTGTATGTGATTTGGAGGATCCCGAAACACGAAGCATCGCAAGATTGATGTAAACAGATTAACTGATTCCTCTGTCCAGACAAGCTATCAGTCTTCATTGGCATATGCACTCAGTTGCAATCCACCGCAAGAAGTGGAACAACACTGGACTTGTATACGGAAGGCAATGACCATTTCCGGACAGTCATGCTTCGGCCCAACTTGACGTCCCTTGAAGGCCTGGGTCTCGGCTCGTTCCCTGGAGCTTTTCGAACGCCGCAAAGGTATTCCGGCAGAATCGGATTGCAACGAGCGGCGCCGTTCTGCCAACCGGCTGCTCAAGCAAAGCCTACGCAAGGATCGCGAAACATGGTGGTCTGAGCGTGCTTTAGAGATGGAGACCGCTGCCCTCTCTGGCAACATTCGCAGACTTTCTCAGCTCCTTCGGTCCACTGGCCTCAGGAAACCTGGTGTCAGTGAGGTCATTTGTGATGTGGATGAGTCCCCGATCGCCAACCAACAGAAGCGTATGGACCGTTGGGCCGAGCACTTTCACTCGCAATTCAACTGGCTTTCACCATCCATCATTACATGCAGTACACGTTGTTGTCCACCCTGGCTCGTCCCTCTGAATCCACCCAGCGAAGCGGAAGTCTGCCTCGAGATTCGACGCTTGAAGCGCTTCAAGGCTGCCGACTTAGACGGACTTCCTCCGGAACTATTCAAGTACGGAGGTGTGGCGGTCATTAACCAGCTGACCGCGCTGTTCGCAAAAATTTGGCATGAAGAGAAAGTGCCTTCCTCTTGGGGTGAATCATTCATTATCCCGATTTTCAAGAAAGGCGCTCGCACTTCATGTGCAAATCGTCGCGGGATTAGTCTTATTTCGGTTGCCTTTAAGCTATTGGCATGCATTCTGCTTCGCAGGCTATCCCCAGTACGTGAATCATACTACCGCGAAGAACAAGCTGGTTTCCGTCCTGGCCGCGGATGCGTGGATCAAATCTTCATGCTCCGCCACCTCCTCCGCCAAATTTATTACAGGCCCACCATCATTGCATTTCTAGACATACGTGCAGCTTTTGACTCCGTTGATCGACCTGCTTTATGGCGTTGCTTACTAAAGAACGGGGTACCAGAGAAATATACCGCCATCTTACGAGCACTTTACCTTCATACATCCAGCAGAGTGAGGGTCTATGGCAAGCTTTCCTCGCAATTCGCTGTCAACAGCGGTGTTCGATAGAGCTACCCTATGTCCCCATTCCTCTTCAACTTCGCAATCGAAACGTTCTGTCGAATGCGCTAGAAGGTTTCCAACATTTTGGCTTAGAGGTTCGACCGGATGAGCGCGCGACCGACTTAGATTATGCTGATGATATCGCCTTACTTGGTGACGATCCTCAGCGTATGCAACTCATTCTGGATCGTTTGGCGGTTGAAGCATCTAAGTATGGCATGAGCTGCGCCCCATCGAAGTGTAAAATAATGCTCAAGGATTAGCTTTCACCCGCTCCCGTACTCACTCTCGTAGGTGCACAACTTGAACAGGTAGATAGTTTCGTCTACCTTGAAAGCTGTGTTTCTGCTGACGGCACTATCAACAAAGAAGTTCCTCTTCATATCACTAAAGCTCGATCAGCATTTGTCAATCTGAGGCACTTGTGGCGTCGTCGCGACGTCTCATTCTCACTAAAGGGCCCCGTCTACAGCGCATCGGTTGGCTCATTATTGTTGTATGGGTGCGAGTCCTGGCCGATTCGCGTGGAAGACATGCGTCGTCTTTCTACCTTCGATAACGGTTGCTTAAAGAGGATCGCTCGTGTTTGGTGACAGCATCGAGTAAATAGTAATGGCGTTCGACGTCGCATCTTGGGGAATGCGAGTGTTCCCTTCAACAAAGTGGTTTTGTTGCGCCAGTTGAGATGGCTCGGTCACGTCCTCCGCATGGCACCTGAGCGTATACCGCGTCGCGCTCTATTCGCTCGTCGAGGACGTGGCTGGAGGCGACCGCGTGGTGGTCAGCCTTCCACTTTGTGGCAACACATGAGATCGCTGACGTCGTGTCTATCCGCTGTTGGATCCGTACGTCTTCCAGGATGGGGACCCAAAGATGAGAAGTGCCAATGGCTTAGCACTTTTGAAGATATGGCCTGCAACCGAAATCAATGGAAAAATTGTGTACAGTATTGTATTGATGCACATGTTTAATACTAGAAACATTAAAATGACAAAAAGAACAAAGGCGGCGTGTGAAAAACAAACTAAAAAGGTTTTGTTCTACCTGTTATCGAAATGTTACATCCATCCTGCGACATATTAGTTGAAGTGTGTTGCTCACCTTCAGCTAGCATGCCATAATGATTTTTACGCATTGAACCTTGCTTATCTGTTGATCTCCATGGTTTTATGCTGGCTCTGTGTCTAGTCAATAGACTTTTGAGAATACACACATACATACACATATTGTGCCAATATGCTAAGTCAGCTAACCGACCTACTTCGTGGACGTCAAAACGGTCGGGTGCAACTGACTGCTGCTGCTCCCGAAGCGTACAGGGCCAGCAAAGTGGCCCTGGCCAAAGCCGTTATGCTTTACCATTTCAATCCGAACGCCCCACTCAGTGTTGCTCTCGATACATCGGACACGTCATTGGCGTCGTCCTACAGAAACATACAGATGCATGCTGGTAACCTCTTGTTTTCTACTCTAAGCGCTCTGGCCTTTGCAACTTATGAACTCACGTCAATTGCTATGCGCCCATCATTGCTGATGCAGCTGCCAAGATAAGTGAAATGATCAAACACCTCGAGTTCCTCGATAGCGAGCGTCAAGGGGACATCAAGTGGCTGGTGGTCCTGCATCAGCACTTTGACTGTGCGAAATGCATACCAAATAATGGGACCACTCTGGACAGGCTATTCAGGGTTGATTATGCCGCCGCAAAATCGTCGAAAAGCAAGACGATATCGTCCGCATAATCTAGGTCAACTAACCTTTCACCAGTCAGCACTTCAACGCCTACATCGTTGGATTCCGCAAGGGAACACTCCATGATAGAATCCACGACGAAATTGAACAAAAACGGGGAAATCGGACAACCCTTACGAACGCCACTTGTAGTCGAAAAGCTATCCGATAGGACACCATAGACCCTGACGTGGCCTATAGTGTTCGAGTATAGAGCGCGTAGGATGTTTACATCATCCATGGGAACACCTTTCCGCGCAAGTAATTCGAACAGAATCGATCGATCGACCGAATCGAACGCACTCTTGAAATCGAGGAACACAGCTATTGTCGGTCTGCGGTATGCGTGGCGCTGCTCTAGCACCTGCCGCAAAGTAAATATATGGCTTATGCAGCCACGTTCTGGGCGAAAACCGGCCTGCTCTTACCTAATCCAGATTTCCTAGACTCAGTCCACCTCTAGTACAAAGTTAGCTGAACTACAAGCGCAAATCCTAGCGCTTTCCAGTAAAATAGAGAACTTCACACCGTCCAAATCCAGCCGCTGAAATCGTTCCAACGGTTGCGCTCGTTCCATATCACGTTCGAAATCACCGCCTAGGGCGACTTATTTCTGGTATCGAGAACGATTTGGTCGCCAGGTCTTGTCGACCGTCCCGTTTCTTCCGTCGCTACGCAGGAAAACAAGCTGGCCAGCACGTAGGGAGACGGACGTTGCTGGCTGCCACAGGCTTTTTCTTCCTCACCGATCGCAGTACGGAGTATTCTGTCTCCTTGACAGTAGCGCAGAAGTCATCGTTATCCCATGTGATTTCAATGATGTTATTGAAGTGGCGACTAGTTCAGTGCACGCGGCAAGAGGCATCACCATTCGGGTGTACAGCCAACGCTCGCACACGCTTAAGCTAAACCTACGACCATCTTTTAAATAGATGTTTCTCGTCGCAATTGACCGGACGCCAATACGTGGTATAAATAAATAAATGAATAAATAGATAGGTATGTTTCTAGACCTGCTAGAGGCTGCACCCTAAAGGGTTCAGACCAAGGCTTACATTAATCCGATGCTCTTGCATGGAAGTAGGCAAAATATAAATATATGTTTATCGTTAGCAATTACAAATGCATTGGCACTGTTTGGTATACAGCTACTGGGTCTCAAGTGCCCACCTTGACGTTTTTCTGGTTCCTTCGGGCGATATTCAGCTCCTTGTTCTTTTACTGCGAAAACTTCGCGAAGGTGCAGTTGTGCCTTTTCTCCTTGGAACAGAATCTAATTCGCCACAAGTTCACTTTAAATTGATCGCACATTAATTGGCCACCCAGCTGCCTCAATGGTTGTTGCGCACATGGAAGAAATGAGTGAAGGGATTATAAGGCATACGAAAAGTTTAAAAAAATTCGATAAATGCAGACAAGAATAGAAACAATTTGTTAAGAAAGAAAATAAATCTGCTCGCGTCAGTAGAAAAATAGCAATTAACAAAAAATAGAGCCCTAATTTTCTTACGCTGATATTGCTCTCCGGCGCGAAATTTCAACCTGTTATTCTCAGATAAAAGAAAAAGCCTTTCTACAGTAACAATAGCGCGTAAAGTAGCACAAAATTACACTGATCTAGACCACCTTTAGCGCCTGAATACGTTGAACGTAAATGCAACACAATACGTGCAGTAGTTTGCTAGTTATTTCCAATTAAATGATGGTCTACGAATAAGGCTATTTTTATTTTTCGCTAAAAATGGCCTTCTGTTTTGCAAGCAGATAGTAAAAAAAGAAAAGAAAACATAAAAAGTAGGGAAGCGGCGTATGATCTAGATGGGCATAGCTATCCAGAAATGCTCTAATTAGCCCGTAATACCCTGCGACAACTACGGGCTGCGCAGGTGGCCGAAAAGTAAACTTTGCAGGCATACATGATAAATATATTCAACTAAGGGATTATTTTGCTCGAAAACGCTAGAAATCCAACAAGGAATATTTTATCTACAAGGGAATTCGTGGGAGCCTGTAATTAACTCACGGTTGGAAGGCCACAGCATACCGTTTTCAGGTGATACTGAGCCACATAAGCAACCAGTAAAATAGAGTTTAGCATTTTTTAAGCCTCTAAGCTTTTCTAAAGCTTACAACAAGGCCGCATGAGCCAAGTCTACCTCAGTAACCCAGGGGATCTTTCAGATCCGTTGACAGATTTCGGCATGCAAATTACACACATTACTTAGCTAAACATCACAAGATTTATCCCTTAGAGCCGATTTTCTACATTCATGAGGCTCTGTCACTAACGTCAGTGAGCTACAGGAGCCTGTCACCAATAATAAAGAAATAAGCATGGGAAAATTTAGTAAAATTTAGCTAATTGCATTTGGGCATGAAATCCGTTTTGGTCTACATTGGTTGGGCTTTAACAGTTCTACTTCTGGTGGTTGAGCTTGCTCACACTTGAGTTATTGTTATGCCTCATGTGTAGATGCACACTATTGTGCAGCTCTTTGATGAATTTCGATTTATTTCTCTCCGTTCTTAGGTTCCGAAGATAGTGCCGGCGGTGTTCATCCAGATGGCAATGTTAACTGGTACTCTAATGTCACACCGACTATTTCTTTCGCGATTTTCCCGGCAAGAGCTGTTCTAGCACCCGAAGCAAAGAGCAATAAGGTAAATCAGGAGTAGAATAGTAACAAAAACCAGTGGGAGCTTGTCGTTCACCCGCCATTACGCATAACGTATGGTAGGCTTTAGAGCCAGCTAAAAGATAAATGATACACGGGCGGCCAAGATAAGAAAAGTGGTGATGGAAAGTTTCTGGTGCTCCAGCCAGCCAGTGCGACAGGGGCCTCTCTGTCGTTGGTTAGCCTTCGTGCCAGTGAAATGAAATCTGGAAATGCGAGCGTTTTACGAGCAAAAGCAGTTAAAGAAGAGGATCTGGTTTTCATTATGACTGTCCACTAGTGTTGCAAATAGCGAAAGGCACATGTATACCAGATAAAACTAAGTATATGGGGCCAAGAGAGAATAAGTGGAGAGCAAAATGTCTGATTCTTGGGCTTAGAATTTTTAAAGTGCGCTCTTCGTCAACAATAAGAAAGATATATATTTTATTTTGCGGTGTGCCTACTGATAGTGTTTAGAGAATGCTGAGTAGAGTAAGTAGTGCTCAGACTTAATGAAAAAGCTTCGATTAGGGCCCGCTGGCAACCGACATCTAGGAAGACACATAAAAGATTATTTAAAGCCGGCATTTAGACGATGTTGGACAATTCTAATGCTAATCATGGGTGCATCAGCAGCAGAAAACGCTTTCATCATCCTATGCAAGGCTTAGGTCTGGTAGCATGCCTTTACTAAGAGTACCATAGAGGTCATAAGCCTAATACTTTTTCCACGGATCCAGTGGTCAAAAAGTTGGAAAGTGATAAATGTAAGTCTGAAGAGAAGGAATGAATATGTAGATAAGAAATAAGGATTGAAGGAAGAGGTCGTTGAAGAATAAGATCATATTGTATTCAGTTTGCTATTCTTCAACCCTGGAAAATGGGTGCGACGGATACCGCTCAAGTCTCTTAGGTGCTAGAACGGTAACCACAATGAATGTGGATGAGTTTTGATCTCAAGGTGTTTAGATGTCTTGCACTACATCTTGGGCGTCCTCAAGCTACATCAGGGCCAGTTTCAAAGAAGTGGTCTTGCGAATCGCAGATATGGAAGATACTTTGTAGATTGCCAAAACATAGGAATTTTTGTATCTCCTTCCTGAAGACCTGCAAATTTTGGATTTCTCTTATTGTGGAAGGCAACCTGTTCCATATGTTCACGTACACAACCAAGAAGAAACGAGACCGCAGTCTCTTCTTTGCCTTTAGCGGAGTAATGAAATGGCCCCTGTTTCGGAGTCTCGATTCAGACGCGCTCCTTAGTTTAAGACAAGTGATATTACTGTGCAACTTTCTATGAATTAGCTTATGTAAGAAGCACATGTTAAGGATAATGCGCCTTTGCCATAGCGGCTGAATTTTAAGGTGTTCACACCTTTGTCGGTAATTCAGCGCATGCTGCGGTGGAGTCAACATCTTCGTAAAGCGTCGCTGAGCTTTCTCAAGCAGAACACGGTCTGACTTACGTAGATTGCTGCATATAAAAGAGTAATATTCTAGATGTGGCCTGACGTGACTCTTATAAAGTTCTAGCCTAGCATCGGCGGTTTCTATGCAACGGCGTATGTGGAACGATAATCCTCTTACCCTTGCGACTTGATAATGCACTTGCTCTGCAAAGTTGAGGCTCATAGAGTAGCGCAAGCCCAGATCTGTTGTTATGATATTCTGTTTGATAGTGCTGCCGTTTATTGTTAGGGACCCAGCAGGTATAGAGAATCTGTGGGTCAAGACGTTAGATTTTTGAGCGGAGAAGGTCATTTGCCAGTGTTCGCACCACTTTTCAAGTGCATTAAGATCCTCACGGATACTATTAATTGCGGAAAATTCATTACCACGGGGAAAGTCGTAGACAACTTTCACATCGTCAGCAAAGATAAAGGAGCGACCGTGTTGCAAAATCTTGCAGAGGTCATTGATATAAATCAAAAATAGGGTAGGGCCAAGGACACTCCCCTGCACCACGCCACTGGGGACGGCGGTCGGGGTGGATATAGTTTGTTCAACCTTAACAGACTGCGTACGTCCTATTAAGTAGGAACCCAGCCAGTCTAATAGAGGACCGTCTACCCCATAAGCCTTTAGCTTATGCATCAGGCGCATGTGTGGTACCCTGTCAAACGCCTTTTGCATATCAAGGTAAAGAATGACAACTGATTGATTAGAGTCAATGGCCTCGGTGACCAAATTAAGGAAGTCCAGCTGACAGGTTGCACAAGATCGAGCACTTAGAAACCCGTGCTGAGATTCATTTATGTGCTCGCCTGCGTAAAGATGAGTCATGAGGGCTTTTTTAATCAACTTCTCCATCACGCGCGAGATAATGGAAGTGTGGTTAATGGGGCGATAGTTACCAACTTCCTGTAGGCTTCCGCCCTTATGTCTTGGCACTATGATAGAATGTTTCCATGCGGCCGGGCATTGACCTTTTTGCATTGATAACGTAAAGCTTTTCAAAAGAAGCATAGGGATATCTTCACCACCATTCTTAAGTAGACTGGGCGGGATTCCGTCTGGACCATGGTCCCAGGATGGCTTGGCAGTTGAGATCGCGGAACGGACACTACTTAGGTCAAACTGTACAAAGGACAGGGACTGGCTACCGGGTACCTTCATGGCCTGAAAGGTTGAGCTTATTTCTAAACACTGAGATTCTTTAAAATGTGAGCTGAAGGCTTCACATAAAATTTTTGGGTCACTAGACGTTTCGTTGGGACTGATCTTTAGAGTAGAGATCTTTCGTCCAAAGTTAGGGGTTCGAGAGCGCAGCAGCCAACTGAGACTCTTAGCTTTGTTCGCACTATTTAGTGCGGCGACTTCTTGCTTGGTTTGCTGCTGCTTAGCTCTGGCAGAAAACTGGTGTGCCATCTCGTTCGCTCTCATGATGTGAGCAAAATTGAAGGTTTTGTAATAGGATCGTCTAAGCTGACGCATTCTGTTATGCATTTTGGTTTGGGTCATACTTTTAGAAGAATGCCTTATTAAATGCGACGAGGGAGCTAGAGAGTCGAGACAGTGGAGTATTTCCTCATAAAACAGCTCAGCCGAGCGATCCACAGAATCAGACATAAAGAATTCATCCCAATTTTTTGATCGGACGAGCACAGCAAAGGTTGTCCAGTTGACGAGGTGCATCGGGCGGTATACTAAGACTGCACCTGGTTCTGTTGGGTGGGCAGTATGTTGCTTTAAGTAAACCGAGCAATGCACTAATCTGTGATCACTACCCGGGAATTCCCGGCCGACTGCCACTCGCGTTGATGGGATGCTGAGAGTAAATATTAGGTCAAGGATGTGTTCCTCCCTGGTTGGAGCAGATACATGTTGCGTCCAGCCGCCTAAATTGATACATGCTTGTAGGGCAGCATACTTCGTTGTTGCAGCAGGTGAGAACCATTTTAACTGAGGCAGGTTGAAATCTCCTGCAACGAGCTTGTAATCGCAGGGAAAAGTTGACGCTTGCGCAAAAGCATCCATAAGTTCCTTGTCACCCTTAACTGAGGTAGCAGGTGGTCTATAAGCACACCCAAATAAAAGCGTGGATCCCAGGATATCAGCCGTTGTCCATACTGAATCCATCGCCTCAGCAGCGTTCATGATTTCGGACGTTTTTGCTGGGTAAGTATTTTTAACATAAATGGCGCACCCGCCCCCTCGTTTGTGCGCACGCGACCGCATAAACTGCTGGTAGTCAGGAAGTGAGTAGTCCTCCTCTGAAGCATAAAGGGAAAACCATGTTTCCGTGACAAATATTGCATCAGGGTCGGCGAGGACAGACAACGGACGCAAGGTATGCATTTTATTGTTTAGGGTCCTAGCATATATACGTAGAAGTGAGAAAGAACCCTTGGGGTCTGTTAGCTTTACGCATGACGAGATGAAGCCGTTGATGCTTACTTCGCCATCTGCAGTAGTTGTAAGAAGTGGGTGAGAAGACATTGCAGTTGGTAGTTGGGCGACGAGGAGTTTGGTGCCGGGTTGGAACTATCGCGGCTCATCCCCACCTGGCCTAAAAAATGCGCTGGTTGCGGGGTAAAAAGTAGTGGACTATTTGGCCATTTTACCTGGACCGGCGGCGAAAGTCTGAGGGATGTAGCAAGTACATAACAGCCTGGATGCGCAGGTAGTTGATCGGAGCTGCGTAAATTATCAAATGTAGTGCTCTCCGTGGGTGAATTGTTAACGGTGGTGGTACTCGATGCCGTCTCACAAGTATCTGGGGTATGGTTGGGTAGTGTCCCTCTTGGTGGGCCAAAATAAAGTTGCCTTAACTTGGGAGCATTGCGAAGTTGTTCACAATTCAATATTATAGTGCGCAGGATTATACTATCGTCTACTTTCAATTTGACTGGGGCTGGGAATTTACTGATTCTTTTGACCATCCTCTCAACGTGTACCGAGTTTACCGCGATACCGTTAACTTTAAGGATTGTGCTCTGAAGCTCGCCCGTCGATATGCCAACCGGAACATTAAATACAAGGACGCTAAACAACGCATTGTCCCAACCCGGCTGCTGCGACTGCTTGTCTACTGATCTTGCGCTATTTAAGGCTTGTGTGGGTGACATAGCCGTCGTCGGTGAGTGACTAGGTGAGTTTGCTCCGCAAGCCCGTTTGACATTGGGATCCTTCGTAGTGTTAGACACAATGCTGTCTAAGCGGTTAGGTGTAGCTCGTTGTCTCTTTTTGGATGCGCCAAGCTCGCGTTGCCTATAGCCTGCAATGATGTTAGGATTAGTCGCAGCCCAACCTAAACTTCTTTTCAGCGGCCCGAATGTAAGCTGGCTTAGCATTGTTGCACTGCGAAGCTGTTCTCGGTTAGCTATGAGAGTATGCAATACTGCCTCATACTTTGCGTTCAGTTTGATGGGACCCGCAAACTGGGTTACACGCTTAGTCAATCTTTGAACCTGCAGGGCATTCTCTGCAATGCCATTAACTGCAATGATTGCACGCTTAAATGTGTCCACCGATGTCGTCGGGAACATTGAACACTAGAGCGCAGCACAATCCTTCCCGCACGCGGCGTTGTATGGTGCTAGCGTCTCCGCTTTTCTTATTTTCAAAGCTGGTGACGTTGACCCCAGCGGCTCAGGTGAACTCGGTGGTGTGGTCCGTATACGAGGCCTTTTAGCTCGAGGCGTTGGCGGCTCTGTTCGCTGAGTGTTGGTTATGATAAGCTCGCTTCGATCGTCGTAGCATTTTGCTAACATCGGTTTAACTGAGTTGTTTAAAGAATGCCTTAATGGTTCGGCAGCCATTGGCCCTTCCGGTTTGACTGATCGACTTGTATTAGTAGCTGAGCACTTAGTGTAAACCGAGGGTTTCCTTATATTATTCTCGGGCTGGCTGATTTGCTCTATGTATGATGTGACTTTACGGATAGCACTGGTCCCACGGTTTGCAGGTTTTTCCAAGCAATCAAGCGATCCAGTATCCATATCAGACGAAATGTCAAGGTCCATAGTACCTGAGCCACTTAGGTGCACTGGCGTCGGAGAGTTGTCACAAGTGGCCTGAACACATCTGCTATGTGCAGAACTCTCGGTTAGCTTGTCGTAACGTCGTTGCAATGCCGTTCTCGCTGGTACGAGCTTTAAGTCAAGAAACGTGGTGCGGGTCCTAAATTCCCTTTGTTAGGAGAGAAACTTAAGAGCCGAGCTCTCGTTATCAAACTTGACTAAGAGAGGGCATTGGTTTTTCCTAACCTATTTTCTCAGCCTTGTGCAGCTTAGAAGATTGTGTTCCAAGCCACACACTTTCATCAGTATTTTACGAATGGTGTGCAGATGCAGGCAGTCTTGAACATTATAAATCAGTACCTCATTAAGAAATTTTAGTCGATCCATTACCTCGGTGCAAATCGTATTAATGAACCTTCCAGCCAATTCAGCATGCTTTGATTCCATGAGGTCCTTGGGTTGCATCATAGCTGCTATGGCTGTCAGTCTATCAGTAAAAGGTTCTAATGTGTTGAGGACCCTTTTAAGCTTCACCACTTCATTTTGCAGATCGGCTATTTGAGAACTCAAAGAAAATATGTCCGGTAAGTTAACGGTGCATGGTATTGTTGGGTCAGCTAAGTTACTGCTGCTAGTTCATGCTTTGGCCGGAGTACGCCTCACTGCTCGCACACCCTTGCTAGAGACGTTAAGACGACGTCCACTGACCATGTCCAAAAGCAAAGGTGACGAAAAAGAAAAGATAACAGCAGAAAACCTGTAAGTTAAACGTTAAGGAATAGGTGAAGATCGCGTTGAAATATACTCTAGCGACACTAAACGCCTTTAAAAGCTTGAACAAAAAGAGAGCGAAACAAAACGGACCTTGTGCCCAGGTACCTAGGCGGCGATTTCGAACGTGATATGGAACGAGTGCAACTGTTGGAACGATTTCAGCGGCTGGATTTGGACGGTGTGAAGTTCTCTATTCGACTGGAAAGCGCTAGGATTTGCGCTTGTAGTTCAGCTAACTATGTACTAGAGGTGGACTGAGTCTAGGAAATCTGGATTAGGTAAGAGCAGGCCGGTTTTCGCCCAGAACGTGGCTGTATAAGCCATATATTTACTTTGCGGCAGGTGCTAGAGCAGCGCCACGTATACCGCAGACCGACAATAGCTGTGTTCCTCGATTTCAAGAGTGCGTTCGATTCGGTCGATCGATCGATTCTGTTCGAATTACTTGCGCGGAAAGGTGTTCCCATGGATGATGTAAACATCCTACGCGCTCTATACTCGAACACTATAGGCCACGTCAGGGTCTATGGTGTCCTATCGGATAGCTTTTCGATTACAAGTGGCGTTCGTAAGGGTTGTCCGATTTCCCCGTTTTTGTTCAATTTCGTCGTGGATTCTATCATGGAGTGTTCCCTTGCGGAATCCAACGATGTAGGCGTTGAAGTGCTGACTGGTGAAAGGTTAGTTGACCTAGATTATGCGGACGATATCGTCTTGCTTTTCGACGATTTTGCGGCGGCATAATCAACCCTGAATAGCCTGTCCAGAGTGGTCCCATTATTTGGTATGCATTTGGCACCTTCAAAGTGCGAAGTGTTGATGGAGGACCACCAGCCACTTGATGACATCTTGACTCTTGCTAACGAGGAACTCGAGGTGGTTGATCATTTCACTTATCTTGGCAGCTGCATCAGCAATGATGGGCGCATAGCAATTGACGTGAGTTCATAAGTTGCAAAGGCCAGAGCGCTTAGGGTAGCAAACAAGAGGTTACCAGCATGCATCTGTATGTTGTTGTAGGACGACGCCAATGACGTGTCCGATGTATCGACAGCAACACTGAGTGGGGCGTTCGGATCGAAATGGTAAAGCATAACAGATTTGGCCAGGGCCTCTTTGCTGGCCCTGTACGATTCGGGAGCAGCAGCAGTCAGTTGCACCCGACCGTTTTGACGTCCACGAAGTAGGTCGGTTAGCGGACTTAGCTTATTGGCACAATATGTGTATGTATGTGTGTATTCTCAAAAGTCTATTGACTAGACACAGAGCCAGCATAAAAACATGGAGATCAACAGATAAGCAAGCTTCAACGCGTAATAATTATTATGGCATGCTAGTTGAAGGTGAGCAACACACTTCAACTAAAATGCCGCAGGACGGGTGTAACATTTCGATAAAAAGTAGAACAAAATATTTTTAGTTTGTTTTTCACGCGCCGCCTTTGTTCTCTTTTGTCATTTTAATGTTTCTAGTATTAAACATGTGAATCAATACAATACTGTACACAATTTTCCATTGATTCCGGTTGCAGGCCATATCTTCAAAAGTGCTAAGCCATTGGCACTCCTCATCTTTGGGTCCCCATCCTGGAAGACGTACGGATCCAACAGCGGATAGACACGACGTCAGCGATCTCATGTGTTGCCACCAAGTGGAAGGCTGACCACCACGCGGTCGCCTCCAGCCACGTCCTCGACGAGCGAATAGAGCTCGACGCGGTATACACTCAGGTGCCATGCGGAGGCCGTGACCGAGCCATCTCAACTGACGCAACAAAACCAGTTTGTTGAAGGGAATACTGGCATTCCCGAAGATGCGACGGCGAACGCCATTACTATTTACTCGATGTTGTCAACAAACACGAGCGATCCTCCTTAAGCAACTGTTATCGAAGGCAGAAAGACGACGTATGTCTTCCACGCGAATCGGCCAGGACTCGTGTCTGATAGACGCACAACAACCATAATCGATGAAGAGATATTAAGGGCACTCGTTTAAAATGATAAGTGCAATCCGTTGAGAAAGAATCCCCAGTCATCAGGGAAATAAGAAATGAAAAATGAGTTCAAGGAAATAAAATTTAATCATAGCCATTAAAATAAATAGTCAGAAAATGAATGAAAAAACACAGGTAGATCAAAGTGAAAAGGAACATTTATGGACCCTGAACATGCACAATGCTTCACTTATTACCATCCCGAGTTTTATAGGTGTGCAACAGGGGAACAATAGCTAAGACGTCATTAACAGAAAAGCACACACATTTGCAAAGTATATCCCCCACACGGAATGATTAGAGATCATCGCTGATGCCTGAGGCTGCAAATATGTTGCAAACGGAAGAAGGTATCCGGAGATGATACAATGCATGCACGCCTGTGGAAGGTTTGCAACAATAGTCTCACATGCTGAGCCTATATGGTCAAACGGGAAAGTGCAATACGGGTAATCAGATACGATGGTCACGTTAGCAGGTGCGCTGCATGCGTACGTTGTACCATCCAGTATCAGCAGTTTACGACCTGTTAATGCACAATGTTGTATGCGAGTAAGCTGAGATTCAGGCCAATGCGAGAAATTGGAGACGTCCGCATATTTCAGGCACCGTCTCCCAATCTGCGCCGCGGGATTTCGTTCGTTTCGCACTACTTGCTTCAGGATGCCTATATAAGATTCGAATGGAAATGCGGAGAAATCATCAAGGGTTCCATGCACATCCAAATCCAATGCTAGGTGACTTAGGCAGTAAACATTGTACGTCATCCGGTTTTTCCGTACAGGAGGTAGTACCCGTGTATGCACTTAAACAGCAACCGTTTCGCGAAAGACCATTAATGCCTATGCAACAGTGGGTGACAGATGTATATTTTCCAGATGGAGGTGTAAAGTGTTGTCGTTATAACCTCCCGGTAGCACGTATATCAACATGGCAAGCGCGGCGTATAAAACAAACTGCCTAAATTCAACGGCTTTCCAACCTTTAAACATAGATATACCGCTGCAACGCCTAGGGAAATTACATGGCCATGCAGTCATATTTTGAAGCAAAATTGAAGGAAATTGAAGGTCATTTGACTGCGGATATCCGAGTATGAAATCAGTCGACTACCTGGTCTGCCAGTTTAATATTAGTGCACCGACAAATTTCTGACAGTGTTCCAGGACGTGGTGGGTTTTCGCCTGGCAAGCGTTCTCCCTATAAAAAGCCACAAATGTCCGCGTAACAACACTGCGACGTGGCGGACGTGACTCGCCACCGAATAAAGTCACTGCGCTGAACTACCTACTGGCAAGTCGGCCAGAATCATTATTTAATATTGCCCTGACACTTTCAATAATAAGTTACACCATGCCTATATTTATCGTCTTCATTACACATGTAGTGCCCTGACTGTTTCTACTACGTACGCTAGAATTCAATGTTTCGTCATTCATTGAAGACTGTATCCCGTGACTACTTACACAATTTCCGCAGACTGTACAACCTTCGGCTTACTGCCGAATACACTCATAGCAACGTGTTTGTTGCGAAGCAATACTGCATGTAAATATTGGTCATGCCTTGCTTGGCGTGTCTCGACAAATTCGAGAATAAACTATTTATTTATTTATTTATTTAAGTATAATTGTATTACTTGAAGCTAAATGCATTTAGTTTGACCTATGTTAATGAATAAATGATGGGTAAGCATTATAAGTAATATTATTTTACCATAAGTGGGGTGGTTTAAATACATCGGCAAGTCATTTTATTTGCGCAGGTTCGGTTTCGTAACCTTTGTCACTGCTTGCGCTTGGGTATGCGCTATTGCTTAGCCCCTTTGACAGCGCGCCTCCTAAGTCACACCTATCAGGTTTACCAGTTATAGCTTGTTTTATGCATACGTATTACTTCGCGGTATGCCGCGTCGGAAAAGTTATCAATTAACTGCACTGTTTCCGTCCGTTAGCACCATTTACCGTGCAGCAAAAAGAATGACATCAGAGTATAGCTACGACGAAGTGCCTCTGGGGTCACCAGCTAAACGACAAAAGGGTAAGAGGATTTGTATCATATATTACTTATGATTGCTCACATAGTGCAGCCATCTGATAAGGTTACCACTGCTGTGCCGATGACAATGTCACGATACAGTGATCCATAATATTAGAAAGCTTATTTTTAAAATCTCAGGTACCGGCGTCATTTGTTCGTCTACTGTTTGGGCTTGTGCAACCGTGGGTGCCACTTTTCCAACGGACTACCGGACGCTGATACGAACTCCACGGAACTCCAGTATACGAATGGTTGCACCGGGCACCTACAGTCACGTAGGTCTGCTTAGAGGTTTACAGCTTGCATGCCCTATCCTTTGCTCACAGCTGATGTCTCTGTATACTATCAATTGCATATTGACGGATTTAAGCATTGTACCAATTATCTTGTAAGTTACCCAATGCCACACAGTTATACACCAATTATTGACGTTTTTCTTTTTCAGCACAGGTGGCTTTTCAAGGACACAGCACTGTCAAACTACTTGACAGACAACACCATTCCGATGGGACTTCCAGCTAAACGTCCTACTTGGGTATGGTTGTTTTCCCCATAGACGACGGCCTGTCCGCTCCAGATCCGAGGACGATGATGCCGCGCGTCCCACCAAACCCAAAAGATCTGCTGCAACAACTTACGCACGTGTTCTCAGTTTTCTATTCCGTGGCATTAGTCCACCACGTCCAGGGCCATCAACAAGCAACCGTAAGTAGCGCATTCGTACTGCCCCTATTAAACAGTAATCGCACTGACTGTTATTGCTGATATTGCGCCATCCAACCTGGAGATACTACAGGAACTGAAGGCGATTAAATGTAAGACGTCACAGACGCATTGCATTGCATTCAGCTTTATTTTTTAGATGATTTATGCCTCATTCGATGAGAACTGGTTGGCCATCGCCGCATATCCAAAACCATGTTGTAGATGCTGCGTCGACAGTTCCAACGTCTTGCACCGCGATTTTGTCTGCCATTTAGCTCGCTCAGTGAGCTTAAGGGATATGATGAACGACTGAAGGACACAGATTTCAAAAACATAGTGGTAAGTTCGTCTTATTATTGTAAGACTTTCAGGTCAACCATTTGTGTGCTGTGCACGGTGCTAACGTGCAACTAGTCGTCAGGGGTACCAAGGTGCGGCTAAGGATAAGATCAGTCGCCGCAGAGCTCTTCTGCGCAGGCGCAGGTGGCTTGTTTGCATTGAGGCGAACCAATATGAATGGCATTGTACAAGGTAGGTTGACATACCCTAATGCATAAAAAAAACAAAGGCATCATTCTGTAACGCATGGGTGATGCAGCCTCGGATGCGGACCTTACTCGGCAACTCAAAACTTGGTTGCATTCTGCACGGCACAAGAGACCGCAGGTTGAGCAAAGTAAAGTATGCAGTGCGAACGAGGTGAGTCCACTGCTTCATTATGAACATCTTTAGCCTGCTATACTGTCCAGCGCTGAAGCGGATTAACCATCTTGTCAATGCCGCTTTTTGCTACTAATGACTTTTGTACCACACACTTTCCTAGATATAAAGCATTCCGAAACCCCGGTTGTCATGTTCTTTCGTCATGTGATGTTCTCAGGTGCGCGGTAAGCGCTATTTCGCTTCCTGACCAACAGCTTGCAGCTCCGTCTAGGTGGGTTCCCACGTCCAGCAACTGCGGCAACACGTACTGCGTGAACCTTGGGGCCGAACCATCAACGTATTCCTTAGGTACTAAGTACGTAGAAGTGTGATGTCCGTATTCGTATATCCATGCCAGGCAACCGAGGTTTATTGACCTACCGGAGTGCCACATATAGTTGTGGATTTCTATGGGTCCACGCTAAAATCATTTCCCTTAGTCAACCTTAGACTGGACAAAATCCCTTTTTAGCCGTCTCACGGTATAAGATCCTGTCCAGTTAGCGTATTGATCTCATAGGAACATTTAGGAGGCTAACCTGGACAAGACATGAACATGTGCTACCAGGGACTCTTCTGAAAATTTTGTTGGTTTTGCTTACCCGCTTTTGACGTTAACAATGCACACGTCTGGTTTTTACAGTCAGAAGCGCTTTTCCGTTGCCGTAGAAACACTTCTCAAAATTCTATGTTTTCCTACGTCGCTGCCCATCTTCCCACGCACATAGCCGCTGTTGTGGTAGACCTAATCCACCCTGTTCCTACCGATCCCCCCTACAATAAGCTTACGGCAGCCGTTTCGAAACGCCTTACAGCTTCTGATGGAACCAGACTTCATCAGCTTCTCACCGGAGTTGAACTGGGTGATCGTTCACATTCACAGCTTCTCCGTTATATAAGTATAAATATAAATATATAAATAAATAAATAAAGGTATATTTCTAGACAAGCGCTAGATGCTGTTCCTGCGTGGGATCAGATCAAATTGTACATAACATCCACGCTCAAGCATGGAGAAGACATATCGTTAACAACCGCTTTTGATCGTGTTTATCTTTCCGAACAGTAAAGCTGAGATAACTACGAACGTTTCGTAGGCCGCTACATTTTTAGAGGCAGTAGTTTGGGTCTCCGTAGCTTATGTACGAATTCTGCGCTTTTCACCGGCTCCCGCTGCCAAACCTTGAGGTGCCTGATTCCATTAGTAAACGATCAATCCATTATGCCAATGGATTGTGTTATTTTCGGTGGGAAATGCCCACTAGAGGAAATTTGATCCATTATTTTGGTCACATCACCGCATTTCGAGCATCCATTAGTAGCGGGCTCATGGAAAGGAATAAGCAAGCCAAAATTAGATCGTAAAAGTGGAGGGTGGAAACAAAGGAAATAACAATAGTGGATAACAATATAGCCTTTCTTAGAAACGAATCCAGAGAATCCAGACCTACGGTCAAAGATTGCTTACCCTCGATCTTAAATAAATAAATAAATAAATGGTATAATCTCTGTAAAACGAGACGCACCTCGAAAGGCATGATCAAATATGCATATAGGCATAGCTTCTTTGGAATATTAAAACATTTCGTTTCAATAAAAGGAATAATTGAAAAGATGTAGTCCATATGAGCGAGCATATTGCCAGGTAATAGTCAGATCAAGGACCATGATGGCGCTGTGGCACGCAAAGACTGTTGCGTCAAGATAAAAGTGGGGGGTAAAGTTGCCATGTAGTGATCCATGAGCACAGGAGCCCAAACAAGGTTTAGTGCAATCAATGACCAGTACGAAGCCGGGATGATCTGTACTCCACTAAAGCATTCTTCATAGTAAAATCAGTTGCACAGGTTGGTTGGTCTTCGACGAACATTTTCT
This sequence comes from Dicrocoelium dendriticum, assembly GCA_944474145.2. Classification (NCBI taxonomy): domain Eukaryota; kingdom Metazoa; phylum Platyhelminthes; class Trematoda; order Plagiorchiida; family Dicrocoeliidae; genus Dicrocoelium; species Dicrocoelium dendriticum. The sequence continues at coordinate 91,089,790 of OX104066.1, read as the reverse complement.
TTCCTTTTCTTGATCGCAGATGTACAACATCCCATTATCGGTGTAGATTTCCTCACCAAATTTGGTCTTATTATCGACTTACGTAACAGGGAACTTGGTGATATACCACCTCCCTCACCACTCCGGGCATAGCCACTTCGATCAGCTTGATCGCACTTCGCATGACTCTACCTACTAACACTGTGTTTACAGAGTTACTCCAACAGTTCCCAGTGTTGTATCTGCAGTTCAATAATTGCCTCGCTCCCAAACACGAGAAGGTGCACCACATCGTTACCCGTGGAACACCGGTCACGGCTCGACCACGCCCGCTACCACCCGATAAACTCGCCAACGCCAAAGCCAATTTGAGCACATGCTCCGTCTTGGTATCGTCCGACCTGCTAATAGCCCATGGCCTTCAACTTTGCGCATGGTCCCCGAAAAGTCTCGTGGAGATTGGCGACCTTCTGATGATTACCGTCAGCTTACTACTGTTACCGTCCCTGGCAGATATTCCGTACCACATTTTCACGACTTTTCTATTTGCTTAGAAGGCAAAGCAATTTTCCCTAAGGTTGACTTGGTTTGGGCATGTTACCAACTTCCTGTCGCCCCGGATGACATTCCAAATACAGCTATAACCACCCCCTGTGGTCTTTTTGAATTTCCGTAAGCCTTTTGGACTAAGAAACGCCGCACAAACATTCCAAGGATACATTGACCTGGCTCTCCGTGGACTTGCTTTTGTTTTTGCTTATATCGATGACATTCTGGTGGCCCGCCCTAACCACGAAGAACCTCTCTCTCATCTTCGCCAAATCTTTGAGCGTTTTGATCACTATGGCGTTACCATCAACGTGGACAACTGTCTTTGGCCAGTCCAGTGTTGATTTTCTGGGTTCTCGAATCCATCGCACCAGAATCAGTCCACTCCCGGACAAAAAGTTGCAAGCACAGAGTATCCGATGCCGCAATCCTACAAAAGCTTGTGCCGTTTCCTCGGTATGGTGAATTATTACGGCCGCTTTTTACCTGCTTGTTCTAAACTGATTCAACCTTTAACCGATTTACTTAGAGGAAACACTCGAAACTTCAAACCCACGAACGAAGCAATAAGCGCTTTCGACAAGCCTAAACATGCTTTGTCTAACGTCACAGCGTTGAACCACTTAAGGACTGATGTTAATACACGTCTCCTCCTTAACACAGATGCGTCACAAACCGTAGTTGGAGCCGTTCTGCAACAAAGCATCAATGGTCATCCCGAACCACTATCCTTTTTCTCCCTTAAATTACAACCAGCACAAACTAGGTATAGTGCCATTGGAAGAGAACTTTTGGCCATCTATCTCGCCATTAAACACTTTCGACGCCTCCTTGATGGTCATTCATTTAACCTTCTACCTGATCACAAGCCACTTGTTCTTGCCTTTCGGGGTTCTTTGGATCTGTTTTCTCCTCGTGAAACCCAAAACCTCGATCACATATCGCAATTATCTACTGAAATCCGTCATATAGACGCCACCAACAACGTGGTAGCCGACACAATGTCCCACATTGTAATTCACGAACTGTCACGTCCGACATTTGATCTAGAGGAAATCGCTGCTCATCAGGACGGATTCTGAGTTTATGCAAATAAAATCAAACCCTTGGATCAAACTTGCCCTTCTGCCGCTTCTTAGCTCTGACTTCAAAGTTCATTGTGGCATGTCTACGGGTACGCCCCAACCCTACGTTCTCCAAGGTTACCGACAAGTCGTTTTCGATCATTACACGGGCTCTCGCACCCAGGCATTCGTGTACTGTTAAGTTACTCACAGATCGCTTTGTTTGGCCCAATATGCGCTCTGACATCCAACGGTGGGCAAAGCACTGTGTTACGTTTCAGAAAAGCAAATCCATCGCCATACAAGCACTGTCCCTGGCGCCTTTTCATCACCGGATGCTCGCTACAGGCATGTCCATTTGGATATCGTTGGACCTTTGCCCCCTTCCAACGGTTTTCAATACTTGCTGACGTGTTGATAGATTTACACATTGGCCGCATGCAGTGTCATTACGGGACGTTTCCACTGACAGAGTAGCTCGAGCCTTCATCGAAACCTGGAGTTCCTGCTTTGGCACACCTGCCACTGTCACGACAGACAGAGGTCTGCAGTTCACTTCTTCATCGTTTCGTGACCTAAGTTGTTTGCCCGGTTGTTCTCACAAACGCACCATCGCTTACCATCCCGTCGCCATTGGTTTTGTCCAACGCTTCCATTGCCAACGGAACGCTTCGATTACCGCTTCTCAGTCGAGCGCGCAATGGTCGGAGCGTTTACCAATAATTTTACTTGGCACATGTAACACGGGCAAGGAAGACGGGCTGTGGCCCTGCTGAGTTGGTGTTTGGCGCGCCACTTAGGCTACCTAGACAGATGATGCTGGATACAAGGATCACTGGAAAAATGGCTCTTACATCCCGTATCACACGCGTGGAGAGTCACTTCAGTTCGGTACGCCCAACACCTCCACGACTCACGTCTTGTAACTCACAGGTCCATCCCGATCTTCGCGATTGTCACTACTTTCTTGTGCGCATCGATACTGTTTGTAATCCTCTGACGTCACCCTACGAGGGTCCTTACAAGGTTATCGACCGCAAGGACAAGTGTTTTATGTTGGACCGAAATGGCTATAAACACTCTGTAAGCATCGATCGTCTGAAACCTGCTTCCAGCAAACTTCTTCCGTCTCAGCAATCTTCAAACGCATCTGTTCTCGATGATGCTCCATCATCGAGCAGTCTTCCTACACAGCCTATATGAGAAGCTGTGACGCAAACAATCCAAGAGAATGAACATTGTAAGAAAGGAGCAACTCCTAGAGATCTCCGGATATTCGCGAAGTTGAATGGAGCCTATGGCGGACTAGTTGCTGCTAAGCATAGATAGTGGGCACTAGAAAAAGCGTGTATCAGTGGCTGGTATAGCCATGTCGTTAAGACGTTGGACCACTACTGGATACCTACAGCTTCGATAAAGAAATCAACATGCGACATGCCTGCTAACAGTAACGCTTGACGAATATGCGATTAGTGATCTTCGAGGGCGTTTAGTGGGCGCTTACTCAGCCCAGATGGTCAGCGCACTTGAGTACACATTCAGAACATCTGGCTTCGCCCGCTGGGTGGTGTCAATCCGTTTCGTCGACGTTGCTGACGTCCACCGAAACGCACCCGGCGGTCGGCACAGACAAGTGCGTGGTCAGATTTCAGGCTCGTGCTCCAACTCGAGCGACAGTTTTGGAGACAGCCTCTCCAACAGTAACTGATCGCGAAATGATCGATTTGCATCCATGGATGGCCCGACGCTGGTAGCCCTCAAGTCACACTTCTGCGGGTGCTGAGTCGAAAGTTGGTGCTCGCGAGCAAGCGGCGAGCAACTTCATACAGCTGTAGCAAGCGCTTATCATTATCATTACGGGAGCCTACACCATGTTGGCCGTCGAGATTAAGCTCATCAAAAGACAATTTTCCGACTTGGGCGTTTAGATCGCCAGTCAACACCACAGTATCTAAATAAATAAATAAATAAATAGTATATTCTCTGTGCTTCTTCTTTAACGAAGGAGCTCGTGTAGTTGCTGATAGAAATCATCTTTTACCGAATCAGTGCTACAGTTTGTAGGAGCGTAGGCCTCAATGACAAACAAGCACCGTTTGACCCCGCGCGACTTCGTAGCACGGAACGAACCAGCTAATCTAACGGCGCACATCCGACTGTTTACTGGGATCCAATCAATCAGGGCAGCTTCAGCCCGGGGACTCAAAACAATGCTAACGCTAGCTTGACCAGTATTTGAAGCTGCATCATTGCCAGACAGGCACAGTGAGAAGGTGCCGCCTGTGTCGCATGTGGGGATCGAAGGATAAGCACGGAGCTCGAATCTTACAGGCGGGTTTCCGATAAACAGCAAATATCGATCGATAGGATTTCTAGTGTGCGGGCATGTGCTGCCGGTTGGCCAGTCTGCAGCGAAGTGCCATCTTGTGGCAAGCCAGTATTATCGAGACGCTAGGACTCCAAAGGAAGACGGATGAACTGACGTTGTCTGCTTGGTTGAACATGGACTTGTCGACTGGATTGGAGCGAGGCCCGGCGACTGTGTGTGATATGAAATTAGAAGTCAAGCGACTATAGAAATAAGCTGGGGAAGGGCCAAGAATTGGGGGATTGAAAATGAGGAGAATAAAAGTAAAGTTGGAGCGGGACGATAAGGATGAAGAAGCGGAAGAAGTGGCATAGGGAGACGGGAAGGCCTGAGCAGTAGCATCCATACCCCTATCCACCCTGCTCGATGCAGCAGATAGGGCGCCCTTGATTATTCTCTGCGACGGCCAGAGCATCAAGAAATTGTTGTATTGTACTGTATTGTTCCCCTACAGAGGACAGATTCGTCTTTTAAAATTACTTTTACATGGACAACTTTGCTGCCCTTCATTGGCGTTCCAACAATTGATTACGGCGTTTTACATTTCTGCAAGAACATTTTAATGCTTCGCTAACCTGGAGCTTTTCTGATCGCATATCACGGGACCACTACTGCACATGAAGACAATTTCGCTTGACAGTAACTTGCCTGTAAAGGAACTCTGTTCTCCTTCTGTGGACAACCTGTGGTTTTGTGTGCCCGAACTCAGGGGTACGGCCCTATAACTCTCATAATTCTATCCGTGGGCTGAAAAGAATTAATGCAAATTTTCTATGGATTCCGCTTTTGCATGAGGTATCGCATTTTCGCCAGAGGTGGAATAAACTTAGCCACTAAGATCAACTGCGCTTAACACCTGACACATCCAATGTGCATACTTGGACACGAAGTCTTCACGCCAGGACCAGTATCCACAAAGGAGTGGCCGATGTATATTAATTCGAAATCCTTACTCGCGTGCACAACCCTTCACCGGACTTTGATGGACATTTCATTTTTTGACGCGTTTCAACGACTAATGTTGGACCTGGACTAAGCGATTCGGTTAGCCAACGCTGAGATTTGCAGACATACGACTGCCAATAGCCAAATGAACAATTGGTCTGTAAGTTAAATTGCAGTTATACATTACCATTCAAACGGACTGAGGGCAGTGTTCCAGGACGTGGTGTGTTTTCGGCCAGCAAATGTTCTCCCTATAAAAAGCCACAAATATCCGTTTATCAATACTGCGATGTGGCAGATTTGACTCGTCACCGAATAAAGTTACGGACCATAAACTCACACTGGCAAGTTAACCAGGGCGCCAGTTCACATCACTTCAATATATTTTGAATATGTACACCAAAAGTCACTTCCCTGTTTTTACCTTCAGTCTCCACTCTATTTGTTAAGCTTTTACACATGTTTGATCCCAACATTTCGCCACATCATTCCATTCCTGACCAGTGCATCCGCCATTTCGGTAGCTTCTATATTTTGTGCAAACAGTGTATTTCATGAAAAGCAACTTGCATGTTGCGAAGCAATCGCTGGTAAAGTCTCGCTCATGCCAGTTTTGGTGTGCCTCGAAGTATTCGATAGTAATTACTTTAATTATTTAATCATGTACGTTTAAAAAAGTTTCTACTCTCGCTGTTACAATTGCCATAAATGTCTGTACGTGTACACCGATCTGATCATTCCTCTATAGGCGTGCCTCTCATAGTCAAGCACAAAATATTTATTTATTTATGTGTAGATATATTCATGTTTCTGTACGCGAGCACCATATGCAGTAGTTATTTTGTACAATTCGCTAAACATTGACTGGCTACTGGATGATAGGGACAACAATCATAAATGACCGGCGTGCACCATAAACAAGCCACGGTAGGTCCATGCATCGCACTTCTCATTCTGGAATGTAATCAACCCGTTTTCTGCTGCCGCACTGACTCTACAGGACACAGTCACAGGCGTGCACGGCGAAACAAATGCTTTTGGTCTATGTGGATCTGCAACTTCAACATGCTATGAAGCTTTAAGCGTAAGTGCTCACGAAATGCGCAGCGAATGCCTTCATGCAATCCAAGGTGGACATAACGACCGCTTTTGACGGATAGTTTCGGGTATCGGCGAAGAATACGCATCAGAGCACGTGCAGTGATTGGTATTTTGGATGCAATGGATGAAGGTAGTGCAGCATGCTTTCGATTTGGACAACGTAAGGTTTCCCTGCAATGCGCGTTCCCGGCAGGCATACCCCGCTGTGGAAAACTGTTTCGTTGTCCGCGACTAGACGATGGTACGTGACGATGAACCTAACAATGCCTACGCGTGGACTACATTCGCGATCTGCCTCGTCAGTCAAGGGATGTCAGGCTGGCGAAGCTTGCACAAGCCAGCTGGCGAGTAAGTTGGCGTTTCTTAAGCAATTTTATTTGTCATTTCCGAGGAATTCTCTGTGCGGTACTGCAAATCTGATTAAGTGTAAAATGACGTTGCTAAAAAGCAGTAATGAAAGAATGATATAAACCTTGTGCTTGGTGACTGCTACGCAGTTTATTAAGAGGCAAAGCCTCACTCCGAACAATCAAACGAGGAATATTTTGCTTAGAGCGTCCAGCAATAGACCATAGGCGATTGGGGTCATACGGACGGACCAGATGCGTTTGTGAATGCAACACGAGGAGCAGAAATGACATGGGCAATACCATATAAGTTTTCTTGTTAACGTAGTTAATCAACTAGCTACCGCCCTAACGTATCTGCATTGTGTGTGCAAAATTTTCCACTGATTTTCGAAAAACATTACTAATTGTCACTTTAGTAATATTTTACAGATGAAAATATTACTTATCGACAGTACGGGGCACGTTGTGTTAGGAATGTCGAATGTCCGGTAGGGAGGTGGTGGGGCCTTTATCTACAACAATCGCTTGGTGCATTCAAGCAGATGCATCACCATCCTAAACAGTATCTCAGCCATTTGCACTGAGGCATCGCTGCCTTATAAACCTTATGACCTCCGGAAAGCACTATAATAAAAGAGAAAAAAGAGGCTTACCGGTAAAATTCAAGGTCCTAAACAAACATTCAGGGTCAAGGTGCCTACACCTTATCAAAAACATACAGTCAAGAAAGCCAGCTACCTTGCAAACATAGGGCGGTATCCGACAGGCAGCTTCCTTTGGGTTTTATTGCCACGCGTAATAAGCAACAGTTACCCAACAGATAAATCAACACAAAACCTACTTTAAACAGGCTGACTGAATACAAGATAGAAGTAGATGTGCCACTGGTGTCCTTGCCGGTCAGGTTTTGTAACGTCTTGTGCCAAGCGCAAGACGAGTCATGTGGAACCCAGGCTGCAGGGCGAGAAGGCCCGACGGCAACTATTTTGTTCGTCAGTAGCTTCTTCACGCTGCCAAGTCAAAGTTTGTCCACCCTGAGACTTGCGCTTCCCTACATAATAATAATAATACATGTATTTCTCGACTGCGGGAGAAGCTGACCCTGAGCTTGGGACACAGCATGAGTACAATAATGGTCATGCTAAAACATGAGAAATGTATTCTAAGGCCTGTAAATCAAAGCAGTTGAAGCATCTTTTGAACATTGTGTAACATCTTCAAAGGCCAAAGGTCATCTGCCCATCAACCCAGCTGAACGCGGATCGAAGTCCCAGCCAATAGGATTGCTCGTCTCCACGGAAAACCACGGCGATATAAAAACGCGCGCACACCACGCTCAGCGCACTCTCACCGAGGCTCCTCTACGCTACTCTTCGCTATTGCATGCCGCTCAACTACGCACTGATGATGTCACCTCGATTGGTGACGAAACGTTTGCAACAAAATTGCCAAGCTCAGCGAACAGTTCAACCGCCATCTGAACAACCTGAGCTACCCGTCTTCAATGCTATAGCCAACCAATTCGGGCGCACAACGCTACAACAAGCTCGTCGTTGGGAAACCTTTGCCTGCCGACAAGCTTGCACACGCGAACAGCTCTACTTCCTTCATGAATGCCTGAGAAGGAATGTGCTGCCAGCGAGTACAAACCACAGACCGGCGCTAAACCATCCAGCCGCCTGGAACTTAGCAAGACAATACGGAAGACGCATGGTCAACCTGATGATAACGGATGCCCACAACCGCCTACGCAAATATGAGAAAGTCATAATCGAAAATAGAACCAATTGCCTTAGTACTATTGACCCACAGCTACGAACAGCGCTGGAATCCGCAGTTGAACGTCGAGTTAAAAGCAAGAAGAACCGACGCAAGGCTGTATTGCACACAAAGTTAGACAAACTGACTAAGAGAAATGACGGCACTAGTAGTGAAGGATGGATCAAAAACCTTTCACGTCGCCACCTCACTGCAACTGAAGAGGATGTCTTGATCAAGGGGCTCAACTTCAACGTCAAAGATGCTTGCCCCAAAGACTACTTGGCTAGCTTAGAACACGCACTGAAATCAAATGGACTGTCAGAGGAGACCCAGCAACAGATACGGCAGACAGTTGTCCCAGTACTAACTCGGAATAAAGTCACGCAGACTCTAGCCAAGGAGGAATTGGATGCACTCAAACGTCTACAGAAAGACGAGAACATTGTGATCCTACCAGCGGACAAAGGGCGCATGACAGTGATAATGGACAAACCGGAGTATATTCACAAGGCCAAAGAACTGCTATCCGACACAACTACATATCGCCGGATCGATCAAGATCCAAGTTCAAAACTGGTCAACCAGATCAACGCAACGCTGAAGAAACTACAAACAAAGCACGAGCTCACCGCCACGGAGCGATGGAGAATGAAAGCTGATGATACAAACATCGCACTATTCTATGGACTACCAAAAGTACACAAGGATGGAGTCCCACTACGACCAATCGTCTCGCTCCCCGGAACCCCATCATATAAACTAGCAAAGGATTTGTGGAGGAGGTTGAAACATTTGATTGCTGGATCCGAACATAGCATCAACAATGCTGAACAATTCCTCAACAAAGTGCGGGGTGTCAGAATAGAAGATGACGAAATAATGCTTTCATTCGATGTCACCGCACTCTTCACTTCAATCGGTCACGAATTGGCCAAAGAAACCATGATGGAACTACTAGAGAATCAACTAAGCTCAACGACAACCATACGACCTGAAAGCTTTTGGGAACTCCTGAACCTCTGCATGACCACTTATTTCCGCTTTGATGGACAAGTGTACCAGCAACTGAGAGGAACCCCCATGGGATCCCCAATTTCGGGACTCATTGCAGAAGCCGTGATGCAGAAATTGGAGCGCATTGCACTGCCATCTATCAGCCCAAAACTCTGGATGCGGTACGTGGACGACACATTTGTCATCGTAAAACGGAACAGAGTACAGGCCACGCACGATTTGCTCAACAGCACATTCGAGGATATCAAATTTACGATTGAATTAGAGGAGGATAACAAGTTACCATTTTTGGATGTACTGGTCACTAGGAATACCGACGGATCTCTGCAAACGAGCGTATATCGGAAGAAAACACATACGGACCAGATATTAAACTATCACAGCAACCATCCGATGAATCACAAGAAGAGCTGCATTCAAACCCTGTTCAAAAGAGCGGAAACGCACTGCAGCACAGCCGAATCGCGGAAACAGGAAGAAAATCACTTATATCGAGTGTTTAGAAACAACGGTTATCCGAGAAATTTCATCAGAAGAAGCTTAAAGAAACGAACGCCTCAGCAACAGCAGCAGCAGTCATCTGAGCAAGCAAACAAACGGATAGTGCTCCCTTACATCAAGAACGTCTCCGAACTCACAGGAAGATTGCTGCAGTCACATGGCATCTCTGTTGCCAACAAACCAAGCGCCAACCTAAGGAAATTGATCTCAAGACCCAAAGAAAAGTCAATCAAGCCGACCAATGCAATGTCATCTACCAGATAAAATTGTAGGACTAGCTAATACTAGTCCGAGATGTTGCGCGAAAGTAAACGCGGATATCAGAAGGCAATGGGAGTCGGACACAGCGGATTGTATTCTATGGGCTACAATAGGAAGCGGACGGATGAAGCGAGGCGAGAGCGTACACGCGAGCGCAGGAATTTACAAGGCGGTCATGTGTCGAGCCGGTTGTAAGATTAAAACAAGAAGTAGTAATGTACAATCGGTCAAAAAGTAAATTGTACACGAAAGATAACAGCTATCTTTTTGGGCGCTACAAAATGCAGCGACTGCGATAAAAACTACGTCGGACAAACTGGAAGAAAGCTTTGTACACGAAGCACCGAACACAAGGCGGCCGTCAGAAGGCATGATCCGCATTTGTTGATTTCTGTGCATGAGGATCAAGAAGGCCATCATTTCGATCTGGAGAATGTAAAGATTGTAGCACATGGAAGTACGAAACATGCGTGGGTTTTTGGAAGCCTGGTACTCTACAACGAATCCAATCAACCGACACATCGAACTGGACGCAGTATACGCACCACTACTGGCTAGCCGAACAACCTCCTCGTGGTGCCAGCTGGGTGATTCGGGTTTACCCCCCTTCAGCAAATAGTTCGGCGGCAGTGTTCCAGGACGTGGTGGGTTTTCGCCTGGCAAGCGTTCTCCCTATAAAAAGCCACATATGTCCGTTTAACAACACTGTGACGTGGCGGTTGTGACTCGCCACTAACTAAAGTCACCAATTGCTTATCCGAACAATCTCTTCAAGTCCACAGATAGCAAGTACTGGCGACACCTTCAAACACATTCAAGCAAAAGGACAGGAGACATTTACCAATCCCATAAACAAAGCTAAACGCGCCTTCATGCAAATTTAAATACATTCATATATAAACATATGCAACAATCCCATTGTTCCATTGTACATTAACTGATCACATTTTGTGCTCTTAACATGATCATGCCTGCGCAGGCGTGCCTCGCTTAGTCGAGAATACACAATTTATTTATTTATTTATTTATAACTCGATCGATTGAATCCGATGGTACGTGTAACTAGACAACCAGAAGTGAGGCCAGACTCACTCACAGGAGCAAGCAGATAAAGACCACGAAATACAAGGGGTCAAGATCAAAGGTCATCTGCCCATCAACCCACCTAAACGCGGCTCGAGTTCCCAGCCAATAGGATTGCTCGTCTCCAAGGAAAACCACGGCGATATAAAAACGCGCGCAAACCACGCTCAGCGCACTCTCACTGAGGCTCCTCTACGCTACTCTTCGCCATTGTATGCCACTCAACTACGCATGATGATGTCACCTGGATTGACAACGAAACTTTTGCCACAAAATTGCCAAGCTTAGCGAACAGTTCAACCGCCAACATCTTTTCACTGGTTATGTATTTGTCGGTCCCCCTAGAAGAACCCATCTAGTGACTTACCGGATGGAAACCTGGTCACTATCGGGTTATTAGAAGCTCGGTTTCAACAGGAATGTCTAGAGTGACCAGCGAGTCGGTCGTACGCCGACTCACCGAGTGACCTTTTGCTTCCAGAGCAGCTCTAGTAGGTTAGCGCAGCTCATTGGCTCAGATTTGTGTCCAAATTCAGCAACCGCACATCAGGAGGAATAATAAATTGCTGCTTCAACGATTAGATGGAGGCTGGGATGCTGATGAGGTATGGAGTAGGTCAGTGGGGACGATTTTCGGTGCCTTCTAAGCTGGTCGTAAGCAAGAGAAGTGTTGGAAACATGTAGTGCACTGGAATCAGCGTAGTAATAAAGGCTAGCACGGCCATCGTAAGTGAGCTGTAGTCTCGAGACTGAAGCAACAACTTTTGTCCCAAATGCTGGCAGTCAGAACCTTTAAGTAATTGTCCACACCAGTAGCCCCAATGGTAGATGAAGGGGAATTCCATCAACCAAAGACTCGCTTTATCCGGTAGAGCGAACAACATGGTTTGAGCGATCGGAATTAGCAAGAGTCAGCTGAACGTAGAATTTTCCAGGCAAAGGGGTCCGGGAACTGAGAAAGCGCACTATACAACTTACAACTTTTCTGGTCAACCCGTGGACCAGTTACTCCGTGCGATTACCTAAGGATATGACCACAACTTTGAGGTGACACCAGTTTGTGTTACTCGCTTCTCCTTTGAGGTGTACGCTGGCAAAAATGTGCACGGAACTATTCAAAAGCTGGTCCAACACATGAAAAAAGCTTCGAAATTTAGCAAAGGGATGACTGAGGAAACATAATGAAGTAAGTAAACTCTGTTACAAATCGGTCAACAGGCAGCACTTGCCCGAACATTGGAGACCCGCTCGATCGATATCTGCTGCTTATCAGAGACTCGCCTGCAAGACTCGAGCACTGTGCTCACTCTGCGATCCCCTTCAGGGGACGCAAGCAGTATTTTCTCATTGCGCCTATCCGGTGACGATGTAGCTTCGAGCACCGGCCATGCCGGTGTTGGTATTGACCTGAGTCCCCGGGCTGAAGCTGCTCTGGTTGATTGGATTCCAATCAGTAGCCGGATGTGTGCGGTCCGATTGGCTGGCTCGTTCAAAGCTTCGAAGTCACGTGGGACCCACAGGTGTCTATTCATCATCGCTGCCTATGCGCCCACAAACTGTACCGATGAATCGGTAAAGAACGACTTCTACCGCCAACTGACCCAACTCCTTCGCCACAGACAAAGCACGGACACTGTTGTGCTGGCTGGGGATATGAACGCACAAGTTGGAAAGTTGTCCACTGATGAACTGCATCTGGGCGGTCAACACGGTGTAGGCTCCCGTAATGATAACGGTGAGCGGTTACTTCATTTGTGTGAAGATGCTCGCTTATTTCTTGCGAGCACTAATTTCTGACACAGCACTCGCCGAAGGGTGACTTGGCGCCCACCAACCTCGAACCAGCCTTGCACGCAGATCGATCACATTGCGATAAGTTACCGCTGGAGAGGCTGCATCCAGAATTGTCGCTCGATTTGGAGCACATGTGTGGACACCGATCATGCACTTGTATGTGCTGACATGCGGATGCGTTTTGGCGGACGCCCACGACGACGCTGTGAGCGTATTGACATCAGCCAACTGATAAAACCAGCTGTTCTGAATGCGTATCGAAGTACGCTAACAGGCGAGTTGAGCAAGCGCTCACAGGAGACAATTGATGGTCACTGGTCACATGTTCGCCAGACCTTACTAGCAGCAGGCAAATCCTCATGTGATATGTCTCATAAACAACATGGACATTGGGTCGCTTCACAGTCTCTGGAACTTATAGATGCTCGCCGGCAAATCCCGGCTGGAAGCGAGCACAATGAAACACGCAAAGAGCTCCGGGCAAAACTCCGTGCTAGCCTGAAGAGAGACCGCGAAGCTTGGTGGTCTCATCGTGCGTCAGAGATGGAAGTGGCCGCTGCCCTTGGCAACCATCGTAAGTTATTCCGTCTGATACGGGAAACGGGCAGCAGGAGACCGGGTGTTAGTGAAACTATACGTGACGAGAGTGGACAGCCTATCCACAATTTGTCAAAACGTCTGGAGCGTTGGGCTGAGCATTTTGAAAAGCAATTTAGTCGGCAAGAATTGTTCGATTCGCCGGTCACTGATCGCCCCGCTCCGTGGGCTGTCCCTTTGGATCCACCCTCTCGCTCAGAAGTCGAACGTGAGATCGGACTGTTGAAGTTGAACAAAGCCGCGGGACCAGATGATCTTCCTCCAGCTCTCTTCAAATTTGGAGGCTCTGCTCTTGTTGATGCTTTGCATGAATTACTAGTGAAACTGTGGGAGCAGGAAACTGTCCCAACCGATTGGAGCCGCTCCGTTATTGTTCCCATCTTCAAAGGCGGCTCGCGCTCGGAATGCGGCAACCATAGAGGAATCAGTCTGATCTACATCGCCTCCAAATTACTCGCGTCCATACTTCTCCACAGACTGACTGGCGCTCGTGAAAGCCAAATTCGTGAGGAGCAAGCCGGGTTTCGTCGGGGTCGTGGCTGCATCGACCACATCTTCACCTTGCGTCAGTTGTTGGAGCACCGTCACACATATTGGCGGCCCACCGTAGTCGTGTTCCTCGACATCAAAGGTGCCTTCGATTCGGTTGGTCGATGTGCCCTTTGGAATTGTCTACTCAGGAAAGGTGTGCCCGAGAAATATGTAAATATTATCCAAGCATTATATGCGCGTAGCACGGGCAGAGTAAGGGCTTACAGCAGGCTGTCGCCACCCTTCAATATCTCTAGCGGTGTGAGACAAGGATGCCCGCTGTCACCTTTCCCATTCAACTTCGCTATTGACGAAGTCATGGAGATTGCATTTACAGGACATGACTTGGAAGGTGTGGAGCTACTCCCAGGAGAACGACTCCTTGACTTACAGTATGCAGACGACATTGCCCTCATCTGTGACAGCTCCCAGACGTGTCAAGCCGCGCTGGACAGATTAGCACTGGCTGTCAGTCGCTTCGGGCTTTGCTTTGCACCACCGAAGTGCAAAGCGTTCCTCCAGGATTGGCAGGGTTCGCCCCCTGTGCTGACCCTTGGTGGGGATCAGCTAGAAGTCGTTCAGAAATTCAATTACCTGGGAAGTTGTATCAGCGCCCTTGGGATCGAAGACGAGCTCACGAACCGCATAGCGAAAGCTCGAAGTGCTTTTGCTAACCTTCGCCACCTATGGCGACGGCGCGACATTACTCTCGCCCTGAAGGGTAGAGTGTACAATGCAGCGGTACGTTCGACCTTACTGTACGGTTGCGAAACCTGGCCCCTAAGATCGGCGGACATGAAGAGGCTACTTACGTTCGACCATCGGTGCCTTCGCAGTTTGGCTCACATCTGGTGGGAACACCGCGTGAGTAACGGGCGTGTTCGACACCTTGTTTACGGCCTAGGAAAAGGGAATGAAGCGCTCAGCACCGTCATATCACTCACCAGGCTCCGATGGCTGGGCCACGTGTTGCGCATGCCAGCCCACCGACTCCCTCGACGTGCGTTATTTGCTCACCGGGGATGTGGGTGGAAGAAGAGGAGAGGTGGCCAAGCGATGACGTGGTCCAGAGGAATGAGGGCCCTCACTTCGGATTTGGCCTCAGTTGGAGCTTCACGGCTCCCTGGTTGGGGTCCAAAAGACGGTGAACACGTTTGGCTGGATACACTTGCTGATATGGCAAGGAGCCGACCTCAGTGGCGTTCCTGCTGTGAGTTTCTTTGTCCCTCCCCATCCCTTTAGCCTCCCCCTCCACCTACGATCTTATCTCATAGCGTAAAACATAATAATTTTTCTTTTTGCCTAGTAGCCGGCTGGTAGCTTACCGGAACGATGCGTATCCGTTGCTGGTAGCTCAGCTGGCATTCAACTGTCGTATTTATTTTTCCTTTATGTATTGTATGTATGTATGTATTTCCTTTACGTATTGCGGTACAATAGCGGAGGTGTTTTACCATCTCTAGATGACATGTATAATGATGATGATGATGATGAAGTAAACTCTGTTCCTCCTTATTTTTCTGTACGTTGATGCTTATTCCGCCAGGGGAGTAATTCGAACAAGACGTTTGTTCGAAAGGCATATGAGGTCTGTAATAGTTAAAACATTTTCCGGATCGGAACTTTCCTGAATCTTTATCTGTCAAAGTTAATATGAATGAAGTGAAGCCAACATCGGAAACGCATTCTGGATCTGTGACAGCCTTCGGACCGACAGAAGTAAACAACGCCTTTGGGTAACGCAAAATCAGCATGCTACGTAGATGGCAAACAGAGGAGCAAAAACGGTTCAGGAACTGAATTCGTACGAACTCGATAGCTCGTACACCCGACTATCGCCAAACAATCACACACTCGTGCACAAAACATGCAAGGCAATAATAAAGTTACTCAGAGACATCACCGGTGCAGTTACAATATCAGCTCGAGAGAAGGGATACTGTGTGCAGACAAACGCATGCGCTACTATAAACTGCAGAGAACCCCGAACGAAACCCGATTCTTCTTGTTAAGCGGTGACAAAACACACGTAGCACATGCGCAAGCGGACATAAGTTATTCAATGCTGTCCGTAATTCTGAGGAACTAGCGTTGGTATCGTTGCCTACTACTAGGCTAGGCACCTCATCGTTGCTGAAAAGCTGGTGCCACCAGAAATCTGCGATGTTTCGCAGACAACAATGAGCGTAAACCTGAAAGCTGGTCAGCTCAAAGAGGGCTAAAGCTTAATTCCATAGCGTAGAACAGCCCTCGATGTACCTTGAGCACACGGCCTTTCAGGCAGTGGGAAAATCCTTTATATTGCCAAAGTTTCCACAGCTTCAAAAAGAGGATTCTAGCTTTTGCAGTACGTGAACTGACTTCAGTTACGCATACAGCTGCCATTGCAGGTGAAAGGAATAACTGCCTCGAGTTCCTCGCCATCAAGGATCAACGGGTCATCAAGTAACTAATGATCCCGTAAGGGCAAATTGCACTTTAAAAGCGAGAAGCGTATACCAACTAATGGGACCACTCTAAGGGTTGCTTGCGCCGCCCCAACATCGTTAAAAAGCATGACAAAATCGTCCGCATAAGCTGGAGCAACTGGCTTTTTACCAGGTAGCATCTCATAGCGTGCATCTTGAGTCTCCGCATTGCAATATTCCATGGTGCAGTTCACTACGGTTACACAAAAATAAGGAAATTGGACAAACGTTACAAATGCCACTTGTTATCGGAAAGCTATCCTATAGATCACCGTAGATTCTGGCGTGATAAGTCGTGTTCCGGTAAAGAGCAGGCACAATGTTCACATACTTCATGGGGACAGCTTTCCGTGTATGGTATTTGCACCCACTGGATCGATCAACTGATTCAAACATACTAGTGAAGTTTCGGGATGCATCAATTGTCGGTCTGCCATGTGCGTGGTGATGCCCTAGCACCGGCTGCATCGTGCATATATGGTGTATATAGCTACATCATGGTCAGAACCATGCCTGCTCTTCCCTGATCCGGGACTCCCATTCCACAGTTAGGCCTCGAACGAGAATTGAAGATAGTTATTTTGTCACCGCCAGCTTTAGGTTAATATCCCTGTGGTTATCACAGTCGGTGCATGTACACTTACCATAGCTTGTCACTATAATCGATTCACTCCAGTGAGCCGGGATGGTCTTATTCCTTCCAGACCTGTTCGTACAAGGAGGCAAGTTTGCAGGTGGGGAAATTCTGGCCAGCAACACGGAAAGGTCTACAGACTGTGATTACGTTTCGGATCCCTGCCCTGACGGCCTCTAAACTAACTGGTCACGGCTCAGTTGGCAGCATCTGAATAGAAAGAGGTCCCGAAGCAGGGGGCCAAAGTAACTGATTTCGTAAATGCTCCACCCCACCAGCCAGACGGCGCACGTTATTGTAAATCCGTGCACCCGCGCAGCCTCTGGTTTTCTCAACGACATCTGGTTTCCCGGGACCAATGGCGTGGATCAGCTGGAAGAGCCCGCGATAATCGCTTAATGCTCCTTCCTCCACCATTTCTTGAACCCAGCTAATTCACCAGACATCTTGTCAGTGCGTAGGCCGTACTTCAGTTCGCGCCTAAGATGCCACCATGTAACACTGTGCTCAAACCTAGCTGGGTCGTTTCTTCTGGGTCATACCAGAATCACCAACCTCTCGGATAGGCGGTGACTGATGCGATGAGGACTGGTGATACTACATACGGATACTACTGCCTCGCGCATGATGCACGAGATTTTATTCCAATGTAGCTTAGTGTCATTAGGACAAGTGAGTGCAAGTTGGGTACTTATTGTAACCTGATAGGCTTGAGTGATTGGAAGCTGAGATAATTTCTCAGTTGCCAATGAGGGGAGATACAAGGTGCGCCTGCAGGTAAAGTTTATAAAGTACCGACAGCGTAACACGGTATGATCAGATTTGAGTGGCAATCCAGATGGAATCAAGCTGCCTGTTACTTATAGCAAAGTGATCCATTTGGGTCCGTCGCGGGCCAGCTACAGGAAGACGCCAAGTGGCATTTTGGCGCCCATTGTCTAAAAGCGGTCCTACTAAGAAAAACTGTTGCTCCGTACGCAGTTGCAAAAGTCACTCACCCTTGTCCGTCAGTTCGGAGTTAAGCCCACACTTTCCACCTACCTGAGCTTTCGAAGAGCCCAAGCGACCTACGTGCTCCTCCATATCCTCTGCAAGAACTATCATATCTGAACTGGTAAGACTGTATAGTAGCGTGTTCAGCATTGGAAATGCAGTCGGTAGGAGCGTAGGCAGAAACCACAAACAAAGCGTATTTTCCTGCTTCGTGAATCAACCTTAGTTGATGTTGTCAAACGCGCTGCACACCAATGTCTGCTTATGAAAACCAAAGCAACCAAACATGACCCCGCTTTGTAACTGAGAACGATGCCTACCCCAGCTTGGTCCATGAGTGTCGTATCAGCGTCGCCGCTTGCGTGTAATCACTACCGAGAAAACAAGCCGGGCGCAATCAATTCAAAAAATGGGGAGGGTCATTGACCGTTGTTACGGATACGCAATGTACGTCAATACTCAGCGTGTGCAACGTCCGTGATTACGAAGGTAGTTGACCAATATAAATAGATAAACAAATGTTTACTTCCCGACAGTGCTGGATACGCCTAAAAAGGCAGGATCATTGTAATACAGACGCGTATGATCAATAATTGAACACAAATGTTACATTGTACTCAGTACATACTGGAGCTATGTGGTATGTATGTACGTGCTTGAGTGAGTAATCAGGTGTGAATTTGCTACTGGTATACAGAAGTTGTGGTTGTGTACGGTGATTTCGCCAACGTAGAAAGGGATCAACTAATATCTTCGAATTGGCGGACTTCTTTGAATTGGATGAGATCCTCCGGGAAGACGGAAGGCAGTGGCTTTATTTATTGGTGAGTCATATCCGCCACGTCAAAGCGTTATAAAACAGGCATTTGTAGCTTTTTCTAGGGAGGATGCTTGTTAGGCGAAAACTCATCACGCCTTAGAACACTGCGGTGTGTGCGTTCAACACAGTCAGTGAAACGGGATAGCGTGGCGTTAGGATGGACTGTATCCGATAGGCGGGAAGGTAGCTGAGACGGTGCGACTCCGGTGGCATTACATCTGCTATTACATAAGCGAGGAATTATAAAAGGATGGTTGGTACTGTGGGCTGCGCTTTTATGCAGCTTAAATAAGCGGCAAGGAAAGGAGGTGCCAGCAGTAGTAGGTTTTCGTTCATCCGCTCTGCAGTATGTAGCGAATAAGGCGACCCTTGAAAAGCTGCGCGAAGGCCTGTGCATTATGTGCTTGAAGTTCAAATACTTAGGCATGGTTGTAAGTGAGCTGAGCTACTGCCAGGGCGCTCAGGCCTAGACAGAAGGACGATTAGGAGCTTCAACAAAAGCCTTTGGCCCAAAAGCCTATCAGCAGGGCAGCGGGGAGTTGCCAATGATCTAGCTGTACAGCAATAGACGCCATCTCGTTTCAAACCCTCAACTTGGAGGACTATGAAATTGAGTACTCCTGATCTCTAATCGCTGAACAAAATGGTAGGGGTAGGTCGCAAGGAGACCGGAGACAACACGCAGTACAGAACAATGGATCAAAGAGGTGCGCAGATAATGTTCCGGTCCAGTCTTGTTACAAGGGATCTTTCTTTCTGTTCATCATCTCTTAACTACAATGCAAGCCGAGGTGTTCGGGTGGATACCGGTCCATAAATATATATATATATATATATATATATATATATATGTATATATATATATATGTATATGTATATATATATATTTATGGTTGGCGGCATCCGGTTTCGAATTTGCCTGTCACTGTGGCCAGCCACAGAACGCCTGCGCCTACAGAGGGATCATGGGTGGCTTGCGCTGCACCACCCACAGCTCCAACCACCCACCCCATATCCAGTGTAAACCCGAAGGAATAACACCGGGAGGCATGTGGATGGGAGTCACGTCTCATCAACGGAGCCGGCCCACACTCCTTCACAGGTAAACACAAGCACGCTGTATTTGGGGAAGCAAGCGCGCACAAGGCGCTGGCTGGACCGTAATCCGCTCCACACTGAGTGCATGGAACCGCCCTTCCATCCTAACACGGCCACAAGGACCGTGCACCCCGGCCAAGCCAGCAACGACCAACAGTCTCCCAGAGCCAGTATAGACGAGGTGGTGGGTAATAGACAGGTAGGCACCTTGTCAACCTGCACGTCAAGCGCAGCCACATCGGGGATATCAAGCAACAGCCAATCACTTGAGAGAAATATAAAAAGCAAATAAATGGAGTAGTGCATAAGCAAACGGTGACATAAATCCTAAATTAATGAGCATGTGAAATAAGTTGTTTACAATAGAATCCGAGATAAGTTCACGAGGTCAGAAAGTACATTTTACGGAAATGCCGCAAACACGTAAATGTTATCGAAATTAACTACCATTGGCTTAAGCGACGTGTGCAAGTTTATAGAAGGGAGTATAGGTAGGCATTTATATGAGAAAGAAAAGCATTAGTACAAACTTGAAAACCCACCACCTGAAATAAATAGACTTAGCATGCAAGCACGCGGTTAGTAAATTGAATGCAGCGTACCTACCAACGCTGCGCCGGTTCTGCCTACGTTCTCTGCAGGGCCCGTCGTCCCTTCGGTAGTGGTCCAGAGTGGTCTCGCTCATGGCTCACTGGACGTGTCTAACTCAGGCATTCGCGACCACATGTGCTACAGCACCATGCGCTTGATGTCGATGGAGTACAACCCATGGGTGCTTGTCGCTTCCGCACTTGCCGCTTCTTCTCTGCATGCATGAGGGCTTTCTCCTGCACCTCGGCAACTGCCTTCGTGATCAGATCGCGCCATGCAAGGCGATCAACCGTCTTCGATTCCCATAACCTGCAATGAAGATTGGAACGTGAGAGGCTCACTTTGGTCAAATCCTGGTAACGTAATTTTGGTTCCCCGCATGCCGATTCCCAATAAACACTGCATGGCAGTGGAGGATGCGTCGGGCTATATCGCATTTAGCTAACAATTCACGATAGTCAGATACCGTCCTCCATGGCGCAGTTGCATAAGCTGCGGGCTAGTTGGCAAGAGCCACTAGCAGTCATGGGTTCGATCCTCCACAGAGGACCGAAGGATGCGCACCACTGATGAGCCCCAATAGGGCGAAACGGCCGTCTGGTGCTTTTCCGGACAGCTGGTCGACATATCTGAATTGTCGGCTGATTGCGATGAACAAAAATACTTACCATATAAGAGTTGTTTCGTTATCCGCGTCGAATCCATACGGCTCACACGACCGAGCCACCTCAGGTGTCTCAGCAATAGTGTGCAGTCCACTGCATTTATCCCACTTTGTCGCAACACTTCAGTGTGAGTAGCTCTGTCGCCCCAACTGATGCGCAAAATCCGTCGCAAACACTGCTAAAGGAACCGCTCGAGATATCACATATCTCGTAGGTACATCGTCCATGTTTGACTACCGTATAGAAGAACAGACAGCACCATGGCCTTGTACACCATCAGCTTCGTGCCAATAGTAAGCTGATGGTTGTTCCACACTCGGCACTCAAGCGTTCCGAATGCCGCCGCTGCCTTCGACACGCGGACACGAAGCACACTGTGTATCTGCTGATCAGTCGACTTCACACTCCCAAGGTAGCAGAAGCGGGAGGCGGTTTCCAATACTTCCGCACCAATGCTGATTTGCGGCAATATTGAAGATTGCACCCGCGGCGAAGGCTGAAAGAGAGAGAGTGTTTGGCTTGTGTCGATGGTGAGCCCGAATTTGACAGTTGTCGAAGCCAGAGCACAAATCATGTGCTGCAAATCATCCGCGCTGTGTGAAAGCAACGCACAGTCGTCAGCAAACAGCAACATACGGATAGTTGTCTCACAGACTAGGGTTCTCGCACCGAAACGACGGATTTTCAGAAACCCACCATCAATACCGTGCTCCACACGAACACCGTAAGCACAAGCGGCATCAAAAGCACAGGACAACATTGCATGAATATATATATATATATATATATATATATATATATATATATATATATATATATATATATATATATATATATATATATATAGCAAACAGGGCAGGAGCTAATACACAGCCATGCTTCACACTAGAGACAACTGCAAAGCCACCTGAGGTCTGTCCACTTAGCTGCACCCTCGCCCGCATACCACTGTGCGGACATTCAATAAAACTTAAAAACTAAGCGGGCAACCAAACTTACCCAAGACCAGTCACAATGCCTCGCGGTTCACTGTATCAAAGGCCTTGGTGAAATCAATAAAAAGCGAGTACAATTGCTGGTGTCGTTCGCTGCACTTCTCCTGCAACTGACGAGCAGCAAACACCACATCTGTAGTGTTGCGACCCGCTACGTTAGATTCCGGAACCTGACTGACGAGGCCGTTGAGCAGGATTCGGGCAATCACCTTGCCCACACAACTCAGCAAGTTGATGCCACGATAATTCGTGCAACATTGGTTGCTCCCTTTACCCTTGTACAGTGATAGCACAAGGGTATCCTTCAGCTCAGAAGACACCTCCTTCTCAATCCATACACGTTGCACCAAGTGGTGCAGCGCAGTCAACAGCGCGGATTCGCCGTGTTTCAATACTTCAAGAGGGATCCCGTTGGCCTCAGCCCACTTGCCGTTTCGCAGCTGAGCAAGTGCTCGCAGTGTCTCATCCAGTCTCAGCGTGTCCGCCAGACTCGTCTTCACATCGTTCTGCTCGAGGCCGTTAAATGTAGGCTAGTCGACCTCTGAACGGTTGTTCAAGAGACAGTCAAAGCGTATTCGCCAGATCTGCATTATGTCTATAGTCTGTGTGCATGTAGCGCCTGAACTACCATCGACCAGCGTCCTCAGCGGCTCCAATCAAAGTCCATACACCGCCTTCAAGGAGTCAAAGAACTCCTTGTGTTGGCGGCGTTCGGCGTAGCATACCATCTGTTTTGCCTTTTCCTTGCACCATGCTATTATAATGCGACGGAGCCCTCGGGTCGGTCGCCACCGAATTTTGCGAAGCTGGCTACTCTTCCCAGAGTCACTGGAGTCTGCGACATCAGCAGCAAATGCTGCATTCTTCCCCGACCCCAATGCGCCAATCGTCGCATTGCTGTCATCAAAATAATCAGGCCGCTTACAGTTTGCCCGCCCGATGGTCTCCTCGGCAACAGCTGTCACCTGGTCGCGAATGTGGTGCCAAAGGTCGCCCACTGTGACTATGCAGTCCACATCACATAGGCGTGTAACCATCGCCTTCTCCAGCTCAGTACGTTTCGCCACAGTACCGAGGGAGAGAATGTTAAATTTACCCCGATTCACGGCGGGAGTGCAATACATAGATTTACGAAAATATATGTACAGTTTGGTCCGCACCAACTTGTGATCAGTGCCACACTCAGCTCCACGTATTACACGTGTCGTGCGCACTTCACGCATATCACGCTGACGTACGATGACATAGTCGAGCAGGTGAGCGTGACCACTCCGTGGGTGTCTCCAAGTTGCTACGTCACTCGCACCCAGTGCAAACCAAGTGTTCGTGATCGTCAGGTCGTGAGTGGCACACAGTGAGAGTAGCCTGTCACCGTTCGCATTCGCTGAACCAATGCCCTACGAACCGATAACACCTGTCCACATATATGCCTCACGTCCAACGCGCGCGTTGAAATTACCCAGCAGAAATAGTCGGTCACTCTTCGGCGCAGACCGTATCACGGAGGATAGCTGAGTGTAGGATTGATCCCGAATGTCAGCAGGATAACACATGGTCGCACCGTACGTGCATATAAAAGTGGCAAACTTTCCTCTTTCGAGTCCTAGTCGAACAGTCATCATTCGCGCGCTGATGCCCGTTGGTTCTCCCACCAGCAGGCCATGAAGACGATCGGATATTGCAAATCCGACTCCATGTCCACGTGGTGCTGAGGCGGCGTTGCCCACCCAGAAAATGTGTAGCCATCACGTGCTTCATGCAGCTTGCTATGCTCCGCGAGTCATTTCACTGAGTGCCGCAATATCGATGTGGTAACGCCCCAGCTCCATCGCGACCAATGTAGTGCGTCGCTCGGGGCGCTCGCTGGAGTTCCGGTTTAGTAGTGTGCGCACGTTCGGCACCCGATGCTGAGCGCTTTGCGCGCAGACGTACGATTGCATTGCTGTGCATTCGCACCCGAGGTGGTCGTTGTACTTCGGTGGTTTGCTTGAGGGACTTCACCCGGAGCCTTCGGCTCAATAGCTTGACCCAAAAGGCAGTGGGGAGCAGATCGAGCTCGGGAATGTGATTGCACAGACAGATTTGGATCTGCTTGACGGCCGTCACACGCAGCTTTGGAGGTACTGGAACGATTCATATATGTTTTGCGACCGTAGTAGGATACATCTGCGACCATGGCCAGTCGCGGGTGGGTTTTGGCGGGTTGCACCAATTTGACCAGGGGCTGCATGGCTTGTGGCGGGCAGTAGCAATCCATTGGACACCCGGAGTGCTCTCCCACCGTCAGAGACAATGCGCGGCGCTCGCGCTCTACGCAAATCGAGCTGTGAGCTTATAACTCGTACGCCCGTTGTCTCCCATGGCTCAGTTTTACGGGAAGAGTGCCATCGACCACTTCCTATCCTCCCAAGTGGATGGACTGGGATACTGGCAGGGCGCCCACACCTGGCAGGAGAACGACTTGAGTCCTCCGCCAAAGCCTTCGATTAAATGAACACCCGAAAGGCAGCGAGTCTAGCACATGGTCAGTTAACTGACTCATGCAGATTGGTGTGCTGGAGCTTAGCAGGGAGAAAGGCGTAACCCAACTCCCACTCAGCGGTCGCGAAGAGGAGGCGCCCAGGACATGAGCAAATGGCGCAACATTAGCAGCAGTGAGTTGGTCATCTGTCACGATCTAGCCACCACCAGCATCAGCGCACCATAGTCTGTCCTGCCTATATATATATATATATATATATATATATATATATATATATATATATATATATATATGCCAGCTGTCCGAAAACGGATGCCGAATTTTGCGAAGTGCTTATAGCAGTTACCATAGAAAACGTGGACCGTTCTCTGTGTAGTTTGTTGGGTGGCGCCTGGTATACTACTCAGTAAGCCAGGACACGTACGATTGTGTCAAATCCGAAAGAGTATAAAAGTAGGAGGCAACTGAACCCATGGTGCATAGTGCAGGTTACAAAGATAGGAAGTGAAGCAACAATGGCGAGATCAGGTGTAGCATGGTACTCACCAAAGCTTTTTGTGAAAATAGAAGTACCGTGCGTAAAACAGCTGGACGTACTAAAGGCTAAAACAACGGTGAAATCTAATGCAAACTATTGAAAGAGTGTGATTTATGGTGCACTACAATCTTCGCCGAGAACTACAACAAATTTGATACAGCTTTCTCTCACTACTTTCAAGTTACGATTCATCGTACATTTTCCCAGCTGGTGTCGCTAATGCTATGAGGTATTTCATTTTTATGTGAGCTGGTGCCGATTTGCATTTCTGATCATTCAAAAATCATGATATTGCATGTCATCCACACCAAAACAAACCACCAAGATATCCGTTGTTGCAATGACCGAAGGTTCGGGTGGAGGCAGTCCTCTTCACATAATGTCGACCGACTTCGTGGAATAGTTGCATTCTCAGAATTTAGCTTATTATTACCATGACTTATACAATTATTATGACAATATGAAATGTTATCAAAATTTCGGTCTTAATACCTGCCGTCTTTGGGAAAGTCTACCTAGGCGATGACACGCTCTCTTCTCAGCACCTGAAGCGGCTGCGCTGACTTAATGAGGATGTCTTCGAAGAAAAAGATGGCACATAAGGGGCTTTCTCACTGTTGCTATGCGAATGTAGAGGAATTGATCCAGGATCTCTGCGACTGCGTTACCGCTATACCCGATAGACTTTGTTTGCCAATATTCCGGGGTCTTTAGACTCATCGCCTCCTATCGAAAGTATGACTGTGGATAAATTACTAACGCACCTACGTTCCTGTGAACCTAGTACTCTGGACGAACTAACTCTTATCGTAGTCAAAGAAACGTTAAACTTTAGGAAACGTCCTTTATGCCTGCATACACAGCGTGTATGCAGCAACACAAAGTAAGTGACTGCTGTAGAAGTGTCAGTATCACGTGAGTGTCAAAAAAGGGTACAATAAATATCAACCTATCGCTTCGCCTTCCGTTGATTTGAAACTTTTGAAGAAAAGCATTCTTGAAATGAGGCTGCCCAAACGCTCGAATTGGCTCCTTCAATTTAGTGCAGTTCGAGGTCCACCATAGTGGCAGTGGCCTGCCTTTTATCTTCCGTACTATCAGCACTTGTCATCATCATCATCATCATCAGCATCATCATACACGTTAGCTAGCGGTGGGAAACACCTCAGCTACTGTGCCGCAATACATAGAAAAAAAGGAGAAAAAAAAGCAACTGGTGCAAGCTGGCTGAGCTACCGGTAACGGATGGGCATCGTTCCGGCAAGCTACCAGCCGGCTGCTGTGCACCCAAAAAAATTACTATGCAAAATTATATAAGGCTAAATAATGAGATCGTGGTTGGAGGGGGAGGCTAAGAGGGATGGGGTGGGACAAAGAAACTCACAGCACGAACGCCAGTGAGGTCGACTCCTAGTCATATCAGCAAGTGTGTCCAACCAAACGTGTTCATCGTCTTTCGGACCACAACCAGGGAGCCGAGATGCTCCAACCGAGACCAGCTCAGAAGTGAGGACCTTCATTCCTCTCGACCAAGTCATCCTTGGCCACCTTTCCTCCTCTTCCATCCACACCCCTGGCGCGCAAACAACACACGTAGCGGAAGTCGGTGGGCTAGCACGCGTAACACGTGGCCGAGCCATCGGAGCCTGATGCGTGAAATAACGGTGCTGAGCGGTTCAGTTCCTTTTCCTGTGCCATAAACAAGGCGTCGAACACGCTCGTAGCTCACGCGGTGTTCCCAGCAGATGTGAGCTAAATTACGAAGGCACCGGTGGTCGAACGTAACTAGCCTCTTCAGGTCCGCTGCTTTAAGCGGCCAAGTTCCACAACCGTACAGTAGGATCGAACGTACTGCTGCATTGTACACTCTACCCTCCAGGGTGAGAGTGATGTCGCGCCGGCGCCATAAGTGGCGAAGGTTAGCAAAAGCGCCCTGAGCTTTTGCTATACGATTCGTGATTTTATCTTCAATCCCACGAACGCTGATACAACTTCCCAGGTAGTTGAATTTTTGGACGACTTCTAGCTGATCCCCACCAAGGGTCAGCGTAAGAGGCGGTCCAGACCAACCTTGGACACAAGCTTTGCACTTCGAGAGTGCGAAGCAAAGCCCGAAGTGACGGATAGCTAGTGCCAATCTGTCCAGTGCCGCTTGGCACGTTTGTGAGCTGTCACAGATCAGGGCAATATCATCAGCATACTCTAAATCAAGAAGTCGTTCTCCTGGGAGTAGCTCCACACCTTCTAAGTCGTGTCCTGTGAACGCGATTTCCATGACTTCGTCAACAGCGAAGTTGAAGAGGAAAGGTTACAGCGGGCATCCTTGTCTCACGCCGCCGGAGATATTAAAGGGCGACGACAACTTGCCGTAAGCCCTCACTCTGCCCGAGCTACGCGCATATAATGCTCGGATAATATTCACATATCTCTCACGTACACCTTTTCTGAGTAGACAGTCCCAAAGTGCATGTCTATCCACCGAATCGAATGCACCTTTGATATCGAGGAACACGACAACGGTGGGCCGCCAATATATGTGACGGTGCCCCAACAACTGACGCAAAGCGAAGATGTGATCAATGCAGTCACGACCACGACGAAATCCAGCTTGCTCTTCGCGAATCTGGCTTTCACGAGTGCCAGTCAGTCTGTGAAGGATGACAGAGGCAAGCATTTTGGAGGTGATGGAGATCAGACTGATTCCTCTATGGGTGCCGCATTCCGATTGTGAGCCTCCTTTGAAAATTGGGACTATGATGGAGCGGCTCCAATCGGTTGGGACAGTTTCCTGCTCCCACAGTTTCACTAGTAACTCGTGTAAATCATCCACAAGAGCAGATCCCCCGAATTTGAAGAGGGCTGGAGGAAGATCATCAGGTCCCGCGGCTTTATTTAACTTCAACAGTTTGATCTCATGTTCGACTTCTGAGCGAGAGGGTGGATCCAAAGGAACAGCCCACGGAGCAGGGCAATCACTGGTCGGCGAGAAATCTAACAATTCCGACCGATTAAATTGCCTGTCAAAGTGCTCAGCCCGACGTTCCAGACGTTTTGATAAGTTGTGGATACGCTGTCCACTCTCGTCACGTATAGTTTCACTAACACCAGGTATCCTGCTGCCCGTTTCCCGTATCAGACGGAATAACTCACGACGATTACCAAGGGCAGAGGCCATTTCCTTCTCTGTTGCACGACGAGACCACCAGGATTCATGGTCTCTCTTCAGGATAGCACGGAGTTTCGCCCGGAGCTCTTTGCGAGTTTCATTGTGTTCGCTTCCAGCCGGAATATGCCGACGAGCATCTATAAGTTCCAGAGACTGTGAAGAGACCCAATGTTCATGTTGGTGATTTGACATACCACATGAAGATTTGCCTGCTGCTAGTAAGGCCTGTTGCATATGAGATCCAGTGAGCGTTTATCCAACTCGCATGACAGCGTAATTTGATAGGCGTTCAGAACAGCTGGTTTCGCCAGTTGGCTGGTGTCTATGCGCTCACAACATCGTCGTGGGCGTCCGCCAAATCGCATCCGCAGGTCAGCACACACACAAGTGCATGATCGGTGTCAACACCTGTGCTCCAAATCGAGCGACACTTTTGGATGCAGCCTCTCTAGCGGTAACTGATAGCAATGTGATCGATTTGCGTCCATAGCTGGTTCGAGGCTGGTGGGCGCCAAGTCACCCTCCGGCGGGTGCTGTGTCGGAAATTAGTGCTCGCAAGAAATAAGCAAGCATCCTCACACAAATGAAGTAACCGCTCACCGTTATCATTACGGGAGCCTATACCATGTTGGCCGCCCAGATGCAGCTCATCTGTGGATAATTTTCCAACTTGAGCGTTCAGATCCCCAGCCAGCACTACAGTGTCCGAGCTTCTTCTGTGGCGAAGGAGCTCGTTCAGTTGGCGATAGAAGTCGTCTTTTACCGAGTCATCGCTACAGTTTGTCGGTGCATAGGCAGCGATAACGAATAGACACCTGTTAGTCCCACGCGACTTCGAAGTTTTGAACGAGCCAGCCAATCGGACCGCACACATCCGGCTACTGATTGGAACCCAATCAACCAGAGTAGCTTCAGCCAGGGGACCCAGAGCAATACCAACACCGGCTTGGCCGGTGCTCGAAGCTGCATTGGCACCGGATAGGCGCAATGAGAAAGTGCTGCTAGTGTCACCTGGAGGAGATCGCCGAGTGAGTACAGAGCTCGAGTCTTGCAGGCGGGTCTCCGATAAGCAGCAGATATCGACCGAGAGGGTCTCTAATGTTCGGGCAAGTGCTGCCTGTTGACCGATCTGAAGCAATGTGCGAACATTGAGGCATGCCAGTCTGAAGGAGGATCGAGGGCTACAAATGGAAGCCGATGAACTGGAATGGGCCGCTTGCTTGGGCATGGGCCTGTTGACAGTGCAGGAATGACGCTCTGCGTTCACCTGTGAGTTGAAACTAAAAGACAAGCGACTATTGAAGCAAGGTGGGGGAGGGCCGAGAATTGAGGGGTTGAAAACAGGGGGATAAAAGTAAAGCTGGAACGGGACGATAAGGGTGAAAAAGCGCAAGAAGGGGAATAAGAAGACGGGAAGGCTTGAGCAGTAGCATCCAAACCCCTATCCACCCTGCTCGATGCAGCAGATAGGGCACCGTTGATTATCCTCTGCGGTGGCCAGAGCATCAGAAATTTGTTTGGGGAAGGATTCATTGTATTGCGTGGGCAGGATACTGTCAGGTTGCCCAGGTCTAGACAGGAGAACGATTAGGGTTCTCAACCAAAGCCTTTGGTTCAAAAACCTGGCCGCAAGGCAGCGGGTTTGGCACTGGACTACAAGGAGACCGTTTTAAGGAATAAGGAGCCACCCTCATTCCAACCCCCAACCTGGAGGACCAGGAGGCTGAGTTTGTCTGGCCTCTAACCATTGACCAATCTGGTATGAGTGCCTCTGAAGGTGCAAAAGCACCACCCAGTATAGCTCAATGGATAACTGATGCACACAAACCATCGCACCACGGTAAGGTCCAGCCTCAGCACTTCTCGAGGGAAAAAAATCAACTCTATGCCTTCTTGAATATGGTAATGCATTCGGCTGTGAAAACTGCGAAGTACTGCTAACAGATCTGCTTCTTCGAGGAACAAATCCATCCGTCGTTCATTTGCTGAGTGGTTATTTTGCTGGACGCATGCAGGTTACGTGACTCAGTGGCAGATGTTTCTCCTCACTAATCAACAACAGGTATGCTTCAGGGGAAAAGTCAGTCGCGTTTTCTTTTTTCAAGTAGATCAGCTCGATAACCCCACAGAAGCTACTCTTCTAAATACGCTGACGACATCGTCCTAAGTATCAGTCATCCAATCATCCAAATTTCCCATTTAGATTGAAAGCTCATCTAGACGACCTGAATTTTTGGCTCAAAGCTCATCAGCTGTTTCTTAATGCATACGTATTGCACCTGAAAACACTTTCAGTATTTTGCAACATTGGGTTTTACTTTTATCTGAACTTTCACAACGGCCATTTGTTTTACTGACGCACTTGCGTTTTTACAAGTCGCTTGCGTGACTCCCTGCTATACCGTTCATTACCATTGTTGCTTCGCCTCCTAATCTTGTAGCCTGTGCACTACAGGTTGGGTCCGACTGCCTCCACCATCTCTGCTGTCATTTTTTGCAATGTCCCTTACGTGTACTTGTTACCAACTAATATCCCAGCGGCATCCGGAAAGATAGGGTACAGAGTGTGGAACGGCTACTAGCTTACCGTTGGCACGAAGTTGATGGTCTACCAATCCATGGGGACGTCCGTTCTTCTATACCGCAGCGAAATATGGATGGCATACCGGCGCGACGTGAGGTATCTCAAGCAGTTTCATCTACATCGTCGACCGATTCTGCGCATCGGTTGGTGTGACAGAGTTGCGGACACGAAGTTGCTGCGCCGTCGTGAAATGTACGCAGTGGACTGCATACTTTTGATGAGACACCTGAGGTGACTCGGTCTTGTGTGGCGTATGGATGCGATACAGATACCGAAGCACCTGTTATATCGTCAGCTGAATGTTAGAAAACGCCATGTGGAGAAAGCAAAGCTTTGTTACCAGGGAATGAGCAAAGTAAGCCTAGCACGTCCTAATGTTGATTTTAATTGTTCGGAATCGAAGGCGGTTGATCGACGTGCATGACGCAATCTGATCACGGAGGCTGTAGTCAAGGTGCGAAAGAAAGTACTCATACATGCAGAGCACAACGGGCAACTGCGGAAGTGTCAGGCGCGGATGGGTTGTGGTCCATCGACATAAAGTGTGTGGTACTGCGACACGTGCCTTCGCGAATGCATGCATAAGGCAGACCTAGCAAGTTATGAGCGAGGCCACTCTGCACCAAGGTCGAAAAATGACAGGTGCTGCTGAGAACGTAAGCAGAACAGGCGCAGCTTATGTAGGTACGCTGAATTAGATTTATTATTATTGTTCTTACTAGTACTTTTTTAATTATTAGTATTCGAGTTTTAATCCGTGCTCAGTGTCACACCGAGCTCCAAGCGGTACACCTTCCATACGCACTTCAAGCATATCACTTAGACGTACGACGACCTAGTCGAGCAGTTGGGCTTGACCACTCCGTAGGTGCCATCAAGTTGCTATGTCACTCGCACCCAGCGCAAAACAAGTGTCCGTGATCGTCAGGCCGTGAGTGGCACACAGTGAGAGCAGCCTGTCACCGTTCGCATTCGCTGAACCAATGCCCTACGAACCGATAACATCTGTCCAAACCGATGCATCACGCCCAACGCGCGCGTTGAAATCACCCAGCAGAAATAGTCGGTCGCTCTTCGGCGCAGACCGTATCACGGAGGATAGCTGAGTGTAGAATTGATCCCGAATGTCGTCAGGATAACACATGGTCGGGTGGTACATGCTAATAAAAGGAGGAAAGCTAGCTCTTTCCAATCTTAGGTGAACAGTCATCATTCGCGCGCCGATGCCTGTAGGTTTACCCACGAGCTGACCATGAAGACGATCGGATATTGCAAATCCGACTCCATGTCCACGTGGTGCTGAGGCGGCGTTGCCCACCCAGTACAAGGTGTAGCCACCATCTGCTTTATGCAACTTACCTTGCTTAGCGGGTCGTTTCTCACTGAGCGCCACAATATCGAGATTGTACCATGCCCCAGCTCCATCGCGACCAGTGCAGTGCGTCGCTCGGGGCGCTCACTGGAGTTCCGGTCCAGTAGTGTGCGCACTTTCTAGAACCCGATGCTGAGCGCTTTGCGCGCAAACATACGACTGCATTGGTGGGCAATCGCATGCGACGTTGTCGTTGTGCTTCGAAGGTTTGCTAGAGGGTGTCCACTCGAAGCCTTTGGCTTAATACTTGACCCACAAGGCAATGGGTGGTTTGGAGGTTTGCTTGAGGGACTCCGCCCGGAGCCTTTGACTCAATAGCCTGACCCACAAGGCAGTGGGGAGCAGATCCAGCTCGGGAATGTGATTGCAGAGACAGATTGGGATCTGCTTGAGGTCCGTCACACGCAGCCTTTGGAGATCTGGAACAATTCATATATGTTTTGCGACCGTAGTAGGATACGCACCTGCGACCACGGCCAGACGCAGGTGGGTTTTGGCGGGTTTGCACCAATTTGACCAGGGGTTGCCTGGCTTGAGGCGGGCAGTAGCAAACCATTGAGCACCTGGAAGTGCTCTCCCCCCGTTAGAGACAATGCGTTGCGTTCGTGCTCTACGACAATCGAGCTGTGAGCTTATAACCCGTAGACCTGTTGTCTCCCATGGCTCGGTTTTACGAGAAGAGTGCTATCGACCACTTGCTAAATTCCGAGGAGCTGGACTTGGATACTGGCGGGGCGCCCACATCTTACAGAAGAACGGCCCGGGTCCTCACCCAAAGCTTTCACTTGAATGTTCCCCCGAGAGGCAGCGGGTCAAGCACATTGTCAGTTTATTGACTCTTGCGGATTGGTGTCCTGGACCTCAGCAAGGATAAGGGAGTAACCCAACTCCCACTCAGCGGTCGTCAAGAGGTGTCCAGGACATGAGCCAGTGGCGGAACCTTAACAGCAGTGGGTGGGCCATCTGCCAGGGTCTAGCCATCACCAGCGACAGCACCCCATGGGCTCGCACGCCGGTGTGATACATATGTATGTGTATATATGTACACTTGTGTATATGTCCGCTCATGCATCTAAATGCTTACCTGTACATACATATACGTACAAATAGTGAAAACATAAATAAACAAATATCAAAAATTATATGTGTATATGCATTTCGATATAAAAATAGGTATACATCACGGTATATGTAGGTATATAGGTATGTACTATTTATATCCTACGGCAACGGAACCTGCGTGAAGTGCACATAACGCGGATAATGCGTGGAACTGAATGTGGGACTGACCATAAGCTGGTGCGTACAAAGTTCTACATAAATGTCTACAAATTGTCGTAGTTTTTGGCGAGTAGTAATCGGAGGAAATACGACGTACGCGCCCTCATGATTGCACAAACGAGACAAGCCCTGGAGGATACCATAAGAACCCGCCTCGGAGAAGACGACTGCTCTGCTTCTGTCAGCGTTCCGTGGGACCACTTGAAGAAACAGGTGACCATTGCTACGGATGAGACGATTGAGTGTACAACTTGTATGCGGCCCGGCTGGTTCGACGAAAACTATGACGATTGGGCCATTAGTACGAGCGGAAAACCCAATGTTCATCGCATCCGAGGTTGATCCTAACAAGACGACCAGGAGCAATACTTTTCGCTACATTCTAAAGCAGCTAGCTGGAGAGCTGCGTCAGCTGCAAAATGCCTGGTAGACAATGCGAGTTGCGCAAATGGAGTTCTACACTGAACACCGTCAACAAGAAGCTTTCTACGACTCCAACTAGTAAATAAAGACCCTGTATGACTATGGGACTGGCGCCATCTATACACAATCTGATAACATCTTGCAGATGTGGCACAGACACCCTCCTGAGCAAGCGATCCGATGTTGACTGGGACGCATTGCAAGGGCTGTAACACCACAAAGTACTATCCGAACTTGAGGACACACCGAGAAGGTACGAAAAACCAAAAGCGCTTGCTCAACTACGAAATGGGAAATGTGCTGGTACTGGTGGCATACCACAGGAAATACTGAAGTACGGTAGACGAGCTATGATGCGCGCACTGCATCGTTTGGTGGAAGCCGTTTGGATAGAAAAGCAAGTGCCTACTGCCTTTAAGTATGCACTTGTGACTCCACTATACAAGGGAAAGGGCAGTAAGCGATACACCAACAATTATTTTGGCATCAACTTGCTTAGCTGCGTCGGCAAGACTTTTGCGCGCATTCTACTCAATCGTCTTGTGACACATATAATTGAACCAAAAGTATTTGAGGCGCAATGTGGCTTCCGCTCAGGCCGAAGCACTATCGACATGATGTTCGCAGCATGTCAAATTCAGGAAAAATGTCGTGAACGAAATGAAGTGTTGTATTCGGTCTTCCTCGACTTCACCAAAGCGCTCGATACGGTGAACCGTAAGGCGTTGTGGTTGATTCTCTCAAAGTTTGGATATCCTGCAAAGTTTATTCGTCTGATTGAATGCCTGCATACTGGCAAGCGAGCAAGGGTGCAGCTGAGTAGACAGACCTCAGATGACTTTGCCGTTATCTCCGGTGTGAAGTAAAAATGCTTCTTAGCCCACACACTGTTCAATAGTTATCGGACTGCTGTGATGTCGCGCGTATCCAACAATGGTGAATACGGTGTGCGTCTGGAGCACCGCACCGGTAGGAATTTGCTTAACGGCCGCCGCTTTGGAGCAAGAAGCCTAGTCCATGGGACAACCATCCGTATGCTGCTGTTTGCTGACGACTGTGCGTTGTTTGCACATAACGAGAAAGAGTTGCAATGCATGACTAATACATCAGCTTCTACGGCGACCAAGCTCGGACTCGGCAGAAACACAGGCAAGATTGTATTTCGGCCGGAACCTAGAGTGAAGCCCATGTTCAGGACAGAAATACGGATTGCAGATGAAGCACTACAGAACAAATCGGCATTCTGCTACCTCGGGAGCACGTTGTCAACCGACCTGTGGATCACCGACGAACTGCGCGCTCGTGTAGCAAAGGCGAGTGCAGCTTTTGGGAAACCGGAACATCGGGTGTGGAAAAATCATCATTTCACTGTTAGAACCAAGGTGATGGTATACAAGTCCATGGTTCTCTCGGTCCTTATCTATGGATCAGAAACGTGGACACTGTACAGAAAGGATATCCACTTTCTGGAAAGATTTCATCAACAATGCCTTCGCCGGATTCTACATATGCAAAGGTGGGACAGTGTGTCTGAAAATAATGTGATCCTCCGGAGCGAAGTGTACACCATGGACAGCATGCTACTGCTGCGACATCTCAGGTGGCTTGGACATGTGCATCGTAGGAATGCAAGGAGAATCCCGAAGCAGTTGCTGTATGGGCAACTGAGCGCAGGTAGGCAGAATGCATGTCAATCAAAGTTATGCTACCAAGCCAATATCAAGGTTAGTTTGTCCAGTAAGTATTGATCAAAATTTTTGGCAGGAGATGGCAACAAAGCGTCGCACCTGGCGGGATCTCATCATGTGCGCCGTTGCCATAGCGCAAGAAAGACAGCTGGCGCAACAGGAAATTAAACGTGTAGGACGTAAACATCATCTGCTACTACTTGTCTTTGGCTGCTCCCTCAGAGCTGTAGTGCATGCGCCGTGTGCGCCTAAGCACAGCCAGTCTGGCCAGTCATCAATGAGGGCATGATGTGGCTATACCGAGCGTGTCAACTGTTAGACCAAACACCACAGACTGACATCTGGCACTTGATGGTACGCAACTGCGAAGAGACTGTGCATGTTAAATCGGCCAAACGCTATGGAGCAACGTGAGTCAGAACGGAATCCCCGTTCGTTCGCAACATCGGACGGCAGGACTTTTGCACTGATACTGAACTAATTCATCGTATTGAAGCGTAACAACAACCAGCCATAGTTTCTGCAAAGACGCAGGCACACTGTATTTGCCCTACTGGTATTCCGAACACAGATGTCTACCTAAGTGCGCCCTATGTTGAGGTTTGGTTACGCATACACCATGCTTCTTCATTACAGTTGGGCTACACTGACTTAGCTCATGTTAGGTTATTTTACTGTACCTTACCATTACCATAGCCTACAAACACTGCTTATTACAGTATGCAAAAGCAATGCTTCCTCGATTTGGTGACAAATTAGTAATCTGATGAACATGTCCAATTCGGACCATGCATTCAAAGATAAATCGCTCCGGAACATCCGTGGAAAGTGAACAGTCTTGGCAAGTAATTGACAAGCGATTAATTTGCTGATGTTGATGTGTCATGCTATGTTTCACATTGTATCTGTTAGAATGATTAGAGCTGTACTTCTTGTTCTGCGTCCGCAACCTTAACGTAGCTGAGCTTAGGAAAATCGATTGACTCTAGCACACCATTTTCTGTAAACCTGGGGAGTGGCCCACTCACGCTCCGTCATCTACTTTGTGTCACCCTTCTTCCATTGCTAACGTAAGTATCGCTTGGGTACATTTCCTATCTAGACTGATTAACTACGGATTTGGTGCAATGCAGCGTCATTGCACTTGTCTAAGAGGCATGTACTAGGAATTGTATTAGACGTGCTCAATCCTCTGGCCAGACTAAGAAAAGGTAGTGCCAACGTTAATGAACAATGAACAATGAACAATGAATTTATACGGGTTAAGAAGCGTTGCTTTACAAGCCCCGTTGGATAGTTGGTGGGGAAATCAACATAATAATTATGATGAAAAGGATAGTAAAATAGTTAACACTTTAAATACGAAAATAAGGACTTATCGTTTGCTTCGCTGCAGTCCTGCGATCCACTTAGATTCACAACACCCACAGTTAACAACAAATCATTCCAGGGTAAACTCCAGATGTAGGATGGAGACATAGTGTTAAGTAACAAAGTGTAAGTGGATGAGTGCATCGTCCAACCGTCTTTTAAATATTGTTAGTGTCGGTGCAGAGACGACCGATTCTGGGAGAGCATTCCACGGGTGACAGACACGGATGGAAAAGAAATTTCTGCGGCACTCCAGACGACTGTATTGTTCTGCGAGTTTTAATGAGTGGCCCCTCAGGTTTGTATTGCTGCTGAGTTGCAGTAAAGGGCGGCACACATGATGTGGGTCTCGCAGAATCAAGTATGTCATAATCAGGTCGCCTCGTAGCCTGCGATAGCTTCCACTGAACAATCCTAGTCGTCGCAGCCTCTCCTGGTAGGACAGATTGCGCATTCCAGTTACGTTCTTGGATGCGGCGGCGTTGAGGCTGCTCCAGTGCATTAAGGTCGTGTTTCAGCCATGGATGCCAGGCTTGAATTGCGTATTCGACATGGGGGCGAACATACGCACTGAGCATTTGTCGAAATATGGAGCTGTTTATTCGTCCAAACGCCCGCCTCAACAGCCCAACGTGTTGATTCCCGGTCTTGGAGGCCTTTTCCGATTGCCTGGAGCAACCCAAGTCATCTTGAACCAGGACACCCAAGTCACGTTCGAGAGTTGATTGTTGCAGTACATCCGTTCCGAGTCGGTATGAGTAGCTGCCCTGATGTCGGATGGAAAGCACCTTGCATTTACTGACGTTGAAATGCAATAAGTTTTGGATCGACCATTCATACACTGTATCTAAGTCACTTTGGAGCACATGTTGGTCGGCGTTCGCCTGGATCCTGCGCCAGATCTTGATATCGTCGGCAAACATTAGGAAGTTTGAAGCGATTCCCTGTGCAATGTCATTACTAAACACCAAAAACAATGTGGTCCTGGAATCGAGCCTTGCTGCACACCACTCTCGACTTGTATGAGGTCCGATAAAGAGCTTTGAAATCTGACCACTAATTGCCTTTGAAATAGAAAGTTAGCGATCCAGCTTAAAAGAGGGTCTCCGATCCCGTAATACTGCAGCTTGGATAGTAGTATCCGATGGTCTAAACGATCGAAAGCCTTGGAAAAATCCAGGTAGATCACATCAACACTTTCTCCAGCGTCGGCTGCCTCGGTCCAACTACTGCGTGCAATGAGTAAATAAGTTGTACATGACCGCTGTCGACGGAAACCATGCTGTTCAGGAGTGATGAGGTTGCAGTTTTGCAGATAGCACACCAGTGCATCGGCAACTATGGATTCCATGACCTTGGACAGTATAGGAAGAAGGGTTACTGGGCGGTAGTTGGAAGGATCAGATCTGCTTCCACCTTTGTGAATCGGGCTTATTATTCCAAGCTTCCACATGGCCGGGAACTTGGTTCTGGTCTTAATATGCCACACCGGAAAGGAATTGGCGCATAGGGACAATTGTTCATTTTAGGAGCACTGAATGACTGCACCCGAGATTACGAAGTAGGTCGTAACCAAATAGCTTCTGGCCACAGCAGCATACCCAATGGTATGTACAAACGGATGGGTACTTGGATGACAGCCATTCTACGTCTTGGACATTTGCAAAACAGTGCGAACACTGGCAAACCACATGTTTGACAGTAGGCAGAGGGATGCAGGACGCCGGTAGTTGTCGTGCCAACGAGGCCGTAAGTAGGGAAATCAACAGTTCTTATTGGGTACTTATTTTCATTCCTGTACAAATAGCTGTTAGCCTGATCTCCAAAGGAAACCCATGCACTTTGTAATACTATTCTTCGTGAGGTCAAGTGTAACTAACCAGTTTGTGACAATTCATTATTAAGTCCGGAGGACCGGGAGGCATGCGGATGGGAGCCACGTTTCATCAACGGAGCCGGCCCACACTCCTTCACAGGCAAACACAAGCACGCTGTATTTGGGGAATCAAGCGCACACAAGGCGGTGGCTGGACCGTAGTCCGCTCCATACTGAGTGCATGGAACCACTCTTCGAGCCTAACACGGCCACAAGGACCGTGCACCCCGTCCCCTCCAGCAACGACCAACTGTCTCCTGGAGCCAGTATGGACGACGTAGTGGGTAATAGACAGGTAGGCACCTTGTCAACATGCACATCAAGCGCAGCCACACCGGGGATATCAAACAACAGCCAATCACTTGAGAGAGAGAAAGAAAAAGAGAAAAACTCGATGAATGCATAAGGAAACGGTGACATAAACCTTAATTAAATAGCATACGTAATAAGTTGATTACAAACAAATCCCAGCTAAGTGCACGAGGTCAGGAAGTATAGTTCACGGTATGCCACGAACACAAAAATGTTATGGAAATCGAATACAATTGGCTGAAGCGATGTGTGCAAGTTAATGGAATAGAGTACAGGGAGATATTTATATGAGAAAGAAAAGCATTAAGGTAACAACTGTAAACCCACCACCTGAAATAAAGAGACTTAGCATGCAAGCACGCGGTTAGTAAATCGAATTCAGCGTGCCTACAAACGCTGCGCCGGTGCTGCCTACGTTCACTGCTGGACCCGTCGTCGCTTCTGTAGTGGCCCCA
Organism: Dicrocoelium dendriticum; assembly: GCA_944474145.2. Lineage (NCBI taxonomy): Eukaryota > Metazoa > Platyhelminthes > Trematoda > Plagiorchiida > Dicrocoeliidae > Dicrocoelium > Dicrocoelium dendriticum. Next base: position 91,050,080 of record OX104066.1, on the reverse strand, counting down.
AAGGACCTAGCTCATGGCCCACTAGACATTTATATGAGAAAGAAAGGAATTAAGAGAGAACCGAAAACCCACCACCTGAAATAAAGACTTGGCATGCAAGCATGCGGTTAGTAAATCGAATTCAGCGTGCCTACAAACGTTGCGCCGGTGCTGCCTACGTTCACTGCGGGACCCGTCGTCGCTTCGGCAGTGGTCCCGAGTGACATCTCTCATGGCTCACTAGGCCTGCCTGACTAAGGCACTCGCGACCGCATGTTCTACAGCACAATGCGCTCGATGTCGATGGAGTACAACCCATCGGTGCTTACCGCTTCGGCAACTGCCGCTTCTTCTCTGCATGCATGAGGGATTTCTCCCGCACCTCAGCAACTGCCTTCGTGATTAGATCGCGCCACGCACGCCGATCAACCGCCTTCGATTCCCATGATCTGCAATCAAGATGAGAACGTGTGAGGCTCATTTTAATCATGTCCTGGTAACGTAACTTTGGTTTCCCCACGTGCCGCTTCCCAATACTCAGCTGACCGTATAAGCGTTGTTTCGGTATCCGCGTCGAATCCATACGGCTCACATGACCGAGCCATCTCAGGTGTCTCAATAAAAGTATGCAGTCCACTGCATACATCCCACTTCGGCGCAACACTTCCGTGTCTGCAACTCTGGCGCCCCAGCCGATCCGCAGAATTCGTCGCAGACACTGCTGATGGAACCGCTCGAGATATCGCACATCCCGCCGGTACATCGTCCACGTTTCACTGCCGTATAGAAGAACGGATAGTACCATGGATTTGTACACCATCAGCTTCGTGCCAATGCTAAGCTGATGGTTGTTCCACACTCGGTACTCAAGCTTCCCGAATGCCGCTGCCGCCTTCGACACGCGATTACGCAACTCAACGTGTAGCTGCTGATCAGTCGACATCACACTCCCAAGGTAGCAGAAGCGGGAGGTGGTTTCCAATACTTCAGCACCAATGCTGATTTGCGGCAATATTGAAGATTGCATCTCCGGTGAAGGCTGAAAGAGACAGACAGTTTTGCTTGTGTTGATGGTGAGCCCGAATTTGGCCGCTGTCGAAGCCAGAACTCTAGTCATGTGCTGCAACTCATCCGCGTTGTGTGAAAACAACGCACAGTCGTCAGCAAACAGCAACATACGGATAGTTGTCTCACAGACTAGAGTTCTCGCACCGAAACGACGAATGTTCAGCAACCCACCATCAATACGGTGCTCCACACGAACACCGTAAGCACAAGCCGTATCAAAAGCACAAGACAACATTGCATGAAGATAGATATTAAACAGGGCAGGAGCTAACACACAGCCTTGCTTCACACCAGAGACAACTGTAAAGTCATCAGAGGTCTCTCCACTCAGCTGCACCCTCGCTCGCATACCACTGTGCAGACATTCAATTAAACTTACAAACTTACGCGGGCAACCAAACTTACCCAACACCAGCCACAATGCCTCGCGGTTCACCGTATCAAATGCCTTGGTGAAGTCAACAAAAAACGAGTACAAAGGCTGGTGTCGTTCTCTGCACTTCTCTTGCAACTGACGAGCCGCAAACACCATATCTATAGTGCTGCGACCCGAACGGAATCCACATTGCTCTTCCGCCACGTTTGGTTCCACAATCTGACTCACGAGGCGATTGAGCAGGATTCGGGCAATCACAACTCAGCAAGTTGATGCCACGATAATTCGTGCAACATTGCTTGCTACCTTTGCCCTTGTACAGTGGTAGCACAAGGGCATTCTTCAGCTCAGCAGGCACCTCCTCCTCAATCCACACGCGTTGCACCAAGTGGTGCAGCGCAGTCAACAACGCAGGTCCACCGTGTTTCAATACTTCAGGTGGGATCCCGTCACCTCCGGCACATTTGCCGTTTCGCAGCTGAGCAAGTGCTCTCTGCGTCTCATCCAGTCTCGGCGTATCCGCCAGATCCGCCTTCACATCGTGCTGCTTCAGGCCATTCAATGTAGGCCAGTCGATCTCTGAACGGTTGTTCAAGAGACAGTCAAAGTGTTTCCGCCAGACCTGCATTATGTCTGCAGTCTGGGTGCAGGTAGCGCCTGAACTACCATCGATCAGTGTCCTCAGCGGCTCCAATCTCGGTCCATACACCGCCTTCAAGGAGTCAAAGAATTCCTTGTGTTGACGGCGTTCGGCGTAGCATTCCATCTGCTTCGCCTTCTCCGTTCACCATGCATTTTTTATGCGACGGAGCTCTCGGGTCAGTCGCCGTCGAAGTTTGCGAAACTGACTACTCTTCCCCAAGTCACTGGGGTCTGCAACATGTGCAGCAAATGCTGCATTCTTCTCTGACACCAATGCGTCAGTCGTCACATTGTTGTCATCAAACCAATCAGGCCGCTTACAGTTTGCGCGCCCGATGGTCTCCTCCGCAGCAGCTGTCACCTGGTCGCGAATGTGGTGCCACAGGTCGCCCACTGTGGCTATACAGTCCACATCATCACACAGGCGTGCAGCCATCGCCTTCTCCAGCTCAGTACGTTTCGCCACAGTACCGAGGGAGAGAATGTTAAATTTACGCCGATTCACGGCGGGAGTGCAATACATAGATTTACGAAAATATATATACAGTTTGGTCCGAACCAACTTGTGATCAGTGCCACACTCAGCTCCACGCAGTACACGTGTCATGCGCACTTCACGCATATCACGCTGACGTACGATGACATAGTCGAGCAGGTGAGCGTGACCACTCCGTGGGTGCGTCCAAGTTGCTATATCACTCGCACTCAGTGCAAACCGAGTGTTCGTGATCGTCAGGCCGTGAGTGGCACACAGTGAGAGCAGCCTGTCACCGTTCGCATTCGCTGAACCAATGCCATGCGCACCGATAACATCTGTCCACGCTGATGCATCACGCCCAACGCGCGCGTTGAAATCACCCAGCAGAAATAGTCGGTCGCTCTTCGGCACAGACCGTATCACGGAGGATAGCTCAGTGTAGAACTGATCACGCGTGTCATCAGGATAACACATGGTCGGACCGTACGTGCTTATGAAAGTAGCAAACTTACCGCTTCCGAGTCGTAGGCGAACAGTCATCAGTCGCGCGCTGATGCCCGTTGATTTACCCACCAGCTGGCCATTCAGGCGATCGGATATTGCAAATCCGAACCCATGTTCACGTGGTGCTGAGGCGGCGTTCCCCACCCAGTAGAATGTGTAGCCAGCACCTGCTTCATGTAACTTACCTTGCTCAGCGAGCCGAGTTTCACTGAGCGCCGCAATATCGATGTGGTAGCGCGCCAGCTCCATTGCGACCAGTGCAGTGCGTCGCTCCGGGCGCTCGTTCGAGTTCCGGTCCAGTAGTGTGCGCACGTTCCAGCACCCGATGCTGAGTGCTTTGCGCGCAGGCATACGATTGCATTGGTGGGCAATCACACGCGAGGTGGTCGTTGTCCTTCGGAGGTTTGCTTGAGGGACTCCACCCGGAGCCTTTGGCTCAATAGCCTGACCCACAAGGCAGTGGGTGGTTTGGAGGTTTGCTTGAAGGACTCCGCCCGGAGCCTTTGGCTCCAAAGCCTGACCCACAAGGCAGTGGAGAGCAGATCCAGCTCGGGAATGTGATTGCAGAGACAGATGGGGATCTGCTTGACGGCCGTCACACGCAGCCTTTGAGGTTCTGGAACAGTTATCATATGTTTTGCGACCGTAATTGGATACGCACCTGCGACCACGGCCAGACGCAGGTGGGTTTTTGGCGGGTTTGCACCAATTTGCGATTAATGCATAAGGAAACGGTGCCATAAACCTTAATTAAATAGCATACGTAATAAGTTGTTTACAAACAAATCCTAGCTAAGTGCACGAGGTCAGGAAGTATAGTTCACGGAATGCCACGAACACAAAATGTTATGGAAATCGAATACAATTGGCTGAAGCGATGTGTGCAAGTTAATGGAATAAAGTACAGGGAGATAATTAATTGAGAAAGAAAAGCATTAAGGTAAACACTGTAAACCCGCCACCTGAAATAAAGAGACTTAGCATGCAAGCACGCGGTTAGTAAATCGAATTCAGCGTGCCTACAAACGCTGCGCCGGCTCGTCGTAATTCTCTGCAGCACCCGTCGTCGCTTCTGTAGTGGCCCCAAATGGCACAGCGCATGGCCCACCCCATATATATATATATATATATATATATATATATATATATATATATATATATATATATATATATATATATATATATATATACGACTGGCGGCATCCGGATCGGATATGTCTATCACAGTGGTCAGCGACAGGACGCCTGCGCCTACAGGGGGACCATGGGTGGCTTGCGTTGCACCACCTACGGCTCCAAACACCCACTCCATATCCAGTGTAAACCAGAAGGCATAACACCGGTAGGCTTGTGCATGGGAACCAGGTTTCATCAACGGGGCCGGCCCAAACTCCTTCACAGACAAACACAAGCACGCTGTATTTGGGGAAGCAAGCGCACACAAAGCGGTGGCTGGACCGTAGTCCGCTCCACACTGAGTGCATGGAGCCGCTCTTCGAGCCTAGCACCGGCAGAAGGACCGTGCACCCCGGAGAAGCCAGCAACGACCAACTGTCTCCCAGAGCCAGTATGGACGAGGTAGTGGGTAATAGACAGGTAGGCACCCTGACAACATGCACATCAAGCGCAGCCACACCGGGGATATCAAGCAACAGCCAATCACTTGAGAGAAATATAAAAGCAAATAAGTCAAGTAATGCATAAGCAAAAGGTGACATAAATGTTAAATTAATGAGCATATGAAATAAGTTGTTTACAAAAGAAGCCCAGATAAGTTCACGATGTCGGAATGTATATTTTATGGAACTGTCACAAACACGAAAATGTTATCGAAATTAACTACCATTGGCTTAAGCTACGTGTGCAAGTTTATAGAAGTGAGTATAGGTAGGCATTTATATGAGAAAGAAAAGCATTAGTACAAAAATGAATACCCACCACCTGAAATAAATAAACTTAGCATGCAAGCACGCGGTTAGTAAATCGAATGCAACGTACCTACCAACGCTGCGCCGGTTCTGCCTACCCTCTCTACAGGACCCGTCGTCGATTCGGTAGTGGTCCCGAGTGGCCTCGCTCATGCCTCACTAGGCCTGCCTAACTCAGGCACTCGCGACCGCATGTGCTACAGCACCATGCGCTCGATGTCGATGAAGTACAACCCATAGGTGCTTGCCGCATCCGCACTTGTCGCTTCTTCTCTGCAGTATGAGGTCTTTCTCCCGCACTTCGGCGACTGTCTCCGTGATGAGATCGCGCCACGCACGCCGATAAACCACCTTCGATTCCCATGATCTGCAATCAAGATTAGAACATGAGAGGCTCACTTTTATTATTTCCTGGTAACGTAGCTTTGGTTTCCTCACGTTCCACTTTCCTATACTCCGCTGACCATATAAGAGTTGCATCGGTATCCGCGTTGAATCCATACGGCTCACCTGACCGAGCCACCTCAGATGTCCCAGTAAAAGTATGCATTCCACTGCATACATTCCACTACGGCGCAACACTTCAGTGTCTGCAACTCTGTCGCCCCAACCGATGCGTAAAATTCGTCGCAGACACTGCTGATGGAACCGCTCGAGATATCGCATTCCCCGACGGTACATCGTCCGCTTCACTGCCGTATAGAGGAACAGACAGCACCATGGATTTGTACACCATCAGCTTCGTGCCAACAGTAAGCTGCTGGTTGTTCCACACTCCGCAGTCTAACTTCCCGAATGCTGCCGCTACCTTCGACACTCGGACACGAAGCTCACTGTATATCTGCTGATCAGTCGTCATCGCATTCCCAAAATAGCAGAAGCGGGAGGCGGTTTCTAATACTTCAGCACCAATGCTGATTTGCGGCAATATTGAAGATTGCACCCGCAGTGAAGGATGAAAGAGAGAGTGTTTTGCTTGTATTGATGGTGAGCCCGAATTTAGCCGCTGTCGAAGCCAGAGCACAAGTCATATGCTGTAACTTATCCGCGCTGAGTGAAAGCAACGCCCAGTCGTCAGCAAACAGCAACATACGGATAGTTGTCTTACAGACTAGGGTTCTCGCACCGAAACAGTGGATGTTTTGCAACCCACCATCAATACAGTGCCCCACACGGACACCGTAAGCACAAGCATAAAAAGTACAGGACAACATTGCATGAAGATCAATATTAAACAGGGCAGGAGCGAAGACACAGCCATGCTTCACACCAGAGACAAATGCAAAGCCATCTGAGGTCTCTCCACTCAGCTGCACCATCGCCCGCCTACCACTGTGCGGACATACATTTAAACTTACAAACTTACGCGGGCAACCAAACTTACCCAACACCAGCCACAATATCTCGCGGTTCACTGTATCAAATGCCTTGGTGAAATCAACACAAAGCGAGTACAATGGCTGGTGTCGTTCGCTGCACTTCTCCTGCAACCGACGGGCCGCAAACACCATATCTATAGTGCCGCGACCCCAGCGGAATCCACATTGCTCTTCCGCCACGTTAGGTTCCACAACCTGACTCACGAGGCGATTGAGCAGGATTCGGGCAATCACCTTGCCCACACAACGCAGCAAGTTGATGTCACGATAATTCGTGCACGTTGCTTGCTACCTTTGCCCTTGTACAGTGGTAGCACAAGGGTATCCTTCAGCTCAGGAAGCACTTCCTCCTCAATGTATACACGTTGCGCCAAGTGGTGTAGCGCGGTAAACAAAGCGGCTCCGCCGTGTTTTAGTATTTCAAGAGGGATCCCGGAGGCCCCAGCCCACTTACCGTTTCTCAGCTGAGCAAGTGCTTACTGCGTCTCATCCAGTGTCAGCATCCCCGCCAGACCCGTCTTCACCACGTGCTGCTCGAGGCCGTTCAATGTAGGCTAGTCGATTTCTGAACAGTTATTCCAGGGACAGTCAAAGTGTTTTCGCCAGATCTGCATTATGTCTGTAGTCTGTGTGCAGGTAGCGCCTGAACCACCATCGACCAGCGTCCTCAGCGGCTCCAATCTCAGTCCATACACCGCCTTCAAGGAGTCAAAGAATTACTTGTGTTGGCGGCATTCGACGTAGCATTCCATCTGCTTCGCCTTGTCCGCCCACCATGCATCTTTTATGCGACGGAGCTCTCTGGTCAGTCGCCGTTGAAGTTTGCGAAGCAGACTACTCTTCCCCAAGTCACTGGAGTCTGCGATATGTGCAGCAAATGTTGCATTCTTCTCCGACACCAATGTGCCAATTGTCGCATTGTTCTTATCAAACCAATCAGGCGCTTACAGTTTGTGCGCCCGATGGTCTCCTCGGCAGCAGCTGTCACCTGATCGCGAAGGTGGTGCCACTGGTCGCCCACTGTGACTATGCAGTCCACATCACATAGGCGTGCAGCCATCGCCTTCTCCAGCTCAGTACGTTCCGCCATAGTACCGAGGGAGAGAATGTTAAATTTACGCCGATTCACGGCTGGAGTGCAATATATCGATTTACGAAAATATATGTAGAGTTTGGTCCGCACCAATTTGTGATCAGAGCCACACTCAGCTCCACGCAGTACACGTGTCATGCGCACTTCACGCATATCACGCTGACGTACGATGACATAATCGAGCAGGTGAACACGACCACTCCGTGGGTGCCCCCAAGTGCCTATATCACTCGTACTCAGTGCAAATCAAGTGTTCGTGATCGTCAGGCCGTGAGTGGCACACAGTGAGAGTAGCCTGTCACCGTTCGAATTCGCTGAACCAATGCCCTACGAACCGATAACATCTGTCCAAACCGATGCATCACACCCAACGCGCGCGTTGAAATTACCCAGCAGAAATAGTCGGTCGCTCCACGGCACAGACCGTATCACGGAGGACAACTGAGTGTAGAATTGATCACGCGTGTCATCAGGATAACACATGGTCGGACCGTACGTGATTATAAAAGTGGCAAACCTACCTCTTCCGAGTCGTAGTCGAACAGTCCTCAGTCGCGCGCTGTTGCCAGTTGGTTTACCCACCACCTGGCCATGAAGAAGATCGGATATTTCAAATCCGACCCCATGATCACGTGGTGCTGAGGCGGCGTTGCCCACCCAGTAGAATGTGTAGCCAGCACCTTCTTCATGCAAGTTGCCTTTCCAGCCAGTCGAGTTTCACTTAGCGCCGCGATATCGATATGGTAACGCCCCAGCTCCATCGTGACCAGTGCGGTGCGTCGCTCGGGGCGCTCACTGGAGTTCCGGTCCAGTAGTGTGCGCACGTTCCAGCACCTGATGCTGAGTGCTTTGCGCGCGTCATACCATTGCACTGGTGGGCAATCGCACATGAGGTAGTCATTGTACTTCGGAGTTTTGCCTGAGGGACTCCACCCGGAGCGTTTGGCTCAATAGCCTTACCCACAAGGCAGTTGGTGATTTGGAGGTTTGCTTGCGGGACTCCGCACGAAACCTTTGGCTCAATGGCCTGACCCACAATGCAGTGGGGAGCAGATCGAGTTCGGGAATGTGATTGCAGAGACAGATGGGGACCTGCTTGACGGCCGTCACACGCAGCCTTTGATGTTCTGGAACAATTATCATATGTTTTGCGACAGTAGTAAGATACGCACCTGCGACCACGGTCAGACGTAGGTGGGTTTTGGCGGGTTTGCACCAATTTGACCAGGGGCTGCCTGGCTTGAGGCGGGCAGTCGCAATCCATTGAACACCTGAAGGTGCTCTCCCACCGTCAGAGACAATGCGTGGCGCTCGTGCTCTACGCCGATCGAGCTGTGAGCTTATGACCCGTAGACCTATTGTCCCCCATGGCTAGGTTTTACGGGAAGTGGGCCATCGACCACTTCCTATCCTCCGAAGAGGATGGATTAGGATACTGCCGGGGCGCGGACTCCTGACAGGAGAACAACTCGGGTCCTCAGCCAAAGTCTTCTATTAAATGAACACCCGTAAGGCAGCGGGTCTAACACATGGTCAGTTAACTGACTCATGCGGATTGGTGTGCTGGATCTTGCAGGGAGAAGGGCGTAACCCAACTCCCACCCAGCGGTCGCCAGGAGGAGGCGCCCAGGACATGAGGAAATGGCACAGCATTAGCATCAGTGGGTAGACCATCTATCAGGATATAGCCACCACCAACCTCAGCGCACCATAGTCTCTCCCGCCACCAGCAAACATACAACTACACACTAAAGACTTAATATGCTACCGCTAACCTTTTGACCTTACTCTATCTTTGCCAACCATTGGCTGGCTAGCAGAACAACCTCCGAGTGACGCTAGCTGGCTGGTTCGGGTGTAACACGTTCCAACAAATAGTTCGCGGCAGTGTTCCAGGATGTGGTGTCTTCCAGCTGACAAGTGTTCTCCTTATGAAAGTCACAAATATCCCCTTATCAACGGTGTGACGTGGCGAATGTGCCTCACCACCAACTATATTCACTGCCCCGTTGATATACGGATAACTACCTCCAATCCGCGGACAGTAATTGTCTATGCTTACATAGTCGACGCTATCAAACGGTCACAAGCACAACGGCACACTTACAAACACAAGCTAACTATGTACCCATATGCACAATTACACACACATCCATACACTCACTGTTATGGCTAGCATGCTGTAACTTTGTACATGGTTATTCACACTGTCGTGCCCCATGCTGAGGCTGATGTTGCATTCTTGATGCTTCTTCACCGCAGTTGAGCTAAACCAACTTACACTTCAACTAGGTCTTTGTAAGCTGGATAAATTTCATTCCACTTTATTTGATCTGTTTTGCCTACCTGAATAATCTTCTATTAACTGGCCACGTTGTTTACGCTAATTGCGCTTATCTTCGGTAACTTTGTTGCGTTTGTAGCATTTTTCAATAACTTGTGGACATTTCTTACTTATCGCGGATTCGTTGCTAACCAAGTTAATTCACATGGTAATTTAGGGGAGAGTTATGCCACCGTATCTGTATGCATTATTGGAGTTATTTTATTTTAGCTTGTCGTTTAAAGTGAATGGCTGTTGCTTGATATCCCCGGTGTGGCTGTGTTTGATGTGCATGTTGACAAGGTGCCTACCTGTCTATTACCCACTACCTCGTTCATGCTGGCTCCAGGAGACAGTTGGTCGTTGCTGGAGGGGACGGGGTGCACGGTCCTTGTGGCCGTGCTAGCCTCGAAGAGTGGTTCCATGCACTCAGTGTGGAGCGGACTACGGTCCAGCCACCGCCTTGTGTGTACTTGGTTCCCCAAATACAGCCTGCCTGCGTTTGCCAGTGAGGGAGTGTGGGCCGGATCCGTTGATGAAACGTGGCTCCCGTCCACATGCCTCCCGGTCTTATTCCTCCGGGTTTCCACTGGAGATGTGGTGTGTGGTTGGAGCTGTGGGTGTTGCAACGCAAACCACCCATGGTCCCTCTGTAGGCGCAGGCGTCCTGTGTCTGGCCACAGTGACAGGCAAATCGGAAACTGGATGCTGCCAAAAATTCACACTGCTATCATAGCATGATCCTGCCTGTAAAGACGCGCCTCGTGTTGTCGACAGTAAAGGTGTATTTATTAATTTATTGCTCTGATCATGCCTATTCAAGTGTGCTTCGCTGTCGAGAATATACTAAGTATTTGTTTATGTGGTTGTTTAAGTCCTGATGACAGCATGATCTGCACGCTGCGGAAGGTACGGCCAACTTGTTGTTCAAGTAGGTTAACCGCTTCCTGTGCCGTTTGTGCTAACCCGCATGCTGTGTGCGAAACAGGAATTCTGCGCTTGACGCGGTGCAGTTTGGTTACGAGACTGTATAGCAGCTTGGGGTTACAGCAAAACTTCTCCACTAGATCTTGTTGGTGTTTTGGTTTATCCTCCCAGATGTCTTCGCTCAGAGAGGCTAAGTATGTGAACCATGCCAAGTCCCTCAATGTCATGCATTTACATATCCTGCTCCTTACGAAAGACTTCGGCATTTTTGGTCAGTGGAATTTGGTTGCAGGTCTGCTTGTCACGAGCTTGCTGCATCTGTAGACGAATGCTCCGCAGGCCACTTCAGGTTATCATTGGGCTAGAAACGTCTAGCTTGCTGCACCAATGAGGTCGGAAAAATCGTCAAAGTTGAGTACGACGTAAGACTCCTTGGCATGCTCATTAAGCTACTCCGCGTGGCTCCGATAATGAACCAACAGTGTCGCATGATTGTTGCGGGCCAAAGTAGTACACGGTGTAATTACGTCGCTCGTGAGTTCAGCGTTGGTGAAAAAGAGAACCAAGATGACCGGAGTTTAACAGTTAACGGCTACACCGGGTAGCTTTCCTTCCGAACGCATGTGACCAATCGAAGTAAGCGCGTTGCAGCGTTTCCCGTATTAAGTCGCACGTTACCGTTGCGTTGTCTGTTTCCTGAAAGTGAACGTGCGTAACCAATGCAGAATAAGCGTATTAAACGCACAATGATGACCCAGGCAGATTATTAACATGCCATTTGAACCACAACGCAGTGCGCCGCATGCATGTTTCCTTGAAGGACACGAAAGACTGCGTTTCGCCTTAAAGCCATAAACTAAAAGCCCTATCTATCAAACCATTCGTTTAGTCCCATTGCAGTTGCAAATGGGAATCTTCCGTAGCCATTAACGGACTTCTCGTATTGAAACATTGAGCGACCGTCATAAACATCCACTTACAGCTACTTCCGCGCGATTATCAGCGTGTGACATATACACACGGTAACCTGTGATGCATGTATAAGGCAGTAAGAAATAAATGTCGTGTAAGCAACGAAGTATTTACTGCAAGGTGTGCTTCTGTAATAACAGTTGCGATCCAGGTTTGTATATCGGCAAAGAAGGGTAAACATAGGTTGTTTTATATATGAACGCGTCATCAAGCGTAACACAACTTACAAAGCAAAGTGGACAGCAATACATACACTCATCGCGGTAACCGGCACAAGTTTGGTGAAACAATTCCTTGTCTACATCGCACATTACCAATTGAATGGAAGAACCATCACCGTCCACCTACGCTTTTTGCAAACCTACAGCGCAAACGCTGGTATCGGTATGCACTGCGTTGCCCGACATGCTACAGCGTTGCCGTAGCTGTGTGCGATATCGGACAGATATGGTGGTCACTAAGCTTCGAAACTTAATCCGTATGAGGTCGCTACAGTCTGGAGGAAACTCAGTGCAGCGCAGTTTCAAGGGTGACTTAAGTTTCGACGCTAAACGACAGACATCCTGGTTAACGTCGCCAGGGACAACCGTGATCGTGGATGGTATGGCACTCGCAGAGGAATTACCCGATATGGCTTCCGAGGACACCAACGACACTGCTATCAGTTGCCTCGGAGATTGGCCGGGAGGAAGTGGACATCAGGCGTGCAACGTTGCCGCCGTTTAATGGAAGCGCCAAGTGGCACCGCGACGTCCTGCAAAACAGAGCAAAATCTCAGTCCACCGCCATTACATCAAGCGGACTGCGCATCCCATTTATACGTAGCTATGCAGCTGTGCCACCATATCCTAAAATACCTCTTCCACCGCACGCAATTTAGACGCTCGATCCAGCACGCATACCGGCATGGCACTTACCGCACGCACGCTGACCGCAGTGCCCTCCTCAATTTTAGTCGCCTCATTCTGACGAAGACAAAATAACCATCTGCATCCATGCAATAACTCATCTGCACCGAGATGTCGCCCCACGGAAAGATAGCAAATGTGCCCGCTTTGAAGCTGGGATGAACAAGTGCATGTACCGCCGCCCTGAATAGACACCCTGTATACCTGGCTATCTCCAACTGATGAGTCCCAACCAGGACGAAACCGCGGTCTTGAGGTGCCAGTGTTGGGATGAGTAACACTATAGTGTTTTCACCCTCTATACCTTATTCATATGGGAAGCGACCAGCCAGCATCCTCAGTCGAAAGAAACGCTGGGTACACTGACGTGCTTATAATGAACACCGAAGCGTTGCTGCTTAACTTCGGCATAATAGGTGTTTATGCAGAACGTTTCGGGGACAAGAAAGTAGAGTGCATGGAATTCTTCCCCAGAACGGATAAACTGAGGCCAAAAACCGCAGAAGTGCTTTCTAGAAGAACCTGAAACAGGATCAAAATAGAGAACTACTCGATCAATTACCCCTTCAGATGCATGTTCGCATTCTCTACTCTGTACGTTGCGTGGTAGCCAAGTAGCACGACGTCATGCAGCCTGTACGTCGCCCAGGAGCCAGCCCAGTTAAACCAAGTACGCTACAACTACGGATAAGCTTCCTAGTGCTTATCCTTTATCATGCACAGAATACGATGAAATTGCGCTGAGTCTCTTGTGTACACCAACGTTCGCATCTACTGTTCGTCAACCGCATTTACACGGCTTAAATACGAGCGTTTTCTGTTCATATCACGGATGACCTGAAACCGGAAATATACCATGGTAGTATCTGGATAAACAGCATGGAATCCCCTGGCTTGTGCCATGCATTTGTCCCCCAGCATTGTACGCACATTTGAAGTTTCGTGCATCAATTCACGAATCGCCTGCGCCGCCTGCCGGTAACTGTATCCGGTTTCAGTGGGCAGCAATTTATAGAAAAAGGATGTGGAGATACCAGTCACATCAATGAACATGCAGTGACACAAGATGTAGCCACCGTAGTTAATCTGATGCGTAGCGGCCGTCAATATCACCAAGCCATGACACGACACCATTGAGACCATCTCGGAGGGCTCACCATAGATACCGAACCTACATGCAGTCCCATACAACTCGGCATACACCTTTTCTTTCTATAAGCTCCGCCACTTATTCAAATTCATTCTTGTTCTCCTGACGTCTGCGCCGTCTGATGCCAATCCAAGCTTGATCGTTCAAACGCAAACCATAGGATCACATCATAGGTAGCCGCATTTCCTGCGTGTGCCGGAAACTTGCCATTAGACGCCTGATGTACTTTTCCTGCGCATATGTCAGCCTGCAGTTGCGTGGATATAATCACGGGTTTCCCGCGTGAAAAACGGGCGAGTGCTTCATGAACAAAAGACTGAGTTCGTAATGCGAACCTTGCAATACAACAGAGTAGCATGCCTTGCACTGGTAGCATCGCACCCTATATATAACGCGTGCACAATGCATTTCACCACTTACTGAGCACCCCGAGCATTGGATCGCCGACTATGAAAGCATCGATAAAACACCGACTTGCACTTGCAGCCGTTCGGAAAGTCTTACCCGTTTTACGTTTGCCTGGCTAGCCGAACAACCTCCAGGTGGTGCAAGCTGGGTGGTTCTGGTTTAACCATTTCCAATAAATATTTCGGCTGCAGGCAGTGTTCCAGGATGTGGTGGGTTTTCGCCTAACCAGCGTTCTCCTTCTAAAAATCCACAAATATGCCCTTATCATCACTGTGACATGGCGGATGTGACAGGCCACTAAATAAAGTCACTGCCCAAGCTTACGTAGACAAACTAATCAAATCCACAGACGTCAAACACTTCTTCAAACACCGGCAACTTTAGCGAGCTCATTCAAGAGAATAGCAACACATTTACAAAAACCCAAGCAACACACCTACCCACATATCTAAATTTATGGATCCACATATCTGAAAATCCTAATGTACTATTGTACATTTATTGATCGGTTGTTGTACTATTACTATGATCATGCCTTTAATGGTCAACCTCGTGTAGCCGAGAAAGAAATTGATTTATCTAATTTGCAACCGATAATACGCTGCTTTTATAAAAGAGGTGGTCGTTTCCATGTGAAGACGTTTCAGAGTTCCCTCTATTTATTCACTTTTGCGGAAAGCAAGAAAACCTACGAATAAACACGGTCTTGTTGACAACCATGGCGGAAAGAAAAGGACGCGCGAAATGTTCTACCTCACGCAGTTCATGCAACCTTCACTTCTAAATGTTGCACTGAAGCTAACCAGGTACACAAATCTTTTAAAACTTCGTATTTATTTATCCTTGTAATCTATTAGGCCTCATTCATACAGTTTGGGAGAAATACCATTCATGCCTTAGCATTTATTCCGTGTTACGTTCGTTTCTTACCTGCGCACTTGACGGAGCCGTCCTTACCACCCGCAAAGTTGAATTTTCATCCTCCTGACCCCGTTTTAGTAAGCCACGTGATTCATTACTTGTGATCAATTTGTTTTATTACCCACCGCATTTTTATTTGGTTTTTGCAATAATTTATCTAATGGATAAGCCACCTTCATATGCAGTTAGAGCCGTAGAGCCTCTCATGATCAAAACCGTAACCTGGCATTACTGTCAGGAAGCTCACCAGATTGGGGAACGTTCCGGTTGGTCAATCAAATCCTCTACCCCGTCTGCTTAGGGTGGTCCTCTTCACCCCTGAAGAGCGCAGTGCCTTACTGAGATTTGCCTTCAAGCTCAAAGGTACCAATGTTAGTGTGCAACCAGACCTTCCGTTAGCGGATAGGTTAAAGTTAAAGAAAACCATCAGAGACCTAAAAGTCCGGCATGCAGCTGGCGAGCAAGGTCTCCGATTGGTGGGTTTTCAGGTGGTCAGCCGGCGATCCTTTTCCGCCCTGCCAGAACATAATCTACTTGCGCACGACCCAGGGCTTAGTAACGTGTGTAGCCTGAGGAACAAGATGTGCGAGGTGGGTCTGCTCCTAGACAAATCTCGTCCAGATATACTTGCTTTCACTGAAACGTGGCTGTCTGAGGAAATCACAGATGGCGAAATATATCTGCCTGGCTACGCACTGTTCCGCGCTGACCGCTCCATTGGCCGTCAAGGAGGTGGTGTAGCTCTTTATGTGAGTTACCACATCGACGTACTGAGGACCAGCGTTTTTCAGTCTCTCGACAAATCTGTTGAGGCTCTCGCAGTCTTGATTTGCGCTTACCCGTTTCAGGTTACGGTCGTGTTAGTGTATAGAAGCCCCATGAGCACCTCCAATGGAATCATTGAGTTTATACGCACTCACTCTGTGAACAAGTGTCTGGTGCTGGGAGACTTCAACCTCCCAGAGGTTTGTTGGGATGATCTATCTTGCAGTTCGGCTCTGGAATCGTTCGGTACGGAACTGCTGGACTTGACGCTACATGTACCACTACACCAGTTCGTGGACCACCCCACTACAATGGAACAATGGTATATGACGGGTAAAAAAGCATACACTTAACGAGTCCCGCAGGTTGGCAATAGAAATACTAACAAATTGGCAAACCACATACGTGGTTGAAGTAAGGAGCGTCAGTGAGATAAAAGGTAGAAGTATAACAGTTTTAGGGGGATAAAGTGGTACGACGCAAAACTGGCTAAGAAATTGTTATCGTTGGTGATGGTAGCAAAAAAAATGGAGTACTCACCGGTTCGCACAGATTTACGACAGTGAATTTGGGGTATAAATCCAAAGAGGCTGGTCAGCCCAAATATATACAAGCGTTTTCGTTCATAAAACAAAGCGCAGGGCGCTCAGTGTGACGTCCAATCGTTTTTTAAATGTATCTAATGTGGGGGCACAAACAACTGAGTTTGGAAGGGCGTTCCAGGGCCCGCAGACCCGGAGGGAGAAATAGGTTCTCCGACAGTCTAGACGACTGTACTGTTGGCTCAGCTTTAAACTGTTACCGCGAAGGTTAGTGTTCGGGCTGAGCTTCAAGAGGTGACGGCACACGTGACTGGGATTGCTCAATATCTGGTACACTAGTATGAGGTCTCTACGAATTCGCCGGTACCGTCCGCTGAACACTCCGAGTATCTCCAGTCGTTCCTGGTAAGGAGTGTGGCGCAAGCCCTTGACGATTTTCGTTGCTCGACGATGTGGGGTCTCAAGCGCTGCAAGGTCACATTGTAGCCAGGGTTGCCAGGCCTGGATTGCATATTCGACGTGAGGACGCACGTAGGCATTCAGCATCAAAGGGAAGATGGATGGATCCAAAATTCCGAATGCTCTTCGCAGGAGTCCAACGTGCTGGTTGCCCCTTTTAGAAGCGGAATCTGACTGTTTGGAACACCCGAGGTCTTCCTGTACCAGCACACCCAAGTCGCGTTCCTGAGTGGTGGTCTTCAGATCGTGTGCCCCAAGCTTGTAGACGTGGACTTGTCGATGGCGGATATGAACAACGCGACATTTGTTCACATTAAACGGCAGGGCGTTTCTCACCGACCAATTCCAGGACCTCATTCAAGTCACGCTGTAGGACTTCATGGTCGTCCGATCGTTTTATCGCCCGCCAAACCTTGAGGTCGTCCGCGAAGAGTAAGAATTTCGACGTAATAACTCTTACTAGATCGTTAATGAAAAGCAGGAACAAACGAGGCCCAAGTACCGAACCCTGCGGTACGCCGCATCCCACTCGAATCGGATCGGAAAAGGATGATCGAACTCTAACTTCTAACTGCCGTTCAGAGAGAAAGTTACCGATCCATCCTAACAACGGGTCTCCGATACCGTACTGTTGGAGTTTAATGAGCAGGATTCGATGATCCAGGCGATCGAAGGCTTTCGAAAAGTCCAAGAATGCAACATCGACTCCTGTTCCCTCATCGACAGTCTCGGTCCAGTTGTCACGAGCTATCAGCAGATTCGTCGTACATGAACGATGTTGACGAAACCCATGCTGTTCTGGCGCAATTATGCCGTAGTTTTCCAAGTATCCCATTAACGCATCTGCTATCACCGCTTCCATGACTTTGGCGACTACAGGCAGAAGCGTTATGGGGCGGTAATTGGCAGGATCCGATCGACTTCCTGCTTTGTATATGGGCGTTATTACACCTTGTTTCCACCTCGAAGGTACGATGTTCTCATCGAAACAGCGCTGAAAAAATGCAGCTAGTGGTTCGGCCAAGTGGATGGCAGCTACCTGTAATGTTTTCGGGTGAATGTTATCGGCCCCGGGAGAGTTGTGTGGACGCAAGGATAGCAGCTTTTGCAGCACCATTTCTGCAGTGAACGTGACATTGGATAAAACGGACAGTGGGGTAACTAGTGGCGGAACATACGTCGAGGCTTGTACACCTTGGAAGATTGGGGAGTACTGGGCCCGTAATGCGTTGGCCGCCTCCTTCGCAGTATGTGTATACCCATTGGTCGTATTAAGTGGTGGGATTCCCCGTTGCACCTTGCGAAGTCCATTCACAGGTTTGTAAAGAAGCTTTTTGTTCGAACAGAATCGTTTGGCTAGCTCCTGCTGATGCGTTCTCTTGTCTTCGCGAACCAAAAGCACACAGTAGTTGCGATGCGAAACGTATTCCGTCCAGTTTTCTGCGCTGGGGTTGCTTTTATACCTGCGCCATGCCCGATCCCTTAGAGTCATGCATTTTCGCGTCCGGCTTCGCAAGAATGATTTCGCTGTGCGGGGATGTTGGGAAACTTTTGGTGTTGAGGCTTCTATGACTAGTGACGTGATGGTGTTCGCAAATGTCTCCCAGGCTAGTTCTGGGGTGCAGTTAGCTAGAAACATCCAACTGGTATTCTCAACTAGAGCAGACAGAACGTGGTAATGGGTAACAAATTGCCTCGTTTCGAGCTCCGCAGCTGGATATTCGGTGTAGCAGATGTAATCGAACTGCAAAGTCACGTGATCGCTACGGCCCAAAGGACGGCACACCTTTAGTCCATCGACCATGAGCTCTTCGTTAGTGAGCACTAGATCTAATATCGATGGGTTGTTTCCTGTTCTGAACCTGGTTGGAACGGTGACGTGGTTATACAAGAAGGTGCTAGAGAGTAGCTCTTGCAAATATGCCTTGAACACTTTTGTCTCGGATGCTGGATTTTCCAAGTCATGGGTGTTGAAATCTCCTGCAACGAGGATGTGGCTGTACTTCTGATTAAGCACGGAGCGAAAAGCGGAGATAAGTCTGTTGTCCCTTTCCGGAGTGGCTTTCGGTGGTCGGCAAACCACAGAGAGAAGGCATACGTCGTTGCGTTCCAACCACAGTTTGCACCAAAGGACGTCGGTGACACAAGTCTGGGGATCGTCTATGAGCTCACAACGAAGGTTCGTTCGGAAATAAATGAGCACGCCACCGCCCTTGCCCGTTCTGTCGTTCCGGAGAAGTGTCATACCCGGTATGGCAATCTCAGCGTCTGTGATTTCGCCGCTCAGCCAGGTTTCGGCGATCATTATGATGTCTCGAGGCTCCGAAGCCAAACGGTGACGGAGTTCTACCAACTTACTTATGAGGCCTTGTGCATTAGTATACATGCAGGATAGTGCTTTTGTAACCCAGAGTGAGCTAGCACAGGTTGTTGTAGGAATGGAGTTAGTGCCGACCGTTAACGGGTCGGCCATTAACCGTTTTTTTGTGGTGACGTTTGCCTTTGGATTTGCTTTCGGTTAGACGACTGATCGCGGCCTTCCGGGCCCTGCTGGTCCCCCGTGTTCAGCCGTGTTTCGTGGGATATTGTGGTTGTCGATAAACCCATGCCTTCACAAAGTTGCATGAGTGGATGGTTCAACAATTTGATCGCTCCCCGTGAGTCGTTGGTAATCCGTGGCAGCGTACCTGATGCCTTTAACCGAATTTCCGCTGGCAGCTTCATGCGGAATTTGGACCAGTTTTCCAAGGCGAGCGGTAACATAAACTCAGATTGAAGCACCACCTTCATAAGTCTAGGACCGTTCCCTTTGTAGTTGGGTGAAAATGGAATCCTGGTCAACCGCTTAGCGATGATATTATTGAGGGAGATTTTGTGGCCGATGTAACTCCATTGCTCCCGGTCATGTGCATCCGCTGCATCAGAGGTTGAGTTTTGGAGCTCAGGAACCCCGCACACGATTATCGTCCGTTTCGCCTCGCCTTTACGAACTTCCTCACGGTTGACCATCTTTTTCGGACGTTCGTTCCAGGGGATATCAGGAAGTATGCGCGCCTCGAGTGATGAATGACGAAGCCTGTTGGACGATAGTAGAACTGCCTCTGTGTCCTTGGTGGAGTTTAGTGTCACCCGGAGAAGTCGGGGTTCACCGTAGTGCGCTGACTTTGGATGACGTGTGACTCGTCTCAGCATTGCAGGTTCAACCGAAATGCCAATCGCAATACATATAGACTTCCACTGATTACGATCATCCAACAGCTTCCCCTTTATTGTACTCGCCTGTGATTCAGGAACATTTGTACACACAACGGTTAACGCGCCTTGGCTCCTTGCGTTGGATGCAGATTTGCCATGACTTACAGACACGGTGTTAAACGGATTGTTTGGTTGTTGGAGTCTGGTCAACTTACTGTTGCTTGGTGAGGTCACCGGAGTCGGAGGTAATTTAGCCGGTGTATGCATTGAGGCGACTGAGGCGTACGACGCCCGACTTTTCTCTACGGCGGAAGAGGTTTGCCCCGGAGCTTCCGCAGTTGCAGTTGAATGGAGATGGGGCGTGTGACTCAAAGGTGTGGACATCAGTACTCTGGATGTTCGTCCGCTTTTGGGAGTTGAGTGAGGCAGGGTATTTGGAGAAACTGAGGCTGCAGCGCGGCTTGAGCGTCTAGCCCTTTTTTTCGGCCTCGAGGTGGAGCTTCCTTTGACCGACTGTGGTACAATCATGGCCATATTCGCGGCCGGTGGTGCAAGCCTGGCGTTCAACAAATAAGCGATTGTCGCATTCAAAGTATCGCACCTTTCCATGAGTGCACATAAACAACCGACCAATGGAGTTACGTGGCATGTTGGATAAAACCAAAATGCGTCAGCTGTCTTGTTTATTTGCCTTGCTTCTTGGGCGGACTTTCCTATACAGCTCGGTTGGAACGAGCCACTGCAGTTTCGGCACGTTATACCCATTTTAAGGGCTTTGCCGCAATTAGCTGAAGAGCAGATACGTCGTTGCATGATATTCGGCATAGTTGTTGTATTTTTTCAAGCACGAAGACAAGCAAGATGTCGATCACAAATTCCAAAATGACGGGCACAGCCGTAAATCACTGAGATCTCCAAAGATATCAAGCGGAATTCCACGAAACTTTCACGGATTGATGAACACACGAAACTAAAAGGTTTGGTGCGTAACTAACACAGCAACACACGTAAAATACAGTAATTCCGGAGAAAAAGCAGGATCCAGCGCGTGGTAGCAGCAGCCGTCCATCTTAGATTTTGTTTTCGCTGTCATTTGACTTTGTAAATGACATTAAATACGACTCTCCTCTTGGCGCTAGCGATCACGTTTGCTTGTCTTTCCAGTGTACCCTTATCAAGCCTTGCCAAGCTACTACCAGTTAGTATCCGAACATTTGGCCTGCGGATTTCCAAGCGATGTGGTATAAAGCTAGGTCATCGCATGTGTGATATCTGTGACCGACACTGTCCACATAGCCTGGGAAAAACTTAAGGCTCACTTCGTCGACATTTCTGCACCTCACATCCCACTGGTAAAAAGAACGGAATGGAGAGCGCAGCCTCCGTGGATAGATTCCGCGGGGAAGGGCCTGCTAAAGAAGCGGTCTAGATACTGGCGAGCTTACCGAACAGCACGTTTGACAAGTATCGGTTGGTTCGAAATGAGTGCAAGCTACATATTAGGTTGGCCCGGCTTCAGTATGAAAAGGGCTTAGCTAATACTGCTTCGAAAAATCCCAAGAGATTCTTCGCTTACGTTAAACGACGCTGTGGTGCAAACTCGCCCATTCCACCATTGCTTCGAGGAGATGGGACCCATGCCTATAGCGACTATGACAAGGCATGCGTGCTTGGTAAGCAGTACTCAAGCGTCTTTTCCGCGAGACAAATACGCCATGTAAAGAGTTAGCTCCAAGAGTCCCTGAGGACTGTTGTCTGGATGAAATTCCTGTAACTGAGTCCCAAGTTCTCCGGTTGCTAAAAGAGGTGAACCCAACTAAGGCTTCTGGGCCAGATTCTGTTCATCCAAAATTGTTGCACGAATTGGCAGGGAAACTCAGTGGACCTCTGATTTGTGTGTTTCAGAAGTCACTCAACAGCTGTATCTTGCCTACCGAATGGAAGGAGGCTGTTGTCTGCCCGATTTTCAAGTGCGGTGACAAAGACCTATCGGCTAATTACAGGCCTGTCAGCTTGACTAGCGTGGTCGTTAAGTTACTTGAAAAATTAGTACGAGATAAAGTGGAGAAACATTTAAATAGGTTTAACCTGCTTAGGGTCGAGCAACATGGTTTTCGCAAAGGATTTTCGTGTCAGACGAACTTGCTGGTAGCTCGTGAGTGCTGGGCTGAAGCCGTAGACAGTGGACATGCGGTGGATGTGGTGTTCATTGACTTCGCCAAGGCCTTTGACACTGTCCCCCATTCGCGACTCTCACTGAAGTTGAGGTCGTATGGAATAGCTGGTCGCGCTCTCCAGTGGGTGTCAGCTTTTCTGGCTGGACGGGAACAGTGTATTCGTGTGGGAAGCAGTATTTCGTTTCGACAAGCTGTACTTAGCGGCGTTCCGCAAGGTCCGCAAGGTCCCTAGGTCCGCTGCTGTTCTCAGTCTACGTGATTGACTTGCCGGAGAAGCTTGAGGTACCATCGCTCTTATTTGCTGATGACCTAAAGCTTTGGAATATTGTTGATATCCCTGGAGGCCCTATGGCTCTTCAACGAGCTCTGGATAGACTCTGGGAATGGTCTGTCTTGTGGTTGCTGTCCATAAACCGGGCAAAGTGTTCAGTGCTGCGTATCGGAGCGTCTGATTCATCCACAAGTTATGTGCTCGATGGGACTACTTCTTCACGTGACTCATCAGGTTGATCTAGGTGTCGTCCACTGTTCCACATTGCACTCTGGAGACAACTGGAAGAAGGCGGCTAGTAAAGGGTTCCGGATGTTGTGGTTTATCCGTCGTTCTTTTGAGACCCTAACCGCTGATGTGTTTGTGAAGCTTTTCCCAGCGTTTGTGCGACCCCACCTAGAATATTGCGCCCAGGCCTGTCCACCATGCCTTGTCCGGGACAAAATGGCACTAGAAAGGGTGTTGCGTGTCGGTACTAGGTTGGTCAAGGGATTACGAGGGCAAACGTACCCCGAACGTCTACTTAGTTTGGGGATGCAGTCAATGCACTATCGAAGAACTAGAGGGGACCTAATCTTAACCTACCGTATTTTGACTGGGAAGGTTGGTCCTGATTTGTCCATGCTATTTAGTCCTGCTAGATTATCTGGTCTTCGCGGGCATTGTATGAAGCTGGACAAACCGCGGTCCGATCGAGTTAGAGCGGAGACACGCTTATCGCGTCGAGTCATGGAGCGTGTAGCGCCCGAAAAGATAACTCTTATCTTTCATGTACAATTTACTTGTTGACCAATTGTACATTACTCCTTCGTGTTTTAATCTTACAATCGGCTCCACACACAACTGCCTTGTAAGTTCCCGCGCTCAAGTGTACGCTCTTGCCTCGCTTCATCCGTCCGCTTCTTGTTGTAGCCCATCGAATACAGTCCGCTGTGTCCGACTCCAATTGCCTTCTGATATCCGCGCTTAATTCCGCGCATCGTCTCGGACTAGTATTAAGTTCAAGTTCAAGTTCAAGCGGGACTGGAACGATAGGATAGATCCCGTGAGTGTTCCTTCTTCGGCGGGTCGTTGAACCAAGAGTTGGCGAACTTTGAAATACTGATGGACCTAAAACAAAGACCGCATCACACCCTGTCCAACCAATTAAGGCCCACGTATCCTGCCCTAGCAGTCCCTGCTGGGTCGGTTACGTGAAGTAAGAAAGAGAAAAAAGTAAACGCAGGAGGCAAAAGAGAAAGTGGTAAGAGCAAAGCAAGTGGAATACCAAGATATTTGAATCAATAAAAAAGAACTGAAAAATGAAGATGAGTCAGCTAGGAAAAAGGAAAGGTTTGCTGTTGCCACCCAAGAGCATCGAGCTGGCGCGCAAAACCCTTAACCGTAGGTTCCCTAACCACGTGATCTGGAAGAGAATCGCAGCGATCTATAACTCGGCGCGAGAGACGAGTTTCCGTCCTAATCCTATCAGACCGTGGTTTATGCAGTTTCAGTGGGTGACCGCAGAGACTAGGTAACGTAGCCGGACTAAATAGCCCTGACAAGTCCGGGCAAATCTTACCCGTCAAAATACGATAAGTGAGAATCAGGTCCCCTCTTATCCTTCGGTAGTGCATGGAGTACATACCCAAACTGAGCAAGCGTTCAGGATACGTCTGTCCCCGTAGACCCTGCACTAACCGAGTGCCCACTCGTAACACCCTCTCCAAGTCCATTTTGTCTCGGTTAAGACATGGTGGACAAGCCTGAATACAATATTCCAGGTGGGGTCGGACGAATGCCGAAAATAGCTTCGCAAACAACTTGGCCGTTAAGATTCCGAAAGAGCGGCGGATAAACCACATCATACGAAACCCTCGACAAGCAGCCTTCTTCCAGTTGTCTCCAGAATGAAGTGCTGATGCGTGTACGACTCCTAAATCAACCTGCTGAGTGACAACAGGGAGTTCACCACCGCCGAGAACATATCGGGTGGGAGGATTAGCAGCTCCGATTCGGAGAACAGAGCACTTGGCCCTATTTATGGGCATCAACCATAAGATAGACCATTCCCAGAGTCTATTCAAGGCACGCTGAATTGCCCCAGGACCCCCCGGGATATCCACAATATTCCAGAGCTTAAGGTCGTCAGCAAACATTAATGATGACACCCCTAGCTCTCCCGGCAAGTCACTTACATAGATCGCGAACAACAATGGCCCCAATACCGAGCCCTGCGGAACGCCACTAAGGACAGCTTGCCTGAGCGAAAGGCTACGCCCCAACTGTACGCACTGTTCCCTCCCATCAAGGAAGGCAGACACCCATTGAAGGGCGCGACCAGATATCCCGTAAGATCTCAACTTTAGTGAGAGCCGAAGATGTGGAACAGTGTCAAAAGCTTTCGAAAAATCTACGAATAGCACGTCTACAGCGTGGCCACTGTCTAACGCTTCGGCCCAGCTTTCACGAGCTACAAGTAAATTAGTCTGACATGAAAATCCTTTGCGGAATCCATGTTGTGCAACACTGAGAAGGTTGAATCGATTCAGGTGGTTCTCCACTGAATCCCTTATCAGCTTCTCGAACAACTTGACTACTACGCCTGTCAAACTGACAGGCCGGTAGTTCGCGGGTAGAGCGCTGTCACCGCCCATAAAAATCGGACAGATGATTGCCTCCTTCCATTCCGAAGGTAGGCTGCAGCTGTCCAGCGATATTGAAAATACGCACGTGAGCGGACCACTCAGCTCAGTGGCCAGTTCATGCAACAGCTTCGGATGAATTGAATCAGGACCGGAAGATTTAGAGGGATTAATGCCTTGCAGTAGCTCGAAGATCTGAGTCTCCGTTATGCTAAATTCAGCTAAGCAAGAATCCTCTGGAACTCTTGAAATCAATTCACCCTGCGGTAAAGAGGTCTCCCGAGCAAAGACCGCAGTATACTGATCAATCAGTATACAAGCCTTGTCATAGTCAGTTTGCGCACGGGTCCCGTCTGCTAGCAATAAAGCTGGTATAGACAATTTTGCCCCACTGCGTCTTTTAACGTAAGCAAAAAACTTCTTGGGATTAGGTGCGGCCGAGTCCGCTAAACCCTGTTCGTATTTGAGACGAGCAGTTCTGAGATGTTGCTTACATTTATTTCTATTCTCTCGATAACTATCATAGGTACTGGCTGATGGAGCTGCTTGGTAGGTTCGCCAGCATCTAGACCGTTTCTTGAGTAGGTACTTGCCTGTGGTATCTATCCATGGAGGCTGTGCCCTTAACCCTCTTTTCCTAATGAGTGGAATATAGAGTGCGGAAACCTCCGTAAGGTATGCCTTAAATTTATCCCAGGCTAACTGGACAGAGTCAGCCATCGAGATCTCACAGTTCAGAACTGAAGCCTTAGTTCGCATTGCACTAAAGTCCGCCCGCCAAATATTCGGAAGTAATTCAACAGCGGTCTCTTGGTGCCTTGAAAGAGCACATCGAAAGGATATGCATGCGTGATCGCTGGACCCTACAGGTGCACCGCATGAAACGTCAGTCACGAAGTCCAGGGACTTAGCAAAAACCAAATCCAAAGTAGATGGCATTTGGTTGTCCATATACCTAGTGGGAAAGTCAACGAACTGGTGCAAAGGCACTTGGAGAGTCAGTTCAAGGAAGTCTGCACCGAATGTTCCTAATGCCGAATCACAAGATAGATCGGCCCAACAGACTTCCGGGAGGTTGAAATCCCCTAAAATTAAACACTTATTCGCAGACTGAGTGCGAATAAAATCAAGTATCCCCCTGGAGGAACTTCCAGGACTTCTGTATACCACTATAACTGTAAACTGGGTAGAGGAAGTGCACAAAACAGCCGATAGGGCTTCAACAGTCTGATCCGACGACTGGAATGTGCAAGTCCTCAACACATCTAAGTTACAGCTCACATACAGTACAACGCCTCCGCCTTGGCGACCAACGGAGCGATCAGCAATAACTCATCTGCACCGAGATGTCGCCCCACGGAAAGATAGCAAATGTGCCCGTTTTGAAGCTGGGATGAACAAGTGCATGTACCGCCGCCCTGAATAGACACCCTGTATACTTGGCTATCTCCAGCTGATGAGTCCCAACCAAGACGAAACCGCGGTCTTGAGGTGTCAGTGTTGGGATGAGTAATACTAGAGTGTTTTCACCCTCTATACCTTATTCATATAGGAAGCGACATCCTCAGTCGAAAGGAACGCTGTGTACACTGACGTGTTTATAATGAACACCGAAGCGTTGCCGCTTAACTTCGGCATAATAGGTGTGTATGCAGAACGTTTCGGGGACAAGGAAGTAGAGTGCATGGAATTCTTCCCCAGAACGGATAAACTGAGGCCAAAAACCGCAGAAGTGCTTTTCAGAAGAACCTGAAACAGGATCAAACTAGAGGACTACTCGGTCAATTACCCCTTCAGATGCATGTTCGCATTCTCCACTCTGTACGTTGCGTGGTAGCCAAATAGCACGACGTCATGCAGCCTGTACGTCACCCAGGAGCCAGCCCAGTTAAACTAAGTACGCTACAACTACGGATAAGCTTCCTAGTGCTTATCCTTTATCATGCACAGAATACGATGAAATTGCGCTGAGTCTCTTGTGTACACCAACGTTCGCATCTACTGTTCGTCAAAAGCATTTACACGGCTTAAATACGAGCATTTTCTGTTCATATCACGGATGACCTGAAACCGGAAATATACCATGGTAGTATCTGGATAAACAGCATGGAATCCCCTGGCTTGTGCCATGCATTTGTCCCCCAGCATTGTACACACATTTGAAGTTTCGTGCATCAATTCCCGAATCGCTTGCGCCGCCTGCCGGTAACTGTATCCGGTTTCAGTGGGCAGCAATGTATAGAAAAAGGATGTGGAGATACCAGTCACATCAATGAACATGCAGTGACACAAGATGTAGCCACCGTAGTTAATCTGATGCGTAGCGGCCGTCAATATCACCAAGCCATGACACGACACCATTGAGACCATCTCGGAGGGCTCACCATAGATACCGAACCTACATGCAGTCCCATACAACTCGGCATACACCTTTTCTTTCTATAAGCTCCGCCACTTATTCAAATTCATTCTTGTTCTCCTGACGTCTGCGCCGTCTGATGCCAATCCAAGCTTGATCGTTCAAACGCAAACCATAGGATCACATCATAGGTAGCCGCATTTCCTGCGTGTGCCGGAAACTTGCCATTAGACGCCTGATGTAATTTTCCTGCGCATGTGTCAGCCTGCAGTTGCGTGGATATAATCACGGGTTTCCCGCGTGAAAAACGGGCGAGTGCTTCATGAACAAAAGACTGAGTTCGTAATGCGAACCTTGCAATACAACAGAGTAGCATGCCTTGCACTGGTAGCATCGCACCCTATATATAACGCGTGCACAATGCATTTCACCACTTACTAAGCACCCCGAGCATTGGATCGCCGACTATGAAAGCATCGATAAAACACCGACTTGCACTTGCAGTCGTTCGGAAAGTCTTACCCGTTTTACGTTTGCCTGGCTAGCCGAACAACCTCCAGGTGGCTCAAGCTGGGTGGTTCTGGTTTAACCATTTCCAATAAATATTTCGGCTGCAGGCAGTGTTCCAGGATGTGGTGGGTTTTCGCCTAACCAGCGTTCTCCTTCTAAAAATCCACAAATATGCCCTTATCATCACTGTGACATGGCGGATGTGACAGGCCACTAAATAAAGTCACTACCCAAGCTTACGTAGACAAACTAATCAAATCCACAGACGTCAAACACTTCTTCAAACACCGGCAACTTTAGCGAGCTCATTCAAGAGAATAGCAACACATTTACAAAAACCCAAGCAACACACCTACCCACATATCTAAATTTATGGATCCACATATCTGAAAATCCTAATGTACTATTGTACATTTATTGATCGGTTGTTGTACTATTACTATGATCATGCCTTTAATGGCCAACCTCGTGTAGCCGAGAAAGAAATTGATTTATCTAGTTTGCAACCGATAATACGCTGCTTTTATAAAAGAGGAGGTCGTTTCCATGTGAAGACGTTTCAGAGTTCCCTCTATTTATTCACTTTTGCGGAAAGCAAGAAAACCTACGAATAAACACGGTCTTGTTGACAACCATGGCGGAAAGAAAAGGACGCGCGAAATGTTCTACCTCACGCAGTTCATGCAACCTTCACTTCTAAATGTTGCACTGAAGCTAACCAGGTACACAAATCTTTTAAAACTTCGTATTTATTTATCCTTGTAATCTATTAGGCCTCATTCATACAGTTTGAGAGAAATACCATTCATGCCCTAGCATTTATTCCGTGTTACGTTCGTTTCTTACCTGCGCACTTGACGGAGCCGTGCTTACCACCCGCAAAGTTGAATTTTCATCCTCCTGACCGCGTTTTAGTAAGCCACGTGATTCATTACTTGTGATCAATTTGTTTTATTACCCACCGTATTTTTATTTGGTTTTTGCAATAATTTATCTAATGGATAAGCCACCTTCATATGCAGTTAGAGCCGTAGAGTCTCTCATGATCAAAACCGTAACCTGGCATTACTGTCAGGAAGCTCACCAGATTGGGGAACGTTCCGGTTGGTCAATCAAATCCTCTACCCCGCCTGCTTAGGGTGGTCCTCTTCACCCCTGAAGAGCGCAGTGCCTTACTGAGATTTGCCTTCAAGCTCAAAGGTACCAATGTTAGTGTGCAACCAGACCTTCCGTTAGCGGATAGGTTAAAGTTAAAACAAACCATCAGAGACCTAAACGTCCGGCATGCAGCTGGCGAGCAAGGTCTCCGATTGGTGGGTTTTCAGGTGGTCAGCCGGCGATCCTTTTCCGCCCTGCCAGAACATAATCTACTTGCGCACGACCCAGGGCTTAGTAACGTGTGTAGCCTGAGGAACAAGATGTGCGAGCTGGGTCTGCTCCTAGACAAATCTCGTCCAGATATACTTGCTTTCACTGAAA
Source organism: Dicrocoelium dendriticum (assembly GCA_944474145.2). Classification (NCBI taxonomy): domain Eukaryota; kingdom Metazoa; phylum Platyhelminthes; class Trematoda; order Plagiorchiida; family Dicrocoeliidae; genus Dicrocoelium; species Dicrocoelium dendriticum. The sequence continues at coordinate 91,020,643 of OX104066.1, read as the reverse complement.
CGTGGCTGTCTGAAGAAATCACAGATGGCGAAATATATCTGCCTGGCTACGCACTGTTCCGCGCTGACCGCTCCATTGGCCGTCAAGGAGGTGGTGTAGCTCGTTATGTGAGTTACCACATCGACGTACTGAGGACCAGCGTTTTTCAGTCTCTCGACAAATCTGTTGAGGCTCTCGTAGTCTTGATTTGCGCTTATCCGTTTCAGGTTACGGTCGTGTTAGTGTATAGAAGCCCCATGAGCACCTCCAATGGAATCATTGAGTTTATACGCACTCACTCTGTGAACAAGTGTCTGGTGCTGGGAGACTTCAACCTCCCAGAGGTTTGTTGGGATGATCTATCTTGCAGTTCGGCTCTGGAATCGTTCGGTACGGAACTGCTGGACTTGACGCTACATGTACCACTACACCAGTTCGTGGACCACCCCACTACAATGGAACAATGGTATATGACGGGTAAAAAAGCATACACTTAACGAGTCCCGCAGGTTGGCAATAGAAATACTAACAAATTGGCAAACCACATACGTGGTTGAAGTAAGGAGCGTCAGTGAGATAAAAGGTAGAAGTATAACAGTTTTAGGGGGATAAAGTGGTACGACGCAAAACTGGCTAAGAAATTGTTATCGTTGGTGATGGTAGCAAAAAAAATGGAGTACTCACCGGTTCGCACAGATTTACGACAGTGAATTTGGGGTATAAATCCAAAGAGGCTGGTCAGCCCAAATATATACAAGCGTTTTCGTTCATAAAACAAAGCGCAGGGCGCTCAGTGTGACGTCCAATCGTTTTTTAAATGTATCTAATGTGGGGGCACAAACAACTGAGTTTGGAAGGGCGTTCCAGGGCCCGCAGACCCGGAGGGAGAAATAGGTTCTCCGACAGTCTAGACGACTGTACTGTTGGCTCAGCTTTAAACTGTTACCGCGAAGGTTAGTGTTCGGGCTGAGCTTCAAGAGGTGACGGCACACGTGACTGGGATTGCTCAATATCTGGTACACTAGTATGAGGTCTCTACGAATTCGCCGGTACCGTCCGCTGAACACTCCGAGTATCTCCAGTCGTTCCTGGTAAGGAGTGTGGCGCAAGCCCTTGACGATTTTCGTTGCTCGACGATGTGGGGTCTCAAGCGCTGCAAGGTCACATTGTAGCCAGGGTTGCCAGGCCTGGATTGCATATTCGACGTGAGGATGCACGTAGGCATTCAGCATCAAAGGGAAGATGGATGGATCCAAAATTCCGAATGCTCTTCGCAGGAGTCCAACGTGCTGGTTGCCCCTTTTAGAAGCGGAATCTGACTGTTTGGAACACCCGAGATCTTCCTGTACCAGCACACCCAAGTCGCGTTCCTGAGTGGTGGTCTTCAGATCGTGTGCCCCAAGCTTGTAGACGTGGACTTGTCGATGGCGGATATGAACAACGCGACATTTGTTCACATTAAACGGCAGGGCGTTTCTCACCGACCAATTCCAGACCTCATTCAAGTCACGCTGTAGGACTTCATGGTCGTCCGATCGTTTTATCGCCCGCCAAACCTTGAGGTCGTCCGCGAAGAGTAAGAATTTCGACGTAATAACTCTTACTAGATCGTTAATGAAAAGCAGGAACAAACGAGGCCCAAGTACCGAACCCTGCGGTACGCCGCATCCCACTCGAATCGGATCGGAAAAGGATGATCGAACTCTAACTTCTAACTGCCGTTCAGAGAGAAAGTTACCGATCCATCCTAACAACGGGTCTCCGATACCGTACTGTTGGAGTTTAATGAGCAGGATTCGATGATCCAGGCGATCGAAGGCTTTCGAAAAGTCCAAGAATGCAACATCGACTCCTGTTCCCTCATCGACAGTCTCGGTCCAGTTGTCACGAGCTATCAGCAGATTCGTCGTACATGAACGATGTTGACGAAACCCATGCTGTTCTGGCGCAATTATGCCGTAGTTTTCCAAGTATCCCATTAACGCATCTGCTATCACCGCTTCCATGACTTTGGCGACTACAGGCAGAAGCGTTATGGGGCGGTAATTGGCAGGATCCGATCGACTTCCTGCTTTGTATATGGGCGTTATTACACCTTGTTTCCACCTCGAAGGTACGATGTTCTCATCGAAACAGCGCTGAAAAAATGCAGCTAGTGGTTCGGCCAAGTGGATGGCAGCTACCTGTAATGTTTTCGGGTGAATGTTATCGGCCCCGGGAGAGTTGTGTGGACGCAAGGATAGCAGCTTTTGCAGCACCATTTCTGCAGTGAACGTGACATTGGATAAAACGGACAGTGGGGTAACTAGTGGCGGAATATACGTCGAGGCTTGTACACCTTGGAAGATTGGGGAGTACTGGGCCCGTAATGCGTTGGCCGCCTCCTTCGCAGTATGTGTATACCCATTGGTCGTATTAAGTGGTGGGATTCCCCGTTGCACCTTGCGAAGTCCATTCACATGTTTGTAAAGAAGCTTTTTGTTCGAACAGAATCGTTTGGCTAGCTCCTGCTGATGCGTTCTCTTGTCTTCGCGAACCAAAAGCACACAGTAGTTGCGATGCGAAACGTATTCCGTCCAGTTTTCTGCGCTGGGGTTGCTTTTATACCTGCGCCATGCCCGATCCCTTAGAGTCATGCATTTTCGCGTCCGGCTTCGCAAGAATGATTTCGCTGTGCGGGGATGTTGGGAAACTTTTGGTGTTGAGGCTTCTATGACTAGTGACGTGATGGTGTTCGCAAATGTCTCCCAGGCTAGTTCTGGGGTGCAGTTAGCTAGAAACATCCAACTGGTATTCTCAACTAGAGCAGACAGAACGTGGTAATGGGTAACAGATTGCCTCGTTTCGAGCTCCGCAGCTGGATATTCGGCGTAGCAGATGTAATCGAACTGCAAAGTCACGTGATCGCTACGGCCCAAAGGACGGCACACCTTTAGTCCATCGACCATGAGCTCTTCGTTAGTGAGCACTAGATCTAATATCGATGGGTTGTTTCCTGTTCTGAACCTGGTTGGAACGGTGACGTGGTTATACAAGAAGGTGCTAGAGAGTAGCTCTTGCAAATATGCCTTGAACACTTCTGTCTCGGATGCTGGATTTTCCAAGTCATGGGTGTTGAAATCTCCTGCAACGAGGATGTGGCTGTACTTCTGATTAAGCACGGAGCGAAAAGCGGAGATAAGTCTGTTGTCCCTTTCCGGAGTGGCTTTCGGTGGTCGGCAAACCACAGAGAGAAGGCATACGTCGTTGCGTTCCAACCACAGTTTGCACCAAAGGACGTCGGTGACACAAGTCTGGGGATCGTCTATGAGCTCACAACGAAGGTTCGTTCGGAAATAAATGAGCACGCCACCGCCCTTGCCCGTTCTGTCGTTCCGGAGAAGTGTCATACCCGGTATGGCAATCTC
>OX104066.1:90948894-91016966 GCA_944474145.2 Dicrocoelium dendriticum | reverse complement strand
AGGTTGGCCCTGATTTGTCCTGGCTATTTAGCCCTGCTATATTACCTGGTCTCCGCGGGGTTTGTATGAATCTGGACAAACCGCGGTCCGATCAAGTTAGAGCGGAGACACGGTTATCGCGTCCCTAATGTTGATTGGGATCTTCTTCACTGTGACGCTGCACTTGCCTCCTTCGCTTCTATGTTTCTGGAAGCTGTTCTTGAAAGCAAATTAATTTAGCATATCGCGGTACCTACTCGCATTATCCCGCACACACTCGATCTTGTGCTTTAGCCTGCACAATCGGATGTTTCTGATTTGAATGTTTTACCACTAATCGTAGGAGTGACCACTGCCTACTTTTCTTTCACTGGACCACACGGTTGAGCATTTACAACCACTATGTCTATTGTCGGAATTTCTGGCGTGCTGATCCAAACCGCTTGAAGAAGGCCGCTAGCCAGCTAGCTAGTAGTTAGACCTCGATGATGCTTGGAGCCTTTTTACTCGAAAATGTTGTCCCTTATTGATGATGTTGTTCCCATATCCAAACGAAAATCAATTGCTAGAGGTTCCGCTGGATTGACCGAGAATTACGATTGCTCATGAACAAAAGACACAAACTTTGGAATCGCTATAGGCTTTCGAGATTGGAAACGGATTATAGAAATTATAACTTGGTCCGGAACGTATGTGCATAAAAAACGTACGAAACGGCAGCAATACGAAGGTCATTTGGCCGAACATTCCAAGTCTGTACCGAAGCTGCTTTTCTCCTACTTGAAAAGGAGCACCAGAGCTGGAAGTGAAATACCGTCCTTGCATACCCACGCGCTTAACACCGTGCTCCACGACGATGCTGATAAAGCTAGTCTTTTAGCTCGCCATTATTCATCGGTCTATACAACAGAGGTGCCGTCAGTTGATTGTTATTCGTCCTTGCTCTCCGTTCTCAGTGATATGGACATAAATGTTAGTATGATATACAAACTTTTGTGCGATCTGGATCCAAACTCTTCCCCGGGACCTGATGGATTGCATCCTCTTTTCCTCAAGATTGTGGCGGACTATATTGCTATTCCTATCTGCCACGTATTTCGGCGCTCACTTGAGACCGGACGTCTTCCGCATACCTGGAAAGTCAAGCCCATATACAAAGGAGGAAATCGACAAGATACTACAAATTATCGGCCCATTTATCTAATATCTGTCGTCTGCAAGGTTATGGAGCGGATTCTTAAGCGAGCTCTCAACCTGCACTTCCAGAATTTCAAGATCATTTCAGCTGCACAGCATGGGTTTTGTCCTTCGCGTTCATGTGTCACCAATCTTCTGGTAGCTCGAGAAAAATGGGTTAAATCCATGGATGCTGATAAGCGGCTAGATATCGTATTTCTGGATTTTAGTAAAGCTTTTGACAAGGTTCCACACGAAATTTTGCTTAGCAAACTTCGCAGTATTGGTGTTTCAGGAAAAACCCTCTCTTGGCTCACTGATTTTTTGGCATGACCGCGCTTTCCGTGTGCAAGTAAATGAGTCCCTTTCCTTCCCTGTACATATGACCAGCGGTGTTCCTCAAGGCTCTGTTCTTGGCCCTGAACTTTTTAAAGTCTTTATTAATGACCTGGCGTCTGTACTACGGGCAGATTGTTTGATTTACGCAGATGATTTAAAGCTATGGATGGAAGTCTCCTGTCTAGATGAAGCTGATTTACTACAAACAAGGCTCGATTCGCTGCATGATTGGTCGATCAGGTATCAATTACCCATAAATCATGAGAAATGTTCCGTTCTTCCGATCGGTGCCTCCGAACCATTTGGAATTTATCATATCGGTGGGTTTTTGCTGCCAAACTCTAATCATGAAAGAGACCTTAGCGTCGTTGTGAACCCAGACCTAAAATCGACTGAAGATACCTTGAGGAAAATTGCTTCTGCCAACAGGATGTTTTCCGCCATACGACGATCCTTCTCTCGCTTGACTCCGGAGGTTTTCAGGCTCCTGTTCGCTTCGCATGTACGTCCGATTCTTCAGCATGGACTGCCCGCTGTTTATCCTCTTTCCAAATTTGAATGCAACTTGATTGAAAAAGTTCAACGGAGAGGATCGAAATCCATTCTGGAGTTACGAAACTTGCCTTACTCACATCGTCTTCAGCGTCTGAACTTGTTGTCCCTAGCCTATCGTCGAGATCGCGGGGATTTGATTTTCACACGGCGTATCGTTAGAGGTGAACTTGGAGCTGAACTACAGAATTTCTCTCCAATTCGACTCGGGGTCACTATTGGAAATTGTTTAAACAAAGGAGACTTCGGGTCCGTTGTGATATCACTCTGTCTACCAGAGTAGTGAATGAATGGAATAATCTACCTGTGTGTGTCGTTGATACGCAGTCGGAGGAATGTTTCAAACATCAATTGGATTCTTACCTGTTGAATAAACTCGGATCTTGTTGCTTCTTGTGTCAGTGCAGCGGTTCCTTTGGAACCGACTTGCAATGTCCACCTTGATCCCTGTGACGAACGGGAGGCGATGGAGCTGACAAAGGATTTTTCCTTCTGCTCTCTACATTCCAATGATCCAAAAGGTAGAGAAACTCTCCCTAGACCGTAAGCAGCGCAGCCGTTCTATATCATCGCCTCGTAGCGCAAAACCTGATGCCCCAGTTTACTGCTTTTAGCACTCTCGTTTCGGAAATAGAGCCCTTAAGTGCGTACTGCCATGTAGCATCACCGCTACAACCATACGATAAAGTTAAGATATCTAGGGTGGACTTTGAGTACATGCTCGGATTTGGAATTATCAGCCCTTCCGACAGCCCTTGGTCCTCTCCCATGCAGATGATCCCTAAGAAATCTGCTGACTGGCACCCTTGCAGTGGCTATAGCGTATTCAACCAGCTAACTGTCCAAGATAGAGATCCTATCCCACGTGCATTACCTTACCGCGGGCCTCACATGTAAGAGGATCTTCAGCAAGATTGATCTGGTTCGCACCTATCGCCGGATATCTGTAGAAGAAAATGACAACGGACAGTGCTGAGTTCTACGCAGCAACTCGATATTTTGGCGCGCCATACTGATCGAGCTTTTCAGCTGAAATATTGTGGAAAACGGTGTTTGAATAAACACTTGAAGCGAAATTTTACTATTGTCAAATTACCTCTGATCAAGATATCTTGGATCGATTAAAGTGCTGCTGGACATAGCGTCTCCTTGACGATTACTGATAATTTTTGCGGTTGTTCCCCTTTTTAATCCCGTTTCACACCCAGTTTTGCCTTTCTGTGGTCGTTTTACGGTTGTACACATGTTTTTAAATGCTGCTCTGTTTTCCACCTTAAACATGGTTGTTTCGCCAAAAGCCGAGGCGGATGAAATCTTTGGGTCCTCGTTTGATGAGTCCAATGCAGCTTGCGGCAATTCTGCCTGTTCAAGACCAGTTACGGATCCAGCTGGTGGTGTGCAATGTGATGTTTGCTTCCGCTGGTATCACAAAGGTTGTACCGGCCTCCGAGCGAATCAGTACACTATGCTATCATCCAGTGAAAACTTTCTGTTTAGATGTGCTGATTGCTGCACTCAGAAAGCGAAGCGCCCGGCTATCATCTGTGCTGAATTTAAAGCACTGGCTTCCAGGCTCACAGCTGTTCAGAAGGCGTTAGTCGGGCTTGCCTTACTCAACTCTAAAGTGGATTTGGTTATGAAATACCTGGGTATTGCAAATGAGGACTCAGTGGAGGACTGTCCTCCTGCTGACAGTCCATCCGTTGAGGGGTCGTTCGTCTTATCGGACGCTCCAGTGCACATTGAGATAACTGACTCATATGCTTCTGACGGCATTGTTGACCCACCACAAATGGAGGGCGAGTCACGGGCTCCTGGACCAGAAAAGCATAAAGTAAAAGCAAAAGCTTAAGCAAAAGTGGGCAAGGAAAGTGCGCAAACCCTCTGCGCCCAAATCCGGAAGTGAGACGTCGCTCAAGATGCAACCGCCTGAGCGGAAAACATCACCTGGTGATGAAATTCCTTCAGTTTCACCTAAAGTTGTGCAGGCAGGGGTGAAAAACCCCAGATGTGCCCATCGCGTGCTAATCAAACTGCGATGCCTACTCCAATCACCTTATGCTGTCTTCCGGGGGGTACAAGTCGTGGACGTTGAGCCATGGGCTTCTTCGCCTGTAGGACGAGAGCAAAATCGAAACAGAACAGCCCTTACTCTTCAGGCAGGTACGAAAAGCGTCAAGAATGACGCTACAAACAAGCTGGAGCGTAAGACGTAGGTTACACTTGCTTCAACGTCGTTTGATAACGTGCGCCCAGTCTCACTGCGTGCGGCTAAGCCGGTTGCCGTTCATCTAAATTCCAAAACCCGTGGAGTAAATACACTCCGTCGAGGTGATTCTTTCATGGATAGCAGCGTGATATTCCGTAAGGCAGTGGAATACACTGCCGCACTTCCTGCCGAACGTACGTTGGACGAGCTATATTGGTTTAAGATATGCGTAACGAAGCTTCTTCCGCCTGGGTTTCCCGGTGTTACTATCAGGAAACTGACTAGATTGGGTAACATCCCAGTTAACGCCCCAAACCATCGACCGCGCTTACTTCGTGTAGTCCTATCCACCCCGGAGAAACGCAACGCGCTGTTGCGGTTTGCCTTCAAACTGAAGGGTACTAATGTTAGCCTTCAGCCAGACCTCCCATTAGCGGATAGGCTGAAGCTAAAAGAAGCCATTAAGGACTTCAAAATCAGGCCAAGTGCCGGTGAACAAGGTCCGCGGTTGGTGGATTTTCGGGTGGTCAGCCGGCGGTTTGTTTGCGCCCTACCAGTGCCAGTACTGGTAGCGCACGACCCAGGGCTGGACATTACGAGTGTAGCGAAAACGACACGACCGGGGGGTAGACGTTTATTGCACACCGAAAATGGGCACACCCGGGTCTCACGCGCGCCATCGAATATCGACTAGATTTCCGTCCCACAACGCAACACAGGTACGGATGTTAGAGACGAGCCAGTCCTTTCGCCTCGGGAGCTCTGACTTGGAAGACCCGCCTTCCTGTTTTCGCCTCGATCTCCACTTCTCTGTACCCGATTCGGATCGGCCAGGAGTCGTTCGAGAGCTCTCGACTTGCTTGTTCTGGGCTGTGTCAATCGGCTCGGCCTCGGTCCTGTGGGCTGCGCTAGCGGCGTATATGTCTGATTTATTGCGCTGTCTACATATTCCCGCTCCGTAGTTCCGGGTCCAGGCTCGTCGCTAGCCGTCCTTCTCGATCCGCTCTCAGCCAGCTCCGAAGAGCTCCCCCGAGACATTCTTGGAAGCGGCCCCTCTACACGGGTACCTTCAGATAGTGCTAAGCAATGTGCGCAGCCCAAGGAATAAGATGTGTGAGATAGGTCTGCTTGTAGATGGGTCTCATCCTGATATACTTGCAGTCACTGAAACCTGGCTGTCTCAGGATATCACGGACGGTGAAGTACATCTGTCTGGCTACGCACTATTTAGATGTGATCGCTTCGTTGGCCGACAAGCGGGGGTGTTGCGCTTTAGGTTAGCTGTGGACTTGACGTTTTACGTACCTACATGTTTCAGTCGGCAGATAAAACTGTTGAAGCTCTGTCGGTAGTGATTAGCACTTCCTCAGCTCAACTTACAGTTGTACTTGTGCATAGAAGCCCTGGGAGTGCGTCCAAAGAGGTGCTTGACTTTATTCGCTCCCAATCCGCAAACAGGTGTTTGATACTAGGGGATTTCAATCTACCAGAAGTTTGCTGGGCAGATCTTTCTTGCAACTCGGCGGAAGGTACTTTCGGTGCAGATCTTCTTGAGCTTACGCTACAAGTCCCGTTGCATCAGTTCGTGGACCTCTCCACTAGGTACATGGATGCCCAACTACCGTCTATTTTTGATCTAGTGTTTGCCAAGTCACTAGACTTCGTAGGTGACATCACTTACAGCTCTCCCTTAGGTGCTAGTGATCATGTTTGTTTATCCTTCAGGTGTACTCTGATCACGCGCTACCAGAGCATCGCTAAGCCATTTCCAAACATATGGCGTGCTAACTATCAGGCAATGCGTATCAAGGCTTCTGGGATGCGTTGCGAAATCTCGGTGGTTGATACGGTTCAGGCGGCCTGGGATAAATTTAAGTCTTATCTCACGGAAGTGGCTACTCCCTACATCCCGCTTGCGAGGAGAAAGGAGACACGAGCGCGGCCGCCGTGGATAGATACCACTGGCAATTGCATACTCCAGAAGCGTTCTAGGTGCTGGAGGACCTACCATGCGCATCCATCAACTAGCACCTATGATAGATACCGCGAGGCTGGAAATAGGTGTAAACAACACTGAAGGAAAGCTCGGCTGTTGTAGGAAAAGGAATTGACTGATGAAGCTTCGGCAAATCCGAAGAAGTTCTTCGTTTATGTTAAGAGAAGCTGGGGTTCAAATTCGGTAATCCCAACCTTGATGCGGGCCGATGGAACTCATGCGTATGCGGACTCAGATAAGACCCGTGTACTTGGTGAGCAGTATGCAGGGGCTTTTGTACGTGATGCCGCGCTGACTAGCGTTGAACTTGTCCTCAGAGTACCTGAGAGTTCTTATTTAGCTGCGTTTATTGTGGTGGAAACAAAAGTCTTTAAACTACTGCAAGAACTGAACCTTTCCAAAGCATCTGGATCTGATTCAATTCACTTGAAGCTTCTGCATGAGTTGACGGTGGAACTAAGTAGATCGCTGACGATGGGGTTTCAGAAGTCACTTGACAGCTGTACATTAGCTTCTGAATGGAAGGAGGCTGTCATCTGTCCTATCTTCAAAAATGGCGACAGGAGTCTGTCAGCCAATTATAGGCCAGTTAGTCTGACTAGCGTCGTTGTCAAACTGCTTGAAAAGCTGGTAAGAGATTCTTTGGAATGTCACCTGAATAGATTTAATCTACTCAGTAGCGCACAACATGGATTCCGGAAGGGGTTTTCGTGTTTGACGAATTTGTTGGTTGCTCGTGAAGCTTGGACCGAGGCACTGAACAATGGCCACGTAGTGGATGTGCTTTTCGTAGACTTCTCGAAAGCATTTGATAAGGTACTCCACTTGAGGCTATCACAAAAGCTGAGGTCCTACGGCGTATCTGGCCGCGCCCTTCACTGAGTATCTGCGTTCTTGCAGGGAAGAGAGCAGTGTGTACGTGTGGGTTGCAGCTTATCCTTTAAGCAAGCGATCCTTAGCGGTGTCCCACAGGGCTCGGTCCTTGGACCGATGCTGTTCTCCATCTACGTAAACGATCTCCCTGGAGAGCTTGGGGTATCATCCCTATTGTTTGCTGATGACCTTAAGCTATGTAATGTTGTAAATGTTACTGGGGGTTCTGAGGCCATACAGCATGCTCTGGACAGACTCTGGGACTGGTCTACTTTGTGGCTACTGCCCATTAATCAGACTAAGTGTTCCGTCCTTCGTATAGGAGCAACTTTCCCGCCTTCGAGCTACGTACTCGGTGGGGTCGAACTCCCCCTTGTCTCCAACTAGGTAGATTTAGGCGTCGTCCATTCCTCGTCTTTGCATTCTGGTGACAACTGGAAGAAGGCCGCAAGTAGGGGTTTCAGAATATTGTGGTTAATACACCGTTCTTTCGGGGTCTTAACCGCGGACATATTTGTGAAGCTGTTCTCAGCTTTCATCCGGCCCCATCTGGAATACTGCGTCCAGGCTTGCCCGCCCTGCCTTGTTCGGGACAAAGTGGAGCTCGAGAGGGTTTTGAGAGTAGGTACCAAATTGGTCGAGGGGTTACGGGGGCAATCGTACCCCGATCGTCTACTTAGCTTGGTTATGTATTCAATGCACTACCGATTGCTTCGAGGAGACATAATCCTTACTTACCGCATTTTAATAGGGAAGGTTGGACCGGAGTTGGGCTGGCTATTTAGCCCGGCTAGGTTGCCTTGTCTTCGCGGTCATGCGATGAAGCTACACAAACCGCGGTCTGACAGGATCAGGGCGGAAACTCGGTTATAGCGTAGAGTTATCGAGCGCTGGAACTCGCTTCCAGAAAGTGTAGTCAGTGAACCTACGGTTAAGGGTTTCAAGTGTCAGTTAGACGCTCTTGGGTGGCAACACGAAACCTTTCCCTTCTCCTGACCATATCCAACTTCCAAGTTTTAGTTCATATTCTGCCATTCTCTTCACTCTTTGGTGTTATCGTTCGTTTAAATGACTTCCATTCCCCTTTATCTTCTATTTTCTTTCTACTTTTTCTTACTTCAAGTGACCTACACAGCGGGGACTGCTAGTGCAGGGAACGTGAGCAGTAACTGGTTGACCGGGGTGTGTTTCGGGTGTTTCGTTTTAGATCTATCAAGACCTCCTAGCACCCTATCATTTCCTGGCTCAACGATCCGCTCAAGAAGGAGCACTCAAGGGATTTTCTTTTCGTTCCAGTCCCATCCGAATCTGAATCTAAAACAGCCGCCGTCACTTTTTTGCGGCGTGCTTTTAAGAATACCATTCCACCGTGCAACGCCGCACAATCCTTCCAAAGCTTCATCCAGGATGTCACTCGTGGTCTACGTAATCGGAGTTTCCTGTCGCTCAAACATTTACATCTGCACAATCCCCGCATGAACTCCGTTCATCATCGACTTTGCCTAGTTTGGCGTTTCACTATGTGTTTCCCCTTCGCTCTGAATTTTGCTTCCTTCTGGTCAGCGGCATCACCCTGATTGTACTGCGTGCTATCCTGTCTGCCTTTCTACCGTATTGCGTTCGTCTGTTCATGTTACGCTTCCAATGATCTTAACATCATCTTTTTTGCGCCCATCCTTTTGTTGTGATTTGCTACTGAATAGGCGAGACGACCTTGAATTGATCGGAGTAGAGACTTATTTGTTAATGCCCACATATTCTTATTGATCAGATTGCACGACCTGTCTGTACACTTTTACATGTTTCCCTATGCCTCTGCTGAGATCACTAGATTGTGTTTTGGTCCACTGATCGGTTTGGGGATTCGACACAGAGATTGCTTTTGCATGGAATGAACACTTGGTGCATTTGAGCCTGGGAATGGTTAAGGTATCGCGTTTTTCTATGATTATTTAGATCAGTATCACCATTATCTTAGTTCAGGTTTTAGATCTTGTTGATTTCCCGGAGGGACGCGCGTTGCTTTATTTTCCAAGCGTTTTAACGCTTACAGTCCAGACTTCGCTATTCCTACCTCGATGATATTTTAGTAGCCAGTTCATCGGAAAAAGGGCATCTCTTAAGGTGCTTGACCCAACACTGTGTCACAGTCAACCCGATTACGTACGAACTCGTCAAGTCAAGGTTAGAACTTCTATGTTTCCTTGTTTCATCGTCTGATCACGAAGCTCCTCCTGATAAGATTCAGGCATTTAAGCAATTCCCAGCTCCGACCTCATTCAATCACATCCGTCGATTTCTTGGTTTGGTCAACTGCCATATACACTTCGTTCCTCGTTGTCCTGAGCACATGCAGCCTCTGACTGACCTACTCAAAGGGAATGAACGTAAGTTCGCTTTTCCGAGCACCACACAGAGAGCCTTTAGCGAGCTCAAGGATGCTATCTCCAGCATACCTCTCTCCGCCAATTCCGAATCGACTGCGCCTGTTTCTATCACAACTGATGCCTCAGACGTCTCGGTAGCAGCCGTCCTCCAACAACACGTTGGTGGGCAATATCAACCACTTGGGTTCTTCTCCAAACGCATGCAACTAGCGAAATCCCACTACAGCATGTTTGGCAGAGAACTGCTTGCCATTTACCTAGCTATTCGCCACACACACGAAGGTCGCGCTTTCACGGTCTACAATGACCATTAGCCACTCATCTTCGCCTCAGAATCAACCACGGAGAACTAGACACGTAGAATATGTCACGCAATTCACTGCTGACATGCGTCATATCTCAGGTGTCCACAACCCCGTCGCCGACGGCCTCTCACGCGTTAACCTCACCCTCCAGCCTTTGCCTACCGTCGACGTTGGCTCCATGGCAGCAGCTCAGGCTCAAGATGAAGACATACAAGGCACACTGCAGTCCACCTCGCTGCGTGTGCAACCTGTTCTTCTCCAAACCACAGAAGGAACCATCCTCTGGGACATTTCCACAGGTTGTCCTAGAACCCTCGTGCTTGTCTCCTTCAGACGCACAGTTTTTGACGCACTGCACTCACTATCACATCCCGGTATCCGTGCATTTTTGAAACTGGCGGTTCGTTTGGCCACGCGTAAACAAAGCTGTTCTTACCTGGGCTCGCGCTTGCCTTCAATGCCAGCACTACAAAATACATTATCACACGCGTAGTCCACTTGACTCATTTCCCGCCCGACTCTTGGTTCTCGCATGTACACTTGGAGCTTTCCTCCTACACGTGGATTCGTATACATTCTTATATGTGTCGACCGTTTCACCAGATGGTTAGAAGTCATTCGCGAAACAGACTGCACAGCTGAGACTGTTATCCAGACCTTCTTAAGTCGGTGGGTGTCGCACTACGGATCCCCATCCACCATCATAACTGACCGTGGAAAGCCCTTAGAATCTTCATAATTCGATATGTTCTGCAAGATACTACGCTACCGCCGCATTCACACTACAGCGTATCACCCAGTAGCCAATGTTTTAGTCAAACACTTCCATAGACAGCTTAAAGCCTCGCTCTGCGCCTCCTGACCCTAGCTGGAGCGCAAACGTTTCGCCCGTACTCTTAGGAATTCGCAGTAGCATCGAAGCTGATTTGCGATGCGCACCAACGAAGCTAGTTTATTGCACAACGTTGAAGTTGCCAGGAGAGTTCATTTCATCTCCCGCATCATCGTGCATGCCTCCGCCTGACTTTGCGTCCTCCCTAGTTCAATGCATGAGATCACTACGCCCGACTCCGCCCCGTGAGCAGACCAAATGTGCAAATTCACAACGGACTTTACGTGCATTCACGTCTTCCTCAGCACTGACGCAGTGCGGCGCCCTCTCCAGCCTACCTACAGTGTCCCATACAGAATCCTGCGATGTACTGCGAAACATTTCACATTAGACCAGAATGGTCACCGCACAACGGTGTCCATTGACAGCTTTAAAATGGCTTCCTTTGGAGCCAACTGCAACCCATTCTGATGCCATCATACACGGAACCGCATCTGCGGTGACTTCCCGAGCATTAGATACCACGAAACCCTTTGTTCCCCTTGACCCTCAACCCACCCCGACTCAACTCCAGGCAACTGGCCGACGTGGAAGACAGGTAAAACGTCCGGTCCGTATTTCAGATTTCGTAAACGTACGCTATTTTCATTAACACACCTTGTTTGTCTTTAGTGGTAATCCTGCGTCTCATCCACAAACTTTTTCTATATTCATCAAAAATTCTCAATGTTTAGAAAATCTAAAAAGCGTATTTGCTTTTATCATGCATACTATGTTCCCTCTCCGGTGTCAATATATTTTTCCCGACCACTGTCTACCCCTCTGAGTTCTACCTTCCGGAAACTCAACCACCGAAACTGCCAAGGCAACCCTCGAGTGATTTGGCAGCCGGCTCAAGGCCCCTTCCTGACCCAAGGAACAGTCAGGCGCCCTCGATCGGAAACGGCCACGAAAGCGGTGATCCCCAAATGCCTGGATACGCGTTGCTGCCGAGGACGTCCGGATTTCTTCGTGGGACAAGGACCGTGGACTGGAGTGCGGTAGGGGGTGATACCAGCCAAGCGCACGCACCGGAGGAAATGTCCTGTCGGCCTTTATTCTGGCCTAGCCAGTATTTTGCAGTCCGACGAGCCTGCCCCGACGGCCCACCGATGACGCACTCTGGTCCATACGATCATCATAAATAAGAAAAGCTTGGACCCAGCGAACTCCGCTGCCCACCACAACTTGGAAGCCCGTGTTCAAACCCATGCTACTACTCGCACCCATCCACACCTCCGATATCCACTCACTGGCAGCTCTATTGAAGACTTCCATCCTCCAGCCCTCTAGTCAGTGGCCCTTGTAATGCCCCTGAAAAGACACTTTTAGTATGGAAATATTTTGGTGTTACTCATCCCAACACTTTCAGTAGGTTACAACTTTGGATTTTACTGTTGTTTGAAACTTCATAACCTCTATTTATTTTACTGACGGCACTTGCGTTTGTATAAACTGCTTTCGTGAGTCCCGTGCTATAACCGTTCCTTGCCCTTGTTGATTCGCTCCCTACCTTTGTAGCCTGTACAATACACGTTGGGTTCAATCGCCTCCAAGGTCTATACTGTCCCGTACTTGACACTTCTCTTACGTGTCATTGTTACCGTCCATTATTTCAGGCGCCACCCAACACATCCAAGTGTTGTGATACCCGTTTCTCACTACACATGGAGCCAGGTACGAGCAGCGCCTTACAGTGTCCCAAGCTGCTTATTGACGGCGACGGTTTACACCCTGTTATATCAGTGAAGTACCTAGGCTTGGTGCTGAACTATGATTTAACTTGCATTTTTCAAGTAAATGAAGCTTTCACATAATTCAGGTTATCATTCTACGCCTCCCGTCTAAGAGCCTCCACTGACCCTCGAATTGTTCTCCAAGGAATGTACTGCTCACCTGTGATTTTCCCGGTCCTCTGGGTAAGCACTTTAAATTCAGGTCATTACGGCCCTTATATCGATGTAGCGGCGTTCCGCAGCCTACTATTTTCCATATATTTCTGTCCATACACACCAATTCTTGTGAAAACAATGGCATCTAAGGTACTGGCCGATACAAGTCATCCGCTTCACAACATTTTATTTGAATGTCTGTCAAGTCCGTCTGCTAGGCAGAAGTACAAGTTGATATACGTTCGCATACAAGCATACCGCTCGTCAGTCATCCCCTATCTTTCGCGTCTTCTGTGAGATCCTGTCGTTCTAGACCTAACCAGCCGAATAGCGGTATGATGGTGTTCCTGTCTATTCTTTATCAAAGCGCCTTCATGGTATTGTTTTGTAATAGATTTATATCTTGGCACATTGGTGAGATCGTTTGTTGCAGCCAGCCAAGAACGTAAAAAACAATCTCTGGATTTTACTAACGGTCACTGATTGTTCGTTCTTCAGCAGATGGTAGCTGTCAAGATTGTTTTCTTCGCTGAAGCTCGCTCCAAGTGACGTTGGGGAAAATAAGAACATCATACTTGTCAGTCGAAAGACAAATGGCTGGCAAAAGAATCGTCTCTACTTCGTTTGCTGACTGCAGTCCTACTCGTAGGAGCCGAGGTTTCCCGTAGTTGGCCAAGTTTAGGTGCCTTCCTATGCGTACCATGCTAACCAGCTTAGCACGGAAGCACATCAATAGGTATGTGGATTACCACTGTATGCGGCGTCCTGTAGTTCAGCTTTTATGGAGTTCGCGTCAGGTTCAAGGTCGATAGAGCATATGATCGTCAACGAATCATAGGCTAGTCATGAAGTGACTTGTTTGTGAGGAAATTTGTTCCGAGTTTTTGGCGGTGATGGGCGCATGTGTGGCACATTTAGCGCCGTATGTGATCGCGTCAGTTTCGGCCACAGAATTTGGTCATAGCTCGGGTGCAGCGACAACGAACGGACCTGGCTGTTTTCCTAGTATCACAATGGGATTGTCCGAAATTTATGGTGTTACCCATACACGTGTCTCAGACACTACGTTCAGATGTGAAGTCTTGAGCATAGGTACGATACATCCCGGAAGGATACCTTAGACTAGTCGAGATGCCTTCGGTCATCGCCGCTGGGTGATCGCATTTTTGTGCCATACAACCAGTGCAGAACCAAAAGGACCTTGCTTTGTTGTTTGGCTCTTTTACTTTCATTGTTGTCAGATGGGCGCATTAGGTAGGGGCAATATTTCTTACATTCAGAAGATAATATACCAGTTCGAACCGTATTTGCACAGCTAGGCTTCGTTCGATGTAGGACTTAAGCCATGTTCATGACTCGATTTCTGATTCCGCGTATATATGAAAAGCAAGTGAGGAAGTTATCCACACACATGTGCACGCACATGAAAACTTCACTAGACTTTTGAACAGAGCAGGCGGGGTAAGAAGAAACGTGGCGCAAGCGAAATCGCACGAAGGGGCGACAGATGCATCCTATTCCGGTGGACACCGCAGCTAGGTGCCCGGCGCCTTTGGATGTTAGATGAACAGCAGTGAACAGGCTCATAACTGGCGGCTGCAAAAAACATGCAGTGTTTGATGAGCATGATAGTGAACTATCACCATAACTTTGGATATTCCTTCGAGGGTTTATAACAAATCCGTTTGGAAAAATGAGGCGATTGCGCGCGTGAGCTGCAGTAAACCCCTACCAGAGCTGCCGAAGTGAATAAGATGTTAAGAACAATCTGATAATCTATAACTCACTCTGTAGAGCTGATAAATCCGAGTCGAATGATTACAGATTCCATGTTAAGGAGCGTATACGAGGAAATCAGGAGTGCCGAAATGTTTCGGTTACACAGTCATAGTGAGGTAGGTTGTAGCATTTGAATAATAATTCTTTTATTCGCTACAGTGCGAGGCATGATCATGGTAACACCAACGCGAAGTATCGGTCAATGTAACAAGTTAACCAGTTACAAACTGGATGGATATGTGTAGGTGAATATGCAGGTAGGTAGCCACTGAGGCTGGACCTTACCGTGGTGCGATGGTTTGAGTGCCTCAGAGGTCCAATGAGCTATGCTGGATGGTGCGTTTTTTGCAACTGCAGAGCCACGCATATCAGATTGGTTAATGGTTAGAGGCCAGACAAACTCAGCCTCCAGGTTGGGGGTTGGAATGAAGGTGGCTCCTAATTCCATAAAACGGGCTCTCTGTAGTCCATTGCCAAAACCCGCTTCCTTACGGTAAGGCTTTTGAACCAAAGGCTTTGGCTGAGAACTCTAATCGTTCTCCTGTCTAGGCCTGGCCAACCTGACAGTATTCTGCCCACGCAATACAATTTCTTGATGCTCTGGCCGTCGCAGAAAATAATAAACGGCGCCCTATCTGCTGCATCGAGCAGGGTGGATAGAGGTATGGATGCTACTGCTCAGGCCACAACGTCCTAAAAGCATTGCCGCCGAACCATTCGCTGGAAGAAGATTTACATGAACCACCTAGCTGGCACTACGGGTTGTTCGGCGACAGATAAAATATCATGATCTGCATCAAACACAGTTTACTGAAACCAATAGCAGTTATAAGGCGCGAAGTCAACAATTTGCAGTAGTCGCTATACTGTCGTTTCATCCTTCGGAGAAGTATGACGCCACGGCTCATTATGACAACACTTTATCGATTGTCATACGGAAAAAACCATACGACGATACAGTCCCATCAATTCAGTTCTACCGGATCTAAGTCACAGTGTGCGGAAAAGATCGCAGATCCGTATTTCTGCAACTGACCAATGCACTGGACAGCGGCGCTGCGTAAACGACATCCGATATTTGGGTTAAAACAACCATAGAAAAGACTCGTAACAAGTCTCCAGGAAGACTGTTGTTTTCACATTTTGTAATTAGACGCTGGTCACGAGCGTCGCTGAAAGCCATTCCGAAAGAAACAGGGAAAGGGACTGCAGTTAGGCTGTATGGATACAATGACGCAGACAGAAATACAAATTCAGAAGGTAGAGACGGAGCTGGACTCAGGAAATTGCAAGACTACATACACCGAGGTATCACAGATATAAAACAAACCAATGCTTAGAAACCGGATGCGCAGTAAGGGGGAGCTGTCAGAGTTAATAAGGAGGATGATTCGTAAACGGAACTCAATGTACATGTCCCATAGAGAGAGTTAATGGAACCAGTGATCCAACAATCAAAGTGAAGAGATCCAGAAAACTCATGCGGCGAGTTTTGTCAAAAGCAGGGGTGGCAGAATCGGTGGACGCGAGTAACGGGTCTTGAGATCCTACTGCATACACGGTGTATTCATCAGATGCGCGCTGAGTAGACGATGATTCAGTAGGACCCGACGCAGTGTGGACAATATCCGGTAGAATGTGCGATGCCGCAACGTAAAGAAATGTTCCACCGGAAACCAAAAGCGCAAGTCCTGTCTTATCCATTGAATGGGATTTTATCTGAGGATATCATGAATGTAGAGAGATGACCAGAGATCAAATACCAGAAATTTAGGTCAGTCACAAGAACAAAGACCGCAAGCACAAAACAAAAGAGTAAGCAGAGCTTTGCCGAATAGATTTCATACTAAATTTCAAGATCACAAACATCCACTTTAGTGAGGTTAGTACTTCAGATAAAAGTGTCCTAAGGAAGCTACCAGGTATAAGAAAGACATCGTTACTACACAACGGCAGCTTCAAATATATCATCTCATTCGACAAACGAATGGTCACGGTACAGCCTA
The DNA here is from genome assembly GCA_944474145.2 of Dicrocoelium dendriticum. Lineage (NCBI taxonomy): Eukaryota > Metazoa > Platyhelminthes > Trematoda > Plagiorchiida > Dicrocoeliidae > Dicrocoelium > Dicrocoelium dendriticum. The sequence continues at coordinate 91,000,602 of OX104066.1, read as the reverse complement.
CCTACCAAAATACCCCGGACGCCACAGTGTAGCAAGAAAGATAGATAACCCAATAATAATGGTCACTACAGGCCGCGTTGAGCTCAACAAGCGAAAGAAAAAAACGAAGCTTAGAGGTATTCGTGAAGACATCTTTCATTGTACCATGTGCAGTTTATGTTCCATATAAGACCTCTACCGAGTGAGTGACGTCAATGTAGGAGAGTATAAACAGTCTGGTTTAGTTATTCACTCCCAACTGGATGCGGGGCAATAGGGATTCAATAGCCTGGCAGATAATAAAAATCTATGAGATGCCAACGGCACAGGATAATAGGTCCAAGCATAATGAAGCTGGATTGACTGCAAAAGCAGTGAGGACAACTAAGCAGAGTGGAATCGCGCTGCATTCCAAACCTCCAAGGCGGAGGATTAGAGAAGACAAGCACCAAAGGATTATGGGCATCATTCAGATTCATTGCGGAACTAGAGGCAGGGTTCAAATAGAAATGAATCTGACCTTACATACTTATGGGGGCAGGGTATTTTCGATGGAACCCTATAGAGGTGCATCGCGGAAGCAACAGTGTATCCAATCAAAGTCAGGAGTAACAAGATAGAAAATCCGTAAGAACACCTTATTTGAGTCTCATTTTCATACGCTTATACTACCGCGATGGTATTTAGCGCATGGAATGTCTCGGGAATAGCAAATTCACGATTTCATCTGTCGCAGTCAACGGATGCCGGGTTGTACATGCAAAACAAAGTGCAGGAATATGTTAACAATCGGTAAATTAGTCCACACAATCAGTAGATACCGAATAAGGAATTTTTGATGGTTTCAGAATATAAGACACAATCCACTGATACTTGGAACTTCGTCGAAGTACCACGACAATCTACGGCGTATGCAACTATGGCAACAATCTTCCTATTCCCGATAAACAAGTTCGTCGATCCATTAAAAAACTCACGATCAAGCTGGCGAACTGAGCATTTTTGGTCGTTTAGGAATAGACGCCATGTCTAACAAGGGATAGGAGGTACAATGGAAGTTAACTGTGTTGTACTAGGTTCCAGGCGACTAGCCTTCCGTTAGCATATGTTGTCGTTAAGGAGTTCAGCTCCGGACTCTAAAGAAACATGTTTTGCTGAGATCTATTGACAAACTGCAGACAAATTGAGCCATCAAGTAGGCATCTCCAAGGGAGCGAAAAACAGTCGTAGTTGAAGAATTTGGAACTGCTTATACACAGATGAATTACGACAGTTTCGCCAATCATATGACTCGCAATCACAATAGCCATAAAACTCGAGAACAGGTGTATTTGGAGCCAGTGTTGCATGTTAGGCGACACGAAACAGTGCGCGAACGATAAAGGACGAAGTAAAAGGTGACCCCTCAGTTTGACAGGTAAAATCTGTACGCAGTTACTATAGGCGTCAAATGGTTGCCTTGCAGAACCACTTCCACGTAGTGGCAGTTGGGTGGCTTGAGAAATTAGTGTTCTAACAATTGGTTCAGCAATAGGGGGTGGTTTTTGCTTGGCAAGCGTCCACCCCATACAAAGCAATGAATGTCTGCCTAACAAAACTGCGACATGTCGGACGTCACTCGCTGCCTCGTTTTCCTTGGAGACATTGTATAACTGCAAGCAATCCGTGTATCAGGCTTTCCACTGACGCCAAGAGTGTTGGGTCTTTGGTACGCGCCATCGCCATCTGAAAGGCGTATGAACTGATTATTCGGGCACATGCTCCCAACGGGCGGTTAACGATTGTCTCGGGCTGCTGCTTTGTAGGTTAGGCCCTTTGCGCGAAGACTAGGTGGTCCTCTAATACAACTTACATACGTCGGCATAGGTAACCAGGTAATATCTCGCCTACTGACGAATCATAAAACCGCACTCTCACGCGTGTGATACAAGCATACCCGCTGTCATCTTTCCTCTTCAACTTCGCTATTGATGAAGTCATGGAAACCGCGTTAACAGGACCCGACTGAGGTATGAATCAGCTCCCAGGAGAACGACTTCCTGACTTGGAGTGTGCTGACGATATTGTCCTGATCTGTGACAGCTCACAAACGTGCCAAACCACACTGGACAGATTAGCACTGCTTGTCCGTCACTTCGGGCTTTGATTTGCACCCTCGAAGTGCAAAGCGTTTTCCAAGATTGGCCTGAACCGCCTCCTTCGCTGACATCTTGGTGGGGATCAGCAAGAAGTCGTTCAAAAAACTTAACTGCCTGGGAAGCCGTATCAGCGCTCGTGGGATAGAAGATGTGATCACGAACCGCAAAGCAAAAGCTCGAGGCGCTTTTGCTAACCTTCACTCTTTATGGCGCTAGCGCGACATCACTCTCGCCCCAGAGGGTAGAGTGTACAATGCAGCCGTACGTTGGACCCTACTGTACGGTTGTGAAATCTGGCCCCTTAGATCAACGGACATAAAGAGGCTAGTTACGTTCGACTACTGGTGCCTTCGCAATTTAGCTCACATCTAGTGGGAACACCGAGTAAGCGACGAGCGTGTTTGACGCCTGGTTTAAGGCACTGAAAAAGGAAATGAACCACTCAGTACCGTTATTTCAAGCATCAGGCTCCGATGCTTCGGTCATGTGTTATGCATGCCAGCCCACTGACTCCCGCGACGTGCGTTGTTTGCTCGCCGGGGGTGTGGATGGAAGAAGAGGAGAGGTGGCCAAGCGGTGAATTAGTCGAGAGGAATGAAGGCCCTCACTTCGAAGCTGGCTTCAGTTGGAGAGTCTTGACTCCCTGGTTGGAGTCCGAAAGAGGATGAACACGTTTGGCTGGATACACTTGCTAATATGGCTAGGAGCTGACCTCAGTGGCGTTCGTGCTGTGAGTTTCTTTGTCCCACCCCATTCCTCCTAAACTCCCCCTCCAACCACGATCTTACTATTTAGCCTTTTATAATGTTGCATAGTAAATTATTTTTTGCTGCTGCATAGTAGCCGGTTGGTAGCTTACCTGAAAGATGCTCACCCGTTACCGGTAGCCCAGCTGGCCTGCAACAGTTGCATTTCATTCCCTTTTTTCTTTTAGGTGATGCGGCACAGTAGCTGAGATGTTTCCCACCTCTAGCTAACGCGTATAATGATGGGGATGATGATGCTCGCAATTCCTGTACCAATCACCGGGGGATTAGTCTTATTTCGGTTACCTCCAAGCTTTTGGCGCCTATTCTACTTTGTAGACTATCTCCCATTCGCGAATCGCAGTACAGGGAAGAACAAGCTGGCTTCCGTCCAGGCAACTGGTGTTTGAGTCAGATATCTACGCTCCGTCAAATCCTGGAACACCGCCACCTTTACCATCCATAGGCCTGGATGGACATCCGTGCAGTATTCGACTCAGTTGATCGACCTGCACTATGGCGTTGTTTGCTAAGGAACGGTGTCGCAAAAAAGTATACCGTCATCCTATGTTCACTCTAGCTCCACATCTCTGGCAGAGTGAGGGTGTATGGCAGGCTTTCGTCGTCCTTCACTGCCAATAGCAGTGTACGACAGGGCGATTGAAGGCGTCCTGTCGACAGCTCTAAACGATTACCAAAATTTTGGTCTACACCTACTACCGATTAAGCGAGCGACCGACTTAGATTATGCCGATGATATCGCCTCATTTGGTAACGACTCACAGAGCACGCTAACCACTCAAAACCTTTTGGCAATGGAAGTATCTAAGTAAGGAATGTGCTTAGCCCCGTCAAAATGTAAAGTGCTGCTTCAGGATTGGCACTCAACCGTACCCGTGCTCACTATTGAAGGTACACAACTTGAAGAATGAACAATGATTTATCACACGATAAAAGCAAGTGCTTGACACGTCCCGTAGTATGGTTGGGGTGAATACGACGAAATCGAAAGATATGTAGGTCATCTACCAAACGTCTACCGAGATGAACATTTTGATAAATAACGTCAGTGTAAAATTAAAAAAGTCGAGCGTAAACGTTCGCAAATACACTGCGGTGCAGTGGTCGTTGAGATAAGGAGTGAGAAAAGTAAAATATGGTCGCTCACTTGGTTCCATTTGATACATAAATTCTGTAGAAATACACGCTTGGCGTAATCCACAATAGAGGAGTTTGGGTAACAGTGCTGGGTGCTAAGAGCAACATCTAATCATTTTTTGAAAACGTCCAAGGTAGGGGAAGATACAACTGAGTCTAGGAGTGCGTTTCAGGGTTGGCAAACCCGAAGGGAAAAGTAATTCCGTCGACACTCTAGACGGCTACATTGTTCCTTCAATTTTAAGCAGCTACCCCTAAGCTGCGTGTTGTGGTTAAGCTTCAGCAAGTGGCGGCATACGTGGTTGGGGTCACCCAATATCTTATACGCTAATATGAGATCCCCGCGCAGCCTTCGATAGCGTACGCTGAAAATTCCCATCAACTTCAGCCTTCGGAATGATAGCGCAGGCCCTTTACATTCTTTGCTGCTCTTTGTTGTGGTGCCTCCAATGCCGCTAGGTCGCGCTTCAACCAAGGTTGCCAAGCTTGGATAGCGTATTCAACATGCGGGCGCACGTAGGAATTGTGCATCATTTGGAAGATTGATGGGTCGAACCTCCCGAATGCCCTTCGCAGCATGCCGACGTGCTGGTTGCCTCTTTTCGCAGCTACCTCAGCCTGTTTTGAACAGTTGAGGTCGCTCTGTACGAGCACACCAAGGTCACATGCCTGGGAGCTGGTCTGCAATCCGTTTGTCACAAGCAAATATGTGTAGTTATGTCTATGGTGTAATTGCACAACGCGACATTTGTCTCCGTTGAATGGTAGGGCGTTTTGAACTGACCAGTTCGACATCGTGTTGAGATCGCACTGGAGCCGTTCGTGGTCGTCCGGCCCTCTGATCCTTCGCCATATCTTGATATCATCAGCGAAAAATAGGAAATCGGAAGCAATTTGTCTCGCCAAATCGTTAATCAACATCAAGAATAGGCGAGGTCCAAGCACCGAGCCTAGTGGTACACCACACACCACATCGATTGCACCGGACAATGATTCTAGGACTCTCACCGCTAGCCGTCGTTCGTTTAGAAAATTGCTAATGCAACTCAGGATTGGGTCGCCAATGCTGTAGTTCCGAAGCTTCAGAAGAAGAATTCGATGATCTAAGCGATCAAATGCTTTTGAAAGTCCAGGTGGATGACTGTTATAGATTGCGTTGATTGCCTTAGTCGTCGCCGCTGTCATAATTGAGGGAACGCCGCCTCTTGAGATAATTGCGTAATTGCCTGATAAGAGGGTCGCTGGCACGCCTACGATAATTGCTTGCTACGCTGACCACTCGAACGGAATTGCGCTGTCCTGATGACGCTGGCTTAGCCGGTGAGGCGGATAATTGAGCGAGCTTGCTAACGATCCTAGCCGCACGTGTTCGGATAGACGCCGAGCCTCGGACGGACGCAGACGAGAGGGGGGTTTACGATAGACGCGCTCTAATGGCTTAGATGCGAAGGATGGCCAGCTAACGATGCACACGCAATCACGCGATCCGACCGACTCCCAACTGAGGCGAAGAGAAAGAAAAGACAAGTGGTCCTCTGTAGGCTCTTTTACGACCGACAAAGGGCGATCACAGTCAGTGCTATGGGTTATTAAGTTAGGAAAAACAGTCCCCACGCAGAGGTGGTAGATTGCAAATGAGCATTGTCAAAAGGTTCGCAGTTGGGACGCGCCTCGGTGGCTGAACACTGCTGCGTTGTGGGGAGAAATTGGACTCCGCCTCCCACAGCCATTATGCCGGAGTTACTGGCGCGTTTTTTGCGGGGATTTTGACGGGCCCGCAACAATGACATCAACTGTTGCTCCATCATCAACAGCTTCAGTCCAGCTATTATGTGCAATTAATAAGTTAGTATTACATGAACGCTTTTGACGACAGCCACGTTGCTCTGCGGCTATTAACTTGTGGCTTTCCAGATATTGCATCAATGCATCTGCGATGATTGATTCCATAAGTTTGGGTAGTACAGGAAGTAGTGTTATTGGACGGTAGTTGCTAGGGTCAATGCGGCTACCTCCTTTATGGATAAGAGTGATGACCCCACGCTTCCATACTGGTGGAATATGGTTCCCTTCTAGACATCGCTGATAGAAAACAGCCAGTGGTTCTGCTAGATCACTAGCTACCGCCTGCAGAGTCTTTGGTCGGATGTTGTCGACTCCAGGAGAACTGTAGATATGCAAGGATAACCTTTTCAACACAGCTTCCGCAGTGAAGGTGATGCTGTCTAAACCCGACGGAGGAGTAATAGAAACGAGGAGAATATTTAGGCTCGTTACCTGCTGGAAAGTTTGGGAGTAATGAAGCCGTAGGAGATCGGTTGCTTCCATTGCTGATCGAGTGCATCCATCAGTCGTGAATAGTGCTGGAATCCCCCGCTTCACCTTTCGAATGCCGTTAACGTGCCTGTACAGAAGTTTGCGGTTCGTGCAGAATCGCTTCATTACCTCCTGCTGATGCGTGACCTTGTCTTCGCGGATCAGTTTCACACAGAAGTTACGATGTATCACGTACGCAGTCCAGGTTTCGGTATTCGAGCAGTCCTTTCGAGCTCGCCATGCCAAATCTGTCCGGGACATACACTTACGTGTTCTGATCCTCAGAAATGACTTGTGCTTGTTTTTGGGTTGGAAGGACTTCTGTTCCGATGCGTGCGCTACCAGTGTGCTAAATGTCCTCGTATAGCTTTCCCAAGCAACATCTGGGGGGAAGGGCTTCGATTAAGAAAGTCCAAGATGTATCCTGAACAGGCGTAGATAACACATTGTATTGTGTGACAGTATGCACTTTATCATCCTCCTTTTCAGGATACTCCGCATAGTATATATATAGTCAAATAGTAGAGTAACATAGTCACTACGACTAAGTGGTGTGCTTGTAACTATTCCGTCAACCATGAGTTCTTCGTTACTGAGCACAAGATCCAGTATCGATGGCTTGTTAGCAGTTCGAAATCTGGTGGGAGAGGTTACATGGTTGTACAGATGGTGGCTAGCAATTAGTTCTTGCAAGCGGGCTTTAAACTGCGGACCGTCGGTTGCTGGAGTCTCTATGTCGTGCACGTTAAAGTCTCCAGCGATAAGAATATGGGTGTAGGACTTGTTCAAAGCAAACTGTAAAACGTGGTTCAGTTTGGAGTCCATTCCCGACGTTGAGTTTGGTGGGCGGTAAATCACGGCTAGTAGACATGCGTCCTTGTTTCGCAACCATAGGCGGCACCAAAACGAATCGGGAGCAGCGACATACCGGATAAATTGATCTCAGAATCAGTTTTCTCAAGGTTTAACCAGGTCTCTGTAATCATGACGAGGTCCCGCGGTTGTAAGGTATGGAGTTCTCTAAGTTCGGCCAACTTACTTAGAAGGCCCTAGGCGTTTGTGTACATATGCGATAGGGTTTTTGTTGTTAGGAGTGCGTTGATGGATGTCAACTTGGTGTTAGTTTTTAAGCCGGCCGTTAGGTGGCCGGCCATTAATCGTTTTTTGGTTTATGTATGTCAGCCAAATTGCATGGCATTATTGTGCGTTCCTGGACAGACGTTTCACTCATGCTGTGTTCTGTCCTGTTGCGTGCCGTGGGTGCAGTTGTGTCGGTCTCTCCGCAGGACTGTGCAGATAAAAAATTTGCGGCGTTTACAAGTTCCGTCGCATTGCTTACGACTATTGGCCGTTCGCCTGCTGCCTTTAGCCGGATCTCTGTTGGTAACCTGGCTAGAAACTTTGACCAGTTATCCAACAGAACTTGCGTCATTCCCTCGGAATGTAATATTACTTTCATTAGTCTTGGACCGCAGCCTTTGTAGTTAGATGATGACTGAACTCTTGTCAAGAATTTGGCAATAACAATGTCAACAGAGAGTGCTTCGCGGATGTAGCACCACTGCTCTAGGTCATGTGTTTGCGCATCGTGATCAGAATGCCGAAGCTCGGGAACACCATGAACAAATATTGTTTTCTTGCTATCACCATTAGGAAAGCGTTGGTCAGCTGCTTCTTTTCGGCGATCTTTCCAAGGTAGATCGGGTAATATGCGCACTCCGCTAGGTGAGTTGCGAAGACGAACTGCTGAGAGCAGGACAGCCTCTGTCTCATCTGCCGAGTCTACACCATTTCCCAGCCAAGTTGTCCTCTTGGGCAACAGAAATAATCTGAAAGGCATTCAACATGAGTCTACTCAATTAATTTGTTCCGTGCGTAGGAGCTGAGGCGTCCCACCTGCACCCCTATGGTTTAGTGCGTCTGACGTCCAATTGGCTGAAGGCGACGGGCTATACACGCACACCCACATACGTGACTGACGTATGCACGGAACAAATTAATTGAGTAGACTCATGTTGAATGTTCCCTCAGATTATTTCTGTTGCCCAAGAGGACAACTTGGCCGCGAAATGGTATAGTGTTACTCGAAGAATTCGAGGTTCACCAAAGTGCACTGAGGTCGGGTGACGCGCTACGCGTTGCAACACAGCAGGCTCAACCCGAATACCAATCGCATCGCAGACGGAACTCCACTGGTTGCGATCGTCTCACAACTTGCCTTTTATTGTGCCAGATGTGGACTAGTGAACATTGGCGCACACGAGAGTTAATGCATCGTGGGTTTGTCTAGCGTGTGTCGGTTTTATAGTTTTTGCCGGCAATTTGGGCTGTTTAGAAGGCAGCACTGGAGTTGACGGTGAAAGCTGCGTTGCTGCACGTGTGTTCGGTATAGAAGATGGACCTACATGTGTCGCTCCCAGTGTGTTTGTCGACGCAATCGATGCGTACGTTACCTGCTTGTTATCTGTACCGGATTGCCTTCGGCTCTGAGATGTCGGTGTCATGGCTGAATCTCCAGGTGAAGCGTCTATGGTTGGAGAAGTGGAAGTAGGCATGTTGGAGGCATGTCCACTTATGGGAGTGAGGTGACCCAGTGGATTTAGAGACACAGACGCTGCAGTGCGGTTGGAGCGTCCAGCTCTTTTCTTCGGCTTAGACTCAGAGCTTACTTTGGCTGGTTGACGTATTAGTGTGGCCATATTTACCTCCATGGGATCGATCTTAGTATTTACAAAATGCGCGATTATCTCAATCATCCTATCGCACTTTTTCATGAGCAAAAATAAACAGTTGACAACTGGAATGACTTGACATGTTGGACAAAAGCAAATTGTGTCAGTAACTTTGTTTGTCTGTCTCACTTCTTAGACGGATTTGCCTACACATTGCGGACAGTATGATGCAGCTAGAACAGGTTATTCCGATCTTAAGGACTTCACTGCAATTGTCCGCGCAACATAGGCGACGTTGAACCATTGGAATAATTCTACTGATATTTGTGATCACGGTCAGTAATGAGGCAGCGAACTAGGAATGACCGCAGATGGTGGTGATATGGTGTAAAGATTCCACACTAACAAGATGGAATGGAGCGACTGGATGTGTACACTACAACAGGGGTAGCAAGAGGACCGAGATACTGACGCACCATATATGACTTCGCTTCACTTTTCGTTGCGTGGCGATCGGCGCTGGTTTGAGATCAGAGTGGCCAGACGTGTCGCGTCCAGATGAGTCACACGTTCCTTAGTGTAGATAGTCGACGTGCGTGCTATCGATCCAGCTGGTAAGTGGATAGGCAGCGATGCGGTGTAGGATTGAGGCAAAGCAAGGTGACTTGGAAAATACTGTCTAATGACGACAGTGGCTGTTCCAAGGGAGGACCAAATTGACGAGGATCGCTTTGTACAGCGACTAGAAGGAATGGTAGTGAGGTGTTCGGGTGACTCTCAAAAAGATATTTAAAATAAGACCACAAGAGTTCTTGTGCGACGAGAGGAAAAATAAATTCTCCGATAAAATTCAAGCACGGTTGACTTCGAAACTGAAAAAGCAGTTTGTTGGTGATCCGCGAATGACAGATCCAAAAGATGAACAGTGGCAGGAGGAGCTCGCGGAGCCAAATCCAATGATAGCACGTAGGTCTCTGTGAGAATAAATCCGAAGGTTTAAAGGCAAATAACGCAGTAGGACACTTTTATTGCGACCGCTCGGTAGGAGGCGAATGAAGTGCAGCCTTGTCTACCTGGGTAGCTGTGTCAGCTGGTGGAGTAATTGGAAAGGAATTTGCTCTTCGCATGGCCCAAGTTCGGTCGGCGTTTGTCAATTTGTGGCGTCGTCGGAATGTCTCCCTCTTGGTAAAGGTTCATGTTTATAATGCCACCATTCAAGCGGTGTTGCTAAATGGAAGCGTTCTCAATATCTTGGAATGTATTTGGAACCGATCGGGAAGTCATCATTTCAGAAAACTTGGTAAACGACCGGTTAATGTATTTATGGTGATCCACAAGGTTTCGTTTTTGACACAAAAGCTGTTCCTAAACCTAGTGCTGAAGGCAGCGCATTGCGCAGTTTGTCAGCTACGCAATAAGTTCACCACCGACTGTTGAGACTGGACGACAAGTTTCAGTATTCTTGAGTTATTGCATTTATACTGAGGCGACATGAGTAAACTTGTGAATGACTGAGGTTAGTCACCAGCAGAGAGGCTTCACGGATGCACCGCAATTATTATAGGTCATCGAAGTGGGCGTAATCGTCTTTAAGTGCTGATAACTCGGGCACGTTGTGAAGGAAAATGATTCTTCTGCTACTCACTGTATGATAATCGTTTGAATTATTTTGGTCCCGCTGGAGTTCGGTCTAAGGAATATCCGGAAATATAAGTATCCCACTGCCTTCTCTCTGCAGGCGGTATGCCAAGAAAAGTAACGCCCCGACATCCTTTGTAGATCCCAATGTTACTCGCATTAGCCAGGACTCACCGTAGTGGGTCGAGTTTGGACGGCTGGTGAAGCACATTAAGTTAGTCGGTCTGACTCGAACACCCATGCACTCACAAACACGATTCCACTGGTTCAGAAGGTCCTGTTGTTTGCCTCTTAAGAAGTTTGCCTTTGACTCAGGAATGTCAGTGCATATGAGTGCTAGAGCACCTAAGTTCCGCCTGGTTTTCGGTGATGTGGGGAGGCAGTGGTGGATGATTTTGGTGACATCCCTGCAGTTTACATTTGTGGCTACAGCGGCTGAAGATGCCAGAGTCACACTGAACACATCGAACGACAGCTGTTGAATAAGTGAACCGACCATTATAAAGATTTGATTTCTGTCGGTCAATCGGAAGTGTAGGAGTTATCGAGGATCAGTTTTACACTGATTTTCCATAATACGGCATGTGCAGAAGAGCGACGGGCTATTCCTACTTAGTGAGTAAAACGCGCGCGTTGGGTGTGATGCGGCTGTGGGGACAAATTTCATCAGTTCGTATAATAATGGCCCATCCAACGGGAATAGTGACTAGCTTCTCACACTATGCGCCACTCAGAGCCTGACGATCAAAAACCCCCGGTTTGCACCGAGAGCGAGTGATATGGATACTTGGACGCACCTACGGATTGGTCACTCATCGGCTCGACTATGCCATCGTACAACAGCGTGACGTGCTTGAAAAGCACATGACGAGCGTACTGCGCGGAGCTGAGTATGGCATTGATAACAAGTTGATGCGGACAAAATGGCACATATATTTTAGCAAACGTACGTATTGCTCGCCTACAGTAAACCAGTGTAAATTTAATGTGCGTCCTTATTTGTTATAAAAAAAGAAGATCGAACTGGAGAAGGTGATGGCTAGTCGCGCTGGCGATGTAGAGTCCATCGCCATAATGAGCGTTCTGTGGCACACCACCCGTGAGCCGGGGAACGGCTGCTCCCGAGGGTGTGTAAACTGTCAGCGGACCGATTGGTTTCACGAAAACAGTGGGACCATGGCGCATTGGTGTCGGAAAAGAATGCAGCGTTTAACGGCGATTGACTCGAGAGCACTGTTGCATCAAAAATGCATGGTGGACGGAGAAAACGAAGCAGATGGGATGCCATGCAGAACGCTGCCAACACAAGAAATTCTTTGGCGCCTTGATGGCGGTGTTTGGTCCCAAGTCGCAACCGCTGAGGACGTTGTTCAGTGCTACTTCAGGCGCTGCCTGCACACAGACTGCAGATCTGACGAAAGTATTTCGACTGTCTTTTGAACAACCGTTCAGAGGCTGACTAGCCTACGATGCATGGGCTGCAAAAGCAAGAGATAAAAAGTGTCTTGCCGACACACGGACAGTGCTTGAGACGCTGAGAGCACTTGCTTAGCTGCGGAACCGCGAATGCACCGCCGATGACGGGATCCTGCCAGAAGCATTAAAACAAAGCGGACCCGATTTGATGCATGCGCTGTACAACGCGTGTGGTTTGAAGAGGAAGTGCCAGCTGACTTGAAGGATGCGCTTGTGCTACCACTGTACAGGGGCAAAGGGAGCAAGTAATGTGCCAAGAATTAGCGTGGTATAAAGTTGCTGACTTGTGTGCGTAGAATGATCTCCCAAATTCTGCTCAACCGCCTCGTCACTCAGGTCATTGAACCGCACGTACCGGAGGAGAAATGCGGATTCCGTTTGGTCTGCAACATAGATGTGGTGTTGGGGTTCATCAGTTGCAGGAGAAATGTGGAGAGTGACGCCAGCTATGGTACTCGCTGTTTATAGACTTCACCAAAGCATTTGACAAGGTGAACCGCGAGGCACTGTGCCTAGTTTTGGGTAAGTTTGGTTGTCCGAGTAAGTTTGTAAGTTTAATTGAATGTCTGCACAGTGGTATGCAGGCGAGGGTGCAGCCGAGTAGACAAACCTCGGACGACTTTGCAGTTGTCTCTGGTGTGAAGCAAGGCTGTATCCTAGCTCCTGCTCTGTTTAATATTTATCTTCACGCAATGATGTCTGCGCTTTTGATGTTGCTTGCGATAACGGTGTCCGTGTGGAACACCGTGTCGAGGGTGGATTGCTGAACATCCGACGTTCTTGGGAAATGACCTTAATGTGTGAGACAACTATCTGTATGTTGCTGTTTGCAGACTGTGCGTTGTTTGCACACAGCGTGGATGAGTTGCAGCACATGACTTCGGCTCCCGCTTCGACAGCGGCCAAATTTGGACTCAACATCAACACAAGCATGACCAAGTCTTTTCCAGCCATCACCAAAAATGAAGTCTGTCGGACTACCTCAAATTCGGATTGTTACCGAGGTTTTGGAAACCCGTAGTCGGTTTTGCGGTCTGAAGGTTACCAGCAAAATGCGCATGCGTGTATGGAAGGCAATTACTGTTTAGCAAGTCGGAATATCGCGTGGGGAGGAATCACCAGATTACCACTGGCACAAAGGTGAATGTATACCGATCGATGGCGTATGTCCTTCTAAACAGAAGCAAAACGTGGACGCTTTATCGGAAGAACGTGGGTTATCTGGAGCGATTTCATCAATAGTGTTTGCATCGGATTCTAAGCATTCGCTGGGGTGACCGAGTTGCAGACACGGAAGTCCTGCGCCGCATTGGACTGCGTACTCCTGCTGCGGCACCTGAGGTGGATCGGCCATAGCAACCGCATGGATTCGACGCGGATACCGAAGCAGCTGCTATTAGGACAATTTAGTGCAGGGAAGCGGCACGCTGTGAAACCGACGCTACCACGGGATGAGCAAGGTGAGTAAATCACGAAGTAATTTTTGTTTCTAATGTTGGGAATCAAAAGCAATTAGCCGGCGCGAATGGCTTGAGCTTACCAAGAGGGCGTTTGCTCATGTGCATTGAAGCGATGGATGTTACCCCGTCGACGTCAAGCGCACGGTGCTGTAGCACATGCGATCGCGAGAGTCCAAAAAGAGAAGGACCAGCAAGCCAGCAGCGTGGTCGACATCTAATAGAAGACGGGTCAGCTGAATATGTGATCATCAGCACAGCACTTCGTAAGTACGCTGTTCCCGTTTCCATTCCATTTACTAACTCAGACCAATAAGGCGATAGATGTGGCACGTATGCAACATCACCGCTGCAGTTGATCTGTATCTATGTGTACATGGATTTTGAATTTCAGGTTTTGGCTTTAGATTGATATTCTCGGTGTGGCTGAGCTTGATGTGAATGTTGACAACGTGCATACCTATCTATAACCCCGCACCTTGATTACACTGGCTTCAGGAGACCGTGAAACTTCGACGATGCTGACGGGATGTACGGTCCTCGTGAACGTGCTGGCTTCAAAGAGAGGCTCCATCCAGTGTGGAACGAACTATGGCCCAGTCACCGCCTTGTGTACGTCTGGCACGCAGGAATCCCTTCATAGATAGACAGGAATACCGCTGCTGTGCGTGTCGAAGGAGTGTGGATCGGCTCCGTTAATGAAACCTGGCTCCCATCCACATGCGTCTCTGTTTTAGTCCTCTGGGTGTACACTGGATATGGAGTGTGGCTGGTGCAGTGCAATCTACCCATGGTCCCTCTGTAGGCGAAGGCTTCCTGTGGCTGTCTAATGGAGGCCGCAGTGAGAGGCGAATCCGGAACCGGATGCTTATAAACATGTGATTATAGCAGGGTTGTTTGGATTTGTAGATTTGCTCCTGCATTTATATTCCGTAACGTCGTCAGCGTGAGGAGGAATCACAGGAAATATTCGAAACGGATGGCGGACGACCGCGAAGTAGGTAAGATCATTACAGAGGCAGGGGACAGTGACTTCAATTAGTGGCAAGTGGCATCCGTCACATCATGGTGTTGTAAACAGACATTTGGGGTTTTCATAGGGAAAATTCGTGTAAGGCGGAAACTTACCACGTCCTGGAACACTGCAACCAAAGCATGAGCCGGAACGAGATTTACCTGAACTAACCAGGTAGCAACACGAGGTTGTCCTGTGAGCCAGCGCTTAGAGAAGAAATGCCACAAAATGCAACCAATCATCGAAGAAGGGAGCACATACTGACCCCTAACCACCAACTTCTTTGACATAACAGCTGATAATCGTAACTCCAAGATATCATCCAACGTACTGATCGGACCATGCATGGGTGCTGATTAACGCAACGTGTTAACATCCATACCGCAAGTGAACATGCGCTTGGTCGAGTAAAGTCCCACGGAAATCGGCCAATCACGTGGCAAGTAGCTTGAGAAACCTGGGTTAGAGAGCGAGTGGATTTAGTGCTTGTCATGCGAATGAGTTCCAAAGAATGACCACATCGATGCCTGGGAAAGCTTACTTCACTTGGTGCAACTGAGAATGCATTGGATTTTCTTGGTTAAGTATTTCTCTTCCAACTGATAGTCACGGCGGTTAGATAATAGACTGTTGACTACATCGATAGATGTGCGAGTAATCAATGTGACGCAAGCGATTAGCAGAAGATTGAGGTTGCTTAGTCAGTAGTCTCAATCTTCCCTTATGACTCAACATGACTATCGACTAGGGTCATTAGAGAAAGGAAAATCGGCTTCCAAAACAAGACAAGCTACATTTGCGCACAAACATAGCTTTCTCGGTTGTCCAAAGCATTTTCAAATGTCCTCCATAAGGTAGGGGCAGGTGATGCTCAGATAAGACTTTGTTTATTCAAAATGAGTTGAAGGAAAGACCGCTGGCTCCAATAAATTACGAGGAGCTGTAAAAGTTCTGAGTACGACGACTATTTCGATGGAGAATGATCGGAACACAAATGTATTGTTCATGCAATAATGAGCATGGTTTCAAACACTGATTGGGACACACGAATGGGTCAAAAGAAGCAGCTACTAACTTGCTCAGTCGTTCTCCAAATTTGGTTATTTGGTTGCAAACGTTTCGTCACCAATCGAGGGGACATCGTCAGTGCATAGTGGGATATAGCTTGGTTGCGAAAGCTCGTACTAGGCAAATCCAATCCTGTAAACAGCTACTTTACCACATCCAGTCACTATGGAGCGGGGGGGGGGGCAACGGTTCGTACGCCGGGGCAACGTATGCGGCTGGGGTAGACTGTAAGTATAGCTTGCCTACCTTACCGCCATGGAGGTCTTTCCATGTATTTGTTATGCTACACATGCACGAATGCACTCACTACTGCAATGAGTATGAACGCTATTTCAAGATACACGAAAGAAGTGCCTCGTATTGACAACTAAGGTAGTCAGAAACGCCACGCGGTGGAATCGAAAGGTTTGGAAGTCAGGCGCACAGTGTCGCAAATCAGGGATCGTGACGCAGAACCCTGTAATTCCCGATCACGTCCTTCAATAATAATACTATACTGACTATTAATAAGTAACCTGTTCATTCTCAGCCTTCCGATTAAGTAAACTGTAGCGGCTTTGTCATATCGGCTACCACTTGAACGATACTCGCAGACGCACTCCTGTTACGTCTCCATGAGTAGCTAGACTTATTTAACCGCGGTTTGTAATAAAAGTTATTTCGCTCATCGCCTCACGTTTTGTTGCCCAGACCGTGAGTTTGTCTAGTGAACGAGCTTGCCCTCTACCGCTTTAACATAAATTGAGTAAAATTTGCGACTCCCCGAAATTTACCGATTTTATGCCACTGGACTGCCCCACAGGATAGTAAATAAAAACTTGTTAGCTACTCAGCAGCTTTACGTAGAAGCAGAACATTGGAACAACACCTAGACGCAATCCTCTTGAAGGGGAAGCATGTAGCGCAAACTGGCGTTGTAACACTGGGTAACCAGTCAGAATACCTTCCGCGTGAACACGATTTCGTCAGTTTTTCCGATGCGCATGCTGACAAATGTTTTACAACTCGGCCGGTCGTGCGGGGAGGTAAACCGGGTGGTTAGTGACGCGTTTCCCGCCTGTTTTTTTTGTCGATTCGAGCCCGCCCGTAATATCTGACAGCATAATAAGTAGTCGAAATGGCGGGCATGAAGCAACAGTTTCTAACGTTGGCACGTTGGATAAACTGTCCAGACTACTAATAAGAGATACTGCGTCTTGACGATGATCGCTTGCATTATCAGATGTTTATCCCTAGCTTCTAAGCGAACGTGATGAATGCAACGACAAGTTCGGTTGCACGACGGTAAGTAAACGATAGTTGGGTAATATTGTAACCAGATGAGGGACTCCGAGATGCACTCGGGACGTTGCATCTCAGGATCGGGCGCGATCACTTGATTGTCAGGGCTCATCTCAATCAGTTAATGAAACAGCTGTATTAAGAGCGTAAGTTGCGTAGACCAGCTGGGTAAATGAAGGCCTGCTTCAACACGCTATAGCAGCTGAATTACCGAATTGGTATGAACGCGACAGTGACAATGACAGCAGTGGTGATAAAACATCTCTATGGCCAGCAGATTGAGTGGGCCAAGAAGGCAGCCGGCACTTAAAGATTTATATCATGCTGTTTGCCAACGTGCTGAGATCGCCACCACTCAAGCAATGCGCGTAGACGAGATGACGCATAGTCGTGAAGGTTCTAAGAGACTCGAGGAAACCGCATAAACGCCTTGGCACTATGAAAGGAGACGCAGCCGTTTCAAAGGTGCCTACATACGTGCGTAGGGTGTATGCAGATTCCTTAGTTGGATCAGCACCCTCAGTTTTTGCTGTTGGCCTATGTTGAAGGTCTGTCGCTCAAATCAGAGAAGTCTACGTGAATTATGCTTGAAACGGAACCGTTTGGCAATCAACTTTAAATCCCGGTTTGCGTGTGCATTGTATGGTTGCCAGTTGAAGCACCGCTCCCTACTGCACAACACCATGGTAGTACGTACGTCTGCATGAGTTGTTACAAATAAGGTGACAGCGTTTGCAAAGCAAGTATCCATAGGAGTTATTACCGTGAAACACAGTGACAACGGCACAGTGATTGTGGTGAACACCCTATTTGATCCCGGTTCAATGTTAGAAGAAAATCGTCAGTAATCAGAATATCTACCGTTAATGGAGAGTCAAGTATGTGTACAAAGGCGGTGAAATTAGAGCTACTATCCTTGGACGGAGATGAAACCTTTTTAGTGGTCTGTTAAGATAATGCCTCGAGTCAAACTAGTAATACCAGAGTTGAAATGTCTGCAGCGCGATGAACATTTGAAAGATTTGCGGTTCGTGGATAGTCGAAATCAGAGCATTAAGTTACATGAAATGGAATCTGCTCGATTGTTGTGTAACATTTTGATTGACAACTTTCATAAGTGATCGTACCCAAAGACCGATTTTGCCCTTCGCTGTGTCAATTTGTGGTCAGTTGGGAATGGTGGCTCCTAGGCTACTTCAAATATCCCCTACAGAACTATGTTCGGAAAGGAATAGGGTGGGACACATGCGTCGACTAGCCAGAAGAAGAGGAGTGGTATCGCTACTTAAATAATGTTTATTCATTAGAATAGTTTAAACTTCCGCGACGCATCGAGCCGGAAAATTCTGCAGAGGGGGAATTACACTGTCTCTCAGATGCTTTAGAGGATGGCTACGATGATGTAGTGTGCGTGAGGATCGTGGATGGAGATAATCGGATCAAAACCACTGTCCTTATAGGAAAGTCTCGTGAATCCCCAACGAAGGTCGTTACAATAGCACGACTTGCCGTCCGATCAGCCGCTTGGGTACCCGAAGAGCCACAGACAGAAAGGCTACGGTTGTGTTGGACTGACTCAATGGTGGTGTTGCAGTTTATACTTTGTGTAGTTAGACGTTTGCTGCTTTCCGAGACCCATCCGTTTCCCGACCCGACACCATGAAGGCATGTCGAAATAACAGAGAACTAAGCTGATCTAGCCTCTCGAGGATTCCAAATTAGTGATGAAAAACTCCATAGATGTTTATTTACCTGCCTTTCAATTAGAGCAGGTCATAATTGAAATTACCCACGTCATAGATACCGTCTCATTCTTGTGCGCCTTCTCGCGGTTTGTTTCACAGTGTAGTGTTCCCTAAAGGATTTATGGAGATAATCGAAAGCGAGTTAAAAACACTGATTCGGTCATGGAAGTAAGACAAACTACGAAGGTTACTAAGCGAAGGGAAGTGCGAATGGATATTCAATCCACTTTACGGCATTCACTGTGGAGTTGTTTGCGGAACGTCTAATTCGATCGATACGAAGAATACTTGGACCGTTGCCAGGCGAAAACTTCAGACTTGTTGAGATGGAACGGATTCTAGATCAGTGACCTTTAACCCTAATTCCAGTCATCTTTATGAATTCGGGCCCATAACGCAAAGCTTTAAACCTTGACTGATGACAGCTCCATGAAGACGGCGCAGACAGGCACCCGGAATAGGCCTGGAAGACGATGGTGATAAATTCAGCAGTTGTCAGATGAGTTTTGGTGGTGGTTGAATTCTTACTTACCTACGTTGCAGACACCGCAAAGGTAAGCGACCTAGCCCTAGAGACAGAGGTCTGTGACCTAAAGGCATTGTGGAGGAAGCAAGGATGGGGAGTGACGAGACGGTACGAATTAACAAAGGAAGATTAGGGGGGGATACAGGATATGTACCAAGTGGAAGAGACTGAAGGAAGAAGCATCGCAGGTGGCAGAAGACGCTGGAGTGTAAATACTAAATCCCGAGAGCCGACTGATTTGATGACTTAACAAGTAACCTGCTTGTTTTTAGACTAATCAAACTGTATATGCGTTTTCATACCTGTTACTGTTTGAACGTACTCTTGTTAGGTCTCTGCGAGTCGTAGCACTTATTTAACAACGGGTTAAAAATACACCTTATTCCGATCACCGTCTTAGTTACGCTGCACAGTTTGTTCAATGAATTCGCTTGCTCTATGTCCCCCCGCTGATTTTGTGTGACTCCCACCTTAATAAAGAACATGAAAGGATATCCGCACACGTGTCTGCCACTGAGCATGGCTGTGATGGCCTGATCCGATAGTCAGATGGAATAATGAATTCACATGCAAAACAGTGACGAAAAGTAGTGGGGAAAGAAACACTCCGCCAGAAGTGAATTAATCGAGTCGTATTGGGCCGGTGGCCGAAAGGACTGCACCATTGCGTTGTACTTCTGAGGTCCCCGGTTCAAACGCACGGTGGTGAGGGTGACTTCGCGCTATATCCAGCCGTCGCTCGACCGGTGACGGTTGCGTGGCAACAGATCGTTGGTACGGTGTACGGCTAATACCCTTTTATGATAGGTCAGTGGGGACGGGTGGAAATGCCGGTAGCCATTTAGGAACCAATATCCGACTGAAGATGATGGAAGCTAAACAACCGAATTCCTTACGTGAACTCAAAGAAGTTTGGAAAGTGTGAAAGCTCACATCTGTCTGCCAGGAGTTCGTAGTCGTAATATCACACTTACCGAATTCGGAAAAGGCCAGGTCAGGTAGAAGTATGTGATAATTGAAGCCAACGGCGATGCTGCTGCGAAGACCAGCAAGTGGACCCGAATTTTGCCACGCGGTAGACCGGAATGAACTAGGTAACAGGAGAGTCCAAATGCAGCAGGAAGCTGAAAAGTATGATAAAACAGAGAGTCACGATGGGCGCGTAGCAAGAACAATCAAAAGAAAAAGAAGCGGTATGAGACACTGTCCATTAGCAGTGTCTGCACAGAAAGAATAGATACGCGATGGAGAATGGGCATACGTTTCAGATCAGTGGAAATGGTGCCGGTTACTTTAGGGTCTACACTGGATTGCAATGCAAAGGAGCATAAAACTAACAGCATTCAAAGTACACGTTGATAACGACCAGGAAACCAGCAACAGTGTGATGTGTGATACGAAAAAGAGCTTTTGACTACTCAGCGGCCTATTCCAAGTTCACTTGAGTCAAACATACTTATATGAAGCACAAAAAAGGAAATGGAGTTAAAGACATAGCGAAACAACAATCGGTGAATGGGAAAACCTTGGCGACAAACACTTGTCGTCAGAAAGTCATCCGACAAGTTACCGTGGACCCCGATGTGACATGCAGTTTTCCAGTACAAGACATAAAATATCCACATCTCATGGGAACAATTTAGCACGCAAGTTTTCAGAACGGAAAGAATCGATACATCGAGCCGAACGCACCCATAAAACCAAGGGACAGTCATTGTCGTTCTGCAGTACGTGTAACACTGTCCTAGCATCTGTGGCAGAATGAACATATGCATCGAGAAGTCCGCATCTGAGCGGAAGCATCTCTGCTCTTAGTTAATTCGGAATCCTCGCAGAACAGTAAGGCTACGGAGGAGAATTAAAGCCCAGAGCTTTAAGCTGAACCCATATGTGCAAAACTGAATGCGACTACTGTTTCTGAATACTGCCACTATGATCGATTCACTTGGGTTGGCCGGGATAAATCCATGACTCAATATCAGATCAAAAACGTTGTTCAGTAACCAGCAGAGGACCCCAAAAACAACTTTGCAACAACCGCTCACCCTCCTAGTCTCTTGAAGTTTGTGAGCTATGTGCCCTCAAACAAGGAAAAATACGCGCAAGACGTAAGCGTTGTAATTCCCTCCTGAAAAACCAGCTGCAATAAAGTTGACGAAATGTAGATTCTTCGCGCCCTTGGTGACGCAAAATCAATACTTTTAGGTTGCTTCCAACTATCACTGGATATTTGTTGGAATATTGAATGCGATCACCCCAAACGAATTCTGGCATTTGTGGGATTCGGTTGCAGATACAATATGAGTAAAAGCCAAAGACATCGTCATTCGGAGCAGGTAACAATAGACTGCAAATTATAAGCCGTCAAAATTTATTGCGTAGATGAAAGTCATACTACGTCTAGCTGACTTGCCGAACCACCTCCTCATGGTGCCAGCTGGGTGGTTCGGGTGTACCCCGTTCCAGCAAAGTGTTCGGCGACAATGTTCCACCTCCGTGGGGCATTGTATTCCAGCGATTGTGCTGACTTCATGGGGAGTATTGGGCCCCTGTTTGGTAATCTACCAAACAAAGACGCATGAACTGGTCATTCAGTCAACGCCTCCCAATGGGCGCGGTTCCCTAAATGCGCCCCGCTGCCTTGCGGGTAGGTTATTTAGCCAAAGGCTCGGGGTGGAGTCCCCTAAGTCAACTCCCTACTTCGGCTTGGGCAACCGGGTAGTATCACGCCCTCTCACAAAACCATGGACTGTATTACAACGCGCTCATCAGCTACTGTTCCTGCTAGTCACTTTCACGCTACTTTATCATACACCAATTGTTCGTTTGCTAACAATTCTCACTTTCGGTTACCCGATTCATCTGTTCAACAATCTGGCTGCGATTCCGATTGCTTCGTAGATCAAGGAGTTCAAGCTATGGCTCTGCTTCATTCCCGATCCTCGTTCCGTCTGGCGTGCTTCAACGTTCGGACACTCATGCAGATTGGACGGCAAGCCGGTCTAGCGCGCACCCTAGATTCCCTAGACGTTGATGTCTGCTGCCTTTCAGAAACCCGATTGCAAGATCCCAGCACTGTGCTTACATTGACATCCCCCACTGACCACGAAGCCAGAAATCACCTGCGTCTTTCTGGAGATCCAGAAGCAGCCTCAGCGGGTTTGGCTGGCGTAGGTATAGCATTAAGTGGCAAGGCCGAGGCGGCACTACTGGACTGGTTCCCGATTAACAGCCGACTGTGTGCAGTTAGGCTTCGGGGTTCATGTAGAATCAACAGGCACCGCGGAGAGACACAACTTGTTTGTGATCTCTGTGTACGCCCCAACTGACTGCAGTGGCGACTCGGTCAAGGACGATTTCTACCGAGATCTACAACAGCTCTTGACGAATGCTAAAAAGTCGGATGTCGTTATCCTTGCTGGGGATTTTAATGCACGGGTTGGCCGCCTGTTACCATACGAACGCCACCTTGGTGGTCATCACGCGCTCGATGAGAACTGCTCTGATAACGGAGAGAGACTTCTCATATTGGGCGAAGACAACCGTCTGTTGCTTCCGAGCACTAGCTTCAGGCGTACGAAGAAGCGTTCCGCAACGTGGCGTCCCCCTCCTTCAACACAACCGTGGTCTCAAATTGATCACATTGCAATTAGCTTCAGATGGCGCGGCAGCGTACTGGACTGCAGGTCCCTTTGGTCCACCTTCGTTGACTCAGATCATGCTCTAGTCTGGGCGAAAAACTGTATGTGTTTTGGAGGGTCCCGAAACACGAAGCACCGCAAGGCTAATGTAAACAGATTACCTGATTCCTCTGCCCAGGCGAGCTATCAGTCTGCATTGGCATATGCACTCAGTTGCAATCCACCGCAAGTAGTGGAACAACACTGGACTTGTATGCAGAAGGCAATGACCATTTCCGGACAGTCATGCTGCGGCCTAACGCGACGCCCCTAGAAGGCTTGGATTTCTGCTTGTTCTCTGGAGCTTTCCGAACGCCGCAAAGATATCCCGCCGGAATCGGATTGCAACGAGCGGCGCCGTTCTGCCAACCGGCTGCTCAAGCAAAGCCTACGCAATGATCGTGAGACATGGTGGTCTGAGCGTTCTTTAGAGATGGAGACCGCTGCCCACTCTGGCAACACTCGCAGGCTTTTTCAACTCATTCGGCCCACTGGCCTCAGGAAGCCTGGTGTCAGTGAGGTCATTTGTGAGCTGGATGAGTCTCCGATCACCAACCAACAGAGGTGTATGGACCGCTGGGCCGAGCACTTTCACTCACAGTTCAACTGGCCTCCACCATCCATCGGTACATGCAGTACACCTTGTTGTCAACCCTGGCTCGCCCCATTGAATCCACCCAGCGAAGCAGAAGTCTGCCTCGAGATTCGACGCTTGAAGCGCTTCAAGGCTGCCGGCTTAGACGGACTTCCTCCGGAGCTATTCAAGTACGGCGGTGTGGCGATCATTAGCCAGCTAACCGCGCTGTTCGCAAAAATTTGGCATGAAGAGAAAGTGCCTTCCTCTTGAGGCGATTAAGTTATGGTCCCGGTTTTCAAGAAAGCCTCTCGCACTTCATGTACAAATCATCTCGGGATTAGTCTTATCTCGGTTGTCTCTAAGCTATTGGCATCCCTTCTGCTTCGCAGACTATCCCCAGTACGTGAACCACACTACCGTGAAGAACAAGCTGGTTTCCGTCCTGGCCGCGGATGCGTGGATCAAATCTTCACGCTCCGCCAACCCCTTGAACATCGCCACATTTATCACAGGCCCACTATCGTTGCATTCTTAGACATACGTGCCGCTTTTGACTCCGTTGATCGACCTACTTTATGGCGTTGTTTGCTAAAGAAGGGGGTGCAAGAGAAATATACCGCCATCTTACGAGCACATTACCTTCATACATCCGGCAGAGTGAGGGTCTATGGCAAGCTTTCCTCGCAATTCGCTGTCAATAGCGGTGTGCGACAGGGTTGCCCTATGTCCCCATTCCTCTTCAACTTCGCAATCGAAGACGTTCTTTCGAATGCTCTAGAATGTTTCCAACATTTTGGCCTAGAGCTTCTACCGGATGAGCGCGCGACCGACTTAGATTGTGCTGATGATATCGCCTTAATTGGTGACGAGCCTCAGGGTATGCAACTCATTCTGGATCCTTTTGCGGTTGAAGCATCTAAGTATGACATGAGCTTCGCCCCATCGAAGTGTAAAGTCCTGCTCAAGGATTGGCTTTCACCCGCTCCCGTGCTCACTCTCCAAGGTGCACAACTTGAACAGGTAGATAGTTTCGTCTACCTCGGGAGCTGTGTTTCTGCTGACGACACTATCAACAAAGAAGTTTCGCTTCGTATCGCTAAAGCTCGATCAGCATTTGTCAATCTGAGGCACTTGTGGCGTTGCGTGACGTCTCATTCTCACTAAAGGGCCGCATTTACAGCGCATCAGTTCGCTCAGTATTGTTGTATGGGTACGAGTCCTTGCTGAATCGCGTGGAAGACATGCGTCGTCTTTATGCCTTCGATGCCGGTTGCTTAAGGAGGATCGCTCGTGTTCGGTGGCAACATCGAGTTAAAAATAATGACGTTCGACGTCGCATCTTGGGGAATGCAAGTATTTCCTTCAACAAACTGATTTTGTTGCGCCAGTTAAGATGGCTCGGTTACGTTCTACGCATGGCACCTGAGCGTTTACCGCATCGCACTCTACTCGCTCGTCAAGGACCTGGCTGGAGGCGACCGTGTGGTGGTCAGCCTTCCACTTGGCGGCAGCACATGAAATCGCTGACGTCTTGTCTAGCCGCTGTTGGATCCGTAGTCTTCCAGGATGGGGACCCAAAGATGAGGAGTGACAATGGCTTAGGACTCTTGAAGACATGGCCCGCAACCGGAATCAATGGAAGAATTGTGTACAGTATTGTATTGATTCACATGTTTAATATTACCAACATTGAAAATGACAAAAAAAGAAAAAAATCGGCGTGTGACAAACAAACTAAAAATGTTTTGTTCTATTTTTTGTCAACATGTTCCATTCTTCTTGCGGCATATTAGCTTAAGTGTGTTGCCCACTTTCAACTACCATGCCACGATGATTATGACGCAATGACTGTCTTCTATCCACTGATCTCCATGGCTTTGCTGACTCTATGTCTAGTTGCTAGACTGCTGAGATCACACATTACACTACATACTACGTCTAAACAGCGAAAAAGATGGTTTACCTAAGTGCCAAGGCTGGAATGAAAGTGCGTTTAAGTAGCTGGCATCAATGTATTTTAAGTCAAGCAAGCAGTAAGGCTATTGCATGCGTGAAACATTGCAATAAGTGTAAGAAAAATAGCAACAGCATCTTACGCCTTTCTTCGATTAGAGCGGAACCGATGCAGTAAACAGTCTACTACCTAAATGTAGTGACTATCGGCCGGAAGAAAAAATACTCAACCTAGGAAACCCAATGCATTCTCAGTTGCACTAGGTAAAATAAGCTTTCCCAGGCATCCATGTGGTCATTCCTTTGAACTCAGTCGTATGACAAGCATTAAATCCAGTCACTCTCTAACACAGGTTTCTCATGCTACTTGCCATGTGATTGACTGATTTTCGTGGGACTTTACTCGACCAAGCGCATATTCATTTGCGGTATGGATGTTAACACGTTGCGTTAATCAGCGCACATCCGTGGTCCGATCAGGTATGTTGGATGATGTCTTGGAGTTATGGTTAGCGGCCGTTATATCAAAGAAGTTGGTGGTTAGGGGTCGAGGTGTGTTCCCTTCTCCGATGATTGGGTGAATTTTGTGGCAATTCTTTTATAGGCGAAAACATAGTAGTAACTGTTTAGAGCTATAAAGGTCGATCAAGAGTAGCACGAGATCCATTCGACGCGAGGGGTGAGTAATAACTGCTCACTGGCGTTTTAGTGTCTTCTCAAATGGCATCCTAATGGTCCCTGGTTCGAAGCTTGCGATTTTGAATCACTGAGGGCGAACAAGGTCAAAACGCGCAGTGGAGCGTAGTATTTTCTGGCCGGCAACATCCAAGTTCTAAACACGGCGTATGGTTAGTTGCGCGCAATTCTGTTCAACCTCGCTCAATATTTGACAGCGATCACAGGTGTATCTTTCAGAATAAAAGGCTTTATACGCTGTACACTTCCACTTAAGTAATTGTGTCATTAGTATGAATTAGTCACAAGTCTGGAATTAGACAACTGTGCTGACAGAACAATGGTGGTAATGGAGGAGGTTTTGCTCGATAAAGAGAAGATAGCAGAACTTGGTGATCGAATTGATCACTTCAATGCGAATCGCGGTCAACATTGAGATTTTATGTCGCAATACAGTCACACAAACAGTGCTTTAAACTTACACATTAATTAGGGCACATGCACTTTGTTGATATCTCACGCGTGCAGTTTGAATTTGTTGAGTTTGTTTAGAGTTGAATATTACGTGAGAACAAAACGGTAGATTAGCACTGCTGCTATTGCATTATGTTGCGGGCCTACATTAGGTGGCATTTCAAATCAACTATCCATCCCTGGAAGCACTGGCACAAGCATGATCTCACCGCAGTTAAAATGTCACAGTGAAATGCGACAAAGAACGTAGTCTGTTTTACCTCACCAAATGAGGCTGAAAACCCATTGGGTCTAAAGTGGATAATATCGACCAGTGCGTGGTGATTTGATAATGATATATTTGACCCTGAGGAATCCAAACTGTGTCATTCAATTCGGAAGCTGGATCACAATGCTACCCTGAGAGGTCACCAGCTAAAGCTGGCCACTCAGTGCAGCCGGTTGGAATGCCGCCGGAATTTCTTTTCACTTCGTGTGTGCCAACCCTGGAACGCACTCTCCACATCATACGTCATACTTTTCCTCATACTGACGGTATTCAACAGATGTCTCGGTGATATACATACATTTACATTATGCAACGTTCAGGCGTCAAATTAACAGTTCCTGCACTTCATTTATGAAATGATGCTACTGTGGAAACTGGATGTACATATGCCATCGGTGCAAAAAAGCAGCACACTAGTGAGCGTTGTCAATTCCACGGTTTATATTTTCTAACGGATTACGTGAATTATAACTGTTCCCACATTACTTTGCGTGCGTACATTCAATTCCCATTTCAAACCATAGTTATACAGTAGCGTAACGAAATCGGTAGACGCTTAAACTGACCATTCATTTATGTTTTAATTTTCACTCCAACCGTTTTACGGGATTTGTGAAGCAACTACCTTTTTACCGGTGATGAATCATTGTGCATTGACTTCCAAGATTTATAGCTAATGGGAGGCAGCATCACGTGGTTCCCAACCTGGGAGTCGGATAGATCCGACTGAATCTAGCTATGAAATAAGATTCTTGGTGCTCCTCTTCCACTTCATCGGCTGTCCGCTGCAGCGGTTTTCATTCAAATCCAGGAAGTGAAAATAATGTGAGACGAGAAAAGCGACGGGCTACTATACACGGTATGTGACAAAGCAACGCAAACGTGGTTGGAGAATAATGCCCGAGTCAAGGACTATTCGCATTGAGCACTCGGCTTCTAAACTCCGCATTGGTTACCTGGTGCTACCACCATACACGAGCAGTCGTTCGCAAACATCGGTTATCGACGGTTTACAGTAGCTGAAATAGTTCGGGCACACAAGCCGTCCCGTAGCTGCAAAGCAGGATTCCACGGGCGGTTGCACTGTACACTCTAGCTTTAAGGTGACGTCGTGACGACGTCACAAGTCCCACTGGTCAATGAAGTCAAGCTGCGTTTTCGCAATTCCTGGTGAAAATTCATCTCCAAAACCGCCACCAGTCGTAATGCAACTCAAGGTAAGTAAAACTATTAACTTGCTCCAAGCTGTCACATGCAGTGGTGAGCACAGGTACAAGCAGTTGCTAATGATGAAACAGCCTTACAGTTAGGCTGGTCAAAATAAAAACAATATTTAGACTCATCCATGGCCAGGCGATTCGTCATCCTCAGCAAAGATATGTCATTGGTTCTGGGCTCCTACCAATGCGCAGTGGAGAAAAGTACAGATGAAAAAGTTGAACAATAACGATGACGATCAAACCTTGGCGTATTTTGCTCGTAACAACAAACGAAGAAGTCTACCATAGGCCTTAACTTTGTCCGTTATGTGACTAGAGTTTTCTTCAGAATTACAAACTTGTCAGGTGCACCACTCCTTAGCAGATAGTTCCATAGTGATGATGTATCTATTAAACCAAAAGCGGCTAAAATGCCTAAGAACACCACGATTTGTTGGTCTTCGGTGGACATGACAATATTCTGGAATTTGACGTAGCAAGAAGATCTGACCGATGCAATCTCAGGCAGCAGAAAAACCAGTCTGTTTCTCTCAGGTGGGTGAAACCCTACGAAGCAAGATGGACACAAAAAATATGAGCACAACAGAGGAAATTGAGATTTCGCACTAGTTGGTGCATTCGCTACGGCAGCCTATTTTGTAAATCGGGATCCCAACAGATTCACCCTATGACCTGGGAACTTTCCAAACAGATTCTACCACTGTGTTCAAAAAGGTAAACCCTTGCTAGATAACATATCTATTGCTCCTTGTACAGCATTTAAAACACCGCCCCCTAAAAGTAGTCCCTCAAATGGCGACACACCGTTCCCACGGTGCACCCATTTTTGAAAGGCCGCCGGGAACGCATTTTCTGTGATGGTGTGCATGTGTCTTGTCGCGTCGTGCCGAGTCTCCTCTGTGGTTTGGAAATGACGTCCGTTCAATGTGGTGTTATATTTGGGAAATAAAGGTGTCTTTGGATTCTAGCTCTGGAGAATACGGTGGATGGGGCACAACGGGAGTTTGATGTTTGCTAGATAACTGCGGACAAGGAGCGATGTGTGAGCCAGCGCATTATGATACAACATCCAAATCTGGTTTACCCACAGTTTGAGTCTGTTCCTGCATACAGTATTCCTCAAAAGCGCTAGAATTTTCTGGTATGAGAGTTAAGGTTGCTGAGAAGAATTTGATTACGGCTGCGATAAGGCAACGAACATCAGACTCAACGGAGATGCTGAATACAAGGGTACCCGGTAAGTCACCTTAAAGCAGATTTTGCCCTTTTTCTTGTCACTTTAAACCATCATTTTATAATCTCCATACCGGCCATCCTACTGGACTTGCTGTTTTGCCAGTTATAAATCATTGTTCAATGATTCCTGTCCATGAAGCGTGATAGATCACCAGCCTGCATTGTACCATACATCTAAACGCGAATTACTGAATACGCGAGAATGCCCTCCTTCGAAGAGAAAATAGTAAGTAGGGTTTGTGATCCGTGACTACAGTAGAACGACTGCTATGTAGCATTTTATGAAATTCACTCATAGTGTAGATGGTCTCCAGTACTTATTTTTTGAATTCGACTGTCATGTTCTGCTGGTGTCAACGACCAAGCGGCCTGGACAGTTGTCATTTAAGTTCCCTGTAGATGGTGAGAAAACCGCGCCAATTCAGCAGTTAGACGCATCCGCGGCAAAAATGGTGTCCAAATTTGGATCGCAACGGGTCAGCTACAACTCTGGTAGAAGCTCGGTTACATTTTGTGCTCCGGTAGCATTTGGAACACTTGAGAAGTAATGCGATAAGTGGGTCTGGATTAGCATGCATTGTTGGCAAAAGTGCACTGCAATAAAGATCGCAGCGTTGCCACATCGCTTGGCGCAGGCATCTGCTGATTCAAGTGGACAGTAGCTGAGTATGGTCTCCGTTCATGTGATTTATGACGAATCACTTTCATGGAATCTATGTATAAAACTCACTTTCAGGCTGAAGCCATTATCCTGAATTCGATTAGCACGTATTTAATCTAATTTTACAGATTCGCGGGAACAGTGTTCATAATAGTGATATTGCCAAAAATTGTTGCAACAGATGAAACAACCTGTGACATGATGTGAATGATTTAGTGGATAAATAGAGGTGCTGTTTCCAACTCAAATGGTAGGCGGATGCTACGAAACAGACTGCGATGAGTAATGATGATACCTAATACCAGAAAATTCTCAGAAACTGTCACGTGAAGCTAGGCAACCAACAGATCCAGTAAGGCAAAGTATTTACAGCCACTCAGCCTTAAAACAATACTGCTGGCAAAGGCGAACGATAATGCTTATAGGATTCCAGACTGTTGCAATCTCTCCTGTTCTTGATTAACGTTTGATAAAACCGCGTAGGGTACTGGAAGCTTAGGTCGGAAAAAAGACGGTGCGCTAGGGCGGAAGGATACTAATGCCTGGGTATTCGTGTAGCAATCAAGTTCATCCTCAAAAAGTGTAAGGGTGTTTATGACGCACAAGCTTTGACAAGCCATTGCGAGTTAAAGTGAACACAACATGAAAACAACTGGTTGCACAAGCACAATTAAGCAAGATGTTCAAAAGATTGAGTTTTTCGATACAATCAAAATCAATAAAAATTAAATTTGGCACACGGTACATGACTGCACATGACTGAAAAACGCAGGACACTGAAACCCTGTAACAGCCAAGGACTCCGTTACAAACTCAGGTTCCCCTTGAATGAACAAGGTCTCACATCAGCATTGTATAGAACGTACAATCGCAAACATATGGAATACACTACCAGAAGGACTAATAGAGGCCGATTCCGTGAAGTGTTTTAAAACACGAATCGACGATTATTTCGGAAACCCTTGCTTTTGTGAAACGTTGAATATACAATGCAAAAAATACATCCTATACCCGGAAATAATGACCAATACGAATTCCTAACCGAACAAGAATAAACGAGTAACTTAACAAACAGTATCGCTGACGATTAAATGTTTTTTGATTTTTCATGATTTGTTAGAGCTGTATTTAAACCCTTCTACTTGCTCTTAAGCACAGTCTGTCTCACTTCACCTGTTATTTACATAAGTCCGCCGAAAGCATTCAGAGACCTGCGATTAGTCTTTCTTATGGGATGTTGACTGGTCATCTTCCATGTAATGTCAGATGCTGTATCCAGCTGAAGACGCACAGGAGTGTTGTTGACATATATATAATCACATTTATCCGCCGGTACCTTGTGACCGTGTCGAAAACAGCCATTACGGGATTTGTCGTGTACATGAAGCCGCATCTAGCTTTCTTGAATTGTTGGAACAGTCTTCACAAGTGCTCCATCATTTGAGCGGCAATAATCCTCTTTGGGTCTACGATTGTGACACTTCTGACAGTGGTGCTATCGGAATGGACACAGTCGGACATAATGCCAATCACCACACTGGAAGTAGGCTGTTGAGGGTTTGCTGAAGGTGTCACTTCTAGGCGCATTAGTGAGCTTGGTCATGTTCTTATTTGTAACAGCATGCACACTACTGAGTGCAGGAATTGCTCCCGCGCCAAATTATGACAACATCGTGCTTCGAGTTCAAGGAACGTCGGTATTCAGAAAGGACCGCTTTCCGAATCACTGTTCGCAACACTATAGATATGGTGCTTTTGGCTCGTCAGTTGCAGGATCAGTGTAGAGAACGACACCAGCCGTTGTACTCGCTTTTTGTTGATTTCACCAAGGCATTTGATACAGTGAACCGCGAGGCATTGTGGCTGGTGTTGGGTAACTTTGGTTGCCCGAGTAAGTTTGTAAGTTTAATTGAATGTCTGCATAGTGGTATGCGGGCGAGGGTGCAGCTGAGTGGAGAGACCTCGGATGACTTGACAATTGTCTCTGGTGTGAAGCAAGGCTGTGTCTTAACTCCTGCCCTGTTTAATATATATCTTCATGCAATGTTGTCTTGTGCTTTTGATGCGGCTTGTGCTTACGGTGTTCGTGTGGAGCACCGTATTGATGGTGGGTTGCTGAACATCCGTCGTTTCGGTGCGAGGACTCTAGTCTGTGAGACAACTATCCGTATGTTGTTGTTTGCAGACGATTGTGCGTCGTTTACACACAGCGCGGATGAGTTGCAGCACATGACTAGTGCTCTGGCTTCGACAGCGGCCAAATTCGGGCTCACCATCAACACAAGCAAAACTGTCTGTCACTTTCAGTCTTCACCGGAGGTGCAATTTTCTGTAGTGCCGAAAATCAGCATTGGTGCTGTAGTATTGGAAACCATCTCCCACTTCTGCTACCTTGGGAGCGTGATCTCTACCTACCAGCAGCTACACAGTGAGCTGTGTATTCGCGTGCTGAAGGCAGTGGCGGCATTCGGGAAGCTAGAGTACAGAATATGGAACAACCATCAGCTTACTGTTGGCACGAAGCTGATGGTGTACAAATCCATGGTGCTGTCCGTTCTTCTATACGACAGTGAAACGTGGACGATGTACCGGCGGGATGTGCGATATCTCGAGCGCTTCCATCAGTAGTGTTTGGGACGGATTCTGCGCATCGGTTGGTGCGAGAGAGTTGCGGTCACGGAAGTGTTGCGACAAAGTGGGTTGTATGCAGTGAACTGCATACTTTTATTGAGACATCTCAGGTGGATCGGTCATGTGAGCCCTATGGGTTCGACGCGGATACCGAAAGAACTCTTATACGCTCAGCTGAGTATTGGGAAGCGGCATGTGGGGAAAACAAAGATTCTCAAACAGGACATGATCAAAGTGAACCTCTCAAGTTCTAATAATCTTGATTGCAGGTCATGGGAATCGAAGGCGGTTGATCGGCGTGCATGGCACGATCTGATGACTAAGGCAGTCACGAAGTGCGGGAGGAAGACTTCATACACGCAGAGAAAAAGTGGCAAGTGTGGAAACGGCAAGCACCGATGGGTTGTACTCCATCGACGTCGAACGCATGGTGCTGTAGCATATGCGGTCGCGAGTGTCTGAGTCAGACAGGCCTAGTGAGCCATGAGCGAGTTATTCGGGACCACCACCGCAGCGACGACGGGTCCTGCATAGAACGGAGGCAGAACCGGCGCAGCGCTTTTAGCTACGCTGCACTCGATTTACTAACCGCGTGCTTGCATGCTAACTCTCTATTTCAAGTGGGTGGTGGGTTCCCTCTATTGTCCTAATGCTTATCTTTCTCATATAAATGACTATCAGTACTCTTTTCTATAAAATTGAACTCGTCGCTCACGCGAATTATAGTAAATTTCGATAACATTTTCGTGCTTGTGGCATTTCCGCAAAAGTTACTTTCTGACCTCGTGAACCTATCACGGATTCGTTTGTAAACAACTTAATTCATATGCTCTTTAATTTAAGATTTATGTCACCGTTTCCTTATGCGTTACTCGATTTATGTTAGTTGTTATCTTTCTCTCAAGTGATTGGCTGCTGCTTGATATCCCCGGTGTGGCTGCGCTTGATGTGCATGTTGACAAGGTGCCTACCTGTCTATTACCCACTACTACCTCGTTCATACTGGCTCCAGGAGACAGTTGGTCGTTGCTGGAGGGGACGGGGTGCACGGTCCTTGTGGCCGTGTTAGGATCAAAGAGTGGTTCCATGCACTCAGTGTGGAGCGGACTACGGTCCAGCCACCGCCTTGTGTGCGCTTGATTCCCAAATACAGCGTGCTTGTGTTTGTCTGTGAAGGAGTGTGGGCCGGCTCCGTTGATGAAACGTGGCTCCCATCCACATGCCTCCCGGTCTTATTCCTTCGGGTTTACATCGGATATGGGGTGTGTGGTTGGAGCCGTGGGCGGTGCAGCGCAAAGCCACCCATAGTCCCTCTGTAGGCGCAGGCGTCTTGTGGCTGGCCATGGTGACAGGCGAATCCGAAACCGGATGCCGCTAACCATATATATATATATATATATATATATATATATATATATATATATATATATATATACAGGTAAACGTAAGCAAATCAAGCGGACCTGATCGGTTGTCTCTCCTCGTCCTTAAAGAACGTGCAGATGAACTGCTACAACCGCTAGCTGAGTTTTACACTATGTGCGCATACAAATGCAAGATCGTGGACCGTTATAGAGCTGTTAGCACAACACTATTAGCGCAAAAACCGACAGGTGAATACGGACCTATTGCGTTTACTTCGATGGTTGTAAAGGTCTTCGAGAAGTGCATTTTGGAAACATTGCTAACCAATACTATCTGAATGACGCACATCAATTTGCATACCGAAGTTCGAGGTCGACACAAGACGCAGTGGCTTGTCTAGTGAACTCAGTGCCATCGTCACTAGAAAGCAAGAACAAAGCCACATGTGTACGCTTTCTTGACTAAAGCAACGCCTCCGGTTGTGTTAACCGTGAAATCTTGTTACAAGTTCTCCTGGCTTCTGCTATCCAACCATCTCTAGCCTTCTTGCTACAGGATTACTTTGACAAACGTACTCAGATAGCCAGGTTCAACGGCAGGAGCTCTTTGTCTTTTACCACTAATTCCGGTGTCCTTTAGGGAGGCAACTTGTCAGGGCCAGGTGATTGGTTCACTTGCAACCTGATTAATTTCCTGTGTACTTCTAGGCTGTTAAGACAAAGAGGGCTATCTGAGGTTAGCGGTAACAGCAGAGGATATATCAAAGGAAGAGGTATCATCTTGGTCGTAAAACTCGAGGTTTAGTTTTTCCACATCCGGAGTTGAATGCGTGACCGCGCAGGTGACTCCACTGTTTCAACATTTTCCATATTTCATGATAATTATTGTTTCCTATTCTGAAATGGTCGAAGCGACGCCACAAGCTATTCTCATATCAATCCATACATGCTTTAATGATGTAATGTTTTTGCGTTTATAAGCCTTTACCATAAGTCTACGCTGTCGTTTGAGACGAGAATCTATCGGCACGGATAAAAGTTGTTTCAATTGGATGACGTGTCGAAGCGAAAGTTTAAGTAACTAGTAAAATGGTCGCATTACTTCGATATCTCCGCAATGGAAAATAAACCAAAATTTGCAAAAGAAATGGTTTCACGTAGTCGCTGAATATTCTGAGGAAGGCATTGTCTCCGGCTGCACTTTCGATCTCTGCAAAGGGTGAAATCTGTATGGTTCAGCCAGTAAAAATGACGCGAAGATGGAATAATCAGAGCTCCCAAGCGGGGCACCAGTGCAAACAGAAAACACTTTCAGGTTGTTAACAAATACAATGTCAAGAGCTGCATCTGTCCAGGTTGGAGATTGCACTATGTTGTTTAGCGCGATTCGCAAAGAATCTGGTGTTATATCTGTTTAAATCGCCGGCAGCTATGTATAAGGAGAATTCCAGGTATTCGAGGACCGCAGCTATGACTCCGTCATAAAAATCTTAAGCTTCGTAGCTTGGACAGCTGGGTGAGGCAGAAACATTAGCCAAGAAAATAGAACCGTTCAGGAGCCTTGGTTTGAAATTCACGATTAAACAGCTGATGCGTTGCGAGCTGTATTGAAAAATGCTTTTAATCGACGGACACCATAAGGAATTAATATAGATGATAACGCTACCACCGCGGTTCTTTTACGTACATTGGCGGACAACAAGAAAATAGTGACATCCGTCGAGTTCCACGACTGCATGAAACCAGGTTTCCTGCAGCGTAATGATGCCCAAGCGAGAATATTCACATCATTTTATAACAGTTTGGAGGTCTTCTAATTTTCAAATAACGATCGAATACTAGCACTGAGTAAAACAGGTAGGCTCATATTTCCGAGATGTTTCCTTCGAAGTGCAACCCGCCATCCTGCATGGTGTTACTGTGTATAATACTGTTGCTACTTTTTGATCCTGTTTATTTTTCTCATGTGGCTTGACCAGAAAAAACTGTCCAATTCATATGCATGAAAACACGCAAAAAGCTCAAACTATCACGAGCGTAAATGATTATGTCCATAGTTGCAGAACGAAATATTGAAAAGTTATAACAAAATGGTTTTGATGCAGTGCTGAAAAGTGTGCTAGTAAAAGTTTTAGATATGAATTATAGAGCACCATGAAATTTGAAGGTCCCGCGTTAAGCATCTAACCTTGGTAACTGTGCCAACTCTGGTGATCACATCACTGATGGGGGTACTTCGCATATCAGTAAAAATCGTCAGGCATTTTAGAGGCGCAACCGACTACGGAGACGTTAGGATATAGGTTTGTCTGTAGAAACTAAGGCATACAACTGTGGCAAGGCCGGTGTTACTCTATGGATCGAGTGTTGGCCACTTCTGATTGAATAGAGTAAATAATCTTTGCGGATTATTGCTCATATCCGGCTGGAACACCGATGAGCACTGCTGAGGTCGCCAATTCCTTTTTGGTAAGAAAACCCGTGGTAAATCACTGAAGTGTTAGTTAAAGCTTACCCGATTACTTCGGATAGGTAATGTTCAGGGTGCCGGTTGACCGATTTCGTCGGCGCGTGGTATATGTCGTCGCAGAGTATATCTGGGCGAAGTCGAATAGCGGTACGTCGTCAATCCGGCATAAAAGCAAGTAGAAATCCATCGAAAGACTTAGTCAAGTTGGGGCATGGACATAGCGCGGTCACGTAGTCAATGGCTCTCCGGCATCCGGCACCTAGCTATTATTATTAACTCCATCCTGATTAAACCATATCCAGTTCCTTCGAAACTCCACTTTGTTTTTTGTTTATCTGCGTTCAATCCCATTTT
Organism: Dicrocoelium dendriticum; assembly: GCA_944474145.2. Taxonomy (NCBI): domain Eukaryota; kingdom Metazoa; phylum Platyhelminthes; class Trematoda; order Plagiorchiida; family Dicrocoeliidae; genus Dicrocoelium; species Dicrocoelium dendriticum. The sequence continues at coordinate 90,963,824 of OX104066.1, read as the reverse complement.
CTCACTATTGCTGTTTCGTCTTATTTTGGCCAGTCGAAACTAGGCGATCGGATTCACCGCAGTTCGACACCAAGTTGTTTAGGTTGGCTGAATAGTCTTGAGGTGCAGTACGAGACCGGTGCTCATTTTGACTGAAAATGGTAATCAACTTCCACAATTATACATTCGCCTCAATCGTATGAAAGGTTATCGCACCGCATTTGTATAGTGACTAGGAGCAGTAAGGCAGTGAGGGGCCGAGTACTTATCGCCCCACAGCAGCCTACCTGTTCCAAGCTACGCTTAAGGTTCGAGGGATGTCAACATCATGGATAGTTCGGTCAAGGCTGTTTGCAACGCTTCGCTAGTATCAAGACCTACGAATGATGTATGAGAGATTAGTATCCGGGGAACGCGTACGACCGGTGTGTTCATACGGTGAAGTATAAAGCAGAGCTGAAAAGTAAGAGCATTAGCGTCACAAAAAACTAGGTTTTACGGTATGCAAACGCAAACTTGTAAAAACAGAGTCCACTGAAGTTTAATGCAACATACGGATCGTTACTTGTCAGACATACAGATGCTCCAATTTGTAAAACAAGGGAATGAAATGCCCCATTGTTTCCGCGTCCTTAGGTGCTAAATATTAATCGCTTGCGTCGGCCAGGCCATGGCCTCCGTAGGCCGCTTGGTCGACTTCCTCGGCGTGCATTATACTCTGAGAAGTCTAACGCATTTTCTTCTTGCCTCTATTTTCTCTACAGTCTATTTGGACCCAAATCCACCGTCTTGCCGTTATTATTTATTGTTGCTCTTACGGTGTGAGTAGTGGCAATTGGATCTACCGCACTTCAGCGCTGAGATCATGGTTGTTCCACTGAAGTGAATTGAACTGCGTGCATAGGGAAATACAGGCTCCTTCCGATGCACTACAAAACGACGTGATAGCTCGTCGTACCCAGTGCTAGGGTTGAACAAAATTGTGTGTGACTTGCAGCATCCAGACAAGCGCAAAGCTAGTCTGAAGTATGACGACGGCAATTTTGAGATTGCAGCGCGGAAAATACAAAGTGAACAGTTCCATCTCGTGAACGCAAACGAGGCAGGTCGCAGATGATGTCCCCCTACAAGTTAGGACATTTTCGGCAAATTGCAAAGCAAAGTACATTAGCTAAAGCGCATTAGAGGCAAACCCATCGGTGTTCCAACAGCATCGACAGGCCGGCAGTAAAAAATTATATATAAGCAATTTAAAGACTGGGAACTGCGAGAAAAAGATGTTTAGTATTTGCGATCGGGAGTGCCATTCAAGCGCCGATGTCGTTGCGCGACAGCGCCACCTGAAAGCTTTGCAGCACAAAAATGTAAAATAATTATGCGGAGAACAGACTCATATGGAAGATAGTAGGAAAAAGCTAACCTTATGTATGATGATAGCTAAGAAGAGCACCAACTTTAGTCGTATATGGTCGGCAGCGAACGCAGCACCCAGAGCTAATCCGTCAGCGAAGGAGTGGAACACAAGGCCCAAAGTTGCAGTGACCATTTGTTTGTCAACTGTAAGCCCAACTCCAGATCCGGTTTTAACAGGGGAAGATCGGTTGGATTGTTTGCAGCACAAAAGACCGGGAACAGGGCAACACTTCGTGGTCCGTGAGGGGAAACACCCTTCCAAAGCGCCACCCAACTGATCCACCAAAAGCATGAAGAGATAACCAATGAGCAGAGATAATCCCACCAACTGGTGTCTTGTGAAGAAGCCAAGTGGTGAATGCAACGCTTGCTCCGAATCGCCGAGTACCGATGGCAACTTCGGAAAGTAACCCGATTTATCTCCATCAGGAGCCAAGTTTAGCGACGGTCGTTCCGCTCCAGGCACTGTTGCTTTTGATTCAACATACTGTTTAGCCTGAAACAACAAAAACGAGTAATAACTACACGTTTAGCTGAATATGATCTTTGAAAAGGGACTGGGAGATCAATGGACTAGAGACTAAGTAACTAGGGGCAATGAATTCCCGGAATATTGAACCAACGAAACAAGAGAGAGCAATAAAGATTCAAACGCCTACTGAATGATTCGAATTCCAAACAAAAAACTGGTACATGAGGGAAGCAAACACCGCAACCAGGGCGGACAGCTGTGTTTCAGCAGTGCCAAGAAACGTGACCAAGGTCGCCACAGATGGAGACTGTCTAGACGCCTCGACCGATGAACAAACCAGCTGGCGAATTCATGTTACAGCATAAAGGTTTAAGGTTCAAGCGCACACAATTCCAAGTAGAAAGAGGAATGAAGTAATAAACCTCAACCCGGTACAGATGAGAAGTGTTGTAGATGCGATGAACATATTGGGCTAAGAAAGAGGCAGCGCAAAGGTCCACGATTCACAATGCCACACTGGAATTTGTGACAGTGGTTATGAGGAACTAAGGTAGCAAGGCGATAATCAAGCAAGTAATATCGGCCAGTAAGTCCTGAAACGAAACCTTCAAAGACACGTAGAAAAGAAGCTGAATAAAAAAGGCAACAGGTGCACTGGAAAAACATTAGCAGGGTAGGCAGTTGAGTACACTTGCACGTCACTCTCATGAGCAAAAAACGTCAGTCAAGAAAACGAAAGGGAAATCTTTGGCTATGGTAATATAAGTGAATAAGATGGGTGAACCACAGAATATAGTTGAAAACAAAATCGATGTAACAAGTCTTACAACTCAACGGATGATTGAGAGGTGAGTAGTGAATGTGGAGCACAATAAATGAGCGAACAGTAACGATTAGGTGATCAGAGTGTGATGCAGAGGTATAACGTGTTGGTCCACGTGCGTAGAGAGTCGAAAAGCAGTTGCAGCGAAATTGTGTAAAAAATAATATTGCGTTTGGATCGACGCGTTGACTAGACTTTCTAGTCAACTTGCTTATTCCTCGATAAGGTACGCAAACTGGGCCAATTTGCGTAGAACGACTGTCAACTATGAACCTAATGAACAATGATTTATCACGGGATAAAAGCAAGTGCTTGACATGTCCCGTAGGATGGTTGGGGTGAATATGATGAAATTAAAATATGTTTGGGTCATCTATCGAACGTCTGCCGAGATGAATACTTTGGTAATTAACATCAGTGTAAGACGAAAAGAAATTATCGCGCGTAAACGTTCAGAAAGACACTGGGGGCAGTGATGTTTGAGGTAAGGAGCAAGAAAAGTAAAATATGGTCGCTCAATTAGGTCCATTTGATACATAAATCCTGTTGAAAACATGCTTGGCGTAATCCACAATAGAGGAGTTTAGGTGACAAAATGTTGGGAGCTAAGAGCAATATCTAGTCGATTTTTGAAAACATCCAAGGTAGGAGAGGATACCACTGAGTCTAGGAGTGCGTTCCAGGGTTGGCAAACCCGAAGGGAAAAGTAATTACGTCGACACTCTAGACGGCTATATTGTTCCTTCAACTTTAAGCAGTTACCTCTGAGCTGTGTGTTGTGGCTAAGTTTCAGCAAATGGCGGCATACGTGGTTGGGTCACTCAGTATCTGATACGTTAATATGAGATCGCCACGCAGCTTTCGATAGCATCCGCTGAAAATTCCCAGCAACTTCAGCCTTCGGTGGTAAGAGTGATACCGCAGGCCCATCACGTTCTTTGTTGCTCTCCGTTGTGGTGCCTCTAACGCTTCTAGGTCCCGCTTCAACCAAGGTTGTCAAGCTTGGATTGCGTACTCAACATGCAGGCGCACGTAGGAATTGTGCATCAACGGGAAGATTGACGGGTCAAATCTCCCGAATGCCCTTCGCAGCATGCCGACGTGCTGGTTGACTCTTTTCGAAGCTACCTCAGCTTGTTTCGAACAGTTGAGGTCGCTCTGTACGAGCACACCAAGGTCACATGTCTGGGAGGTGGTCTGCAATCTGGTTGTCCCAAGCAAATATGTGTAGTTATGTCTATGGCGTAATTGTACAACGCGATATTTGTCTATGTTGAACGGTAGGGCGTTTTGAACTGACCAGTTCGACACTGTGTTAAGATCGCACTGGAGCGATGAAAACGTGCTTATATCAAATTGCAAATAAATGGTTCGTCCCAATATTTGCACCAAGTAGTGTTCACACTGCTCCAGCATAATCTTCATATCGCGAGTATTCCAACAGTACAAATCTCTTTGGCAAGATAAGATCAGGTGAATTTGAATCTAGCAATTAAATGGTGATTGGTTTCTGCAAAACGTACAATGCGGTGTTGGAGGTTAGACGTCATAACGCGGAGTTGTAAGCATACAATTTCATCGAAGCAAGTCAGTAGGCGAAGTAATTACTGAGCTGAACAACAAGGAGGTGAATTGAAAAGACCAGTGATGTTTCGTTGGGAAAGCACTACTATTGCTGTGGACGCCTCGGTTGGCAAGGGATATTTTTGATATAATTTGTTTGACTGAATAATTATCAAATGCAGTGACCTCGTTCGATTTCGATGCGCGAAAGTCGTGTCTACTTAACACGACCATATAGATGAATGCAAACAAAACGATAAGAAATCTTGGGATATCAAGCAGTGTGAGGAATGCTTAAACAAGGTATGGTAATGCTTTCGAATTGTTAGTTGCGTCAATACGAGAATCTATTCAGTTTGATGGTCCAGGTCCACTCGAGTCCCAGCGTACAAGCCAAGCAATCAACAAGGAATATTGTCGGCCGCACTAATTCACGCTGGCGCAGTTCAACAGCCCCGGTGCTCACCTACTAAAGTAACTAGTAAGTTACCATTTAATCGAATTCAAACCGGTGTTGACCAGTGGTCTCAGCTTCCGCCGTACAAAAAGTTGATACATTTCCCGAGTCATCTTCATCGGAGCTGCATAGGTTGGAAGATCAAACTTCCTGATTAAGCACACGACTGATGCCTTCGGTGAAAATGACATAACATGTACCTAAACACGTGAGGTGACAAATTCACTGACCTAGAAGGAACGCAACCGAACGTTACACGGTTGTGGATTCATCAGAAGCACTCATTGTGCGAATGGAGTGCAACACTCAATCTCAATGTATAGCGCAAATCGCAATAAACTGAACAGCAGCCAATATCATCACTGAGAAAGCAAATGAGGGAGTGGACAGATATTGCTTGTTTCCCGTCTGAAAACACACTGCACTCCCGATCAGTTACAAAATTGTTCGATCACAATGGGTGCAGATAGTAGGCACCAGAATGCGCGGCCTTTGGGATACCTGAACCCTATGCTCCAATGGACAAGGAGAAAAGTTGGGAGTGCCTGACACAAAGGTTAATGAAAGGTTGAAGGGGTCAAGTAGAATACCTTGGTGTGCAACAAATCTTAATCTAGAATAAAATTCACTCCAGTGAATCGCGGTCGACTCCGGTACTGGCAATGCACGTCAGGGTAGCCCGACCGCATTGCCGCACCACACGACCAGACTAGAGCACTTACAGCAAAGTTGCATAAAAAATACAAAATTTCGCGAATAAAGTCAAAAATGTTGCAAAAAACTGTGCGATTCGCCAGCCGCTCAGAGCCAATCCGCTGTTCTCATTGGCCGGATGCCAAGGTTCGGTGCGTTAATCTGGAGAGGTGAACGAGCTGACCGTTGACTGGGTGAGACTTGTGAATGAACGTTGGAGACATACACTTCGGCGGTGCAACGGGCTTGTATGCGCCCCCCTCACGTCCGAAACGGTGCATCACAATTGGTCTGAGAGCAATGAACAGCTGGAACGTAAGCGCACGACCGAAACCATGTCTATGACACTAACGTCGTCGGCGTGCCTTCTCGCGTTCGACAGAGTATCTTATCAGACATTAGTGACCGAGTTTTGGGCGCCTTCGTCAACGGTGATGACTGGGAGCTGGTGGCAACTGTGAACAATGTCAAATATCAAACAGCCTACTCCTGGATTCGTCGTTCTCTTGATCAGGAGCCGAGTACTACGCAGGCGCGCGGTCGTAAGCTGATTCTGTAGGAGGAAGACGTAGATGATATCCTGGATTGGATCGCAAGGGACTCAACTCTTACGCTACGGGAAATGAGAGTACGAGTACGAGCAGAAATGGACAAGGACATTTCGAAGTCAAAAATCGCACGGCACCTAGATGGTCGATTAATAACTATGAATAACATCTATCAGGTTCCCGAGGGAATGAACAATGGGCGAACCCAAGGGATGCGCAGGGAATTCGTTCAGCAGTTTCTTCAACTTGAGAGCGATGGCAAGTTATTCATTTGGATTGACGAAGCGGACTTCAACATTTACTGCAAACGTACTCGTGGTCGGGCGCCCAAAGGAGTGAGGGCCTGTGGCAAAGTTGCCAACAGCAGAGGCCTCAATTTGAATCTGATCAGTGCACTCACAATGGGAGCGAAAGTGTCGATGACCACCCGAAGAGGCTCATTCGCAGGTCCCCTATCTGTCGAATGGCTGCGAAGCTATTTAGACAACTTGAAACGGGAGATGGAGCTCCGGCAGGATGTCGTGATATGTGATAATGCACCATGTCACACACGACTGGAAAAAACTGTCGTCGGTAGATGGATGCGAGGGAATAACCATGCTGCGATTGAGCCCATACTCTCTGTTCCTCAATCCGATCGAGAATGTTTGGCAGGTGGTGAAGGCTAGAGTAAAGAATGAGAGGAGAGTACACTACGAGGAACTTCTGGCCGGGGATCCTCATAAAGTCACGACGCAGATGGAATGGAGGCCGCAGTTCCTTCAACTCATTGTCGGATGTCGTAATGCACAGTGTTTTGCAACATTTTGGACTTTATTTGTAAAATTTAGCGCATTCTTTGTAAAATTTTGTACCTTTAGTGCAACTTTGCTGTAAATGCTATAGGAATTGCACGCAGCCATCAGGTAGAGAGAGCAGAACTAAAGTCGGAAACGTAGGGATGATGATGCCGGCGTTGGCATCCCTAGGTCACTGAGCCGAAAGCATTGTTCATTACAAGGATAAATTGCACACTTAGGTTCAACGTAAAAACAGATAAAGACAAGTAATGTTGGAGCAAATCGCGGTCAACCTGGGCACTAAGAATGTATATGAGGCAGAAAAATATCAGGTTACATTTTGTACCCACAATCAAAAGCCGTCTGTCTAAAGGGTAAGATCATGCACTTCACAATAACTCAGATCACTGGGTCTTGGACAGACGTGTAATAATTTAGAGCAGAAAAAGTGATAACGCAGATGAGAAGATCCATGAGAACCAAAAGTCGCTCTTTAGATAGTGTCGATAGTTTCAAATCAAGGGTTCTTCCAACTGATACGTAGGTTTTAACAAACAAGGACCACATATCTGTGTGGAAACCTCAGGGCAGGGATTTCCAAAGTCCGGCAGCGGGCCAAATTCTGCCCGCGTTAACATTTCAACTGGCCCGCAGCCTAACCATGAAATAATAAATTCAGGCCTAGACTTTTTTCGTACACGTGTAATTTTTGTCAGACTGAATATGGCCCAAACTACTTATACCTCACAAAATGCGGCCCTACTCGCCCTTGCCTGACGAGTAACATAAAAATCCCAATTTTATCTTGCAAACATATTTCATCACCTCGGATTAGAAACACCAAATGAAAAAGGACAGATCCGTAAACATAAATTGAAAACCTGCGTCTAAACGATCCGCTTAGTGACAAACATTGAAGTAACAAAATTAAACAGTTGAACAACTAATGCGGCCGTAACCTGTTGAGATCTTTAAATTAAACCATTTACACGTTGCTGTTGAAGATTTGGTACACTGATGTGGGCAAATTCACCGCAAACCAGTTGTTGATTTTCTGGGAAATACCATCTACCTTCATCAAAGCAAGTATGGCGGTCTTATCAAATCAGTCTTCTTGGAATCACCCATTGTCTCAGTGAAGAAAACGGATAACAAAGTAAGCAAATGTGTTCATTTCATAACTAAGCTGAACGCAGGTCTTGACGACGAGCAGTACTCAGACATCTTCGCAGACTTGAATGCTGATAAGTAGTCTACCAAGCTTGATCGGTCCGATGCTTGCCGTTACGTGAACGTCGCCAAAGACTTGAGAGATGCTGATGATTAACACTTATCGTCGGTCGTTCCAGTACAACCGCTTACGTTTCTGTGTGAAAAAATATTACCTATCTTTTCCAAAAAGTTGATGGATGCCACGTAAGCGGGAAATTCCGTGGAGCCACATCATATCTGAATGACATCATCGTAGTGGGTCAAATGGTGTTAACGTTATAGTACTGCTGGGATGAAGTGCCTAATCGCATCAGGTGGGACATTTCCAGATTCGAGAAGATAAATGCGCATTCTTCAAGCATACCGTCAAATACCTCGGTTTCATTCTTGGAAACGATGACCATCGACCAGACCCGGCAAACATAGCGGCCATAAACAAATGCCACAGCTGGCACACCTGCAGTCACTGTATGTTTTGTGATTTCATCATTTGCTACCGTGCATTTTTGCCGGACACATAATCTGCGTGCCCACTGAACAAACTGCTGACCAAAGACTTCACCTGGAACTTAACGCAAATGGACGCATTTGTTATATTGGCTCTGCCGCGGTAGTAGGTCAGCTGACAAACGAACAATGGACCTGCGTGCTTGTCGATGTGTGTCGCTGTATGCCCTTTGGTGAATTTGCTATCCAAACTATACCAGATGTTCATGATGCTATGTGCATATGTTTCCACGCAATCTGCAGTACGCACTTGATAATATGCAAAGAAATTTTTCCCGATATAAATCATGCGGTGCTATCATGTTAACATTCGTGTTGAAAATCTCTTCGGGAAACAGATGATTCAGTTACCTAAAATATCACCTCCCGAAACACAGCGTTTAGTATCTGGATATGGTAAAGTTGAAATGTAAAATCACCAAATTGTGTGTACGAGTGGATTTTTTGGAAAATTGCCTGAACGTGAATCCATTCCCAACCACTTACCGTAAACTCCTGAGCGCCAAAGCTACGAGCGAACGTTAGAAACTAGAGGCGGCTGTCTAGGAGCTACCTTGAGGAAGTCACAGAAAAACTTAAACAACCGTGAATCCTAATTGTCCAAACGACCGGTAGCTGACAAACTAAAGTTTATGAAGTTTCGTCATGATACGGTGCACCAGACAAAGAGAACCTGGTCTGAGCGGTTCGAGAAAACATTGAACAACAAAATTATTGAATCTAGTTTACCGTTTGATCCATCGAAATATGTCAGCAACTTTTCCTATATCCATTTAACTCGATTGCCACTTGACGCTCTGTCCTGCGGCTTGAAATTTTGTGTCCGACCAACAAAGAGCAACAGCACAGAAACTCAGGCGCAACTCGAAGTACTTTACAGACAATTTACTGGTCTCACACCAAGTTCCAAGGATAATGAACAGTGTCTAAAGGCAAAATTTGCTGATCACGAATATCAGTACCGGATTATGAGTTTCAGACAAAAGTCACCGCTGGAATCTAAACGTTTGAAGGCCTTGAAGGAACTTAGATAGAAAGGAAAAGTAGTTATACTTCATCCAGATAAGGCGTCAGGCGCTGTAGTGCTGGATAAAACCGATTATATGAATAAGATGATGACGATACTCCATGATCGTACCAAATTCGAGCTAGACAGTACGTCTGACCACCCGGCCGAACTGGAGAGGAGGATAAGGATGGAGTTACAAACGTTGCTGGAGAGAAACTTTATTAAGGCTGAGAAATCTAAATCCTTGAGACCCAGGGGCACGCAAATACCACAGCTATACGGGATGCAAAAGTTACACAAAGTAGGCGTACCACTGAGAGTGATTTTATTTAGGAGCAACTCGCTGCAACATAAGTTGAATAAATGGTTAGTAAAGATACTGGAGCTAGTCAGGAAGTCAATGGTTAACTACATTCTGTAGGACACATTCAAATTAGTGCAGCTACTAAATACCATGAAGCTGAAAGGCAAGGTTATGTCCAACAGTGACATTGTCTCGCTGGTCACAAATGTGCCACTGAAAGAGACCATCCAGATTGTATTTAACTATGTGACTGAGAGCCAGCTGGAAATAGGCCTTCCAGTCTCTGAATTGGAAAGACTGCTTCTCCTGTGCACATCAAATGTAAAATTTAATTTTCAAATACAAGGCCATCGACAGGTGGATGGTGTCGCGATGGGCAGTCCCCTCAGACCAGTGCCAACGGGTGTTTTCGTTGCTCACCTCGAAAACCAAGCTAGGAACGAAATTAACCAAGTAGTTTTTTCGAAGGTATACGGAGGACATCCTGCTCATTTATAATCAACAGGCCCATTTTACTCAACTGAGTAAAAAAATAAATAGCCAGTATCAAAACATCACGGTGACAGGAACATGAGCAGAATGATAGTTTGCCGTACTTGGACATATTGATAGAACGCAGGAACGATCGACACGTAGATCTGTCTACCGCAAGCCCACATGGAAGGGTCAGTATTTGAACTTGTATACCTTTGTCCCAAAGCGCTACAAACAGGGCTTGGTGTGGACACTGTTTGATGGCGGTGAAAATATGCACTGCTGACACGCTCGAAGAGGAGATGCAACTGCTCACCAACACAATGACAGAAAACGGGAACCCGCCTGCTTTTGTCGCTCAATTTAGCAACCAGATAGCAGAAGAGAAAATACCTGCCGTACCGAAATTGAAAGTAATGCTGTAACTACCGTCTAAGGGGGACGATGTAAGCCAATTATCTCAAGGATATTTGAATCTGCAGTGGAGCGTGTGTAGTCCGCGGCGCAAAAGGCATTGCTGTACACAAAGACTAACATACTTACCCTCGGTTAAGACAACAGTACCTCTGTCCAGCCCTTCACGCGTCCTTTACCAATTGACACGTAGCTGCAATATCGATTAAGTGGATATGACAGACCGTCAGAAGAATCGCGGAGCATGTGCCGAAGTGGGTGAGACGACACGTCTCGCAAACGACCTCGACCATCGCCCTAAATGCTAACGACTTGTCGTACAACGTTCCAGCCTCGTCAATCGCCCGACACCTGCTGAGAGACAAACACAAGGAGGTCCCTGCGCGCACATTCCGGGTGAGCTTCGCGACAAATAACACTCATGTTTTACGATATGGCGAAGCGGTGGCCATCAAGTAACTATGTGTACAAAAGGACGCGTTCGTCACATTGGCTCTGCTGTGGTAGTTGGTCAGCTGACAAACGAACGAAGTGTGTGTGTCGGTGCATGTCCTTTGGAGAATTTGCTACTCCAACTATACCAGATGTTCATGATGCTATGAACATATGTTTGCATGCAATCTGCAGTGCGTACTTGATAATGTGTAGAGAGATTTATCCGGATATAAATCGTGCGGTGTTATCATGCTAACGCTTTTGTTGAAAATCTCATCAGGAAACAGATGCTATAGTTACTTAACGCAAGTGTCAGAGAATCTTCCAAAAAGCCGTCATTATTGGCTTCAGACCTGTTGTTCACTCACTTCGACCCAGCTCATAAATAGTTCTCGCAAGATGTATCAAAAAATAAGATGGGTGCAGCAATCTCACAGTTGTACCCCAGCAGAAGGGATAGCTCCCCCATTAAGAATGTTGATGAAATCCTAAAGAAACAGGCAGATCTAAAAAAAGGCACTGAGCATAATCTTTGCAGTGATGAAATTCTACAACTCGCTATGTGGCCGCCGCTTTCAGCATCCGACGAGTCCCGAAACACTAACGTTGGGTCATAACTACGCTGAGATTCGTTACCAATCAACAGTGTCCATGGGCCAAGCGGACGCGCCGTCACACGTCATTGACTCGTATCAGTAAGAAGAGGGAGAAACGATCACAGCCTCAGTCAAACTTGAATCTGGTGTCAACTTCATCGTGAGTGACGCATCACGTGTGTTACCATTTACCGAAAAAGCTGTAAGAACAGAGACGCCTAGTGACCCACTGCCCAGCTCCACAGAAAGAGTTGGCTGCGTTCACCTATACCAGCCGTTCACTTAAATACATATGACCCGGACACGTAAGCATGATAGATCTAGTTGGCACAACTCACGTCCCACAATTAACAATAAATGACGACGGTAAAAATGAGGTTGAATGCAAATAGGGTATAAAGGACGCATTCACTCTCCATCGTCGACGATCGCACATTGCCTCCGAAAAGATTTGTAGTTTCAAAGGCCTTACAAGAACGTGAACTTCGGCGATTTCGTGCAAGATATCCAGCAGTCAACCGGATGAATGCGCTGGCCTATCATGGACAGAAAGCTAGCAGAATTGGCCAAACGTGTGCCAACGCTTTAAAAGTGCTACAAAAAGCGGAGCTCCGTGCGCGGCCAAAACCTACGAAACCGAGGTACCGTATTAACGTTGACTATGAAATACCGACAAACGGTAAAAGCTGCCTCATTTTGGTAGACCTGTGCAGCTAACAGCCCAAAGTATTCTCATGGAAAGCAGGATAACTAATGCCACGATCTCCAGACTGCTATGTGGGATAACTGATGGTTCTACGTGCGCACGTTCGCCCAGCTCGTGACTGATTAGTTGCACGTTTGTCGATGGATCGCTAATACTCATCAACCCTGTAAAGTGCAGAGTCATTAATCAGAATACACGCTACCAAGTGCGTCGTGGCTTTGTTCTGATTATCGTTCATGCGTGTCTGTGGTACTGTTACTGAGGTCGGATTGCGGATAAGCTTACTGCGCTTACTGGTATACAACATTGGCGTCGCGGCTACGAGCTGATGCAATGGCACTTCATCTTCCAGTTTCGGCTGGCTTGCCGAACAACCTCCCCGCGGTGCCAGATGGGCGGTTCCAGTATTTCCCAATCCGGAGAATGGTTCGGTGGAAGTTTTCCAGGACGTGGTGGGTTTACTCTTGGCAAGCACTCTCCATAGGAAAAGCTACAAGTGTCTGCTAAACAACACTGCGACATTGCGGACGTGACTGGCCACTAAATAAAGCCACAACTCCTTGTCTTCCTCGGAGACACAGTACAGCCGCAAGCAGCCCTAGAATTGGATTCTGCCTTTGACTTCGGGAGTGCTGGACCCGTGATATGGTTTTTCGTTATCCGAAAGGCGTATAAGCTGAATGTTCAGTCACCGGCTCCCAACGGGTGAAAAAAGCTAATTTCGCCCTACCACTTGACCGAAGGCATGGGGCGGTGGTTCCCTAATACAACCACCCACTTCGGCCTAGACAACCGGGTAGTATCTCGCCTACGGAACCAAAAAATTGCGTTCACACTTTTTCGCTCTCATGATGATCCACTGTCCTGCTACTATGCCAACTTTCCAAACACATACCATCAGTCTACCTAGCATTCCCCTGTATCATTCACCCCCCACTGTTACTTGATTCTCCAACGATAAACAACGCTACCTATGCTGATGAAACTGCTCTCTTACCATCCGTCTACTCAATTACATAATCTACGATAGGGTGCTGCCAACTCCACGGTCTGCCATCTTCGCTAATGCAGCCTGAGATGCAGTTCAAACTAGCAACCTTTAACATGCGCATAGTACTGCAGATCGGAAAGCAAACTGGACTTGCACGAACGCTGAACACTCTTGCAGTCAAGGCTGCCTGAGCAAAACACGACTATAGGATTCCAACACAGTCTACCAGCTGTCATCACCTGTCCAACCACACACTCGCTTCTATCTCCGCCTTTCTGATGACGCTGGTTTGATCAATCAGACTGTCGCATTAGGAAGCAGGTGATCAAGGCAGGTCATATGTCAAGTTCAAGGCCAAGGCAATTTCAGAGCCTGTAGTAGTGTGCGGTGTTTGCACAGCTCTATTGTTAGAATCTTGACTGCAATGACTCCGGAAATGCTCAACAGATGTTCCTTAAGCTGTTTTGGGTAGCGTTGAGGGGTAGTATAAACAACTTGAAACGACTGGTTCATTTGGACTTGATGTTCAGTGTGGACCAAAACGGAACTGTTGATGGATTTTACCGTGCCTTTTCGTAGTGACGCAGGACAATGTTCAGCGATTCTTTTGGACAAACACCTGGCCGTCTGTCCAAGATACCTAGCACCACAGGTGCAGGTGAACTGGTATAAGACAAACGATTCGGACCGAATCGGGAGTTAATGCTTTAAGCGCTGAAGAATCAATGGTCTTGTTTCGGCAAGTAGTTTTATATTAGCGGCTGGAAATGTTTTGGCGATTGCGGTCGAGATTTTTCTATTCAACAGTTCGAACGCGACCTCACCTTTAAAGGGAACTGTAAGGATTACGTCTTTTTGGGGTACTGTAGCGACACATTTGACAGCCTCAAGCTGTTTGGAGTGCTCTTTGATAAATGTACGGAGTATCCATTTTCTTGCAGCGTGTTAAAGATGAGCTTGATTTCGCTTTCCAGCGTCTCTGGACTGCAGATTGCTCTGGCATGATGGTTAAGCAACGGAGTAAATTTCTCTTGTGTCTCAGCGGTACAAAGCTAAGGAAATGGGTGTATTGACCTACCCACGTCGCTTTGCGAAAAACACTCCTTTTGATCGTCCCGTTTTCACGCCGATGCAATAGAACGTCTACGAACGCCAAGCAGCCATCTTGTTCAACTTCACTGGTGAATTTTAATGATGGATGCACTCTGTTAAACTGATCTAATAGGGTTAGATAATCGGTGGAAGAGTCACAGACAATGAAAGTGTCGTCCAAGTAACGGTAGTAAAAATGAAATGAAGACATAAGGGTGCTCAGGTTTGCACGTTCAAGCTTTGAAAGGAAGAAGTCGGCTAAAAGGGGGCCTAGGTGAGAACCAATTGCGACTCCATCTATCTGTCTGTAATAGATTCCATTAAACAGAAATTGTAGGTTGAAGGTTCAACGCAGAATCAATTCTTTTAATTCATTCACCGGAATTCCAACATCAATGTTTCTCTCAGTGATGAAATCAGAAATGAATGTCACAGTCTGTATCAACGGCACATTGGTGAAAAG
>OX104066.1:90904626-90948455 GCA_944474145.2 Dicrocoelium dendriticum | reverse complement strand
ATAACGCATTATAACAGGCGCAGAGGGATGTTGAGATCATCAGAGATCGCGCGAGAGTGTGGTCAGCCAGACAGACAGAAGCTGCAGAAGTCAATCCGAGGTCTCTCGCCACACTGCTGCACCCTCGCCCGCATACTCATGAAGACATTCGCAATTAACCTACAAAAGTACGCGGACAATCCAAACTTAACCACACATCCACATTGCCTCGCAGGTTTCAACCGCATCCAAATGCCTTTGAATGAATTTAACACTATAAGGCGAATACAAGGCTGTGTCGTTCCTAACCCTTCTCCTGTATACTGACAAGCAGCAAACAACATATCAGTATAGTGCTGCGACCCGTAACCGGGAAAATTACAGACATTCTTGTTCGCCTCAAGTTACGGTTCCACAAGCCTTGGACTGACGAGGCGGCTTGATGCAGGGATTCGGGCCTCAATCACGCCTTGCCCACTTACCAACTCAGCCTAAGATGTTGATGCACCGAGTATTACGGTGTGCAACATTTTTTGCTTATGCGCTACCGCTTGGCGCCCTTTGTTCCAGCGACGTTTAGGTAGTCACCAAGGGCATTTCTTACAGCCGGCAGAGCTACTCCTCGCAATCCTCATATCCTCATACTGCGAGCTACTGCACCAAGCGGGTGCTCAGGCATCCATCAGAACTCGCAGAGTTCAGCGCAGTGTCAATACCTCATTGCAGGATCCATCTCGGACACCGGAACACCTTGCTCTATGTGCAGCTAAGCAAAGTGTTCTCTGTCTGTCTCATGTCTCGCAGTGGCCGCGTGTCCGCCTAGTACTCTTTACTTTCAAATCTGTGCTGCTTGAGGGACGTTCAATGTAGGCCAGACAATCTCTAAACGGTTTGTTCAAGAGGACTAGTCAAAGTGTTTGCCAGATCTGCATTATGAGACTTGCCAGTCTGGTGCAAAGGTTGCTCGCACCGAAACAACCACAGTGCAATGTAGAGCGCGTTACTTTCTCTCGCAGCAGTGCTCAATCTCGGTCCATATCATGCCGCCTTTAGAGGCAGTCATAAGAATTCCTCTGTGTTGGCGGCGTTCGGGT
Organism: Dicrocoelium dendriticum; assembly: GCA_944474145.2. Lineage (NCBI taxonomy): Eukaryota > Metazoa > Platyhelminthes > Trematoda > Plagiorchiida > Dicrocoeliidae > Dicrocoelium > Dicrocoelium dendriticum. The sequence goes on along the minus strand of OX104066.1, from coordinate 90,947,382 downwards.
CGTAACATTCACATTCTGCTTCGCATTTCTCTCGTCCACCAGTGCCATTTTTAATGACGACGGAAGAGGCTCTCGGGTCCAGTCGTCATGAATTCTTGCCAAGACGCGGCATCTCGTTCTTTTTTTTTGTTTCCCCACGTGTCGCACTGGGGAGTCGTGGCGCCACTTGTGGCCGTAGCTAGATGGCTGGGGTTTTCTTCGCTATCACACCAATGCGCCGCAATCGTGCGCATTTTGTTCCCCCCCCCCCCCCCCCCCCCCCCCCCCCCCCCCCCCCCCCCCCCCCCCCCCCCCCCCCCCCCCCCCCCCCCCCCCCCCCCCCCCCCCCCCCCCCCCCCCCCCCCCCCCCCCCCCCCCCCCCCCCCCCCCCCCCCCCCCCCCCCCCCCCCCCCCCCCCCCCCCCCCCCCCCCCCCCCCCCCCCCCCCCCCCCCCCCCCCCCCCCCCCCCCCCCCCCCCCCCCCCCCCCCCCCCCCCCCCCCCCCCCCCCCCCCCACCCCCCCCCCCCCCCCCCCCCCCCCCCCCCCCCCCCCCCCACCCCCGCCCCCCCCCCCCCCCCCCCCCCCCCCCCCCCCCCCCCCCCCCCCCCCCCCCCCCACCCCCCCCCCCCCCCCCCCCCCCCCCCCCCCCCCCCCCCCCCCCCCCCCCCCCCCCCCCCCCCCCCCCCCCCCCCCCCCCCCCCCACCCCGCACCCACCCCCTACCAACCCCTGCGCCCACACGACCCAACCCCACCCGCCCTGCGGATCCATGCAATCGTCCACCCATGAACCACAACATCACCACACAGGCGTGCAGCCATCGCCTTCTCCAGCTCAGTACGTTTCGCCCACAGTACCGAGGGAGAGAGAATTGAGTTAAATAGTTTTATACGCGCCGATTCACGGCGGGAAGTGCTGCAAATACACAAGATTGACGAAAATATACTTATGTCCCAGTTTGTCTGGTCCTCGCACACATATTTTGAGTTGATCAGCGGCCCACACTCATGCTTCCACGCATCGTACACGTGTCAGATGCGCACTTCACGCATATCACGCTGACGTACGATGGACATAGTCGAGCAGGTGAGCGTGGCCACTCCGTTAGTGCGTCCAAGTTGGTGTATATCACTCGCACTCAGTGTAAACCGAGTGTTCGTGATCGTCAGGCCGTGAGTGGCACACAGTGAGAGCAGCCTGTCACCGTTCGCATTCGCTGAACCAATGCCATGCGACCGATTAACATCTGTCCACGCTGATGCATCACGCCCAACGCGCGCGTTGAAATCACCCAGCAGAAATAGTCGGTCGCTCCTCTGCACAGACCGTATCACGGAGGATAACTCAGTGTAGAACTGATCACGCGTGTCATCAGGATAACACATGGTCGGACCGTACGTGCTTATGAAAGTAGCAAACTTACCTCTTCCGAGTCGTAGGCGAACAGTCATCAGCCGCGCGCTGATGCCCGTTGGTTCACCCACCAGCTGGCCATTCAGGCGATCGGATATTGCAAATCCCACCCCATGTTCACGTGGTGCTGAGGCGGCGTTCCCCACCCAGTAGAATGTGTAGCCAGCACCTGCTTCATGTAACTTACCTTGCTCAGCGAGCCGTTTCACTGAGCGCCGCAATATCGATGTGGTAGCGCGCCAGCTCCATTGCGACCAGTGCAGTGCGTCGCTCCGGGCGCTCGCTGGAGTTCCGGTCCAGTAGTGTGCGCACGTTCCAGCACCGTTGCTTAGCGCTTTGCGCAGCAGGCATACGATTGCATTGGTGGGCAATCGCACGCGAGGTGGTCGTTGTGCTTCGGAGGTTTGCTTGAGGGACTCCATCCGGAGCCTTTGGCTCAATAGCCTGACCCACAAGGCAGTGGGTGGTTTGGAGGTTTGCTTGAGGGACTCCACCCGGAGCCTTTGACTCAATAGCCTGACCCACAAGGCAGTGGGTGGTTTGGAGGTTTGCTTGAGGGACTCCGCCCGGAGCCTTTGGCTCAATAGCCTGACCCACAAGGCAGTGGAGAGCAGATCCAGCTCGGGAATGTGATTGCAGAGACAGATGGGATCTGCTTGACGGCCGTCACACGCAGCCTTTGAGGTTCTGGAACAGTTATCATATGTTTTGCGACCGTAATTGGATACGCACCTGCGACCACGGCCAGACGCAGGTGGGTTTTTGGCGGGTTTGCACCAATTTGACCAGGGGCTGCCTGGCTTGAGGCGGGCAGTAGCAAACCATTGAACACCCGGAGGTGTCCTCCCACCGTCAGAGACAATGCGTGGCACTCGTGCTCTACGCCAATCGAGCATTGAGAATATCACCCGTAACCTGTTGTCTCCCATGGCTAGGTTTTACGGGAAGTGGGCCATCGACCACTTCCTAACCTCCGGAGAGGATGGACTAGGATACTGCCAGGGCGCCCAATCCTGACAGGAGAACGACTCGGGTCCTCAGCCAAAGCCTTCGATTAAATGAACACCCGAAAGGCAGCGGGTCTAGCACATGGTCAGTTAGCTGACTCATGCGGATTGGTGTCCTGGATCTTAGCAGGGAGAAGGGCGAAACCTAACTCCCACCCAGCGGTCGCCACGTGGAGGCGCCCAGGACATGAGACTATGGCGCAACAGTAGCAGCAGTGGGTAGACCATCTGTGGGGATCTAGCCACCACCAGCCTCAGCGCACCATATATATATATATATATATATATATATATATATATATATATATATATATATATGGGGCAGGGCAACCCTCGCAGTATCTTTAGCCCACGTGCGACCGGTGGTGGTTGCGCGGCAGCGAAGCGTCAGCACTGCGTACCGGCGTACTGCTGATGCCTTTACACGTTGAAATTGGCTCGCTTTACATCAAAAAGATAGGGGCGTATGGAAAAAATGCAGGAAAGATTCCTTTTCTCTATCAGTCCACAACTCACCTACAAACCCAGAACGGAAGATCCGCTGCAAAAGCAATGACTAAAAGAAAGCTCTGTATGGTATTCACAATGGTTCAGCCAGCGCCAGAGTTCTCATACGACGAACGAAACAGGAAAATGGATGGAGAATTCAACCTGAACAAGGAGAAAACAACACCTATTCAAAACTGGAGAGTCAGCACTCGCAAGTGACTACCAAAAAGGCAACTCAACAAGGACCACAAGCAGGATCAAATGCAAACGAGGGGATGTCAGCCATGATTTGTTCAATGGGTCGCAAACCCGGGTCCGCCATGCAGATAAGCTGCGCCCAACGCTATGTCAAACAGGAAACTATATGACTCCCTTACGAATTAATACAACTTACTAGAGGCCGCAGTCAACCAAACGACACAGCCAACAATTCAGAGCCACCTCCGCAGGTATTTCAACACAGGCAATGCGCTGACAGAAATGGGACGCAGTGTTCGTGACTGTAAGTGAACTCACGGATGTTATCCTACAACCACAATCTCATGATGGGAAGCACCTAGGGGAAAGTAAAACCTACCAGGAACAGTGATCATGTCAACGAGAAATGGATTTGAGCCAATGGTGCATGAACGAAGCAACAAGTCGTTTCTGGAACACTCATGTCCATCATGTGACCTGCCTAGCCATTGGGTAGCGAAATCGAATCACATCAGCTGATAAAGCTGTTGTGAAACGTGAGGTAGCCGATGGCCGAAAAGATAAGGCGTCTCATCTGAAGGCAATCGATTTCAGCCTTGTAGGTGAGGGCGACCTCGCAATATCCCCAGCCCATACACGCGTTGCAGCGAAGCGAAGGTGTGACGAGCCAGCATATTGCTTAAGGCATAAAGATTTTATGCTAAGTCCATTTCCCTCCTTATTATTCTTAGTTCCATAAATCACCGTGGTTATACGGCAGCGAAACACCAGTCCTAATGGCTGATGTACTGTTGTCAATGATGATGAACCGTTTCAGCAGCTATTCTTCCAATACGCTTTTGCTTTTGTGTGGGATTGGAGCCTGCGGAAAACGACATCAGTTCAACCGGAATGACAGCGAGAGAAAAATCTAAAAGATGTCCACGTCACCGTCCCGCTATGTCTGATTCGTCTGGACGTTGATTCAGCCTTTATCACACATATATCTGTGATACCTTGGTGTACACTCTGTGGTAAGCAGTTTTAGTGATCCATGGTGACTCGTTTCAGTCCGATTTTCGCGATCGTGTCATGCTACTTAGGAGTAGTTACTCGGATTCCTCCGCGAATCCGAATCAACAGATTGCTGGTACTTAAAGTGCACCCTGCAGTTAGTACGAAGGCCTGCGTGTGGCATCATCATCATCATACACGTTAGCTAGGGGTGCGGAACACCTCAGCTACTGTGCCGCAATACATAGAAAAAAGAGCAAAAAATGCAATTGGTGGAAGCTGGCTGAGCTACCGCTAACTGATGGGCATCGTTCCGGTAAGCCACCAGCCGGTTGCTGTGCACCAAAAAAATTACTATGCAAAATTATAAAACGCTAAATGATGAGATCGTAGTTGGAGGGGGAGGCTAAGAGGAATGGGGTGGGACAAAGAAACTCACAGCACAAAAGCCACTGAGGTCGGCTCCTAGCCATATCAGCAAGTGTGTCCAACCAAATGTGTTCATCGTCTTTCGGACCCCAACCAGGGAGCCGAGACGCTCCAACCGAGGCCAGCTCAGAAGTTAGGGCCTTCATTCCTCTCGACCAAGTCATCGCTTGGCCACCCCTCCTCTTCTTCCATCCACACCCCCGGCGCTCAAACAACGCACGTCGCGGGAGTCGGTGGGCTGTCATGCGTAACACGTGGCCGAGCCATCGGAGCCTGATGCGTGAAATAACGGTGCTGAGCGGTTCAGTTCCTTTTCCTGTGCCCTAAACAAGGCGTCGAACACGCTCGTTGCTCACGCGGTGTTCCCACCAGATGTGAGCTAAATTACGAAGGCACCGGTAGTCGAACGTAACTAGCCTCTTCAGGTCCGCTGCTTTAAGCGGCCAGGTTTCACAACCGTACAATAGGGTCGAACGTACCGCTGTATTGTACACTCTACCCTTCAGGGCAAGAGTGATGTCGCGCCGGCGCCGTACGTGGCGAAGGTTAGCAAAAGCGCCTCGAGCTTTTGCTATACGATTCGTGATTTCATCTTCAATCCCACGGGCGCTGATACGAAGTGTTCGTACGCGCCACTCTGCTAATTACACGCGCACTGACGATGTCACCACGAGTGGTGACGAAACGTTTGCAGTCAACCTGCCGAGCTCAGCGAACACTCAGTCCACCAACTGAACAACCTGAGCTACCAACATTTGCTTCCATATGGCAGATGTGCGGTGTTTTATGGGGTCACTGCACCAACGGAACAGCAATTTCCTTGCTGGTCGAACGTGGAGGATCCAGGTCGACAACGGTCGTGTGGTCCAATGGGAATCAAGAAAAAAGTTTGGGCGGCGATCGCAAACCATTATTCAAAAGACTCGCAGTTATTTATAAGGTACATACAGTACTCTGCTGTGGTCCGTTCACTGGCTACATCCTATTAGTTCGAGCTCGCTCACCAGACGGGCCGATCCATGCTTACCGAGCCCACGGTTACGTTGGGCCTTGTTGTTGCCATCCCAGATAGACGGCAAGGTCGCTTCTGATTGGCCGTCCGCTCACTTGGTCGATGATCCCATGGTTGACTACCACAGCGGAGCGTGTTGTTAACAAGGACTAAGGCGTATGCCATCTGCTCGCCGCACAGCCGACTAATCCGTTTCTCATTTGCGCTAGGCCGGACTAGTCGTGTGCACTGGGTTTTCGCCTAATTGGCCCCCGCTCTCATCCACCATCACAATAACCATGTGACCGACTGGTATCTCTCGATCATTGGAGTGCTCTAAAGTCCAGTAATATGGATACTTATGTCCCTGATCGAAATAAACAATGTGCCTCAGCTTCTGCACTTGTCTTGTGCGCTGTTTGCAGATGAGTTGAAAGTGAACACGATGACTGTGAGTGGCTTCAGTGGGACTTTGACCGCCTCTCCATGTCGTCTGCAGAGGTCAACCTTCCGAGAAAAACCGTCAAGTCGCTAATTATGAGGTGGGTAAGGGTGGACACGGTCGAACCTATATTGTGGCCGGTCAACTGTTGCGTTCGACAACTTTCGTGATGAATCTCATTGCGGCGCAAAGTCCGCGGACAAAGCGATTAGGCTTTATCAAAACAAACCTCCTATGCTTTAGGATGCACAAAGCGCAGTTTCTTCAACTGGTCCGAAGAGATTGCCATTCGACTCTTCGTTTCAATAATGAGACCAACGCTAGAATGCGGTTGACCTGCATACTGTCCTATCGCCGGGAGCGAGTTACAAGGGACTGAAAAAATACAGCATGTAGCCACCAGGCTCAGGCCACTTTACGAGGTATGCCCTACGAAGACGGATGCAAGAGAATAGGATGTTGCACCCCGTCCTGTTTGTAAACAGTAGGAGAATTTATTGGGGTTTTATGAAGCTCCGCCGCAGTTAAACTCAGGCAGACAGCCACCACACATCCAGGAAAGTACTAGACGGCCGTTTCGTCTTATTGGGAGTTACTTGCAAATAACCGGTAGTCACCTAAACAGCTTACATGCCACCTCGATTGGTGGCGGCTTTCAAAGGAATTCGTTGCTCTGGGGGCAAGCCCTGTCCTCTGCACGTTCATAACATGAATGACAGTGGAGGATGAATCGCGCTATATCGTAGTTAGATATCAGTCATGGCGGTCCGCTGCCGTCGCCGATGGCTCAGTGGCATAAGTCGCTGGCTCGCAAGAGTAAGATTGTTGGTTCGAATCCAGCAGGATTTGGCGGGTGCGCGCTACCGTTAAGCGCCAATAGACAGAAACGGTCGTCTAGCGTTTTCCTGTATGTGTGGTGACTGTCTACCTGAGTCTAACTGTGACGAATCTTCATAAAAAACGCTGTCTTACCGTTGAGTGCGGTTTGACCTCATCATGAGTTACCGCATACTGCAGCTTGGTGATTACCCCATAATGAGGCCACTCCTCCATTTGCATACACCAAGCATCACACGACACGGATAAAACTCGTAGTGTCGGATTTGAAGCGGGTCGCTCATCAACTCTGCTTCGAAAGGAGAATAATGAATATATGTAACAACCTGCTGCAGCACGAAGTTGAGGCAAAGTCGGTGTCGGAACTTAAGAAATTCCTGGTCAAGTACTTTGCCGACATGAAATATCGGGAATGCTCTCTGACATAATAGGTCGTTGTGTCTATGGGGATTATAAAAACAGCTACACAGCTACACTTGTTGGTGCTTTTGTACAGTAATTAGTATTATTGCACCATATACCATCATGGAGTGGCCATTTACGGGTACAATGTGGACACACGGAAAGATTAGCATATGTGATTCGCAGCCCATAGATGCAAGTAAAACAACCGTTGACTGCAAACGGACTAGATGTGTTCAACTGAAAGTAGCAAAACTGACTGGTGAAGAACAACACATGCAAGATAAGGTAAGAAGAGGAGAGGGAGCAAATGTGTGTCCCGTATATTAGGGGCGGATTGCGTGATGCGTAGATGTGGTTATGGAGTGGACACGCGGCAAAGCACATCGAAAAACCGACAGATAGGTGCTTTCCTGAGAAGTAACAGAACTGACCAGCATGGCATGAGATCACCTTTCTCTCTATACTCTTCGTAGAAGGCGTACACATACTTGGTGTAAGTGTATTGATTGACCTACATTGACAATTTTGATTGCAGCACTAAACCTATCCCCCTTCCTCTCACGGAGGCTATCGCGATAATCCGGATCAGATAAGCATCGCTGGATCAAAAGCGATATAGCAATATTTTTATCACTTGTTGTGAGTCTCGCCTACATAAGCATGATAGTAACTATGCAGGAACATATTAACTCGCGACGACTATCTAGTGAACTGGTGGAAGCAGACAATCGCAGCGCAAAATCCAGAATGCATATACCGATTAATGGAGACAGTGAATAAAAGCATCTAGACATGTAAGTGCTCTGTCGATGATCTAGACGATTTCCATTTAAAAATATAGAACTAAGTCGTGAAACCATGCCCTGTAGTATTCGCGGATTAGCATTGTCTAAGGTGGTAAGCAATGGTTGGTAAGCAATGTATAAATCACATAGAGACAGTCATAGACTGCAAAAGTAGGCCAGAAGAAGTGGCAAAATAGACCGGTTACAGGGACGGAACACCTGAAACTAAGGTAACAAGAGGATAGCTACATAAGACAAAATAAGATGGATCTGCTTTTAGAGTCAGGGTTGCAAATGATATTTGCAATACAACCATTTGAAGCCCTTATGGTCGGAAAGAACGAAATCAATTTAAGATCGCGTACTGCTAACTAAGGGCAAAGTGGGGCTGTGGAACATGAAAATGAGTTAACGAATGTTGTGCTAAACGGAGGCACATTGGTAAAAATGTCAACCCGCAAACAAGATGTCTGGGGCACGGAACGCACGTGCGCTGGTTGCGCCTGAGGCGTGCAATAATAAAGGACGCTGTGAGTAAGCAGCACTAAGTACCCATAAACAGTCAACTATACGCAAGTGTTGACACATTTGAGGGGGAACAATAAACAAAGATTAAAAATGGTGATGAAAAACCGAGATCTCGATCGAAACACTGCAACGCCAAGCGACGGTAAATACTTGGTTACTCATTGCCGCGTAATAAAATAGAGAATAAAATTACCTTAAAATATTTAGAACTGATTACCTGTTCGAGTATATCTGACGAGGAGTGCGCGTGATTTGCATCCAACTGCAAGGGGCATTGGCCGGAGTACAGTGCTTCGATGCCCTCAGGAATGATGATGGCCAGCACGGCGCCCAGAAGTAGGCCAGTTCCAAAAACAGTCATGATCCGCAAACGTGACTGCAGAGAACAGAGTAAACCAGAAGGAAGGGGAAGTGCAGAGGCACACAGAGAAGAAACAAAGCAAAATAGTCTGATTAAAGGAATCTGGGCCCAATTATGAAGTGCGAGAATAGTTGGTTAGAAACCGAGAAAATCGACAATGAAGGAAAGTGCAAGATTGAATAAAGATACCAAACCATAGGAAAGAGGGAAAACGACTCATCAGAAAATATTCGATTAACAAATACAATGACCCACAGGGAGTAATACAAGAAAGCGCGGGAAAGAAAAAGAGAATATAGAAAATAGGTAAGATGACATATTTTACAAGTAAAGGCAAATTACCAAATGAAGAGATTGTGTTCGAAACGATGCCTGTGGACAAATGTGGAAACTGAAGGATCTCGGACGAAGCAAATTGTGACGAGGTTAAGCAACATAGCAGCTAGAATAAAAAAGGATCTTTATACTAATATGTCTATTCGGATAGGTGATTATACAAATATCTTTCGGTCCTCAGAGTGCAAGAGTATCGTCAACGTGTTCGAAGAGCAAAAAAGAATAAAAGGTCATCAGCAGTACGCCGGCACACTGTGCCGACGCTTCGCTGCCAAGCGATCACCACCGGTCGCGCGAGAGCTGTATACCATGAGGACGCCCGTCCCTACGCGAATTCGAATCAGTGACCTAGGGACTGCAAGCCCAGTGTGCAACTCATTCGGGCAATGGCCGAAGGATATCATTGTGTCGCACAAATTAGCAAGATCTTATTTCAAAGCTTTTATGGTTCCAGTTAGAAAAACGTAACCACTTGGATAGGTCAGAAAACCGAGAAAAAGCAGTTCAAACGAATAAATTGTGGGATCCTATGTAGGGCTCCGTATTCTTCTGAAGCTTCGCTACTGAATCCGACCAATGATGAAAAGGCACTGTGTGTCATTGCAGGACAATCACCATGGACTTGACATCAACAGGAAGCGACCTGATTGTTCGCAAAGTGAGGTTAATAGGATGGAAAATACATGATGCAACACGCATTTCAGATATACCCGCACAGATGTTTTCTTGTCATATACACATTAGCACCAACGGCAGTAGTAATAAGTGTTCCGGGATTGCAGCGAGGTGTCATGCACAGCGTACAGGCGAACTACCCAATCTCCTGATGCCAGCAATGCACAGGATATCATTCACTGTAGCACTGATAAGTATGTGACGCAGCAAAGCAAGTTATAGGAATTTGAAATAATTGCGCAAAAATGCCAATCAGTTGACCGCGTCAGTGGTCGTTTTACTAACCAACACACAGTGTGCTCCTTCTGGACCCAACGAACGATTGGACGAATTACAACTTATACCTAACGGCTCACCGCGGTTAGCCACAGTCTGTGTCTAGGAATAATCTCACTGTGGATCCTGTCTAGTACATCGGTGTAGTGTGCACCCTACGACAGTTGGCAGCGCAACAGCGTCGTAAAATGACGCTCGAAATCTCAATCACACAAATACCTCTAATCATCGCTGAAAGATGTAGGCGACGGGAAGTGGAAGTAAACTTCGCAGTAAATTAGTCACCAGATGCACCAAAAACACGAACTGGATTCAGTTACATGAGTGTAACCCAAGCACCGCATGTTTGTTTGCAAAAGCCCATCACAACCACATCAAAAAGGCAATCGAGTGAAAGAAATTAACCTGAGCATACACGAAAAAAAAGAATTGAAGGTGTAGCAAAAGAAGCCGGGTTGCGTTCAACGGATGAGAAGACCGGAAACAAGTTTCACAGAACTAAATGCAATGGAACCCTTAGTAACTATCGCATGGGTTATTGAGAAATGAGACGCTGACAACTGACGGGATTGATCCCGAGGCCCCATTCATAAAGACGTCTGTCACAAAGTGAGTAAAGTTGTTTGGTAAGTTACCCTGTAGATTTCCATTGTTTTAATCCGATTATCTTGTTATTTCTGTCAAGCAGGAGCAATGGTAAGAAAAATGCATGGGGAAAACACGTGGCAAACGTATATATGGTAATTTTACCAAGATAGCAGAGTTCGGCAGTAGAGAATTAATCATTGCACATCTAATGGGAGGCTGTGTGCATCCCGTGTGTATGAGCAGTCCTACAAAGGCAACAGCACGGGAACGAAACCACTACATAAAAGAAAAAAAGCGATTGGTCATATCCCCGATCATCATCAACAGCAGTACATAAGCAAGTTGAACTGATGCTTCGCTGCCATACAACCATGATGACCTATGGAATAAAGAATAATAAGAGAGAGAGAAGCGGGACTTACCGGAAAATCTTAATGCCCTAAGCAAACATTCAGGGTCAAGGCGCTTACACCTTATGTAGACAACATACCGTCACAAACAGCTGGCTACCGTGCAAAGGCGGCATCGGCGAGAAGCACCCTTTCGGCTTTCATCGCCACACGTCATGATCAGCTATTACCCCGCAGATAACTCAGCACCAAACACATTTTAAACAGGCAATCCGACTAGGAAACGGCAGCGAACGCGTCATTGGTGTCGGTTGCGAGCCATGTCCTGTAAAGTCTTGAGCCAAGCACAAGGCGAGTCACGTGGACTCCAGCCCGGAAGACGAGACGAACCGACGGCACTCAGTTTTGTCGTCAGTGACTTTATTTCACGCTGTCAAGTCAACTTCTGTCCACCTCAAACCTTGCGCTACCCAACACCTGGCGGACTAAACAAGGCCCGCCTAGGTAAGCGGTGACCAGGCATCCATAGCAAGTGTCAAAGCCAACGCAACTTATTCAGTGCTATCTGTAGTTCTAGGGAGCTAGCATGATTATCACCACCTAGTACTCGTCTACGCACATCATCGTTGAGGACACGCTGGTGCCATCCGACAGTAGCAATGCTCCACAAACAAGGATGATTAGACTTGAAGGCGTCTCAGAACATCAGACCGAAGAGACCAAGTCTCAATGCCATAGAAAAGGACGTCCCTCGCTGTGGCCTTGGAAACAAGGGCTTTCAGATGGAGGGAAACTCCTCTCTATCGCCAAAGACGTCGCAGGTTAAAGAACACAGTTTTGGTTTTTGCAATGCGTGAACTAACTTCAGTTTCTATGCGCTCAACATTGCTGATGCAGCTGCCAAAGTAAGTGAATTGATCAACCACACAGAGTTTCTCGTTATCTAAAATCAAGGGGTTATCAAGCGGCTGGTGCTCCTGCACAAACATTTTGAACGTTGAAGATGTGAAGTGCATACCAAATAATGGGACCACACTAGACAGACTAATCAGGGTTGATTGTGCCGTCTCAACGTTGTCGAAAAGCAAGACGATATCGTCCGCATAATCCAGATCAAGTAACCTTTCACCAGGCAGCACTTCAACGCTTACATCGTGAGACTGCGCAAGGGAACACTCCATGATAGAATCAACGACGAAATTGAACAAAAATGGGGAAATCGGACAACCCTGACGAACGCCAATTGTGGTCGGAAAGCTATCCAATAGGTCACTGTAGACCCCGACGCGGCCTGTAGTGTTGGAGTATAGAACACGAGATGTTCCCACATTTCGTAGGAACAAGTTTTTGCGTAAGTGCTTCTGACAGAATGCATCGTTTTCTGATCCATACCGTTTGATTTCCTGATAAACGAGGTACTAGATGGTATATCTTTCTAATTTCATTAATCGAATCATGGCCAGCTGCGGGTGATCTGCTAAATAAATGGGGCGTTGTGAAGAACCAAATAGAGTTGCGCCCTCCAGTGTATCGGATGCTGGAAATGATAACAAGCTATTGCTGAAGTTTAATGATAAAGTGCCAACCGCAGAAAGCATGGCGAGAAGAGGAAAACCGGTAGATGCATGTATATCGCGTTGTCTAGTCATCATTTTAGAAATGACCGGCATACAAGCATGTGGCCAACAGGTGTGACAGTACACAGCTTTAGACACATGGGACTGATTGAATGAAACCCGTGATCCCCACCGCTCTGAAATGAAAGAGATCGGTGCAAGATTAATGATGATTTTACGTTAAATCTTCAAAGAGAAGGAAATTCAAGAAGGATCACAAAAGATATAGACCGGATAGAAGCCGTGGGTTACACTTTCCCAGTAAAACAATTTACGACGCTATTGCGATTACATCCATATCGCAGCCCATAACCAATCACTATTTACCGAAGAGGGCCTCATTTTGTTTGCCAGATGTAGGGCAGCACAGAGCACGAGGTGAGCGAAAGTTAACTTGGCAGTTGTAAACGAACTCAGTGACGACCCAGCTCGATGCCGTTGGCCCGTCTCACCTTCCAGGCTGGTCCAGGTGACCCGCTTTGTGCGTGACTCGAGACGTCAAAGCACACGGCACGCAGTCGGCACCATAAGCGTGTCTGCTGTCGTCTTGCAGTTGGACTACTGTTTAAAGTGTGTTTGGTGCCGTTATCTGTGGGGTACTGGCTGATCATGATGCAGCGCAGTGAAAACGGCAAGGAAGCTGTCTCGCCGATTACAAACTACCTTTACACGATAGCCAGCTGTTTGTAACTGTACGTTGAAAAGGTGTAGGTCCCTTGACTCTGAATGATTGCTAAAGGCATTACCATTTTACGCAAAGTCCCCATACTCTCCCACTTATTATTCTTCGTTCTGAAGGTCATCGTGATTGTACGAAAGCGAAGCGTCCGTTCATAAGACTGATGTATTAGTCCTCATGATAATGATGACTTGGGGATGTTTGAAAAAAGGAGGCCATGGCCAAAGTAAATCGGCTGAAGCGCAGGAGAAAGATATGAGCAGGTTGCATGTGCGGTTCGCGTTATACAGCCATCCCTCAAGGTATAAAGGAAAAGGTAAGCATGTATGACATCAGAACAACAAGTTAGCGAACAAGCTTGTTTTCGGTGGCTCTCGTCAGGCTAAAACACCATAACTGATAGGAATAAAATTAACATAAAACAACAGATAATGGTAAAGTTCAACGTTCAAGGTCTTTGGAATGAAAATGCTAAGTAATCAGATCAGGAGTGATCGATGACTTATCGGCGGCACGTCCCTCAACATGAGTCGTTGTGATGGCGGGCCAGGGCAAACACAGAATCTGAACGAACCGTTTTTGAGCACATAAGTCTGGGTTCTGGTGGCAGATAGCAATTGCCTCAGCTGCTGCTAGTAAACGACATTTTACCGCTCGTGAAAGGCGTCCAGGTACACGGTAAATGGGTTGAAAAGATTGGCGGGTGTCGATTTGGTGATTAGAACCAACCAAGTGTGAAAACACACGGCGCTCATCACAGTTTTCGCCTACCACTGCGTAGATTAGCTGGACAATGATCACGTATTCTCTCAGACAGCCTCCTAGTAGTTCACCCGATGTATCTTGCTCGACATGAACAAGAGAAGGAATATACGCAGTAAGAAGTACATGACAAAGGAAGTCTGTCTTTGAGTTGAGGCCTCACAATTGGTGCTGAAGTAAAACTTAGCCGCAAGCTCGCTGCGTAGTAGGTATGGCTCATAGCGTCGGATAATCTTCTAAATGTTGCCTGCGCTATACCATCCAACTTGAACGGCAACGACAAATAAACCGGTTTCTTTTCTACCGAAGCTGGTTTAGCTCTCATTTCTCTGCACTCCATATATTTCCGAATAAATTTTTCTGGATAGCCATTTCTCTCGAAAACGCCACTTAAGAAACTGAGCTCGTCCGCAAGTGTGCCCTCACTACAAATCCTTCTGGCCCTTTCGGTTAGACATCTAATGAAGTTGCGTTTCTGATATATTGGGACAAAACTGGCAAAATGTATATATTATCCGTTCCACGTTGCTTTACTATGCACCCTCCGTTGGACCGATCCATCTGGTCTTCTACTAAGCTGAACTTCTAGGAAGGACATCGTGTCATTGCCTTCAGTTTCTAGGGTGAACTTGGCATTAGGGTGCGCTGAGTTAAAATGGGATAAGATTGTCTCTGGACAACAGTGCCTGTCTGTCACACAAAATATGTCGTCCACATATCGTCCGTAATATGGTAGACTGGTAATGACTCCGCTCAGATAGGTATTCTCTAATCTGCTCATGAACACATCAGCTAGTAGCGGTCCAAGTGGTGAGTCCATTGCTACTCCATCTATTTTGTCTGTATATGGTCCCGTTAAACTGAAATTGTATGTTACTCTTACACAGTAAGAGTAGCTGTTTCAATCGATCACTTGAAAGGCCGATACCCAATTGATGGTCTCGAACGGTGTCACATTTATAGTCTATTGTCTCTTCTAACGAAATATTGGTGAAGAGCGACACCACATAAAACGAAAACATCTTTCTTCCAGTTAGCTGAAGCTCTTATAGAGTCTAAGAAACTGAATTTGTCTCGTAGGCGGTACCTGGACATAATATTTCTCACCGGCTCTAGAAGCTTAGCTAACCACTTGGCTGTTGCGTGATACGGTGAATTGTACATGTCTAGTAGGGGCATTAATGGAAGTCCTTCCTTAAACACGTTCGGTAAGCCACAGAGTCTCCGTGGCTGGAACGTAGTCCGCTCCACACTGAGTGCATGGAAACCACTCTTCGAGCCTAGCACGGCCACAAGGACCGTGCACCCCGTCCCCTCCACCAACGAACAACTGTTTCCTGGAGCCAGTATGAACGAGGTAGTGGGTAATAGACAGGTAGGCACCTTGTCAACATGCACATCAAGCGCAGCCACACCGGGGATATCAAGCAACAGCCAATCACCTACAATGACAAGATGAAATAAAATAAATCCAAGAATGCATACAGATACGGTGGCATAACTCTTCGCTAAATTACCATATGAAGTAAGTTGGTCAGCAACAAATCCGTGATAAGTAAGAAATGTCCACAAGTTACTTAAAATGCTACAAACGCAACAAAATTACCGAAGGTAAGCGCAATTAATGTAAGCAACGTGGCCCGTTAATTGAACATTATTCAGATAGGCAGAACAAACCAAATAAAGTGGAATGAAATTTATTCAGCTTAAAAAGACCTAGTTTAAGTGTAAGTTGGTTTAGCCCAACTGCGGTGAAGAAGCATCAAGAATGCAACATCAGCCTCAACATATATATATATATATATATATATATATATATATATATATATATATATAACAACAAGTTACCAATAAAATATTGGCGGGGTGCCACAACAAGTGGATAACAAAAAACAAAGAGCAGGGAGGAAAGTAAACGGAAATACAGTCAGGGCGCGGAAAGTTAGACAGCAGAGCAGTTAAAATCGTCGAGTTAAACCTGCGTATGATTGATGTTTCCAGCGTCAAAAGGCAGCGAAGCTAAAAGCACGCAGAAGGAAGAGATATGAAAGGCAGACTATCTCGTGAGAGTTTACAGCCCGTGATAGCCTGCGCACATGAACTGTGTGGCTGGCCTAATAGGAAAAGAATTGCTTTGGTTGCCGAAAGGTTAGAAAACAGCCAGTTGGTGTAGTTTGTGGACAGCATTTCGCCTTGGACATTAAAGTTTCGTCCGGCAGTGAAGAAATTGTGTAGCGTTCATAGCAAACTGGAAAGATAATAACCCTGAGCCAACAAATGAGAGCGCTGGAATCGGCCAATGACAGCATATAGGGCCTGAAGGCGGTCAACGATAGCATCCCACTAGCCTCTGGTAGTTACTGTTAACAGAATGGTATCTGGTAAAAGAGTAGTTACCAAAGTTTTCTGGCTCAATCGTAAGGTTTGTAGAGGAAATATTTTGAGAAAAGATTCGTATCAAATATATATATATATATATATATATATATGATTGGCGGCATCCGGTTTCGGATTTGCCTGTCACTGTGGCCAGCCACAGGACACCTTCGCCTACAGAGGGACCATGGATGACTTGCGCAGCACCACCCACAGCTCCAACCACACACCCCATATCCAGTGTAAACCCGAAGGAATAAGACCGGGAGGCATGCGGATGGGATCCACGTTTCATCAACGGAGCCGGCCCACACTCCTTCACAGGCAAACACAAGCACATTGTATTTGGGAATCAAGCGCACACAAGGCGGTGGCTGGACCATAGTCCGCTCCACACTGAGTGCATGGAACCACTCTTCGAGCCTAACACGGCCACAAGGACTGTCCACCCCGTGCCCACCAGCAACGACCAACTGTCTCCTAGAGCCAGTATGGACGAGGTAGCGGGTAATAGACAGGTAGGCACCTTGTCAACATGCACATCAAGCGCAGCCACACCGGGAATATCAAACAACAGTCAATCATTTGAGAGAGAGAGAGAGAGAGAGAGACAAAGAAAATAACTCGATTAATGCATAAGGAAACGGCGACATAAATCTTCCGTTAATGAGAATATGAAATAAGTTGTGTACAAACGGATCCTAGATACGTTCACGAGGTCAGAAAGTATACTTTACGGAAATGCCATATATATATATAATTAAAAATGTTGTCTTAGTGTTACTTTCTCATCACCTTTTGTTGTGTATCTGAATAATCTATTAAATTACACATTTTCCTCAAACTAAAGGTGGTTAACTTCGCATATTTTTCTCTCCTTACATATATGCCTTGGCCCCACTTTCTGCCATCCTGAATCTGTCCTGGCTATTTTGACAATCCATTTATTTCACAAGCCAATGTAGCGGTATATCCTTACAGTGTAATCGACCTATTTTATTCGACAGTCCATTTCATGTGACTGGCTGTTGCTTGACATCCCAGGTGTGGCTGCGCTTGATGTGCATGTCGACAAGGTGCCTACCTGTCTATTACCCACTACCTCGTTCATACTGGCTCCAGGAGACAGTTGGTCGTTGCTGGAGGGGACATGGTGCACGGTCCTTGTGGCCGTGCTAGGCTCTAAGAGCGGTTACGTGCACTCAGTGTGGAGCGGACTATGGTCCAGTCACCGCCTTGTGTGCGTTTGATTCCCAAATACAGCGTGCCTGTGGTTGCCTGTGAAGGAGAGTGAGCCAGCTTCGTTGATGAAACGTAGCTCCCATCCACCTGCCTTCCGAGCTTATTCCTTCGGGTTTACATCGGATATGGGGTGTGTGGGTGGAACTGTGGGTAATGCAGCGCAAGCCATTCATGGTCCCTGCGTAGCCGCAGGCGCTCTGTGGCTGGCCACAGGGACAGGCAGATCCGAAACCGGATGCTGCCAATCATAACTGAAAATCGAGCATAAACAAGATGAAGTCAGGTGATTGTACTCTCCGCCTTGTACCAAGAAGAAATGTTAGGAAAGCACCAGCACTACGCCGGTATGTGGTATCCACGATCCGCTGGCATCTATGCACTACCAGTCGCGCGTGGATTAAGCATATTGCGAGGGTTGCCCGGTCCCCTAGGTAGGCTCGTACCGGTGACGTCCGGGTGCAAGATAAACGCCTTACCCTATCGGTCGACGGTCGGTAAGAGCGATTTCGACGATAAGGGAATTTGGCAAAATAAGAAAGATTAAAGGAGTGAAAGGAAAATAAGTGCTATCTTAGCACGGATACGTCAAATGTTGCAAAAAATGGGAAGGCATCAGATGTACACAAGCACTCAATACTGACTCTGGGCAATATGCAGCCGTAAGCTGTGGTGTGTAGGTTAATACTGCAGGGACGTGAAAGCCCACGTAGAAAGGGGGAAATTGGACCAATTGCACAAAATTGTGAATGCCCAAGTAAAACGCTACAAAATGCAGGTAAAACTCACTGTGGGAAAATTAAAGGACATTGGAATACATCCTGCTAAGTACGCTCCAAAAAATAGAACGACATTCAGTAGGATGAAGGCCAACATCGGAAATATAAAAGTACACGGCCGTTGGAGTCAGTTGGTTGCAAAGCTGAAAAGAAATTTGAGTGTAAGAGTCAATGAAGTCCTTTGATGGGGCAATGAAAGGTACTTATAAGCGCAAGATAATCAATACAGGAAAACCGAAAAGAAAAAGCAATAGCAGCAGTATCATCATTCGCATCAGTCGGACATCGGCAATCTGAACTGATTTGTTGCTGCTGTACAACAACTAGCACGATGAAACGGAAGGTAATAAAATGAAGAGAAGTCTAGTGCAAAATTGGTGCGTCCTAAGCAGACGTTCAACGCTACGGTTAAGGGAACCAGCTTATAGAAACCCAACAAAATGCTTTGCAGCCAGTTACCTCAGCGGAATGTCGGAGCAAACCAGCTTGGAGCATATTGACCAGCAGCAAGTAAGTGAGAGCGCTTTTCCGTTGAAGACGGAAAATGATTTTATTTTTGGCTTGAAGCAACCTAACGAGGGCGTTCACTCGTCTCTGATAGTTTCCCATAGCCCAAAATTTTCTTTCAAGTCATTTCTACTGACTATCATCTACGCTATAATTTCAGTACCACAACTGAATGTTTTGTTGAGGTTGTTACCCATTGATCTGGGAAGCCGCTGGACTTTAATTCGAAAATATCTATCAGATTTATCCGCACTATTAGCGAGAATGCAAAAGGTTTTAGCGACAGCAGTAAACTTAATCAATATCTCGATTACAGCAGAAGACAAGAGCCATTTTGCTATAAAAGCAAAGTTAGTGAGTTTATTTTGGTCCCGATGCAGGGTTGATTTTTGATGCAATGTTCAAGCGTTGTGAAGAGATTTCAAAACGGAGCTAGTAGGTCGAGATGATGCATCATAAGAGGGAGTGCTGTTGCGGAGGCTCGGAACTGTCAAGTACGACAGACACATCAATTTCATTTTGCACAAGGGTACTCTAGACTTCAGCTTGGATGAAACAATCTTTTGATTAAGGGAAATGTTCGGTGATCAGACATTGGTTTATAACTAGCTGTATAAATGCCACATATGTACAAAACGGACAGCGACAGTCGTATTGTCCATGCAGCAACAGTCAAGCGGGAGTGCTTCAGCCGAGCCGGCCTCGTAAGCCACGTGGCATGTGAGCCACATCATCGCTGCATTTGGGATGTACGTATGCATGCGTGTTGGGTTTGTTGCATTTCAGGTGTTGGCTGTTCACCGATATCCTCGGTGTGGCTGCGCTTGATGTGAATGACAAGGTGCTTAACTGACGAAAAACCGCTATCTCAATCACACCGGCTCCAAGAGACAGCCGGTCGATGCTAGGGGAGACGGGGTGCACGGTCCTAAGAACCATGCTGGCCTCAAAGAGTGATTCCATGCATGTGGTATGGAACGGGCTACGGCCCAGCCATCGTCTTGTGCACGTCTGGCATGCACGACTACCTAACCACACAAAAATGATGCTGCTGTGCATGTGGAAGGGCTGGCTCCGTTGATGAAACGTGACCCCCATCCATATCATCATCAGCAGCAGCAATACAGGTTAGTTAAGGATGAAAAACGCACCTCAGCTAATGTGCCGCAATACAAAAAGATAAGACATTAAGCAGTGTAGACTTGAAAGCTATAAAAATATTAACAAACTGCTACTACCACGTTTGTGATCGTTGTTGGAGGGGGAAGTTAAGGGAAAGGGGAGGGACAAATGCTCAAAACACAAACATCACTGAAATCGACTCTTCATGCCGGCTAGTATATCCAACCAAACGTGTTCATCATCCTTGGCTGGCTTGCCGAACAACCTCCTCGTGGTGCCAGCTGGGTGGTTCGTGATTTTCCCGCTCCAGCAAATGGTTCGGCGGCAGTGTTCCAGGACGTGGTGGGTTTTCGCCTGACAAGCGTTCTCCCTATAAAAAGCCACATATGTCCGTTTAACAACACTGTGACGTGGCGGACGTGACTCGCCACTAAATAAAGTCACTGCCCCTTGCTTCATCCTGGCGAAGCATTGTATTCCAGCAAGTTGATGCTGTAATTTCGGGGAGCATTGGGCCCCTGTTTGGCAAAGGAACAAAGGAAAGGCGTATGAACTGATCAATCAGTCACCGGCTCCCAATGGGCGCGATTCCCTGAATTCGCTCCGCTGCCTTGTGGACAGGCTATTCAGCCAAAGGCTCGGGGTGGTGTCCCCTAAGTCAACACCCTACTTCGGCTTGGGCAACCGGGTAGTATTTCGCCCTCTGACGAAACCATGGACATTGTTGTGTTGTGTTTTCTTTTACTATTTCTGTACCTTGTTTTGAGTTCCATGGTTTCCGATGGTGCAATGTCTATTCATAGACTGTTGCAAATATATGTTCATCATCCTTTGGTCCTCAGTCAGGCAGTCAGAAAACACCAACCGACGCCAAATTCGAGGTGAGGAACTTCATTCCTCTCGACCAGGCCATCGCTTGGCCTCCCCTCCTCCTTTGCCATCCACACCCAAGGCGTGCAAACAACGTACGTCGCAGAAGTCGGTGGGCTGGCATGCGCAACACGTTGTCCAGACATCGGAGCCTGGTGCATAACGGTGCTGAACAGTACACTCGCTCTTCCTGCACCAAATACGCGGCGCCGGAAACGTTTATAGCTCACGCGATGCTCCCACCAGAAATGAGTTAAGCTGCGAAGGTACCGATGATCGAACGTAACTAGCCTCTTTATGCCTGTCGACTTGATGGGCCAAGTTTCACAACCGCACAGTAAGGTTGCACAGACGGCTGCACTGTAAACTCCGTCCTTCAGAGCGAAAGTAATGTCAAGGTGGTGGCGATAAGCAAAACCTCATTGGTTCGTGATCTCATCCTCATTGCCATCGGCGCTGATATAGCTGCCTAGATACTTGACGAGGACTTCTATATGATCAACGCCAAGGGTCAGTACAGGAGTGGGTCCCCGCCAATGGTGAACTTTGAATTTCGATGGTATAAAGCATAGCCCGAAACGACTGACAACCAGAGCTAGCGCAATTTGGGAGCGCAATCGTCAGCCTATTTCAAGTCGTTCATTCATCATCATTATACACCTTAGCTAGAGATGGAAAACACCTCAGCTACCGTGCCGCAAGACATAACAAAAGAAAAACACTACATCTGCATGCCAAGTGAGCAGAGTAACGGATAGAAAGCGTACCAGCCGGCTACAACGCAGCAACAAACATTAATTAAGCAAAATTTGTATTATGCTGATATGAGATCGCGATCGGAGAGGCAAGCTAAGAGGGAAGGGACAAAGAAACTCACAAAACGAACGCCATTGAGGCCGGCTCTCAACGAGGTCAGCAAGTGTATTGAGCCAAACGTGTTCATCGTCTTTCGGACAACAACCAGAGAGCAGAGAAGCTCCAACCGAGGCCAACTTCGAAGAGAGGGCTTTCATTACGCTAGACCAAGTCATCACCTAGCCACCCCTCCGCTTCTTAAGCCCACACCATAAGGCGCGCAAACAAAACACCTCACCGGAGTCGGTGGACTGGCATGCGCAACACGTGGTCCAACCATCGGAGGCTGGTGCGGGAATTAATGGTGCTGATCGGCTCATTTCCTTTTCCTGTGTCATAAATAAGGCGTTGAACACGCTCGTAGCTCACGTGGTATTCCCCCCAGATGTGAATCAAACTGCGAAGTCACCGGTGGGAAAATGTAACTAGCTGTAGTATGTTGCATTTCTTGTACCATGTTGCTCTCAGTATTTTTCGTAGTATGAATCACGTGCAGTTTTTTTGCTTTTAGCCCATACTCGTAGTCTGTCATGATTAAAGCCTAATCTACGGAGCGTTTGTGTTCTCGTTCAATTGTCCTACGTTGTATCTGATTTCTTATTTACTACAATTTAATCATCTGACAAAACAACGATGGAACGCTTCCTTCGACCGGAACTTTTCGCCGCCGATCCTAACTCATCAGATGCCTCCGACGCTTGGACCCATTGACCTCGCACTTTGAGCAATTTCCTGGATTCAATTAACGACCTCTGTCCTGACAAACTGAAGATACTGGTTAACTAGCTTTCCCCGTCTGTTTATCGCCACATGCCTGATTGCCAGGAATATGACGTTACCATTGCCAAACTGGAATCACTGTACATACAACCGAAAAACGAAGTTTTTGCATGTCACATGGTTTCTACTTGCAACCAGAACGTCAGTCAATCCGTGGAACAGTATCTGCAAAAGATTCAATCGCTCGTTAAAGACTGTAAGTTCCAGACCGTCAATGTGGAACAACATAGGGATGAATACGTGCGGGACGCCTTCATCAGTGGACTCCTATCACATTCTATTCGCCAGCGGTTATTGGAACATAACACGCTGGACTTGAAGACAGCGGTCGATCAAGCGAAAAAACAGGAAATGGCACAGAAACAATCGGGTGCCTTTCGTGGGCCTATTGACCACACAAACAGCCACACGTACGGAATTCCATCCGATGCCCAGTGCGCGCCCAAAGGAACCGCCCCTTCTATTACTCCGCTTGTTGTCACCGGCTCAAACTGTTTCTTCTGTGGTTATGCACGTCATCCACGCTCTCAGTGCCCGGTTTGCGATGCTATATGCAAGTCATGTGGGAAGAAAGGCTATTTTCAAAAGGCTGGCAAATCGCGCGGATCTTACAAGCACACATCGCCTATCCTGTCCTCCTCACATGCGGCGGCGGTGCCTGACTGATAAGTGTAACTACTGACGTTGTTAACGGTGTACATCTCCGAGCTCTAGTTGACAATGTAAGTTCTGAAAGTTACGTTTCCGAAAGATTCATTCGTCTTCATCGGTGGCGCATCGGAAGGTCACAGGTGCAAATCGTCTTGGTCTCCACGCGGCACACAAGTACGATTTGTGGTCATTGTTTCGTCTCTCTGAAGCACAAGAACACCTTCTACCCGCGCGTACGTCTCGCAGTACTTCCAGATTTGTGTGCAGATGTCCTGAAGTCGCATAGGTGCCTCGAAATCCTTTTTAACGATGAACAGCCATCATTTTCGCTTTGGTCACTCGCAGCTGCTCGTATCGACGCACCTTAGTCACAAATCTCACTCTTAATTGTACCGCGGTTGCAAAGAAATCGAGACGATAGTGCCCAGAAGACGAATGCTTCATCCGCTCTGAGATTCAGAAATAAGTCGAAGAAAATATCATCGAACCGTCCAAGTCGCCGTGGCGTGCTCAAGTCCTTGTCACGTATAACGAGCGCCATAAAAGGCGACTGGTACTCGAATACAGCCAAACCGTGAATAGGTTCACGCAACGGGACGCCTACCCGATGCCTCAGAATTGATGAAATTGTGCAGAAAGTTGCTCAATATCAATATTTCAGTACGCTTGATTTGTAGGCCGCCTACCATTAAATACCCATCAATGAAAGTGACAAAGCCTATACAGCATTCGAGGCATGCGGCAGCCTCTATCATTTCCGACGAATTCCGTTCGGCATCACGAATGCCGTGGCTTGCTTTCAACGCGCCATGGGCGAGTTAATTCGTAGAGAAAAGCTCACCGGAACTTTTTCATACGTCGACAACATAACGGTTTGCGGCAAATTTCTACAGATCACGATGAGAACCTAAAAAGGTTACTGTCAGCGGCAAACAGGTATGGCTTGACGCTCAATACTAGTAAATGCATCTTTGCTTCGAAGTGCATCCAGTTACTCGGGTACTAAATTTCTTGGGCCTGGTTAGACCTGTTCCTGCACGATTCGTAGCGCTACTAGAAATGCAGCCCTCGAATGATCTGAAAGCCCAGCAGCGCATTGTGGGCATGTTTTCCTACTACTCCCAATGGAATTCACATTGTTCTGATGAAATTCATCCGTTGATCCAGAACAGATGTTTCCCACCCCCGGACGGAGTGGTTACTACAAGCGAAAATCTGAAAAAGCAGTTAATCGATGCAGCAGTGGTTACAATTGATCCAAAAGAACAACTTGTCCTCGAAACGGATGCGTCGGACATGGCCATCGCTGCCATCCTCAACCAAAACGGCCAACCGGTAGACTTTTGCTCCCGTACCTTGTCTGGCAGCGATCGACACCATTCGATTGTCGAGAAAGAGGCGTATGCTATCGCAGAAGCCACTAAGAGATGGAAACAGTATCTTCTTGGCATACATTTCAAGTTTAGCACAGACCAACGCTCGGTTTCGTTCATGTTTGACACCCAGCACAAGGGGAAGGTCAAGAATGACAAAATTTTAATGTGGCGCATAGAGTTGTCCCCCTACAACTATGATGTAGTATATACCTGGTGAAGACAACAAAGTGGCCGACGCATTATCACGCGGCTTTTGTATAGGCGTGCTGAACACCGTCGATCTCGAACAACTTCACACAACGTTATGCCACCCTGGATTGACTCGGATGATAAATTTTGTGCATTCAAAAAATTTACCGTTCTCCGTTGAAGAAATCCGTACTGTCGTGCAGCAGTGTGGAACCTGTGTTGAAATAAAACCTCAATTTTTCCAACCCGCAAGTCACTCCCTTGTTAAAGCCACATAACCATTTGAAAGACGAAGTGTTGACTTCAAGGGGCCACTACCATCCACCACTTGTAACAAATATTTAGTGACTATGATTGATGAATTCACACTGTCCCCTTTTGCTTATCCGTGCTCGACCGTTATATCTTGCCTCGTTAATCTGTTTACTATTTTTGGCATGCCACCCTACATTCACACCGATAGAGGCTCTACGTTTATGTCCACCGAACTGCAAAATTTCCTGCACGGTCAACGCGTCGCGACTAGTCGGACTACCCCGTACAATCCCGAAGGAAACGGACAGGTTGAGCGGCTGAACGGGATATTATGGAAGTCCATAACCTTAGCACACTGTTGCAAAAAACTGGATATTCGGCAGTGGGAGTCCGTTTTACCCGAAGAATCATATTCTATCCGATCACTGTTCTACACGGCCACAAATGCTACATCATCATCATCATTACACGTTAGCTGGAGGTGGAAAACACCTCAGCTATTGTGCCGCAATACAAAAGACAAGAAAGGGAAAACAGTGGCACGCCCGCTGAGTCCCCAGTAACGGATGGACATCGTTCCGGAGAACTAACAGTTGGCTGTCGTAAAAGAGTCACATTATGCCTAACAAGTGAGATCATGATTGCAGGGGACGCTAAACAGGAGGAGGATGGACAAAGGAACTCACAACACAAACGCCATTGGTGCCGGCTCCAAGCCATATCAGCACGTGTGTACAACCAAACGTGTTCACCGTCCTTAGGACCCCAGCCAGGCAGTCGGGATGCACCAACCGACGCCAACTTCGAAGTGAGGGCTTTCATTTCTCTCGACCAAGTCATCACTTGGCCTCCCCGCCTCCTCTTCCAACCGCACCCACAAGGCGCAAACAATGCACGTCGCGGGAGCCCGTGTGTTGACATGCGCAACACGTGGCCCAGCCATCGAAGCCTGGTGCGTGATATAATGGTGCTGAGCGGTTCACTCGCTCTTCCTGCACCAAATACGCGACGTCGAACACGCTCATTGCTCACGCGGTGTTCCCACTAGACATGAGCTAAGCTGCGAAGGCAATGATGATCGAATGTGACGAGCCTCTTCATGTCTGTCGACCTGATGGGCCAGGTTTCACAGCCATGTAGGAGAGTTGAACGGACGGCTGCGTTGTAAACTCTACCCTTCAGGTAGAGAGTAATGTCGCGTCTGCGCCACAGGTGGCGGAGATTGGCAAAAGCACCTCAAGCTTTTGCTATACGGTTCGTAACCTCATCTTCAATCCCACGGGTGCTAATATAGCTGCCCAGCTACTTGAATTCCTGAACGACTTCTAGCAGATCACCACCAAGCGTTAGCGCAGGGTTGGGTCTCTGCAAATGTTGGAGAAGTACTTTGCATTCCGATAGAGCAAAGCATAGCCCAAAACGATTGACAGCCAGTGCTAATCGGTCCAGTGCTACTTGGCATGTTTGGGAGCTGTCACAGATTAGGGCAATATCGTCCGCATACTCCAAGTCAAGAAGTCGCTCACCAGGAAGTAGCTCCACACCTTCCAGGTCGTGTCCAGCGAACGCTGTTTCCATGACTTCATCAATAGCGAAGTTGTAGAGGAAAGGTAACAGCGGGCATCCTTGTCTCACACCGCTGGTGATACTGAAGGGTGACGAGAGTTTGCCATAAACCCTCACCCTGCCCCAAAATATGCGCGTACAGCGCTTTGATAACGTTTATATATTTATCAAGCACACCTTTCCTCAGCAGACAGTCCCAAAGGGCATCATCATCATCATCATCAGCAGCAGCAGTACATCAGCCATTTGAACTGATGCTTCGCTGCCATACAACCATGAGGACCTATGAAACAGTGAATAAGAAGAGGGAGAGAAGAGGGACTTACCTGAAAACCTTAATGCCCTAAGCAAACATTCAGGGTCAAGGCGCCTACACCTTGTGTAGACAACATTCCGTCACAAACAGCTGGCTATCGTGCAAAGATAAGGCGGCATCGGCGAGACAGCTTCCTTGCGGCTTTCACTGCCACGCGTCATAATCAGCCATTACCCCGCAGATAACTCAGCACCAAACACACTTTAAACAGACAATCCGACTAAGAAGACGGCAGCAAACGCGCCACTGGTGTCTACTGCGAGCCATGTCCTGTAAAGTCTCGAGCCAAGCACAAGGCGAGTCACCTGGACTCCAGCCCGGAAAGCGAGACGGATCAACGGCACCCAGTTTGGTAGTCAGTGACTTCATTTCCCGCAGCCAAGTCAACTTCTGTCCACCTCGAGCCTGGCGCCACCCTACACCTGGTAGACTAAACAAGGCCCTCCTAGGTAAGCGGTGACCAGGCATACGTAGCACGTGCCCGAGCCAACGCAACTTATTCAGTGCTATTTGTTTTTCTAGAGAGCTAGCATGATTACCACTTCCTAGTACTCGCCTACGCACATCATCGTTGCGGACACGCTGGTGCCATCCGACTCCAGCAATGCTTCGCAAACAACGATGATCAAAGACTTGAAGGCGCATCAGATCTTCAGACAGAAGGGGCCAAGTCTCACTACCATAGAGCAGAACGGCCCTCACTGTGGCCTTGTATACACGGCTTTTCAGACGAAGGGAAACTCCCTTCTGTCGCCAAAGATGCCGCAGGTTCAAGAAGGCAACTCTGGCCTTTGCAATGCGTGAGCTCACGTCAGTTACTATGCGCCCAACATTGCTGATGCAACTGCCAAGATAAGTGAAATGATCAACCACCTCGAGTTCCTCGTTAGCAAGCGTCAAGGGGTCATCAAGTGGCTGGTGGTCCTGAAGCAACACTTTGCACTTTGAAGGTGCGAAGTGCATACCAAATAATGGGACCACTCTGGACAGGCTATTCATGGTTGATTGGGCCGCCCCAACATCGTCAAAAAGCAAGACGATATCGTCCGCATAATCTAGATCAACTAACCTTTCACCAAGCAGCACTTCAGCGCCTACATCGTGAGATTCCGCAAGGGAACACTCCATGATAGAATCCACGACGAAATTGAACAAAAACGGGGAAATCGGACAACCCTGACGAACGACACTTGTAGTCGAAAAGCTATCCGATAGGACACCGTAGACCCTGACGCGGCCTGTAGTGTTCGAGTATAGAGCACGAAGGATGTTCACGTATTTCGTGGGAACACCTTTTCGTGCGAGTAATTCGAACAGAATCGATCGATCGACTGAATCGAACGCACTCCTGAAATCGAGGAACACAGCTATTGTCGGTCTGCGGTATGCGTGGCGCTGCTCTAGCACCTGCCGTAAAGTAAATATATGGTCTACACAGCCACGTCCTGGGCGAAAACCGGATTGCTCTTCCCTAATCCGAGATTCCCGTTCTGCAGTGAGGCGACGATCGATAATCGAGGCAAGTAACTTTGTCACAACTGGCGTCAGGCTAATACCCCTGTGGTTAGAACAGTCTGTGCGACTGCCCTTCTTGTATATTGCCACTATAATCGATTCGCTCCAATTAGCCGGGACACTATCTTCCTTCCAAATACATTCGAATAAGGAGGTCAGTGCTTTGCAGAGGACCTCACCTCCATCCTTAAATAGTGCAGGTGGAAGGGAATCCGGGCCAGCGGCACGAAAACGATTAAGGGCTGTGATCGCGTTTCGGACCTCGGCCTCCGACGGAGGCTCTAAACTAACCGTCCATAACTCGTCCTGCATCAACTGAGTTGTAAGAGGTCCGGGAGCAGGGGGCCACCTGAACTGATCTTGAAAGTGTTCCGCCCAACGAGCCATACGGCGCTCCTTATTGTGAATCAGCGCACTCGCGCTGTCGCTTACTGTCTCACTGACGCCTGGTTTTCTGGGACCAGTGGTGCGGATTAGCTGGAAGAGCTTGCAGTAACTGCCTACTGCTCCTGCCTCCTCCATTTCTTGAGCCCTATTGGTCCACCAGGCTTCCTTGTCAGCACGTATGCTGCACTTTAGTTCACGCCTAATAGCCCGTCTGGTTACCTGGTGTCCAGAGGCAGCCAACAGGTTCACCGACCTCTCGGATGTCCAGTAACTGGTGCGGTGACGATTGATAGTACCACAAACAGATGCTCCTGCGTCGTGCATGGCGGCCGAGATTCTATTCCACTGAAGCTCAATGTCATTAGGACAAGACAACGGAAGTTCGATAAGCAGCGCCTCTCGATAGGCTTGCCTGATCGAGGAGCGAGACAATTTCTCCGTTGCCAATCGTAGGGGACGTTTGGTGCGCCTCCCGGTAAAGTTCATGGAGAAATGACAGCGTACCAAGGCATGGTCAGAGTCGACACAGGTACTCCAGTATGAGCGGCAATTCAAGATGGAACCACGCCATCTGTAACTTATTGCTATGCGGTCAATTTGGGTCCATCGCTGACCAGCTACAGGTGGACGCCAAGTGGCACTTCGGCGCCCACTGTGTCTAAAAGTAGTGCTACTAAGAAGCAAGTGGTGCTCCGCACACAGTTGCAGCAGACGCTCGCCGTTGTCAGTCCGTTCGGAGTTAAGCCCATAATTACCACCCAGCTGAGCTTCTGAAGGGCTCAGATGCCCTACGTGTGCGTTCATATCCCCTACAAGTACTATAATATCTGAACTAGTAGCACTGCGTCGTAGCGCGTTCAGTTCGTGATAGAATGTGTCTTTGAGAACATCTGAACTGCAGTCGGTGGGAGCATAAGCGGAAATCACAAACAGACAGCGTGTTGTACTACTTTGTGAATCAACCTTAGCTGATGTCGTCAAACGGGCTGCACATAAACGGCTGTTCACCGGAATCCAATCAAGCAACGATGGTTCAGCCTTGGAGCTTAGAATGATACCTGCACCAGCTTGACCCGTGAGTGCTGCATCGGCATCTCCGGATGCGTACAACCAATAACGAGAGGATAAGCCGGGTGAAGTTAATTCGACAACTCCATTAGGTTCATTGATCCTAGTTTCGGACACACAACACACATCAACACCCAGTGTGTCCAAGGTGCGTGCGAGTGCCGCCTGTTGACCTGTTTGGCTTGGAGCGCGAACGTTGAACGTCGCCATTGAAACGGGATAGCGTGGCCTTATAAGGGACTTTTGCCGATAGGCGTCCGATAGGTGCTGTGAGATGGTGGCTGCAGATGGTTCTACTCCAGTGGCATTTCTGTTGTTGTCAATTAAGCTGGGAATTATAGAAGGAAGGTTAGTAATGGGGGCCGGGATGGGAGTAAGAGAAACAGGTGGAAAAGACAGAAGGGAGGCGCCAGCAGTAGCATGTTTTTGCTTATCCGCTCTGCTGTATGCAGCAAATAAGTAGACCCTTGATGGTCTGCGCGACGGCCGATGCTGGATGAAGTTTATGTTTGAAGAAAATGTCATGGTTGTATGTGGGCTGAGATACTGCCAAGGCGCCTGGACCTAGACAGAAGGACGATTAGGGTCCTCATCCAAAGCCTTTGGCTCAAAAGCCTGTCCGCAAAGCAGATGGCAATGATTTAGTTTTACAGAAATGGACGCCATCCCATTTCAAACCCCCAACCTGGAGGACCAGGAGACTGAGTTTGTCTGACCTCTCATCACTGACCAACCTGGTAGGAGTAGCTCTCAAGGTGCCCGGAGGCACCACCTAGTATAGCTTAATGGGTCAATGAGGTACGCAAACCGTCGCACCACGTTAAGGTCCAGTCTCGATCGACTGAGTCGAAGGCACCTTTTATGTAAAGAAACACGACAACGATGGGTCGCCAATAAACATGGCGGTGCTCCAACACTTGACGCAATGTGAAGATGTGGTCGATGCAACCCCGACCTCGACGAAATCCGGCTTGCTATTCACGAATCTGGCTTTCACGAGTGCCAGTCAATCTGTGGAGAATGACAGAGGCAAGCAATTTAAAGGGAATCGAAATCAGACTGACCCCTCTATGATTGCCACATTCCAAACGGGAGTTTCCCTTGAAAATTGGGACAATGACGGAGCGGTTCCAGTCTATCGGGACTGTCTCCTGCTCCCAAAGTTTTACTAGCAACTCGTGTAGATCATCTACTAGAGCAGGTCCCCCGAATTTGAAGAGGGCTGGGGGAATTCTATCTGCCACTGCGGTCTTATGCAATTTCAACAGCCTGATCTCACGTTTGACTTCTGTGCGTGAGTGCGGATCCGAGGAGACGGCCCAAGGAGAAGGGCGCTCAATGCCCGAAGAAGAAAGCGATAACTCAGGTTGGTTAAATTGCCTTGCAAAGTGTTCAGCCCAACGCTCCAAGCGTTTTGACAAGCTGTGGATCGGCTGCCCTCTTTCGTCGAGTATGGTCTCGCTAACACCAGGTCTCACGCTGCCTGTTTCTCGTATCAGACGGAATAACTTACGGTGATTACCAACGGCAGCGGCTGTTTCCATCTCAGAGGCACGATGAGATCACCAGGTTTCGCGGTCCTTCTTCAGGCTAGCACGTAGTTTCGCCTTGAGATTTTCGCGAGCCTCATTGTATTCGCTTCCAGTCGGAATACGTCGGCGAACATCCATAAGTTTCAGAGACTGTGTAGAGACCCAATGTCCGGTTTGGCAATTTGCTTTGCCACATGAAGACATGCCTGCTAACAGCAACGCTTGATGAATATGCGACAAGTGATCTTCAACGGTGTTTAGTGGGCGCTTATTCAGCCCAGATATCAGCGCACTTTGGTACACATTCAGAACATCTAAGTTCGCCAGCGGGCTGGTGTCAATCCGTTCACATCGACGTCGCGGACGTCCACCGAAACGCACCAAGAGGTCGGCACAGACAAGTGCGTGGTCAGAGTCCACGCTCTTGCTCCAAATCGAGCGACAGTTTTGGACACAGCCTCTCCAGCTGTAACTGATCGCGATATGATCGATTTGCATTCATGGCTGGCCCGGGGCTGGTGGCCGCCAAGTCACACTTCTGCGGGTGCTGTGTCGAAAGTTAGTGCTCGCGAGAAAGAGGCGAGCATCTTCACACAGCTGTAGCAATCGCTCACCATTATCATTACGGGAGCCTACACCACGTTGGCCACCCAGAGGAAGCTCATCAGAGGACAATTTTCCGACTTGAGCGTTTAAATCGCCAGCCAACACCACAGTATCCGTGCTTCTTCTGTAACGAAGGAGCTCGTGAAGTTGCTGATATAAATCATGTTTTACCGAATCAGTGCTACAGTTTGTAGGGGCGTAGGCCGCAATGACAAACAGGCACCGTTTGTCTCCGTGCGACTTCGAAGCACGGAACGAACCAGTTAATCTAACGGCGCACATCCTACTGTTTACTGGAATCCAATTAACCAGGGCAGCTTCAGCCCGGGGACTTAAAACAATTCCGACGCCAGCTTGACCTGCATTTGAAGCTGCATCATCGCCAGACAGGCGCAATGAGAATGTGCCGCCAGTGTCGCATGTGGAGGATCTCAGGGTAAGCACAGAGCTCGAACCTTGCAGGCGGGTTTTTGATAAGCAGCAAATATCGATCGATAGGGTCTTTAGTGTGCGGCCAAGTGCTGCCTGTTGGCCAATCTGCAGCAAAGTGCGCACGTTGAGGCATGCCAGTCTTAGCGAGACGCGAGGACTCCAAAGGGAAACGGATGAACTGACGTTGTCCGCTTGGTTGAACATGGACTTGTCAACTGGACTGGAGCGAGGCCCTGCGATTGTGTGTGATTTGAAATTAGATGATAAGCGACTATTGAAGTAAGCTGGGGGAGGGCCAAGAATTGGGGGACTGAAAATGGGGGGATAAGTAAAGTTGGAGCGGGACGATAAGGATGAAGAAGCGCAAGAAGGGATATAAGAAGACGGGAAGGCTTGCTACACCTCACGAAAGGACGTTTATGCCATAACAGAAAGTCAACTACTGGAGTATTTTTGCCGCGCTGACTTTTTTCCCCTGGACCAGTCTTGCTAAAGCGGAGCAATCGAACTTCCAAGTATGACCCTTTGGTAGACGAAGTGGAACTGCTGGAATGTAATCCAGCGTACGCACACGTGCAGTTGCCAAATGGTATCGAGGAAACGGTCTCTCTTCGTCACTTAGCTTTACTATCTGATACATCAGGAGTTACGGCCCCTGAAACTTCCCAGCGGAGTTCGGATACTGTTACTAACGCAGAGCCACTCCATGTCGAACCCACTGAGCCAGAGGAACCAAATAGTACAGTTACCGTTGTCAGACAATCTTGGGAACTTATACCGCCAGCAACAGCGCACATGACCTTACTGTCTACGTAACAGAGAGGCGAAAACATTCTG
The DNA here is from genome assembly GCA_944474145.2 of Dicrocoelium dendriticum. NCBI lineage: Eukaryota > Metazoa > Platyhelminthes > Trematoda > Plagiorchiida > Dicrocoeliidae > Dicrocoelium > Dicrocoelium dendriticum. Next base: position 90,913,986 of record OX104066.1, on the reverse strand, counting down.
TCCCAACTCATGACATCACAGGCATTTATTGGCGGGGGAGAAATGTAGTATGTCGCATTTCTTGCACCATGCTGCTCTCATTATTTTTCGTAGTATTAAACACGTGCAGCTTTTTGCTTTTAGCCCATATTCGCATTCTGTCATGATCAAAACCTAATTTACAGGCCGTTTGTCTTCTCGCTCAACTGTCTTACGTTGTGTTTGAGCTCTTATTTAATACACTAGCCTCTTTATGTCGTTCACTAGGAAGCAGCTCCACATCTTCTAAGTCGTGCCCGGCGAACGAAGTTTCCATGACTCCGTCAATGGTGAAGGTAAAGAGGAAAGGTAAGAGTGGGCAACCTAGTCTCACACCGTTGGAGATATTGAAGGGTGGCGAAAGCTTGCCGTAAACCCTCACTCTGCCCGGGCTACGTGCACATAGCGCTCGGATAATATTTACATAATTCTCGGGCACAACTTCCTGAGTACAGTTCCAAAAAGCACATCGATCAACCTAATCAAAGGCTCCTTTGATGCCTAAGGCGAGGACGACGGTGATCCCACCAATAAACATAGCGGTGCTCCAGCAAAGGACGTAATGTGAAAATGTCAATGCAGCTTAGATTTCGACAAAACGCGGCTTGCTCCTTATGCATCTGCCTTTCACGAGTGTCAGTCAGTCGATGGAGAACGACAGACACAAATAACTTAGAGGCAATGGAGATCAGACTGATTTCACTATGATTGCGGCACTCGGAATGGGAGCCTCCTTTGAAAATTGGAACCATTACTGAGCGCATCCAATCTGCCCGGACAGTCTCATACTTCCATAGATTCAATAGTAAGTTGTGTAAGTCGTCTCCGAATTTGAAGAGCGCTGGATGAAGTTCATCTGCGCCGGCCGCCTTGTTCAATTTCAGCCGTCTGATCCCACCTTCGATTTCTATGCGTGAGGGCGCATCCAAAATGGCCAATAGAGTAGGGCACTTATTGGCTGATGGGGAAACTGGTAACTGACTGATTAAACTGCTGATTAAAGTGTCCATTCTAAAGCTCCAACCGCTTCGACAAGATGTGGATCGTCAGTCCATTCTCAACGCATATTGTCTCGCTAACACCAGATTTCTGCTGCCTGTTTCCCGGATCAGAGGGAATAAGTTCCGATGGTTACCAAGGGCAGCGGCTGTGTCCATATCCGAGGCACCATGAGAGCATTACGCTTCGCGGTCACCCTTCAGGCTAGCACATAGTTTGGCCCTGAGACATTTGCGAGTCTTACTGTATTCGCTTACAGCCGGAACACGCTGGTGAGTAACCAGAAGTTCCAGAGACCGCAAAGAGATCCAATGTCTAGGTTGGCAAGTTGATTTGTCACATGAAGACATGCCTGCGGCTAATAACGTCTGGTCGATTTGCGACCAGTGATCCTCAACTGTGTTCAATGAGCGTTTACTCACGTCAGAGGCATGTGGACTTGGATACACATTCAGAACATCTGGCTTCGACAGCTAGCAAACATACATGCGTTCGTAGCGCCGCTCCTGAGGTTCACAGAAACGCACCTGCAGGTCGGCACAAACAAGTGCATGATCATAGTCTGCGCTCGTGCTCCAAATCAAGCGACAATTCTGAACGCATCCTCTCCATCATCATCATCATCATCATCATCATACACGCGAGCTAGAGGTGGGGAACACCTCAGCTACTGTGCCGCAATACACAGAACAAAGGATAAAAAATACGACTGGTGCAAGCCGACTGAGCTACCGGTAACGGATGGGCATCGTTCCGGTAAGCTACCAGCCGGCTACAGTGCATCAAAAAATACTATGCGAATATAAAGTTAAATAATGAGATCGTAGTTGGAGGGGGAGGCTAAGAGGGAGGGAACGGGACATAGAAACTCACAGCACGAGCGCCACTGAGGTCGGCTCCTTGCCATATCAGCAAGTGTGTCCAACCAAACGTGTTCATCGTCTTTCGGACCCCAACCAGGGAGCCGAGACGCTCCAACCGAGGCCAGCTCAGAAGTTAGGGCCTTCATTCCTCTCGACCAAGTCATCGCTTGGCCACCCCTCCTCTTCTTCCATCCACACCCCCGGCGCGCAAACGACACACGTCGCGGACGTCGGTGGGCTGGCATGCGTAACACGTGGCCGAGCCATCGGATCCTAGTTCGTGAAATAACGGTGCTGAGCGGTTCATTTCCTTTTCCTGTGCCATAAACAAGGCGTCGAACACGCTCGTTGATCACGCGGTGTTCCCACCAGATGTGAGCTAAATTCCGAAGGCACCGGTGGTCGAACGTAACTAGCCTCTTCAGGTCCGCTGCTTTAAGCGGCCAGGTTTCACAACCGTACAGTAGGGTCGAACGTACTGCTGCATTGTGCACTCTGACCTTCAGGGCAAGAGTGAATTCGCGTCAGAGTCATAGGTGGCGAAGGTTAGCAAAAGCGCCCCGAGCTTTTGCTATACGGTTCGTGATCTCATCCTCAATCCCACGGGCGCTGATACAACTTCTCAGATAGTTGAAATTTTGAACGACTTCTAGCTGATCCCCACCAAGGGTCAGCGCAGGAGGCGATGCCTGCCAATGTTGGAGGAACGCTTTGCATTTCCGGGGTGCGAAGCAAAGTGACGGACAGCTAGTGCTAATCTGTCCAGTGCCGCTTGGTACGTTTGTGAGTTGTCACAGATTAAGGCAATATCATCAGCATACTCTAAATCAAGATGTCGTTCTCCTGGGAGTAGCTCCACACCTTCTAAGTCGTGTCCTGTGAACGCGATTTCAATGACTTCGTCAACAGCGAAGTTAAAGAGGAAAGGTGACAGCGGGCATCCTTGTCTCACGCCGCTCGAGATATTAAAGGGCGACGACAACTTGCCGTAAGCGCTCACACTGCCCGAGCTACGCGCATATAATGCTCGGATAATATTCACATATTTCTCAGGTACACCTTTCCTGAGTAGACAGTCCCAAAGTGCATGTCTATCCACCGAATCGAATGCACCTTTGATATCGAGGAACACGACAACGGTGGGCCGCCAATATAGGTGACGGTGCCCCAACAACTGACGCAAAGCGAAGATGTGATCAATGCAGTCACGACCACGACGAAATCCGGCTTGCTCTTCACGAATCTGGCTTTCACGACCACCAGTCGGCCTGTGAAGCATTACAGAGGTAAGCAATTTGGAGGCGATGGAGAGTACAATGATTTCTCTATGGCTGCCGCATTCCGATCGTGAGCCTCACTTGAAAATTGGTATTATGACGGAGCTGCTCCAGTCGGTTGGGACAGTTTCCTGCTCCCACAGTTTCACTAGTAACTCGTGTAAATCATCCACAAGTGCAGGTCCCCCGAATTTGAAGAGGGCTGGAGGAAGACCATCTGGTCCCGCGGCTTTATTTAGCTTCAACAGTTCGATCTCACGCTCGACTTCTGAGCGAGCGTGGATACAAAGGGACAATCCAGGGAGAGGGGCGATCACTCGCCGGTGAGAAAGCTAACAATTGCGACCGATTGAATTGCCTTTCAACGTGCTCAGCGTTTTGACAAGTTGCGGATAGGCTGTGCACTTGCGTCACAAATTGGTCCAGTAATACCAGGTGTCCTGCGACCCGTTTCGCGTATCAGCCGGAATAACTTACGATGGTTACCAAGAGCAGCGGCCATTGCCATCTCTGCAGCACGATGAGACCACCAGAATTAGCGGTCTCTCTTCAGGCTAGCACGGAGTTTTGCCCGGAGCTCTTTGCGAGTTTCATTGTGCTCGCTTCCAGCCGGAATATGACGGCGAGCATCGATAAGTTCCAGAGGCTGTGAAGAGACCCAATGTCCATGTTGGCGATTAGACACACCACGTGAGGATTTGCCTGCTGCTAGTAAGGTCTGGTGAATATGAGACCAGTGAGCTTCAATTGCATCCAGTCAGTGTTTATCCAACTCGCATGACAGCGTACTTTGATAGGCATTCAGAACAGCTGGTTACGGCGGTTGGCCGGCGTCAATGCGGTCACAACGTCGTCGTGGGCGAGCGCCAAAACACAACTGCATGTCAGCACATACAAGTGCATGCTCGGTGTCTACACATGTGCTCCAAATCGAGCGACAGTTTTGGACGCAGCTTCTCCATCGGTAACTTATCGCAATGTGATCGATTTGCGTCCAAGGCTGGTTGGCGCCAGGTCACCCTCCAACGAGTGCTGTGTCGGAAATTAGTGCTCGCAAGAAATAAGCGAGTATCCTCACACAAATGAAGTAACCGTACACTGTTATCCTTACGGGAGCCTACACCATGTAGACCGCACAGATGCAATCTATCGTCTGATAATTTGCAACTTGAGTGTTCAGATCCCCAGTCAGCACTACAGTGTCCGAGCTCCTTCTGTGGCGAAGGAACTTTCAGTTGATGATAGAAGTCGTCTTTTACCGAGTCATTGCTAGAGTTTGTGGGTGCATAGTCAGCGATAACGAATAGACACATGTTAGTTCCAAGCGACTTCGAAGTTTTGAACGAACCAGCCAATCGGACCGCACACATCCGGCTACTGATTGGAATCCAATCAACCAGAGTAGCTTCAGCCCGGGGACTCAGTGCAATACCAACACCGGCTTGGCCGGTGCTCGAAAGTGCATCGTCACCGGAAAGTGCTGCTAGTGTCACCTGAAGGGGATCGCAGTGTGAGTACAGAGCTCGAGTCTTGTAAGCGGGTTTCTGTTAGGCAGCAGATATCGATCGAGAGGGTCTTTAATGTTCAGGCAAGTGCTGACTGTTGACCGATCTGAAGCAATGTGCGAACGGTGAGGCATGCCAATCTGAAGGAGGATCGAGGGCACCAAATGGAAGCCGATGAATTGGGCTTGGCCCCTTGGTTGGACATGGGCCTGTTGACAGGGCAGGAATGAAGCTCCGCGTTTGCATGTGAATTGAAACTAAAAGACAAGCGACTATTGAAGCAAGGTGGAGGAGGGCCGAGAATGGGGGGTTAAAAATAGGGGGATGAAAGTGAAGCTGGGACGGGATGATAAAGGTGAAAAAGCGTAAGATGGAGAATAAGACGGGAAGGCTTGAGCAGTAGCATCCAAACCCCTATCCACCCTGCTAGATGCAGCAGATATGGCATCGTTGATTATCCTCTGCGGTGGCCAGAGCATCAGAAAATTGTTTGAGGAAAAATCATAGGACTGCGTGGGCAGGAAACTCTAAGGTTGCCCAAGCGTAGACAGGAGAACGATTTGGGTTCTCTACAAATGCCTTTAGTTCAAAAACCGCAAGGCAGTGGGTTTGGCGTTGGGCAACAAGGTGTCTGTTTTAAGGAATAAGGAGCCATCCTCATTCCTACCCCCAACATAGAAGACCAGGAGGCTGAATTTTTCTGGCCTCTAACCGATGACCAATCTGGTATCAGTGGCTCTGAAGGTGCAAAAAAGCACCACCCAGCACAGCTCAATGTATCACTGAGGCACACAAATCATCGCACCAAGGTAAGGTCCGGCCTCATTGCGATGGAAAAGTAAGTGTAAATCAAGACGACGATTTATCAGGGTATTGATTATTGGGATCCCAAGGAACCTGCAATTTGACACGGCCTCAGTCATCACGATTGTTTCCATGAGCACATGGAATGACATAAAGACGCCAAAGATTGTCGAGTCTCAGAAAGTTGCACATAATGCATCCGGCGGTGGGTTAAACTTGGTGCAAGATTGCTTTCAAAGGTGTGGAAGATTCGGTAACCTGCTACGTTTCAGACTGACCGTATTTGTATCTTCTTGGTCTCGACTAGATTGAAAAGTTGCAACTCTTCGATGTTCCCTTGAATCAGATCTCAACCGAGTTGGAGCAAGTCCAGACCCATCACCAGAGTCCGCCAAAGACATGACACGTATGCTGAAGCGAAAATTTGCCTCTGACTTTCGGGATGGCTTGGGGCATTGCACGAAATTCAAGGCAACGCTGAGCTTGCGACCAGGTGCTAAACCAGCGTTCAAGGCTAAAAGACCGACACCATATACAGCCACGGCAACTGTTAATCAAGAAATCTACCGACTGGAACGTGCCGAACTCATCACAGCCGTCAACTATCCATCCTACGCCGCGCCTACTGTCGCAGTGAAGAAGGCAAATGGCAAGGTACGCGTCTGCGCTGACTACTCAACTGGCCTTATTGTTGCACTGGATAACCACCAGTACCCAATACTCGTACCAAGAGATACCTTTGCAAAACTGAATGGTGGTGATTGCTTTGCTAAGCTTGGTCTGTCTGATGCCCACCTTCAAGTGGATGTTGTCGAAGTCTCGAAGGTGTTGTTGACGATCAACACTTATCATGGGCTATTTCAATACAACCGCTTGCATTTTGGTGTAAAATCGGCGCCAGCCATTTTTCAACAGTTGACGGATACCATGTTAGTGGGTGCTTCTGGAGCCGCTGCATATCTGGATGATACTGTAGAGATGAGTCGAACACCGGAAGAGCTATTTGATCGCCTGTTTGAAGTGTTTGGTTGTATACCCTCGTACGGCTTCCGCATCCGTGAGGATAAATGCACCTGTTTCACGCCGATCATCAAATTCCTCGGTTTTATCCATAAAAAGGATGGAGGTCGACCAGATCCAGAAAACGTGGAAGCCAATAGAGAAATTCCTCCACCAAAAGATCTACAGTCCCTGCGTTCCTTTCGTGGGCCGATCAGCCACCACAGCGCATTCTTGCCTGAGATGCACCACCTGCGGGCCTGCTAAACAAGCTACTACCCAAAGGCCAACCTTGGAACTGGACATCAGGATGCCAGAATGCCTTCGAACGGGTCAAGACATTGCTGTCCTCAAACTTGCTATTGGCTTTTTTGATCCCTCCAAAGATTGTCCTAACCACAGATGCATCAAGCCATGGGATTGGCGTGGTAATTTCACACACCTACACCGATGGATCTCAGAAAACAATCGCCCATGTCACCAGAACACCTAGGAAGGCCGAGAGGAATTACAGCCAAATTGAGAAATAAGCATTGGCCATACTGTACGCGGTCAAGACATACCACAAAATGCTATACGGCCGCCGCTTCAAGCTTCTGACAGTTCATAAGCCCTTCTTGGCTATCTTTGTTTCGAAAAAGTGCATCCCGGCCTACATAGCAAACTGGCTACAACGTTAGGCTCTCACACTAATGGGGCATGATTTCGATATCCACTAACAGTGCACCATTTCCATTGGCCAAGCGGATGCAGTGTCATGCTTAATGGATGCCCATCAGTAAGCACATGAGGACACAATCATTCCCTCCGTCGAGATCGAATCTGATGTCAACTATCTGGTAAGTGATGCTTTGCACGGTCTACCAGTTATCGCGGAAGCTGTACGGACTGAAACGCTTCGGGACCCAGTACTTAAAAAAATTACACCGTTGCACAAAACAACTTGGCCACGTTCATGTCTATCTGTCGAGTTGCAATACTACTTCTAGAGGAGACATTCGCTCACGGCTGCATCCTGTTTTCGGAAACAGTGGTCATCCACAAGGCACTTTAGGAGCGTCTTATTCGACAGTTCCAGGCCGGGCATTCTAAGATCAACCGGATGAAGGCGTTTGCTCGCAATTACGTATACTGACCCTTCATGGACAAACAGCTAGAAGAAATAGCTAAACGCTGCCAAACACGCCAATGTCTTTAAATCGCCACAAAACCCAGCACACTTCATGGCTAAAATATACTAAGACATGGTGCCGCATCCACGTCGACTTTGCAGGACTGGTCAACGGCAGTTTCCTCATTTTAATCGACGCACACAGCAAGGGGCATGAAGTATTGCTCATGGATAGCACAACCACCAACGCCACTGTATCCAAACTGCGCCAAACCTTTAGCAGACTTGGCTGTCCTGAGACAATTATAACTGAAGATGGCACACAATTCACTTCGGCAATGTTTACGGAGTTCTGCAAGCAATGCGCCGTATAGCACTTGCCTCCGCCGTTTCACTCACAGTCGAATGACCAGGCAGAAAGGTTTGTCGAGAAGTTCAAGCAAACACTCCACAAATCAAAAAGGGTGGGACGTATAGAGGTGGTTGACTGCTTCCTTTTCCTCTACCGATCAACACCGAATTCATAAGCGTCGGGTGGAGTTCATCCAGCACAGGCTATCATAAACCGGAAGCTCCGCATGCCTTTCGACGCTGTCCGATCGCGATCGGAATCCACAGTTGGTGAAAGAAACCGCAGGATGGAACCGGACATTAACCGGCTGCATGGAGTAAAGAAGAGCTCGTTACACTTGGACAGAAAGTGCTAGTACGCGAATGTCGGGAAGGCCACGTGAAGCGGACGGCAGGGACGGTCAAAAATAAGTGCGCTCTCATGTATGACGTGATGGTGCGCGCACAGATCTGGGCCCCGCCTGCAAACCAGTTATAGCCAATATTGTGCTAACCAGGTGGAGCAGGACCTACCGACCTCCAGTACGACTTATTGGTGGAGAGATTCAACTTGCTTCCGCAGCACTGCTTCCGGCGGCAACGGTCGTGCCCGAGTAAGCTGCTACTTGCCAGGGATAGCTGGACGACTGCTGCCGACTCTGGCCTAGAAACGCAGGTCATATTCTTGGATTTCGCCTATGCCTTTGACTAGGTCGACTGCAACATTCTACTGCAGAAACTGTTTGCTCACAGCCTTTCTGGGCATTGATGGACTGGATCCGGGACTACCTTCATAACCGCACCGTCCAAGTATGCGGGGACGGAGCGTTGTCCGTCCACCTCCTTACTACAAGCGGAGTTCCACAGAGGTATGTTCTCGGTCCAGGCCTCATCCTATCCTGCCTTGCTGACGTCACACCGCAGGTGGAGTCTCCGCTGCTGCTATATGCGGTGGATGTAAAGAAGTGGCGCACAATTAACGTTCCGGACGATGCCCACGCACTTCAGACGGACTTCCACCGTCTACATCAGTTGTCCATAGAAAACAACCTTCAATTGAACGCTTCGAACCCTTGCGTCCTTTTCACCCGCTCTTCCGTTTTTTCTCATATAAATTTATTGAGAGCGTCTATCCCCCAGAGCTCGTCAGCCGAAATAGACTGGGGTATCATTACCCAGACGAGTATTTTTATATCCTCGTCTTGCCGGAATGCAGCAGCTGCTGCTAACCGCATAGGAGGACTGCCGGAACAAGCCTTCGGCTAAATTGACTCTAGCAATTTCCGCCTCCTTCTCAACGATTTTCTTCGACCCTACCGGGAGTTTGTTAGTCAGGCTTGGAGCCTTTGGCTGCTGAAGTACCAACGTATACTCGAAACCCCACAACGTTGATTAACAAAACTGCTCCGAGTTTTCAAGCACCTAAAGTAACCACAACGACGTCACTGCCTTTG
>OX104066.1:90788145-90904231 GCA_944474145.2 Dicrocoelium dendriticum | reverse complement strand
AAGCACTACACAAGCACTGAGCATGTTCAACGTCTTGTCTCTGGTACTTGTTATAATCTTTTCACTAGACGCAACTCCATAAATAACAGTTCACTGCTCGACAAAACTTCTAGCCCAACCGAAGGAAAAAAGCAAAACTCCAATGACCCTGACAAATAACGTATTAATCGCAGCCAAAGAACACTGTACGACAACTGCGGACATTGGCTGTATTTATAGGTCTCTACTGCCCTTCGACTTCTAGAATTGGAAGGTCAGCAGTCGAGGTTAGTGATGCCCCATATCTTTTGCCGAGAGGTCAGGTGGATTTTGATCACATGTAGAAGAAGAACAATAAGGAACGTCCGAAATCGATGCGATAATCGAATAACCGCTAAAATAGCGAATTTTCAAGGCAATTCTTACTTTCTCCCGATCACCTTCCCTCCTGAGATATGTAGCGAGGTGTAAGAGGAAAGCCTGGGATTAACTTGCAATCTCCGGGACGGTGTTCTCTGCCTCTCCGTCCACCTGCTTGCAGAAGCGCCCGAGAACTTTGTTCCGATGTTCTTGTTCTGGATTCGTTGCTCGACTGTGTGCCGTCGTCCACTGTTACCTTCGGCAGGTTGAAGCTTTCCACCAGTAGATCGAACGGGAGGTCAGTAGGCCTTCCTTGTTCTGGCTGGCACAATGTGGGCCGTAACTGGTTTGCATGCCGCAGCCAGACCTGTGCGTCCACCGTCACGTCATACATGACGTTTCCGCGCTTGCTTTTGACCATCCCTGGCGTCCATTTCGCATGGCCTTCCCGGTAGTCACGTACTAGCACCTTCTGTCCAAGCGTGAACGATCGCTTCTTTGCTCCATGCCGCCGGTTAATCTCCTGTTCCATTCTGCGGTTCCTTTCACCAGCAGAGGACTCCGAGCCTGGTCGGATGGCGTCGAAAGTCATGCGGAGCTTCCGGTTGATCATGACCTGTGCTGGAGAGATTCCGTCTGGCGCTTTTGGATTCGGTGTTTATTGGTAGAGGAAAAGGAACCGGTCAACCACCTCCTCTATACGTCCCTACCCTTTTGCTTTGTGGAGAGCTTGCTTGAATGTATCGACAAACCTTACTGCTTGGCCATTCGACTGGGGGTGAAACGGCGGCGAGCGAACGTGCTGGACGGCGCATCGCTTGCAAAACTCCTTAAACGCTGCTGAAGTAAACTGTGAGCCATTGTCATTGGCCGTTGTCTCCGGACAGCCGAATCTGCCAATGGCTTGGCGCAGTTTCGATATGGTGGCATTGGTTGTTGCGATATCCATGAGAAATACTTCTGGCCACTTGCTGTATGAGTCGTCTATAATGAGGAAGCTTCGGCCGTTGATCGGTCCCGCAAAGTCGACATGAATGCTGCGCCACGGCTTAGTAACTATTGGCCATTAACAGAGTTCTGCTTTCGCTGGCGCTTTCAAGACCTCGGCACACTTTTGGGGGCGTCTGGCTATTTCTTCCAACTGTTTTCCATTAAGGGCCCGTATACATAACTGCGGGCAAGTGCCTTCGTCCGCTTGATTCCAGGATGCCCGGCGTGGAACTGTCGATTAAGGCCCACCTGAAGTGCATTGGGGATGACCAATTTTCCTAAAATAGTATGCAATTGTTTACAGTAGAGAGTGAGTGTCTCCTCTGAATATACTGTTGCAACTCGGCAGATGGACATGAACGAGGCAAAATTGTTTTGTGGAACTGAGTAACCTTCTTGAGTATTGGGTCCCGAAGTATTTCGGTCCGTACAGCTTCTGCGGTAACTGGTAGACAATGCATAGCATCAGTTACCAGGAAGTTGACGTCTGGTTCTATCTCCATTGAGGCAACTATTGTGTCTTCATGTTCTTGCTGACGGGTATCAATTAGGCGTGACAGTGCATCTGCTTGGCCAATGGAAACTGTCGACTGATATTGGATCTGGAAATCATACCCCATTAAGGTATGAGCCCAACGTTGTAGCCTGTTGGCTGTGTAGGCCGGGATGCCCTTTTCGAACCAAAGATAGCGAGCAAGGTTTATGATCTGTCAGAAGCTTGAAGCGGCGGCCGCATAGCATTTTGTGGAATTTCTTGACCGCGTACGCTATGGCCAATGCTACTTTCGCAATCTGGCTGTAGTTCTTCTCGGCCTTCGTAAGGGTTCTGGCGGCATGGGCGATTGCGTTTTTAGAACCATCGGTGTAGGTGTGTGCAATTATGCACCAATCCCACGGCTTGATGCATCTGTGGTTATGACGATCTATTTAGAGGGATCGAAATGTGTCAAAAGCAAGTTTGAAGACGACAGTGACTTGAGGAGTTCGAAGGCATTCTGACATTCTGCTGTCCAGTTCCAACGTTGTCCGTTGGATAGTAGCTTGTTTAACGGGGCACGCAAGCGGTGCATCTCAAGCAAGAATGCAGTCTAGTGGCTGATGAGCCCACAAAAGCAACGCAGAGACTGTAGAACTCTTGGTGGAGGCATTTTTCTAACGGCTTCTATGTTTTCCGGGTCTGTTCGACGTCCGTCCTTCTCGAGGATAAAACCGAGGTATTTGATGATCGGCGTGAAAATGTGCATTTATCCTCACGGATCCGGAAACCGTACGACTGTATGCAACCAAGCATTTCATCCAGCCGGTTTAACAGTTCTTCCGGTGTTCGACCCATCACTATGATATTATCCAGATATGCAGCGGTCCCAGAAACGCCCGCTAGCATGATATCCATCAACTGTTGAAAGGTGGCTGGCGCCGTTTTCACACCAAATGGCAATCAGTTGTATTGGAATAGCCCACGATGAGTGTTGATCGTCAACAACTCCCTCGTGACATGGTCAACATCTACTTGCAGATAAGCATCGGATAGATCCAGCTTAGCAAAGTACTTACCACCATTCAACTTTGCAAAGATATCCTCCGGTACCGGTAACGGGTACTGGTGGTCGTCCAGGGCGGCGTTTAAACCAGTTGAAAAGTCAGCGCAGACGCGTACCTTGCCATTTGCTTTCTTCACTGCGACAATAGGTGCGGTCCATGATGAGTAGTTGACGGCTGTGATGACTCCGGCACGTTCCAGTCGATCGAGCTCTTGCTCAACGGTTGACATGGCTGCATATGGTACCGGTCTTTTGGCCTTGAACACTGGTTTAGCACCTGGTCGCAAGTTCAGTGTGGCTTTGAATTTTGTACGGTAGCCCAAGCCATCCTGAAAGAGAGAAGCAAATTTTCGCTTCAGGGTACTGTCACGTCTTCGACGGTCCTTGCAGATGGGTCTGGACTTGCTCGAATTTGGTTGCAGACCTGATTCAAGGGAACATCGAGGAGATTCAACTTTTCAATCCAGTCGAGGCCAAGGAGATTCAAATTCGGCCGGTCCGAAATGTAGCATGTTCCCGACTTTTCCACACCCTGGAAAGCAATCTTGCAATTGAGTTCGCCCACAACGTTTAACGCACCGCCGGATGCATTATGTGCTACTTTCTGAGAGTCGACCATCTTCGGCCTCTTTATGTGATTCCATGTCCTTCTGAAAATAATCATGATGCCCGAGGCCGTGTCAAATTGCAGTTTGGTTGGGATCCCATTGATTACCACAGTGACGAATCGTCGTCTTGGTTTACCTTCGCTTTGGAATACCGCAACTTTGGACAGAGACTCAGCGCCATCTTTTCTAGATTTACCCTTTCGATAAGACTTCGCTTTCTTCTACCGAACTTAACTGCAGAATTCCTCTTTGTGCCCACGCTTATGGGACGTTTGACGAATATGATGTTTGAAGGGACAAAAGCGAGCGAAATGCCATTCGCCGCATGACCAGCATGCTGTGGGCGGTTTCTTCGTAGGCCTCTTGAAGTGTCTGCTTGCGTTGGCGGTCCTGGTCTTTTTAACGAGTTGCACGGTTTCTGGTGGTGCGAGTCCATTCCCTTCGACCATGGCAGTGTCGTGTTGTAGAGTGAGCAGTCGTTTGCATTCGCTTACGAGGGCCTTCAGTGTCAGCTCAAGATCCTGCTCCAGCTTAGTTATAAGTTGCGTGCGAATCTCAGCATCACTGGGCTATTGTAGAGCACTAACGAAAATGAGACACTTAAACTGATCGTCCATTAAAGAGCGCAATTTGAAACGTTCGCAATCACGGTTAATCATGTCTGCTAAGGCCCCAAAATCGTCCGCTTCCTGTTTGACAATTTTTAGGCATTGATAGCGAATACTAAACAAGGATACCGACTCACCAAAATTTTCCTTCAACTGCGACACTGCTTCGTCAAAAGTCAGCTCCTTCGGCTGTTTGGGCAAAATGTAGTCAATGAACCTTGAATGTTCACTTATTCCGAGCTGGCGGAGTAGCAATCGCAGCTTCCAGGAGCCGTCCTGACAAATGAAGTCCTTCTGGAACATGTCTTCCCAGCGTTTGAACCACGCTTCGAAAGTGCTTCCAGAATCCGCATCGTAATGGAATTCAGTGATGGCTTTCGTGAGGAGATCAACAGAACACGCCTGCGTGTCCCGCGTCGCTGCTCCAGTTGTCTGCAAACTCAGGCATTTGGTCAGATTTTCAATCATTTTCATTGGCGCCTCCATTTGAGCTTGCTGTTGAAAAAGCAGCTTTTGAAATTGTTCAGCAGAAAAATTCATCACGTTTCCACATATCTCCGTCGCTATTTGTTATAATCTTCTCACTAGACGCAACCTGAAAATAACAATTCACTGCTCGACAAAACTTCTAGCCCAAACGAAGGAAAAAAGCAAAATTTCAATGAACCTGACAAATAACGTATTAATCGCAGCCAACTAACACTACGACAACTGCAGACCTTGGCTGTATTTATAGGTCTCTACTGACCTTCGATTTCTAGAATTGGAAGGTCAGCTGTCAAGGTTAGTGGTTCCCCACGTTTTTTGCCGAGGGGGCAGGTGGGTTTTGATCACGTGTAGAAGAAGAACAATAAGGAACGTTCGAAATCGAGGCCATAATCGTTAATAATCGATTAATTGCTAAAACAGCGAATTTCCAAGGCAATTTTTACTTTCTCCTGGACAGTACTAGAAGAAGAAATGAACCACTCAGCACCGTTATATCCCAGCTAGCACATGAAGTACTTTTTTCGGTCGTCAAACGCCTTCAAAAGTCCTTCAAAATCCTTCAGTAATTTATTGGTGGGCACTTGATCTACTCCGCAGTTCAGCAAGGGATGCGCATATGTGTGTATGTTACGTTAACCGAAAAATAATGATAATATTCTTTACCCGCTGTATTCCGTCGAAGACTCGTACGTGATTTCTTAGAAAGCATCATCTTCCTTCCTTTTGAATTTTGCCGCGCTTTTGAATTTACAGGTACCGCTGGCATTGCTCTGTTTGGTTACCAATCCTGCTCCCACGTAGTGCGCTTCTTTTTTCCTTGTGCATTTTCGATAGTTGATAAACAAGTTTGAGTTGGAAAGAAGCCGTTTCGACGTCTGTTAGATATAAGAAGCACCGTAAGTGTTTTGGTTATAATATTGCAATCATAATTTGTTTACCTTGGCTAGCTAGGGGTGTCATCATTAATGTTTGCTGACGACCTTAAGCTCTGGAATATTGTGGATATCCCGGGGGGTCCTGAGGCAATTCAGCGTGCCTTGGATAGGCTCTGGGAATGGTCTATCTTTTGGTTGATGCCCCTAAATAGGGCGAAGTGCTCTGTTCTCCGAATCGGAGCTGCAAATCCTCCCACCCGATATGTCGTCGGCGGTGGTGAACTCCCTGTTGTCACTCAGCAGGTTGATTTAGGAGTCGTACACGCATCAGCACTTCATTCTGGAGACAACTGGAAGAAGGCTGCTTGTCGAGGGTTTCGTATGATGTGGTTTATCCGCCGCTCTTTCGGAATCTTAACGGCCAATTTCTTTGTGAAGCTATTTTCGGCATTCGTCCGACCCCACCTGGAATATTGTATTTAGGCTTGTCCACCATGTCTTAACCGAGACAAAATTGACTTGGAGAGGGTGTTACGAGTGGGCACTCGGTTAGTGCAGGGTCTACGGGGACAGACGTATCCTGAACGCTTGCTCAGTTTGGGTATGTACTCCATGCACTACCGAAGGATAAGAGGGGACCTGATTCTCACTTATCGTATTTTGACGGGTAAGATTGGCCCGGACTTGTCAGGGCGTTTTAGTCCCGCTACGTTACCTAGTCTCCGCGGTCACCCACTGAAACTGCATAAACCAAGGTCTGATAGGATTAGGACGGAAACTCGTCTATCGCGCGGAGTTATAGATCGCTGGAATTCGCTTCCAGATCATGTGGTTAGGGAACCTACAGTTAAGGGTTTTGCGCGCCAGCTCGATGCTCTTGGGTGGCAACAGCAAACCTTTCCTTTTTCCTAGCCGACTCACCTTCACTTTTCAGTTCTTTTTCATTGACTCAAATATCTTGGTATTCCACTTGCTTAGCTCTTACCACTTTCTCTTTTGCCTTCTGCGTTTACTTTTTTCTCTTTCTTACTTCACGTAACCGACCCAGCAGGGACTGCTAGGGCAGGATACGTGGGCATTAATTGGTTGGACAGGGTGTGATGCGGTTTTTGTTTTAGGTCCATCAGTATTTCAAAGTTCGCTAACTCCTGGTTCAACGACCCGCCGAAGAAGGAACACTCGCGGGATAATCCTATCATTCCAGTCCCGCTTGAACTTGAACTTGGCATTATTTCACAAGCATTGCGGTTGCTTTGCCCTATAGGGCCCAGTTATTTTACTGGCTATGCTTATTTTTTATTTCCTTGGACTGATTTTTTAATTTTTATTTACCTGTTGACTGGGGATTCTTTCTCAACGGGTTGCACTTATCCTGTTATACGAGGTCCCTTAATACCTCTTCATGGAGTATGGTCGCGGGGCGTCCATCAGACACATGTATTCACTTCACCTAATAAGGGACAGTACATCCTCATACGGTGGTTCCATATCAATACTGTTTTGGGCTAGCGTGGATGATGCGGTACGAAGCAACATTGGAACGGGGGTACAAGATCGTAACTGTATTCGGCCGATAGGCATATGAAGGTCTGTTAACAGGGTGAATACGTCTATGTGCAGCAGAATGGCCAACCACAGGGCGGTGAATGCACTGTTACTGGCAAAGATCTGCGTTGACAAGCACTCGACAAACGATGTAAAACAATATGAACAACATGGAATGGCGTTTACCAGCACCGACGCAGGTAACATGCTCATTATCTTACACACGTTGACAGGTTTTCAATGGCGATGCATTCAAGGGCACACCTTTTCAGGAGACCGCACAGGTGTTTCGGAGTGGGGGTTCATGTACAGACAATATTTGTTAATTAAAAGTTTCGTTGCTATTACATTGTTCTCGTAATCAGTGTTTGTGCAAACGGACTTGCATAAGTCATCTATTTCAGCGTTATGGCTTCGTTAACATATTGCGTCGTTTCCCTGAGCACGTCCACTGGATGCTCGGTTACAATCATAAGCAGCTCTTGGCTGCTTGCGGACGGTCGGCAGGCGTTGCTACCAAACGTACCCCCTTCGGAATACCTTAACGCTGTGAGGGAACACCGGCCGGCGGAGGATAACTGTAAGTTGGCCCGTGTGACTATACTTCGGCGAACCAGTAAGTTCTGTGCTGTCATAAGTCTTCAGTGGATTTCGATCAGGCTGCTGCAATAGCAAACTCCGTCGACCTTTCGAACCTGCCGGAAGACACGGATTCAACAGTCGACATGGGCACACCCCCACGTAGACTCATGTGAGTTGCCACATCTATATAACATTTCATCACAGCCGTATGCCACGTCGTTTGATTTCGGACGACGATGACTTTGAGCCACCCAGGAAACGCATGGTTCCCACAGCCGTTCCATATGGCTCGCCACCTATCTGTTCTTTAACTGAGTTGGCCCGCTCGATGGGTAAAAACTCACGTCAGTGGTCTTCCCAGCAATACAACATGGGTGGATACAAACCAGCTTATACAGGTAAGAGGTACATTTTGCTTAATGTTAAACTACAGCGTTCAATACCGCATCTAACTGCGGTGAAAAGTCGAACCCACAGATTCCGTCAAGGGCATCGGGTTGGTGCTTACACTTTGTAGCTTGATTGTCCTAGTACTAGAGTCCACCTCCGATTCCTCCTTCATCACCGTTCCTACAAGCAATTGGAATGCTATTCACCGTAAGCATGTACGTGAGGTTTTACCATTTTTTTGCAGGCGATATAGACCAAATGAAGAATGAACTGCAGTCCATAAATGGTAACTTCCTAGCTTTTTAAAAACAGGGTTTACGTTTGCAGGTAATGTTCAGAAAATTATGGAGACACTGGAGTATATGAAGAGCTCCATGAGATCGATGGCTGCAACGATTGCCGGGCAACCAGGGCAGCAGGCAACGCAGCTTCCTTTGCCAATTACATCGGTGGAGGAACTGCAGTCCTTCGATATACTAATGCAGGATGCAGGACGCAGGCAACAATTGGTAGGATGCTTTGATACCTCACATATGCATGCAGCATACTTATCTGGAAGGTGTGCATGGAGAAACGTTGTCGGAGACCGTACGCCTCATGATGCAGCGCCTTCTAACGCGGTCATTGATGGCAGAGATCAATTCCTCCGGTTCCCGCAACAAACAAGGATTCCGGAAAACGAAGCTATTCACCGAAATGCAAGGTAAGCAACATCTTTGCCCTTCAATCCTTGTCCTAGCTTCTCTATTAAAACGTTTCTCCGGAAGTAACGTGTCACCCGATGACGTTACACAATATGTTAGGAAATACTTGAAATCCATTCGTGGCAATGCATGGCGCGACACTGCCAAAGGTTGTGCAATCAGCCAGCAGGTATGAAATCGTGGATTACTTAATAACATTCCTTACATAAGGTTCCCCAATTGGTGGACTTGGACTGCCCCGGCGACAGCATGGAAGAACGGTAACGGTGTCAAACTGAACACGGACCTCTGTTATCAGTATTGATGTCCTTACAATTAATGTATCCAATACTATACGTCGGTAAACCGACTTCTTACTGTGAAATGATCGGATTCCATTCCCTCTATCTTTGTGCTCAGTGGGACTGAAATACTAAGGCATCACTATGACTAGTGGGACTGCATGCACCATGCATGTGCGCCATGTTAAACATAGTTTCCTCCATTCAGTGACAGCAGGCTGTGCACCATGATACCTCGCTTTCCCCTGCCATTCATTCTGTTACGCCGCAAGCGAATATATGTCTTAGCTATGACTCGCACTTTTACCTTGCATTTGTAAGCGGATATGATACTTGCGTTACATAGTATTATTAACGGGAAGCGCAGGTAGGGATTTGAGATCCTCAGCCAGCGGCGTGGGAGCTTGGGTGGGTAGGCAATACCTGGGGCGTACCGGGGTAGCGGCTAGGTGCGGCGTTCCGGGGTAGCGGCTAGGTGCGGTGTACCGGGGTAGCAGCTAGGTGCGGCGTACTGGGGTAGCGGCTAGGTGCGGCGTACCCGGGTTTCCGCCTAGGTGCGTGCGTATCGTAGTGGTGCGTGCACGGCTATTGGTCCGCGCCGTTCAAGGTCAATCGTCAACGACCATTCATGCTCCGCTGGTGTGTCTGTCGTCCACTGTTAAACCTTGATTTATGATTGGACAACGTGCAAAGTCCTTCACTGTGTACTTAATACAGCTGCAGTGGAAGGACAAATTTCGCCCACAAAATGGTCGCCAAAGTCCTTAACCATGGATTCATGTTTATAGTTGACGGTTAAGGACTTTACCGCACATTTTCGCCTTCAAAGTCCTTTTTGTGCTAGCAGGGATCATGCACCAGGCTCCGATGGCTGGGCCACTTGTTGCACGTGCTAGCCCACCGACTCTCGCGTCGTGCGTTGTTTGTGCACCGGGAGTGTAGACCGAAGAAGAGGGGTGGCCAAGCGATGATTTGGTCAAGAGAAATGGAACCCCTCACCTCGAAGTTGGCGTCGGATAGTGTGTCCCGGTTGCTTGGCTGGAGTCCGAAGGACGACGAACACGTCTGGTTGGATACAATAGTTGACTTTGCTGGGAGCCGACCTCATTGGCGTTTGCGTTGTGAGTTTCTTTGTCCCTCCCCATCCCGCTTATCTTCCCCCTCCAACCACGATCTCTCACTTGGCGCATAATCTTACTATGTGGTGTCATGCCAGTTTTTTGCTTTCGGTAATTTTCCGTATCTTGCTTGTTCATACGTCTTATCTATGTATTGCGTCCCAATAGTTGAAGTGTTTCTCACCTTCAGCTAATGTGTACTGATATTGATCAGGTGGGACTTTAGCGATAGGAGAATCCCATAACTGTTCGTTCTTTAGTTGATCGTTGAACCATGAGTTAATAAGGTGCTCCGACTTCTTGAGGGATCTAAAACGGAACACCCGATTCACACCCTGGTCAACCAATTAATGCCCACGTTCCCTGCATCAGCAGTCCCTGCTGTGTCAGTTGCGTGAAGTATGCAAGAGAGGAAGCAAAATCGAAGGTAAAGAGTAAGGAATCCTTTGAAAGAAAAGGATAATACCACTGGTGATGGAAATTGCAGAAAATGGAATCGAAGCAGGAAGATGGTAGTCGGTCTATAGAAGATTTGTGTTGCCACCCGAGAGCGTTTACTTGAGGCTCAAACCCCTTAACCGTAGATACGTTGGCAACACTTTCTGAAACCGAGTTCCAGCGCTCCATGAGTCTAAGCAACAGCTAAGTTTCCGCTCCAATTCGGTCGGATCGCGGTTTGTCCAGCTTCATGCAATACCCGTTAGTGACCAGACAATCTGGAAGGACTAAATAACCAAAACGAATCCAGGCCAACCTTTCCGGTTAACATACAATGGCTCTGGATTAGGTCCCTGCTAATTCTAGTACCGACACGGTTGTCGGCCGGTGGCCGAGTGGTTTGAACGTTTGCTTTGCAACCATAAGGTCACCGGTTCGAATCCGCGTAGAGGTGGGCGTCCTCGCGGTATACTCAGCCCGCGCGCGACTGGTGGTGGTCGCGGGACAGCGAAGCGCCGTTACGGCGTACAGCTGACACATTATTTTTATTCATTATTACCGACACGCTTCACCCTTTCTAGTGCCATTTTGTTCTGGACAAGGCATGGTGGACCCCGAAACCTATATATGGAAGCTGGGCTCCCGACCTATTTTTTCACCAGTAGGATGCAGGATGCAGAAACATCGAGGGGTAATCTACCTGAACATTATCCATTTCAGAGATCGCACAAAGCTATGATGAAGCCTTGTCCTGCATCGCTTGAAAGTTCGCGGTGCAAATTTCGGTTACAAAACGCTAGTAGCCTGGTGAGCGCACACTGAAAAGACAAGCAAACGTGGTCGCTGGCACCAAGTGTCACATACAAAGTCAAGTGACAGCAAAGACACGATCTAAGATGGATGGCTACTGATTGCTCATGCAGCTAGTGCGGAGGTCCACGAATTAGTGTAGTAGTATCTGGAGCGTCAAGCCCAGCAGGTCTGCATCGAACGATCCCAGCGCCGAGTTTCAATATAGATTTGCCCAACAAACCTCTGGAGGATTGAAGTCGCTCAGCAGCAGACATTTGTTCCCAGTGTGAGTGCGAATAAACTCAATAATCCCCTTGTAAGTACTTACAGGGCTTCTGTACACTAGCAAGATTATAAACAACCGAGGAAGCCCAAATCAAGACTGCGAGAGCCTCAACAGATTTGTCAAGCCTCTGAGAAACGCTGATCATCAATACGTCTACATGATAACCCACATAAAGAGTTATTCCACCCCTTTGACAGTCAATGGAGTGGTCAGCGTGGTGCAATGCGTAGCCAGGCAGATATGATTCGCCGTCCGTGATTTCCTCAGACAACCACGTTTCAGTGAAAGCAGCTATATTTGGACGAGATTTGTCTACGAGCAGGCTCATCTCGTACATCTTGTTCCCCAGACTACGCAAGTTGCTAAGTACTGCCCAGGATCGCGCGCAACTAGTATAGCTTCTGGCAGGGCGGAAATGGTTCGCCGGCTGACCACCTGAAAACCTACCAATTTTAGACCCCGTTCGCAAGCCCCACTTTTAGGTCGCTGATGGTTTCCTTTAACTTTAACTCTTCCGCTAATGGGAGGTCTGGTTGCACAGTAACATTCCTACCTTTGAGCTTGAAGATCTTGCGCTCTTCTGGGATGAAGAGAACCACTCTAAGCAGGCGGCGTCGAGGTTTTGATTTACTAACTGGTGCGTTCCCCAGCCTGATGAGCTTGACAGTAATGCGATCTTTATATATACATATACATATATATATATATATATATATATATATATATATATATATATATCGTCGTGTTTCACCGTTCGAGGTTTTCTTTACTGAAATCCTTTTTTGAGGACAGCAGTTAAATAACACTACATAGAAAATTTGGCTTTGTCAGTTTTCTTGTGATCCGAAAGTACTTGAAGTTCCAACGTACTCGGAATTACTTGTGTGCCTTCCTTTGTCACGGCGTGGTTGTCGTGTTTCACCGCTTGAGTTTTCCTTCTCGGAAGCCTTTTGTGGAAACAGTGTTGAATAACACTGACCAAAAAGCTTGACCTTGTGTTTCTTGTGGTTCAAACGGGCTTGAAAAAGCTTCGTTCCTTCAATCTCGCCCAGCTCCAACGGCGAACTTGCCTGCTAGTAAACTTGGTCTTTGTTCCGTTGTTGTCAGCGAGTCACTGTGTCATTACCCGTCTTTTGACCACTGTACGCTATCCAGCTACCTCGCCTCTTGTGCGATCTTTTCCATTCGTCAAAAGCGGATTTACTTGATTCAATTCTTGGTCGCACTGATCAGTGTATCTTCAGTTATCCGTGTGTCAGCCTCTGCTCCCTCGCAAAGGTCCTGTTGTTATATCCCTGGAGTCCACTTCGGCTTTGTGACTTGGTGAGTTCATTCCAATACACTCGTGTCACACTTGGTCGTTTCGATTGGTGCTCTCGTCGCTTGCATAAGTTGTCACCGTAATCCGGTTCACATCTTTGCTTTTTATCTATTACATTCAATTCTTTCTCTGAACCCTCTCCGTCACGATGGTTGTCAAGCGCTGCTTAAACTCGCCGTGTCCGCCTTCTGACGACTCTGTGGTCATATGTGGTAAAGTGGGCTGTCTAGAAGCGGTTACAGATTCGTCCGGGGGCATGCAGTGCGATATCTGTAGCCGTTGGTTCCATAAGGCCTGTACTGGCTTGGATCGTAGACAGTACGCTCTTCTGTCCAGTAGCGAGAGTTTACTCTACCGTTGTAATGACTGTTGTAGGCCCAGGACTGAGCGTTACACGCCAGTAAAGAGCAGTCCTGTTTCTTTGGAAAGTTTGTTGTCTCTGATTGTCTCGTTAGACAGGAAAGTTGAAAGGATTGTGCAGGGCCTAGAACGCTCAGGTCTTCTCTGTCAGGAGACAGTAGAAGACACTGGCAAGTTGTCTGATCCTGCATCTGATTGTTTACTGTCGAATGTCAGTTTACCTGTTAGCAAAGACCTTGTTAGTAACGAGCCCTCAGACAGCGTGTTTGATTCGGCTGTTAGCGAAGGAGAGCAGCAGGTTTCTGCACTTGTCAAAAGAAGGCGAAAGAGGGTTAAAAAAGCGGCAAAACCAAAGGCGGACATGAGAGGTCCGTCGGGCGCCCATTCCCCCCCCTCAAATTCTACTACTACGGAATCCTTGCAACTGGAAACATCTACGACATTAGAGTCTATAGAAACGGACACTAAACTGAAACCACCGACGTCCATGGAGCGTTCGGTAAATACTCCGCGTCGCGGAGACTCGTATACCGACTGCAGTGTTATTTTCAGAAACGCCACTGAGTCTTCTGCTGTTCTCCCAAAAGACCGTATGCTAGATGACCTTAAGTGGTTTAGAGTATGCATTACCAAACTCCTGCCTCCCGGCTTCCCCGGTGTGACTGTGCGCAAACTAACCAGACTCGGTAACTTGCCAGCCGACAAGTCTCGCCCTCGCTTGTTGCGAGTTGTTCTGTCCACTCCGGAGGAGCGCCAAGCACTTCTGCGTTTCGCCTTTAAGCTCAAGGGCAGTGGTGTCATTGTGCACCCAGACCTCCCTTTGGCGGATAGGCTGAAATTGCGGGAAGCTGTCAAGGATCTTAAAGCCCGCCGTGAAGCAGGAGAAAAGGGTCTCCGCTTGGTGGGTTTTCGGGTGGTGAGCCGGCGGTCCACTTCCGCCCTACCAGAGCCGGTTCTGGTGGCGCACGATCCCGGACTCACAATGTTAAATCCCTTCAGGTGATCTTAAGCAATGTGCGTAGCCTGCGAAACAAGCTGTGCGAAGTCGGCGCTCTTGTCGACGACTGCCGTCCAGATGTCCTCGCATTCACTGAAACGTGGTTGTCCACCGACGTCACGGACAGTGAAGTGTGCTTGCCAGGCTACGCACTGCTGAGATGTGACCGCACCTCTGATCGGCGCGGAGGTGGTGTTGTTTTGTACGTTAACTCCGCACTTACTGTCTGTAAGACCTATAGTTTCAGATCATCAGAGGGTGATGTTGAGGCACTCGCAGTTAACCTGTGTATTGCCTCCGCGCAACTTAAAATTGTGCTGGTCTATAGAAGCCCCGACAGCGTTGCTAAGGGGCTTGCTGATTTCATCCGCGAGCATTCGGCAAATAGGTGTTTAGTGATGGGGGACTTCAATCTTCCCGACGTTGACTGGCAGAATTTTTCCTGCGGCGCTGTTACAAGGTGTTTGGCTACCGAGCTTCTCGAGCTGGCCTTGCATGCTTCCCTGCACCAATTTGTCGATCTGCCTACTAGATTCATGATGGGTCAAAACCCGTCCCTCTTGGACTTGATCTTCGCTAAATCCATTGATTTTGTCACCAATATTGTATACAACTCACCTTTCGGTGCTAGCGACCACGCATGTCTCTCATTTAAGTGCGCCCTTAGTCGTCAGACTAATGATCATCCCGACCGAGTACCAAATATATGGCGCGCAGACTTTCAGACAATGAAAGCCAAAGCCGCAAAGTCGCCTTGTGTCATTTTGGAAAGTGACGATATTCAAACGGCCTGGGAAAGCTTTAAATCATACTTGAGTGAGCTCTCTCTCCCCCATATACCACTATCTGGCAGGAATAAAACTAGGGCAAAGCCACCCTGGTTTGATTCTGCTGTACGCAAACAACTTAACAGACGTGCCAGATGTTGGCGTACTTACTTATCTGCTCCTTCATTATGCACTTTCAAGCGATATCGTGAGGTTCGAAATGCCTGCAGGCAGTATCTACGTGGTGCTCGTCTACAGCATGAAGTAGAGCTTGCTCGTATAGCCTCATCAAACCCGAAACGCTTCTTCGCTTATGTCAAAAGGCGAAGCAACATGAATTCGTGCATCCCAGTGTTGTTTGGCCCGGACGGCACTGCTGTTGTCACGGATCACGAAAAAGCTTGTTTGCTTGGAGAACAGTATGCTGGGGTTTATGTTAGAGAGTCACAGCCGCCGCATATCAGTCTCCAGGCAAAAGTTCCTGAGGGCTCCCACTTGGAGGAGGTTTCTATAACCGAGGCTCAAGTGCTCCGGCTTTTGAGGCAGTTAAATCCCAATAAAGCTGCCGGTGGAGATGCTATTCATCCCAAACTGTTGTACGAGTTGGCTGATGAACTTTGCTCTCCGATTACGCATCTTTTTGTGAAGTCTCTACGAGGCTGCTCTCTACCCAAGGACTGGAAGGAGGCTATTGTTTGCCCCATTTTTAAGAAAGGTGATAAGCACCTCCCTGATAACTATAGACCGGTCAGTTTAACGAGCGTGCTGGTCAAGTTATTGGAAAAGCTCGTGAGGGACGCTCTCGAAGGACATTTGAAAGCGTTTGACTTGCTTACTCCTTCTCAGCACGGTTTTCGTAAGGGCTATTCTTGCCTTACTAACTTGTTAACCGCTCGTGAACACTGGGCCGAAGCCGTTGATTGCGGGAAGGCAGTAGACGTGCTGTTTATTGACTTTTCCAAAGCTTTTGACACCGTTCCACATTCGCGCCTTTTGTACAAGCTGAATTCCTTTGGTATTTCTGGACCAGTCTTACGATGGATTTCAGCTTTCCTAATCGGAAGGGAAATGTGTGTGCGGGTGGGTTCAAGCTTGTCCTTCCGCCAATGTGTTCTCAGTGGCGTGCCGCAAGGTTCGGTTCTTGGCCCCCTTCTCTTCACTTTATACGTTAATGACCTACCTGATGAATTGGGTGTGCCATCCCTAATGTTTGCGGATGACTTAAAACTCTGGTTCACGATAGACGAGCCGATTGGTCCACTGACCCTACAGGAGGCTCTGGATAGACTTTGGGACTGGTCAATTTTGTGGCAGTTGCCAGTTAATTTAGGGAAATGTTCCGTTCTACGCGTTGGTCCGAATGACCCGCCGACGCGTTATTTGCTTGGCGGCAACGAGGTACCGCGAGTTCAACTCCAATCTGACCTCGGTGTTTTGCTGTCATCTGACTTCAAGTCCAGTGAACACTGGAAGACAGCTGCTCGTAAAGGCTTCAACATGTTGTGGATGATCCGCAGGTCATTCGGGATCATGACCACCGACATGTTTGTTAGACTATTTTCGGCTTTTGTAAGGCCGCACTTGGAATACTGCGTCCAGGCTTGTCCTCCATGCCTGGTTCGTGATAAGATGGCAGTTGAACGAGTCCTGCGGTCCGGGACGAAAATGGTGTACGACTTAAAGAAGCTGACGTACCCGGAGAGGCTACGTAAGTTGGATATGTTTTCCATGTATTACAGGCGGCTTCGGGGCGACTTGGTCCTTACATATCGTATATTGATGGGTCAGATTGGTCCTGATTTGACTGGACTGTTTCGCCCAACTCGAATGCCAACCCTTCGTGGCCACCCATTAAAGTTGCACAAACCCCGGTCTGACCGGGTTTTGGCAACTTTTAGATTATCGCGTAGGGTTATAGCTTATTGGAACACATTGCCTGCAGACGTCGTGATGGCACCGACGTTGAAAGAGTTCGAGCATCGACTTGACGCTCTCGGTCTGCAGTTTAAAGTCTTCCCCTTCGTGTCTTAAACTTTTCTTCGTCTATTACGGCTTACGCTTCTTTAACTCATTTTAACTTACATTTTAATATTGCCTACGATATTAGATTAGCTTGTCTTCTCTGTTTTCTTTTCTTTACTGACACTACTGTTTTCTTTTATTCTTCACGTGGCCGGCACAGCGGGGACTGCTAGTGCAGGGCACGTGGGCATTGTTTGGTTGACCATATGAATCGTGTGTGTTGATTTGGCTCTCCTTTGGCACATCAAGGCACCGGTTTCCCTGTTGGATCAACGACGTTTTCGAAGGTGGAACATTCGCGGGATTTTCCTACTGTTCCGGTCCCAATTGAACTTGAACTTGAACTTGGTTTGTTCTGCCTACTTGATAATCTTCTCCTTACTTGCACACGTCTCTCACGCAACTTGTGGTAAAGTTGCGTAATTTTATCGCGTGGTATATTTTAAATAACTTTCGTACATTTTGTACTTATCACGGATTCACTTATAACCAATTTCTTCTATATGCTCATTCAGCGAGTATTTATGTCGTCATATGCGTTTACCTTAATCGATATCGGCATTTCGAATGGTTGGCTGTTGTTTGACATCCCAGGTGTGGCTGCGCTTGATGTGCATGTTGACAAGGTGCCTACCTGTCTATTACCCACTACCTCGTCCATACTGGCTCCAGGAGACAGTTGGTCGTTGCTGGAGGGGACGGGTTGCACGGTCCTTGTGGTCGTGCTAGGCTCGAAGTGTGGTTCCATGCACTCAGTGTGGAGCGGACTACAGTCCAGCCACCGCCTTGTGTACACTTGATTCCCCAAATACAGCGTGCTTGTGTTTGTCTGTGAAGGAGTGTGGGCCGGCTCCGTTGATGAAACGTGGCTCCCATCCGCAAGCCTCCTGGTCTTATTCATTCGGGTTTACACTGGATATGGGGTGTGTGGATGGAGCTGTGGGTGGTGCAGCGCAAGCCATCCATGGTCCCTCTGTAGGCGCAGGCGTCCTGTGGCTGACCACAGTGACAGGCAAATCCGAAACCGGATGCCGCCAACCATATATATATATATATATATATATATATATATATATATATATATATATATATATATATATATAAGGGAAGATCAGGCCGGTTTTCGCCCAGGACGTGGCTGTATAGACCATATAATCACTTTGCGGCGGGTGCTAGAGCAGCGCCACCCATACCGCAGACCGACAATAGCTGTGTTCCTCGATTTCAAGAGCGCGTTCGATTCGGTCGATCGATCGATTCTGTTCGAATTACCTGCGCATGGATGATGTGAACGTCCTTCGTGCTCTATTCTCGAACACTACAGGCCGCGTCAGGGTCTATGGTGTCCTATCGGATAGCTTTTCGACTACAAGTGGCGTTCGTAAGGGTTGTCCGATTTCCCCGTTTCTGTTCAATTTCGTCGTGGATTCTATCATGGAGTGTTCCCTTGCGGAATCCAACGATGTAGGCGTTGAAGTGCTGACTGGTGAAAGGTTAGTTGACCTAGATTATGCGGACGATATCGTCTTGCTTTTCGACGATTTTGCGGCGGCATAATCAACCCTGAATAGCCTGTCCAGAGTGGTCCCATTATTTGGTATGCATTTTGCACAGTCAAAGTGCTGATGCAGGACCACCAGCCACTTGATGACCCCTTGACGCTCGCTATCGAGGAACTCGATGTGGTTGATCAATTCACTTATCTTGGCAGCTGCATCAGCAATGATGGGCGCATAGAAACTGACGTGAGCTCACGCATTGCAAAGGCCAGAGCTGCCTTCTTGAACTTGCGGCATCTTTGGCGACAGAAGGAAGTTTCCCTCCGTCTGAAAGGCCGTGTATACAAGACCACAGTGAGGGCCGTTCTGCTCTATGGTTGTGAAACTTGGCCCCTTCGGTCTGAAGATCTGAGGCGCCTTCAAGTCTTTGATCATCGTTGTTTGCGAAGCATTGCTGGTGTCGGATGGCACCAACGTGTCCGCAAAGATGATGTGCGTAGGCGAGTACTAAGTAGTGATAATCATGCCCGCTCCCTAAAACAACAGATATCACTGAATAAGTTGCGTTGGCTCGGGCACGTGGTACGCATGCCTGGTCAGTGCTTACCTAGGAGGGCCTTATTCAGTCTCCCTGGTGTAGGATGGCGCAAGGCTCGAAGTGGACAGAAGTTGACTTGGCAGCGAGAAATGAAGTCACTGACAACCAAACTTGGTGCCGTTGGTCCGTCTCGCCTTCCGGGTTGGAGTCCACGTGACTCACCTTGTGCTTGGCTGGAAACTTTGTAGGTGACTCGCAACCGACACCAGTGGCACGTCTGCTGCCGTCTTCTAATCGGATTGCCTGTTTAAAGTATGTTTGGTGCTGAGTTATCTGCGGGGTAATAGCTCATAATGACGCGTGGCAGTGAAAGCCGCAACGAAGCTGTCTTGGCGATGCCGCCTTATCTTTGCACGATAGCCAGCTGTTTGTGGTCATCATCATCATCATTACACGTTAGCTGGGGGTGGAAAACACCTCAGCTATTGTGCCGCAATACAAAAGGCAAGAAAAGACGAAAAAACAACAACAACAACAACAACAAACAGTGGCACGCCCGCTGAGTCCCCAGTAACGGATGGACATCGTTCCTGAGAGCTAACAGCTGGCTGCCGTAAAAGAAAGTCATATTATGCCAAACGATTGAGATCGTGATTGGAGGGGGATGCTAAACAGGAGGGGGATAGACAAAGGAACTCACAACACAAACGCCATTGGGGCCGGCACCTAGCCATATCAGCAAGTGTGTCCAACCAAACGTGTTCACCGTCCTTAGGACCCCAACCAGGCAGTCGGGATGCACCAACCGATGCCAACTTCGAAGTGAGGGTTTTCATTTCTCTCGACCAAGTCATCACTTGGCCTCCCCTCCTCCTCTTCCAACCGCACCCACAACGCGTAAACAAAGCACGTCGTGGGAGTCGGTGTGCTGGCATGCGCAACACGTGGCCCAGCCATCGGAGCCTGGTGCGTGATATAATCGTGCTGAGCGGTTCACTCGCTCTTCCTGCACCAAATACGCGACGCCGAACACGCTCATTGCTCACGCGGTGTTCCCACCAGACATGAGCTAAGCTGCGAAGGCAGCGATGATCGAATGTGACGAGTCTCTTCATGTCTGTCGACCTGATGGGCCAGGTTTCACAGCCATATAGGAGAGTTGAACGGACGGCTGCGTTGTAAACTCTGCCCTTCAGGGCGAGAGTAATGTCGCGTCTGCGCCACAGGTGGCGGAGATTGGCAAAAGCACCTCGAGCTTTTGCTATACGGTTCGTAACCTCATCTTCAATCCCACGGGTGCTAATATAGCTGCCCAGGTACTTGAATTCCTGAACGACTTCTAGCAGATCACCACCAAGCGTTAGCGCAGGGTTGGGTCCCTGCCAATCTTGGAGAAGTACTTTGCATTTCGATGGAGCAAAGCATAGCCCAAAACGATTGACAGCCAGTGCTAATCGGTTCAGTGCTGTTTGGCATGTTTGGGAGCTGTCACAGATTAGGGCAATATCGTCTGCATACTCCAAGTCAAGAAGTCGCTCACCAGGGAGTAGCTCCACACCTTCTAGGTCGTGTCCAGCGAACGCTGTTTCCATGACTTCATCAATAGCGAAGTTGAAGAGGAAAGGTGACAGCGGGCATCCTTGTCTCACACCGCTGGTGATACTGAAGGGTGGCGAGAGTTTACCATAAACCCTCACCCTGCCCGAACTATGTGCGTACAGCGCTTTGATAATATTTACATATTTATCAGGCACACCTTTCCTCAACAGACAGTCCCAAAGGGCACATCGATCGACTGAGTCGAAGGCACCTTTTATGTCAAGAAACACGACAACGGTGGGTCGCCAATAAACATGGCGGTGCTCCAACACTTGACGCAATGTGAAGATGTGGTCGATGCAGCCCCGACCTCGACGAAATCCGGCTTGCTCTTCACGAATCTGGCTTTCACGAGTGCCACTCAGTCTGTGGAGAATGAGAGAGGCAAGCAATTTAGAGGCAATCGAAATCAGACTGATCCCTCTATGATTGCCACATTCTAAACGGGAGCCTCCCTTGAAAATTGGGACAATGACGGAGCGGTTCCAGTCTGTCGGGACTGTCTCCTGCTCCCAAAGTTTTACTAGCAACTCGTGTAGATCATCTACTAGAGCAGGTCCACCGAATTTGAAGAGGGCTGGAGGAATCGTATCTGCTCCTGCGGCCTTATGCAATTTCAACAGCTTGATCTCACATTCGACTTCTGCGCGTGAGGGCGGATCCAAGGAGACGGCCCAAGGAGAAGGGCGCTCAATGCCCGAAGAAGAAAACGATAACTCAGGTTGGTTAAATTGCATAGCAAAGTGTTCAGCCCAACGCTCCAAGCGTTTTGACAGGCTGTGGATCATCTGCCCACTCTCGTCGCGTATGGTCTCGCTAACACCAGGTCTTCTGCTGCCTGTTGCCCGTATCAGACGGTATAACTCACGATGATTACCAATGGCAGCGGCAGTTTCCATCTCAAAGGCACGATGAGACCACCAGGTTTCGCGGTCCTTCTTTAGGCTAGCACGTAGTTTCGCCCTGAGATTTTTGCGTGCTTCATTGTATACGCTTCCAGCCGGAATACGTCGGCGAGCATCCATAAGTTCGAGAGACTGTGTAGAGACCCAATGTCCGGTTTTGCAATTTGTTTTGCCACATGAAGACATGCCTGCTAACAGCAACGCTTGACGAGTATGCGACCAGTGATCTTCAACGGTGTTTAGTGGGCGCTTACTCAGCCCAGATGTCAGCGCATCTTGGTACACATTCAGAACATCTGACTTCGCAAGCTGGCTAGTGTCAATCCGTTCACATCGACGTTGCGGACGTCCACCGAAACGCATCAGGAGGTCGGCACATACAAGTGCGTGGTCAGAGTCCACGCTCGTGCTCCAAATCGAGCGACAGTTTTGGACACAGCCTCTCCAGCGGTAACTGATCGCGATATGATCGATTTGCGTCCATGACTGGCCCGAGGCTGGTGGCCGCCAAGTCACACTTCTGCGGGTGCTGTGTCGAAAGTTAGTGCTCGCGAGAAACAGGCGAGCATCTTCACACAGCTGGAGCAATCGCTCACCATTATCATTACGGGAGCCTACACCATGTTGGCCGCCCAGATGAAGCTCATCAGAGGACAACTTTCCGACTTGGGCGTTTAGATCGCCAGCCAGCACCACAGTATCCGTACTCCTTCTGTAACGAAGGAGCTCGTGAAGTTGCTGATAGAAATCATCTTTTACCGAATCAGTGCTACAGTTTGTAGGGGCGTAGGCCGCAATGACAAACAGGCACCGTTTGTCCCCGCGCGACTTCGAAGCACGGAACGAACCAGCTAATCTAACGGCGCACATTCTACTGTTTACTGGGATCCAATCAAGCAAGGCAGCTTCAGCCCGGGGACTCAAAACAATGCCGACGCCAGCTTGACCGGCATTTGAAGCTGCATCATCGCCAGATAGGCGCAATGAGAATGTGCCGCCAGTGTCGCATGTGGGGGATCTCAGGGTAAGCACGGAGCTCGAACCTTGCAGGCGGGTTTCTGATAAACAGCAAATATCGATCGATAGGGTCTCTAGTGTGCGGGCAAGTGCTGCCTGTTGGCCAATCTGCAGCAAAGTGCGCACGTTGAGGCATGCCAATCTTAGCGAGACACGAGGACTCCAAAGGGAAACGGATGAACTGACGTTGTCCGCTTGGTTGAACATGGACTTGTCGACTGGATTGGAGCGAGGCCCTGCGATTGTGTGTGATTTGAAATTAGAAGACAAGCGACTATTGAAGTAAGCTGGGGGAGGGCCAAGAATTGAGGGATTGAAAATGGGGGGGATATAAGTAAAGTTGGAGCGGGACAATAAGGATGCAGAAGCACAAGAAGGGGTATAAGAAGACGGGAAGGCCTGAGCAGTAGCATCCAAACCCCTATCCACCCTGCTCGATGCAGCAGATAGGGCGCCGTTTATTATCCTCTGCGACGGCCAGAGCATCAAGAAATTGTTGTAGGAAAGATTCATTGTGGTATGTTGTCTACACAAGGTGTAGGCGCGTTGACCCTGAATGTTTGCTTAGGGCATTAAGGTTTTCAGGTAAGTCCTCCTTTCTCCCCCTCCTTATTATTTATTGCATAGGTCGTCATGGTTGTATGGCAGCGAAGCATCAGTTCAAATGGCTGATGCACTGCTGTTGATGATGATGACAGACGGACGGTCGCGCTTTAAATCCTTCGGTGGTGAGACGGATATCATGGCGGCGCTATAAATGCCTGGGCCTGAAATAGGCGGGATGAGCTCTTGAGATTCGCCTCGAACTCTCGTTTTCAACCGCGCCACTAGTAGTTATGCAACTTCGCAACTAAACAAAATTCTGTACAACTTCTGTCGTCTTACCATCGATGGTGAGTGCAGGTAAAAGCGTATGTGTCTTCAAAAAGCGCTTTACACTTGGATGGTAAAAATTGCATGTCACACTTTGACGCTTCAATCGCCAGGCGATTGAGTGATAGTTGGACTGTCACCCATCAAGACGATATCATCAGCGTAATCCAAATCAACCATCCGACTACCTGGAAGGAGCTTAACGCCAGCGTTCAACAAGTCTTCTAGAGCATTTTTAAGGATATCCTTAATGACAAAGTTCAAGAGGAATGGAGAGTTAGGGCATCCTTATCGAACCCAGCTAGTGACAACAAATGAAGGCTAAAGCTTTGGCATAAGCCCTAACTCTACCCGTGGTCAGACTATACAGAGCACACAGTACGGAAACGTACATCCCGGGAACGCCATTTCTCAACAGACACTGCCACAGTGCAGCCCTGTCGACAGAATAGAAGGCAGCATGGATATCCAGGAACACAACGTTGGCTTTTGATACACATGGCTGCGCTCGAGAATCTGGCAGTGTGAAAATCTGATCGATGCAGTCGCGACCAGGGAGGAACGCAGCTTGTTCTTCTCGCTGTAGTGATTCACGCATTGGGGATAGCCTGCGAATAATGATGGACACCAGGATCTTGCAAACAGCGGGAACCAAACTTATGCCTTTGTACTTGGAGCAATTTGTGCTCAGACCCTTTTTGAAGATGGGGACGACTACCGACTCGCATCAAGATGATATAACCTTTTCTTTTTGCCTAGACTTATTAGAACAAACCTGTAAGATATCGAACCGGCGAATAGCCCCCATCTTTAAATAGAGCAGGAGGTGGGGCCGGGTGCCTTATAATGCTTTTGGCAACGGAGTTCTCACCAGTTTTCGATGAGAGGGAGGGTCATTAGGGATAGTCCCTCAACACCGGTGCGCGCCCCAGGTGAAACAGATGGAGCTGGTGGCCAGGAAAACTGTGAACGAAAATATCCGGCCAATTGCTCCAACCGTCGTTGAAGATTAGTAATTAGGGAGCCATCCTCTTCGCAGATTGTTTCACCTAATCCAGATCGGAGGCCTTCGCTGACTCGGATGGGGTGGAACAGTTTTCTGGTATTACCAGCGAGATTAGCTTCTGTAAGCTCTTACGCAACGCTCGATCCAGCGATCGGCGTTCCTCCTTACAGCTGGCGTCGGCTGGGATCAATCGGCGTCTGCTTATCAGCGACAAAGAGGCACTGGTGATCCAGCTTTTCGACGAGTGACGAGCAAATTCACAAATGACAATACTTGCAGAAATTAGGGCGTCTTTAATGCGCATCCATTGCGAATTCAGACCATCGTCAAAGGATGGAGCAAGCAGCATTGACAAAGATGTCTGGTACTTGGCTAACGTCGTAGAATGTTGCAGATTTTCCACCTCTTGTCGATAGTGCAAACGTCCTCCGAAACTTATGCAGATCTTGGCGCAAACCAGTTTGATCAGTACGATCGGCAGTCTGCTACGTTTCCGCGCCATCTGTAGCTTGTTGCTATGTGATCAAGCTGGGACCACTCTTGCTTTTGAGAAGGCGAACGCCATGTAGCAGTCTGTCTTTTTGAATACCGAAAACGTATGCTTGAAAGAAACAAGCTATTCTCAGAACAAAGAGTCAATAGCCTATCTCTATTGTCTGATCGACTACTACCAAGATCAAAACTACCACCAAGATGGTGCTCGTTTGGTGGCAGGCGGCCCACTCGTGCTTTGAAATTTCCGACAAGAAGGATAATGCCAGACCTTCTTGAGGAACGCAGTTGGCCATTAGTAGTTGGTAAAAGCAGTCCTTGACTGCATCCGGACTGCAGTATGTAGGAGCGTAGGCAAATATGGCAACTAGGGTGCACGTAACATCTCGACACTTACGTAAATTAAATGAACCTCATAGTCTGACTGCACATAGCCGATTGTTGACTGGGATCCAGTCAAACAAAGCGATTTCAGCCCTGTCACTCAGTGCAACTCCAACACCAGCTTGACCAGAAGCGGCGGCCTCTGGGTCTTCAGAAAGAAGCAAGTGCTATTTCACGTCAGGGTTTGCCGGAGAGGTCGCCTTGATGACGGTACTGGCGTCTTACAAACTGGTTTTGCAAAGGCAACAGATGTCCTTCGAGAGTGTCTCAAGGGTGTGGACCAGGCATGTTTGCCGTCCGATCTGCATCATAGTGCGCACATTGAACGCTACAAGGCCGAATGGAGAACCAGAACGAAGGAAAGGTTGGGCTTCGGTAGAGTGTGAAAATCTTGTGACCACCGGGCAACGAACACCAAACATTTGGTTCCGAACTCTGTCAGATGCGACCAGTGAGCTGTTGTTGATGGTGATCGGAGTAGACAGGTACAGTTGAGGAACGGGATGTGGGACGATCTGTGAGAAGATGTTGGGCAGCAGAGACATTTGTGATATCAAGAATAAAAGCAATAGTGCAATCCATCCACGGTTCGTCAGTAGGCATGATACTACCCGGTTGCCCAGGTCGAAGTAGAGGGTTGTCTTAAGGGGCCCCACCTCGTGTCTTTGATCCACTATTTAACCTACAAGGCAGCAGGGTGACATTAGGGTATCACGATCTGTTGGGAGCCGGTGGCCAAATAAGTGGTTCATACACATTTAGGACTGCAAAGGACCAGAGGCCCAACACACCGTTGAATTATAATGCCCCACAGAGAGAGGCAAGGAGCAGTGACTTTGTTTAGTGGCGAGTCACATCCACCACGTCGCTGTGTTGTTAAACGGACATATGGGACTTTTTCTAAGAAGAACGCTTTCAAAGCGCAAGTCCACCACATCCTGGAACACTGCCACCGAACCATTCGCTGGAACGGAATAATCCCGAACCCCCCAGCTGGCACCACGAGTAGGTTGTTCGGCAGGCCAGGGAACCCTGGTGGAAAAAGCTTGGTCATTGCAGCAGTAGATCCAGTGACGTTTTCGGAAGTCACACCGCCCACCTTCGAGATACGTGCTCGTGGTCGAACCCCACTTGACTCCAACCAGGTCGACCCTGGCGTCGTCCTCGACTTTACACTTGGGCGACAACTGGAACGAGGTCTCAAGTAGGGTGTTCCATATGGTTTGGTTAATACGCCGTTCTTACGTTATCTTAGTTTAACATCTTCGTGGAGCTATTCTCAGCTTTTGTTCGCCCCATCTTGAGTATTGCGTCCAGGCTTGCCGGCTCTGCCTCTTCCTGAACAAAATGGAGTTAGCGAGGATTTTCCCAGTGATTCCGAAGTTGATTGAGGAGTTACGGAGGCAAACGTATCCAGAGCGCCTACTTATTTTGGGGTGCATTCAATGAACTATCGAGGAGACCTGATCCTCACTT
Organism: Dicrocoelium dendriticum; assembly: GCA_944474145.2. NCBI lineage: Eukaryota > Metazoa > Platyhelminthes > Trematoda > Plagiorchiida > Dicrocoeliidae > Dicrocoelium > Dicrocoelium dendriticum. Next base: position 90,877,389 of record OX104066.1, on the reverse strand, counting down.
ACCGTATTTTGTCTGGGATGGTTGGTCCTGATATATCTTGACTATTTAGTCTGGTCAGCTTGTCTAGTCTCCGCGCTCATCCCATAAAACTAACAAGCCGCGTTCCTACCGGATCAGATCGGAAACTTGGTTATCACATCGAGTTATCGAGCGCTGGAACTTGCTTACAGGAAATATGGTCAGGTAACCTACGATGAAGGGTTTGGGTGACAGCACGAAACCTTTCCCTCCTCCTGACCATATGCATCTCCATACTTTGATTCTATTTTTTGTTTTATTTCACTCATTTGTGGTTCACTTCATTCAAATGACCTTTCTTCTTTACATTCCATTTTTTTCCTCGATTACTTCACGTGGCTGGCAGAGCAAGCACTGCTAGTGCTGGAAACGTGGACAGTTATTGGTTGACCAGTGTGTGGGTGTTTCGTCTTATATCCATCAAGACCTCAGAGCACCTTATCATTCCCTTATTAATCGATCTGCTCAAGACGGCACACTCAATTGATTCTCCTGTCGTCCTGGTTCCATCTGAACTTGCACATTCTGTTCTCTCCTCACTGAGTTCGTTCCTAACCTTCCTGGTTTTACTGTTCGTTATGTAATAACCGTTGAAGTCTTTTATTTCTTCATTTTTAGCACCGGATTTACTTTTGCCTCTACTAGGAGCGTTGTACGTTACACTACCTACCGCATAGTTGGACGGTCAGGTGCCCCACATCATGCCCCATGTTTTATGTAGTCTCACTGGACTATTCTCTGGTAAGTGCATATTGTCCTTTTTTCATTACAGTATCATCAATCTTTTTGCATTGAAAATTTCCTAACACTTTCTATGCTTTTTGTCTCTACAGTCTATTCTTTAGTGGCGCATGTTTATTTCACTGATATGTGGAGATCAGAAGCTAAATCACTTTGCTGCTCTATGAATTCCAATTCATTATAGGATCGACACTTGTCGTTGCATTATGTCCCACAGCCGCTAATCCCAGTTGTAACGAAATGAGCAAGATTCCAGCGTCTTCATCAAACAAACGAAGAGACAATCCCTCAACGGCTGGTTGATAGTTTGCTGCGGTGAGCTGTTCCATTCATTCATCACCCTGATAGCGTCGTGTCAAGCTGTCAGCTTTAAGTCAAAAGGACTGATGTTAGTCATCTTCACTTTCCCTTAGAGTGCGTCCCCTATCAGCACCACCCGCAGACCGCTGTGGACTAAAATCGACCGACATGTTTGGAAAAGGTGATAAAAAATAGACATTAAAAACACTAAACATTAAATACATGTAATACTACCATAGTGCAAGTCTTTCCTTTTGCTAATGATTCGTTTACATTTGTGTAAACATACCCCTTTCGTACCTTCAGACTGTCAACTGTCGTGCCCATCTTCAAGTAAGGTCAACGCACATTGTGCGAAAATCATCAAGGCATTAGCCTTATTTTCATTGCCCCCACACTTCTCAATGGTATCATTCTTCGACGATTTACTGGTCCTCTCGAGAACCGAATCACTAAAAGTCAGGCTGGCTTCCACTCTGGTTGTGGTTGCATTGACCATGTGTTAGAGCAGGGACATTTACTCACAACTGACTATAATAGTTTTCCTCGACTTGGAAGCCGCCTTCGATTCTCTTGACCGCGCCACCTTGTGGCACTGCCTATTCATGAAGGGCATGCCAGATAAACTCCTATCCATCTTTAACTCCCTCTACCGTGACTCCCGAGGGCGTGTAAAGGTCTATATGAATCTGTCCCTTGAGTTCATGACGACAAGTGGGGTTCGCCAGTATTGTCCTATGTCTCCTTTTCTCTCCAACTTTGTGATCGTAATGATCATGAATGACGGTTCTTTTATAACCTACCGGCGTGGAAGTACTGCAAGGTGACAGACTATCAAACCCTGAGTAATCAGACGACATAGCTCTCCTTGCGTGTGACGCACTGGCTATGCGAACACTATTGGGTAGACTGGTGATTACCGCTGCACGCTCCGGCATTTACTTCGCACCTTCAAAGTGCAAACTACTGTTGCAGCACTGGACCGATACTCCACCGGTTTTAGCAACCACTGAACAGTCACTGAAACTAATTGATCGGTTTACTTAACTTGGTAGCTATGTCACCTCTGGTGGTCACATCAGCAGGGCACGTGTGGTTTTCCAGTGGTTCAACCATCTATGGGAACAGCAGGATATCAGCCGGTCAGTGAAAGGTAGGGTGTATAACGCTACGATAAAACTGATGTTACTGTATAGCTCAGAGACATGGCCGGTTCGCATCGAAGTCATTTAATACTTGGCCATGTTTAGCCACCCGTGCTTGCGGAGTATTGCTCACACATGCTGTGAACACCGGGTCAGCAATGCTGTGTTTCCACCGATTGGTTTTTGGCAAAAGCTTTATGGTGCCTCACTCAAGTGTTTAATGAATCTTAACTGCTTACCTCGGCCATGTCCTCCGTATGCCCGTTGACCAACTTTTTCGAAGTGCATTATACGCCTTGGCTGCACCAAGTTGGGCGAAAATGCGAGGTGGCCAGTCCATGTTCCGACACAAAGTTTTGAAGAAATTGTCTGAGAGATTTGGTCAGGCTGGTGCATGCCGTCTTCGTTAATGGGGACCCTGCGATATTCCACACCAATGTTCGAAGACCCTTTCAGACATGGCGCAGTCGCGCAGTCAGTAGCATTCCTACCTTCTGTTTCTTACATCTGGCTAATGATTTTCATTCTGCCCTGATTAGGTAAACGCACCTCCTTGCTGGATTCCATTTTCTTTCCATTCCATTCGCATTTAACCTCATTTTATCGCTCTTGTTATCTATTTTTCATCTTCCGATGTGAGTCGTGGCAACTGGATTCACCGCACTTCGGTGCTCGGATCACAGTTGTTCAACTAACCGGAACTTCGTGTACCTGCTTTCATATTTTTCCTTTACATTAGCATGTAAATGATATTCATCATCATCAACAACAGTACATCAGCCACTTGAACTAATGCTTCGCTGCCGTACAATCATGAGGACCTATGAAATAAACAATAAGAAGGGGGAGAGAAAGGGACTTACCTGAAAACCTTAATGCCCTAAGCAAACATTCAGGGTCAAGGCGCCTACACCTTGTGTAGACAACATACCGTCACCAACAGCTGACTATCGTGCAAGGATAAGGCGGTATCGGCAAGACAGCTTCCTTGCGGCTTTCACTGCCCCGCGTCATAATCAGCCATTGCCCCGCAGATAACTCAGCACCAAACACACTTTAAACAAGCAATCCGGCTAGGAGAGGGCGGCAGACGCGGCACTGATGTTTGCGAGCCATGTCTTGCGCAGTCTCGAGCCAAACACAAGGAGAGTCACGTGGACTCCAGCCCGGAAGGCGAGACGGATCAACGGCACCCAGTTTGGTCGTCATTGACTTCATTTCTCGTTGCTAAGTCAACTTCTGTCCAACTCGAACTTTGCGCCACCCTAAATTTGGTAGACTGAACAAGACCCTCCTAGGTAAGCACTGGCCAGGCATATGTGGCACGTGCCAGAGGCAACGCAACTTATTCAGTGCTATCTGTTCTAGAGAGCTAGCATGATTATCATTACATAGTACTCGCCTACGCACATCATCGTTGCGGACATGGTGCCATCCGACATTAGCAATGCTTCGCAGACAACAATGATCACAGACTTGAAGGCGCCTCAGATCTTCAGACCGAAGGGGCCCAGTTTCACTATCATAGAACAGAACGGCCCTCACTGTGGTCTTGTATACACGGCCTTCCAGACGGAAGGAAATTCTCTTCTGTCGCCAAGCATGCCGCAGGTTCAAGTAGGCAGCTTTAGCCTTTGCAATGTGTGAGCTGACGTCAGTTTCTACGTGCCCGTCATTGCTGATGCAGCTGCCAAGATAAGTGATTTGATCAACCACCTCGAGTTCCTCGTTAGCAAGGGTCAATGGGTCGTAAAGCTGCTGTTAGTCCTGCAGCCACAATTTGCACTTCGAAGGTGCGAAGTGCATACCAAATAATGGGACCACTATTTGGGGTTGATTATGACGCCGCAACATCGTCGAAAAGCAAGACGATATCGTCCGCATAATCAAGGTCAACTAATTTTTCACCAGGCGGCACTTCAACGCATACATCGTAAGCTTCCGCAAGGGAAACTTCATGATGGCATCTACGACGAAATTGAACAAAAATGGGGAAATCGGACAACCCTGACGAACGCTACTTGTGGTCGGAAAGCTATCAGGTAGGCCACCGTAGACTCTGACGCGGTCTGTAGTGATTCAGTATAGAGCACGAAGGGTGTTCACGTATTTCGTGAGAACACCTTTCCGCGCAAATATTTTGCACAGAATGCATCGATCGACTGAATCGAATGCACTCTTGAAATCGAGGAACACAGCTATTGTCGGTCTGCTGTGTGCGTGGCGCTGCTCTAGCACTTGCCGCAAAGTGAATATATGGTCTATACAGCTACGTCCTGGGCGAAAACCGGTCTGCTCTTCCCTAATCCGCGATTTACGTTCTACAGTGAGGCGACGAACGAGAATGAACGCCAGTACTTTTGTCGCAATTTGCGTTAGGCTAATACCCCTGTGATTAGAACAGTCTGTGCGACTGCCTTTCTTGTATATTGCCACTATAATCGATTCGCTCCAATTAGCCGTGACACTTATTTCCTTCCAGATACGTTCGAATGGGGAGGTCAGTGCTTTGCAGAGGACCTCACCTCCATCCTTAAACAGTGCAGGTGGGAGGGAGGAAAACGATTAAGGACTGTGATCGCATTTCGGGCCCGGGCCTCCGACGGAGGCTCTAAACTAACCGTCCATGGCTCGTTCTGCATCACCTGAGTAGGAAGAGGTCCGGGAGCAGGGGGCCAGCTGAGCTATATGGCGCTCCTTATTGTGTATCAGCGCACCCGCGTTGTCTCTGATTGTCTCACTGACGCCTGGTTTTTTGGGACCAGTGGTGCGGATTAACTGGAAGAGCTTGCGGTAATTGTCCACTGCTCCTGCCTTTTCCATTTCTTGAGCCCGACTGGTCCACCAGGCTTCCTTGACAACACTTAGGCTCTGCTTTAGTTCACGCCTAATAGCCCGTCTGATCACATTGTGTTCAGAGCCAGCCGGGAGGTGTCTTCTAGATTCCAACAGGTTCACCGACCTCTCGGATATCCAGTGACTGGTGCGGTGATGATGGATAGTGCCAAAAGCAGATGCTCCTGCGTCGTGCATGGCAGCCGAGATCCCATTCTACTGAAGCTCAGTGTCAGTAGAACAAGACAGCGGAAGTTCGGTACGCCGTGCGTCTTGATAGGCTTGCCTGACCGAGGACAGATAATTTGTCAGTTGCCAGTTGGAGGGGACGCTTTGTGCGCCTTCCGGTAAAGTTCATGGAGAAACGACAGCGTACCAGGGCATGATCAGAGTCGACCAGGTACTTCAGAACGAGTGGCAATCCAGGATGGGACCACGCCAGCTGTAACTTAACTATGTGGTCACTTTGGGTCCATCGCTGACCAGCTACAGGTGGACGCCAATTGGCATTTCGGCGCCCACTGTGTCTAAAAGCAGTGCTACTAAGAAACATATGGTGCTCCGCACACAGTTGCAGCAGACGCTCACCGTTGTCAGTCCGTTCGGAGTTAAGCCCATAATTACCACCCAGCTGAGCTTCTGAAGAGTTCTGACTCCCTACCTGTGCGTTCATATCTCCTGCACGTAGTATGATATTTGAACTAGTAGCACTGCGTAGTAGCGCGTTCAGTACGTGATAGCATGTGTCCTTGACAGTATTAGAACTGCAGTCAATGGGAGCATAAACGGAAATCACAAACAAACAACATTTTATATTCGTGAATCAACCTTTGCAGATGTTGTCAAACGGGTTGCACATAAACGGCTGTTCACCGAAATCCAATCAACCAACGATGGCTCAGCCTTGGAGCTTAGAATGATAATTACACCAGCTTGACCCGTGCGTGCTGCATCGGCCTCTCCGGATGCGTGCAACCAATAACGCGAGGATAAGCCGGGTGCAGTTAATTCAATAACCCTGTTAGGGTCATTGATCCTAGTTTCGGACACACAACACACATCAATACCCAGTGTGTCCAAGGTGCGTGCGAGTGCAACCTGTCGACCTTTTTGTCTTAGAGTGCGAACGTTGAATGTCGCCATGGAAACGGGATAGCGTGGCCTTATATGGGACTGTTACCGATAGGTGCTGTAGGATGATGGCTGCAAATGCTTCTCCAGTGGCACTTCGATTGCTGTCAATTAAACTGGAAATTATAGAAGGAAGGTTAGTAATGGGGGTCAGGATGGGAGTAAGAGGAAAGGGTGAAAAAGAAAGAAGAGAGGCGCCAGCAGTAGCCTGTTTTCGCTTATCCGCCCTGCTGTATGCAGTAGATAAGGCGACCGTTGATAATCTGCGCGACGGCCGATGCAGAATGAAGTTTATAATTGAGGAAAATGTCATGGTTGTATGTGGGCTGAGATACTGCCAGGGCGCCCAGACCCAGACAGGAGGACGATTAGGGTTCTCAACCAAAGCCTTTGGCTCAAAAGCTTGTCCGCAAGACAGCAAAGTGGTGGCAATGACTTAGTTTTACAGAAATGAACGCCATCCCATTTCAAACCCCTAACCTGGAGGATCAGAAGACTGAGTTTGTCTGACCTCTCACCATTGACCAACCTGGTAGGAGTAGCTCTCAAGGTGCCCGGAGGCATCACCCAGTATAGCTCAATGGGTCAATGAAGTACGCAAACTGTCGCACGATGTTAAGGTCTAGTCTCGTTGCGACGGTGTAAATGCTATTACATAGGCCCCGATCGCGTTTCTAGAATTCTGTTGGATACAGGGAGGCTTTTATTTTGTACTACAACAGCTTCCGTTTTCGTTGCTATAAAGGCGGCACCGATGTAAAATGCAACACACGATGCGATCGCAGGATGGTGACAGACTGAGTCGCTTAGCATTATACGGTGCTGGAATCAAGTAAGCGAATTCAACACTGTTCGACATTCTGCACCAATCGCGGAACTATAGTAATATTAGTTAGAGTTTTACACAACGTCCCCAGGCAAACCAAAGAAATCTCCAGACGACTGCACCTAGGCACCTAGTAACGTAGAAGGAGTGCATGCACGCATACAACACAATATATTGTTGTTTTCGTATGCATTGGTTTCCCTACATTTCTGAAATTGCCTCTAGGTTTCTAGACATAGAATACGCTGACAATGTTGTCCTAGTTTGTTTCAGGTTACAAACCTGCCTGTTGTGTCGGATGCTGCTAGACTAGGCCAATCCCCAGTAAGGAGAAGCAAAAACAGCGCGAGTACGCCACAAAATGATTTTTAATCAAGACCAAAACGTAAACCAGAACTGCAGACTGCCCTATTTGCGGCTCCATCGATGATGTGTACTGATTCCAATCAACACTAGTATGTTGATCGTTGCCTTGCCGGTGCATTTCAATCAGATCGTTAGGCATCAGCTGGATTTGACCTTGGCCTCAGCTTTTCTAGACTTTGGGACAGATGACTGAGTGACCACAATTCGCGAACTCCCTTGGTCTGCGCTCGAGAAACCGTACCCCCCTAGCAGTGCCAAGCAGCCTTGATTATCATTCACTTAGTTGTTTTGTGTTCTCAAAACACGAAAGCCTTCCTTTGAGGTCAGTACGTACCGACATCTGCATTTTCCCTTGTTGGGGGTCATCAACAAATTATTCAACCATCCCATTATTTTGCTACCCAAACCAATTCCTCTGTAGTTGAAGATGAAGTCACAAACGATATAGCAAAAGCTCGAGGCGCTTTTTTTATCTTCGCAACTTATAGCGCCTGCTCGACATTCACTCTGTCTGAAGTACAGAGTGTACAGTGCGGCCATCCATCACCAACAGCAGTACATCAGCCATTTGAACTGATGGTTCGCTGCCATACAACCATGGGGACCTAAGGAATAAAGAATAATAACTGGGAGCGAAGGGGGACTTACCTGAAAGTCTTAACGCCTTAAGCAAACATTCAGGCTCAAGGTGCCTACACTTTGTCAACAACATACTGCCACAAACAACTGACTATCGTACAAAGATTAGGCGACATCAACAAGACAGCTTCCTTGCAGCTTTCACCGCCCTGCGTCATAATCAGCCATTACTCGCAGATAACTCGGCACCAAACACACTTTAAACAGGCAGTCCGACTTGGAGACAGCAGCAGACGCGCAACTGGTGCCGACTGCGAGCCATGTCCTGTAGCGTCTCGAACAAAGCATAAGGCGAGTCACGTGGACTTTACACTGCAGGGCGAGACGAACCAACGACACCTAGTTTGGTCGTCATTGACTTCATTTCCTAATGCCGAGTCAACCTCTGCCCACCTCGAGCCTTGCGCCACCCTACATCTGGCAGACAAAACAAGGCCACGCTCGATAAACGGTGACTGGGCATACGTAGTACGTGCCCAAGTCACCGCAAATTATAAAGTGCTATCTGTTGTTCAAAAGAACTACCTTTAGTATCACTGCCTAGCACTGACCTTCGTACATCATCGTTGCGGACATGTTGGTGCCACCCGACATCAGCAATGCTGCGCCGACAACGATGATCGAGGACTTGAAGGCACTTCAGATCTTCAGACCGAAGGGGCCAAGTCTCACTACCATAGAGCAGAACTACCCTCACTGTGACCTTGTATACACGGCCTTTTAGACGGAGGGAAACTTCTTTCTTTTGCTAAATATGTCGTAGATTCAGAAAGGTAGCTCCAGCTTTTGCAATGCATGAACTGATTTCAGTCTTTATGCGCCCATTGTTTCCGATGCAACGATCTTCGCTATCAAGGATCAAGGGATCATCAAAAGGCTGGTGGTCCTTCAGCAAAACTTTGAACATGCGAAGTGCATACCAAATAATGGAACCACCCTATGCAGTTTATTCAGCGTTTATTGCGCCGCCCCAGCATCGCTCAACAGCAAAACAATATCACCCGCATGATCAATATCAACTAGCCTTTCACCAGACGGCACCTCAACGCCTACACCATAAGGATTCTCAAGGAACACTTAATGCTGGAGTTTATGATGGAATTGAACGAAAATGGGATATTGAACAACTCTGACAACCACTTGTTGCGAAAAGATGTCCGACAGGTCACCATAGACCCTGACGCTGCCTGTTATCGATCCATTGCAATGAGGCTGGACCTTACCGTTTTGCGATTGTTTGTGTGCCTCAGCGATCCACTGAGCTATGCTGGGTGGTGCTTTTGCACCTTCAGAGTCACTCATACCAGATTGGTCAATGGTTAGAGGCCAGACAAACTCAGCTTCCTGGTCCTCCAGGTTGGGGCTTGGAATGAGGGTGGCACCTTATTCCTTAAAACGGACTCTTTGTAGCCCACCGTGAAACCCGCTGCCTTGCGGTCAGGTTTTCGAACCAAAGGTTTTGGTTGAGAACCCTAATCGTTCTCCTGTCTAGGCCTGGGCAACCTGACAGTATCCTGTCCACGCAATACAATGAATCTCTCTTCAAACAGTTTCTTGATGCTCTGGCCACCGCAGAGGATAATCAACGGTGCCATATCTGCTGCATCGAGCAGGGTGGATAGGGGTTTGGATGCTACTGCTCAAGCCTTCCCGTCTTCTTATTCCTCCTCTTACGCTTTTTCACTCTTACCGTCCCGTTCCAACTTCACTTTTATCCCTCCAGTTTTCAACCCCCTGATACTTGGCCCTCCCCCAACGTGCTTTGCTAGGCGTTTATCTTCTAATTTCAACTCACATGCTAACGCGGAGCGTCACTCCTCTCCTGTCGACAAGCCCATGTCCAACCAAGCGGTCCATTCCAATTCATCGGCTTCCATTTGGTGCCCTCTATCCTCCTTCAGATTGCCATACTTCAATGTACGCACACTGTAACAGATCGGTCAACAGGCAGCACTTGCCCGAACATCGGAGACCCTCTCGATCGATATCTGCTGCTTATCGGAGACCCGCCTGCAAGACTCGAGCTCTGTGCTCACTCTGCGATCCCCTTCAAGTGACGCAAGCAGTATTTTCTCATTGCGTCTATCCGGTGACGATGCAGCTTCGAGCACCGGCCAAGCTGGTGTTGGCATTGCCCTTAGTCCCTGGGCTGAAGCTTCTATGGTTGATTGGATTCCAATTAGTAACCGAATGTGTGCGGTCCGATTGGCTGTCTCATTCAAAGCTTCGGAGTCGCGCGGGACTAATAGGTGTGTATTTATCCTCCCTGCCTACGCGCCCACAAAATGTGGCGATGATTCGGTAAAGAACGACTTATCCCGCCAACTGACCGAGCTTATTCGTCACAGAGAAAGCACGGACACTGTTCTGCTGGCGGGGGATCTGAACGCACAAGTTGGAAAGTTGTCCACTGATGAAATGCACCAGGCTCCGATGGCTGGGCCACGTGTTGCGCTTGCCAGCCCACCGACTTTCACGACGTGCATTGTTTGCTCCCCGGGGATGTGGATGAAAAAAGGAGGGGTGGCCAAGCGATGACTTGGTAAGGAGGAATGAAGGCCCTCATTTCGGAGCTGGCCTCGGTTGGAGCGTCATGACTACCTGGTTGGAGTCCAAAGGACGGTGAACACGTTTGGCTGAATACACTTTCTGACATGGCTAAGAGCCGACCTCAATGGCGTTCGTGTTGTGGGTTTCTTTGTCCCTCCCCATCCTTTTTAGCTTCCCCCTCCATCTACGATCTCATTTCGTAGCGTAAAACATAATAATTTCTTTGCCTATTAGCCGACTGGTAGCTTATTGGAACGATGCCCATCCGTTGCTGGTGGCTCAGCTGGCATGCAACTGTTGTATTTTTTTTCCTTTTCCTTTATGTATTGCGGCACAACAGCTGAGGTGTTTCCAACCTTTAGTCAACGTGTCTAATGATGATGATGATGATGATGTGTAGAGATGAGTACAGAGCACGTGGAGATTTCACATATTTCATGCGAACACTTCTTCGTGCAAGTATACCGAATAGAATGCATCCGTCGATTGAATCATCCGCAGTCTTGAAGTCGAAGAGCACAGCTATTATCGGTCTGCGGTATGCGTGTTTCTACTCTAGCACATGTTGCAAAGTGAATAATTAGTATGTACAGCCCCATCATGGGCAGGAGCCTACCTGCTCTTCTTTAATCCATGATTCTCGCTCCACAGTGAGGCGACTAATGAGAATCATGGACAGTATTTTTGTCATTACGTGCGTTGGGCTAATACCCCTGTGGTTAGCGCAGTCGATGCGACTGCTCTTCTTGTAGATCCTCACTATAATCGATTCATTCCAGTCAGCCGGAATGTTCTTTTCCTACCATACATGTTCAAACAGTGAGGTCAGTGCTTTGCAGAGTACGTCACCTTCATCCTTAAATAGCACAGGTGGGAGGGAATCCGGGCCAGAAGAATGTAAACGATTGAGGGGCGTGATCGCGTTTCTGACCTCAGCCTCCAATGAAGCCCCTACACTAACCGTCTATGGCTCGTTCTGCATCACCTGTGTAGGAAGAGGTCTGGAAACAGGGGGGGGGGGCTACTAAACTGTTGTCGGAAGTGCCACGCCTAACGAGCCATACGGCTCTGCTTATTGTCTTGCGAAATGTGGTCCATCAGCTCAGCTACTTACATTCGACCACCGATACTTTCGCAGTTTGGCTCACATCTGGTAGGAACACTGCGTGAGCAGTAAACATATTCGGCATCTTGTTTATTGCTCAGAGTTTGCAAGTTAACCGCTCAGCATCGTTATTTCACACACACGTCAACACACCGACTCCATCGACCTGCATTGTTTTGCACCCGGCGTCTGGATTGAAAAAGAGGACAAAACTCCGGCCGTCGATCAAAATGAATAAAGGACCACTTCGAACTTGACCTCAATTGCTGTTTCCCGAATCCTTGTTTTGAGTTCGGAAGATGAGCACCTTTGGATGGGACTATTATTGACATGTCTAGCAACCGACCCCAGTGACGTTTGCTTGAGTTTCTGCTCCTTCCCCCATTCCATTTCTCCCTCAACCCAAGGTCCGCGTTCTTATCGATTGATAAGAACAACGCATAATGATATATACAGATAAGCGTGAAACTGGCCATGGAGTGCAGCGTGCTTTGGGCGGACAACACTCAACCTTCCTAAGTGTCGACCCGTAGCCTTAAGGATCACAATCCTCTCTGGTAACCCGTGGGCACGAGTTCGAGCCTTCGCAGAGCCCTAGGGACCCTCCCAGTATCCTTAGCCCACGTCCAACTAGGGGTGGTTGCGCGGCAGCGAAGCGTCGGTACTGTGTGCCGGCGTACTGCTGATGCTTTCATTTTTGACTTTAATCTCCATGTGTTTCAGATACTGTCCCGACGACCAAGGTTCGCTTCAAGATGTTTTGTAGTCTTGATTGAGTTTGACTGTCGCAATTCGTCCACGCGAGTGCTTCCAAATGGTTTAACCGATGCACAGTATTAGTGCTTTTTTCCTTTTTCTACCATCTAGCAGTCGCGTTGCCGTGCAATAGCCGAGACAATTCTTACCTCTGGCTAAAATGTAGAATAATAACAGTGGCATTCAACGTGCACAGGAATTTCAGCAATCGCTGATTTGCACACGAATTGACTCGTGCTCGAAGCATCCCTGTCTAACCATTAGTCGATCGTTGTATTTCGAAGTACTCGTTGCGTGTTCCGGTTGACACGAGATATCTCATTCTGCAACGCGATTTATTTTGAAATTTACGTACGCTACCTAGCTTAGCAGGTTAAATTGAAGATCTTTGCAATTCTTCTCGCTCCCAGCACTGCGTTATATGATTGATTTCGTTTGTGCTCGAACGCTTCATTAGAGAAACTCGGTGATAGTAGTAAAACATCGGACATTATGGATGCCGAGTGATCGTGATTTTTAAGCCAATATCACGAGAAATGATTTGAATATCGTTGCCTTAATACGATGGAAGTACTAATCGGATAATCCAAGGACTGTAAATAAAATCCTAAACACTGCACAACGTTACTTGCGGCGCTTAGTGGCCTAAAGACCAGGCCTTATTTTTGGACCACCGCTTCTCGAGTTACTCTCTGGTTACCTCTAGCTGAAGAGCTTTATCAAGAGTGAACTAGGTCATGGCATGCAGTGTTCCGAGTGCACAACACCGAAAATATTTTCCCTGTTTTACTGTGCTACAACACTACTAGGCTTTACCTTTACGTAGTGATAAGGATTGTTTAACTCCTCTACCCATTGGACTGCATTTGGAAACAGGCTCCAGGCTGGTCGCACCAATTTGATCGTTCTTTATAAGTCAAGTTAACTTAATTTCAACCTTGTCCTCGTTGATGATGGGCATGAATGGAGAAATCAGACGCCACCAGACTAGCGTATGCGCTTAGGCCTGTTATGCAGCGCAAATAATTTCACCACTTTAAAGCCAAGTCTCGTGGCGATAGATAAGCTGGTGACGGAAAGGATTACACGCATGTCTTGGAATCCAGGGGTCATCGGTTCGAATGTGCATAGAGGCATGTGACCGTATATCGCCGTATACCTTATCCACGCGCGACCGACGAAGGTCAGGTTGCAGCAAAGCCTCGGTACGATATGCCGGCGTATTGCTGGTGCCTGGTTGCGATGGCATCTCCCTATTTCAAGCAGACTATTTGAAGCCTCAGGAATCTATCCTATGTTCAATTATTTCAACTTCCGAAAGTCAGCAACCTTGAGTCTTTTTGGATTTCAAATTGGATACCATTCTAGCTCGCGTTCTGATAGTCCAACGCACTTCACAGCGACTACTGATGCTGGAATTCCTACCGTTTTTTTTGCTTCTCGGGCTGCTATCACACTTTCGTAGCCACACGCTTCGCCTTGTCTGTGAAATGAAATGAAATGTGTCTGTAAGATAGTGCTAATCGGACGTGTACGAATACCTGGTCATAACTGATGATCACCATAGATCCAGCGACAGACAACCTTGTGCTTATGTGGAACACCCGTTGCTGGTGTGGTTCGGTCTCTTTCGGTCAAAAAATGCCCGTTGTTCGATGGCTGCCATAAATTCAGTGTGAATGCTTGAGCTGGAAAGCAGTGTTGCAGTTATAACGGTTGTGATCAGCGCAGAGTTATGGAGAGCAGTCCTCGTTGTCCGTGCGACATGCATCGACTCGGAAACGGCTTGCGATTGATGTTCTGTTTCTGGCAGGTAATAGGACTAGGTATTTACGTCGAATGTATCCAGCACGTTATCGTTAATTTTAGCTTTTCGGACTGGGGAGAGGAGACGCTACTAGAATTCCGTTTGTTCAATCCCCAGGTTGCACTCGGTGAAAGTGTACCTCGAAACAACCAAGTACACTTTGTCATCAGCTGTTGTTTATCATGTCCGATGGAGCTTCGAAGTCGATTGGCACGCAACTGACCCGCAGTCGGCCAGCGGCCAAGAAGCTTGCACACTTGCTCTGTAATCCTAAGGTCATCGGTTCGAATCCGCGTAGGTGCGGGTGACCTCGCGATATACCCAGCGAAGCATCGGTACGGTGTGCCGGCGTGCTGCTGATCCCTTCCTTTCTACTGAAAGCCAATCCAACGCCGTACGTGCCATGAACCATCGGCTCAGCGTCACTGGAGACGCGAAGGGTGTCATTTCATTCATTAGTGCTTAAGACTTATAAGCGCGTGCGTTAGTTCACTTGTTTTGTATACGAGTTTCGGAGAAACAGCTCACATCAGCTTCGATGGAATGGGGATTGTTACATTTGGTGCGGCTTGCGAACTTGGGGGATATTTTATGCGGAGTTGTACTATGTGTTTGAATAGTGACTCAGCTTTTTTGGGGCGTACCTGATGGAGCCAGTAATGTATTATTCATAGCAAACGCGAGAAACGAAGTGGAAGACGAGAAGAGGTTCTGGTAACGGATTCCACTGAACAGATGATACACCAGTATCTTGGAACATATTTGGAACCGATCAGGAAGTCATCATTTCAGAAAACTTGGTAGACGACCGGTTAATGTATTTATGGTGATGAACAACGTTTCGCTTTTGACACAAAAGCTTCATCAGGCGAAGTGAATTATCTTAACCATGGCATTTTATAGCGATTATGGCTAAACTACATACAGAGACGAATCAATTTGCAATTCATCAATGAATGATTACAGCGGTCAAAGGTCAATATGTTCGTGGGTACACTGTAGTTCGTTTCAGTCAGGGTCAGGTGGGGAAAAGAAATTGCCGGTCCGCGGATAGTTACATGAGTCGTTAGCAATCTTAACTGAACCGTTGCAAGGAACTTGGACATTGATAGAACTTGGCTTTAGTACTTCGTAATTTGGTGGAGGATGGGTCGATAGTTCATTCCGATTTTGGATCCATCCACGGATGCTTATCAAGCTGGCCGGAGTAAGACTGGACGCCAGGCACTGGACAGCCCTACTCCGTCTATTCTATTCACGCAGTTGTTAGCCTTGGTTATTACTATAGCTTCAGCAATCAGCCTTTGTTTGGCTGATCGTAATCCCTTCCTGATAACCTCCACATTTTCGAAGTCAATTTTGTGCCCCGTGTCTAGCGCATGCATCGCTATTGCCGAATCTCTGAGTAGAGCTCCATATTCTAGCTCATTTCGCGGAGGTCGTGATACGTGTCGCCTATGTTCTGAAATCTTTGTACGTAATTCCCTCGCTGTTTGGCCTATATACACTTGTGTACAATCTTTACATGGAATTTTGTAAATACAGTTAGTTATTCTATCTAAAGGAAGTGAATCCTTCAGATGCACAAGTGTGGATCGTAGCGTTTGACCCTTCTGGAAAACTACCCTTATCTTCTCCTTATTCAGTACTCTCCGAATCGCTTCCGAAGTTCCTTCTTTATACGGAATACACACTGTCGCTATCCACTCTGTGGTTGGTGTTGCGCGTGGGTTCAGACGTTTCTGTAGCTGTCGTTTCACCAATCGTTTCGGATATCCGCTAGCCATTAAGTTTTTCATCACCTCCCTCTGCGCTGCCTTCTTATCTTCTTCATCCGTGCACAGAGCACTTGATCTGTGAAATAGTGATGAGACGATTCCCCCGTACACGTGCTTCGGGTGGCTTGAACTATAGCTAGGTACCCCATCTGTGTCCATCGGTTTGCGATACATCGTGGTTTTTAACGTTCCTTCCTTCCTATGTACCAAACAATCAAGGAACGGAAGTGTGCCGCTCTGCGACTCAAGTTCCATGGTGAACTTTATCGCATTGTCAATGGAGTTCAAATAGTTTAAAAATTCCTCTTTATCTCTTTTTATAATCGCGAAAGTGTCATCCACGTAGCGCCACCATATTTTTAGCACACCACGGAAATTTGGTAATGCTTTGAAAGTAAAATACAAAATTTCATGTAAAGATTGTACACAAGTGTATATAGGCCAAACAGCGAGGGAATTACGTACAAAGATTTCAGAACATAGGCGACACGTATCACGACCTCCGCGAAATGAGCTAGAATATGGAGCTCTACTCAGAGATTCGGCAATAGCGATGCATGCGCTAGACACGGGGCACAAAATTGACTTCGAAAATGTGGAGGTTATCAGGAAGGGATTACGATCAGCCAAACAAAGGCTGATTGCTGAAGCTATAGTAATAACCAAGGCTAACAACTGCGTGAATAGAATAGACGGAGTAGGGCTGTCTAGTGCCTGGCGTCCAGTCTTACTCCGGCCAGCTTGATAAGCATCCGTGGATGGATCCCAAATCGGAATGAACTATCGACCCATCCTCCACCAAATTACGAAGTACTAAAGCCAAGTTCTATCAATGTCCAAGTTCCTTGCAACGGTTCAGTTAAGATTGCTAACCACTCATGTAACTATCCGCGGACCGGCAATTTCTTTTCCCCACTTGACCCTGACTGAAACGAACTACAGTGTACCCACGAACATATTGACCTTTGACCGCTGTAATCATTCATTGATGAACTGCAAATTGATTCGTCTCTGTATGTAGTTTAGCCATAATCGCTATAAAATGCCACGGTTAAGATAATTCACTTCGCCTGATGAAGCTTTTGCGTCAAAAGCGAAACGTTGTTCCTCACCATAAATACATTAACCGGTCGTCTACCAAGTTTTCTGCAAAGATGATGCACCAGGTTTCTCATGCCCTGATAGAGATTTTGGTCTAGATGGCCTACCTCTTCCCTTGGCTCAGCTCGATCCGCAAGGCAGTACGTTAAAGGGAGATTTGCTTGAGTGACCGCACTCCGAGCTTTTGACCCAACTGTCTAACCCACAAGGTAACGGGAAGCCAGTCAAGCTTGGGAGTGTGGATACGGAGTTTCGTCGGGGTCTGCTGACGGCCCTTCACTCGCAATCTGGCAGGATCCAGAGCAATTAACATATATCGCTTTCCTTGATACGTTAAGTGCGCCCCACATATCATAAATTAGTGGGGAAATGCACTGTAGTGACTCACCAATCCCAAGAAAGATTGCAGCATTGCCACATGTGGTGCATGCATTTTCTCATGTATCTTTTCATCATTCTCCTCGTCACATACTACTTGAGGATGCGAAACACGCTTCAGCTAACGGTGCCGCAATACAAAGCATATCTAAAAGAGCGGGATATTTAATGTTATAAAGTACAAAGACCAGAAAAGCAAGTACTACAAAGTTACGTGTAATCTCCATGCAGTGTGACATCGTTGTTATAGGGGGAGGGACAAAGAAACTCACCACATGGACGTCACTGAGGTCGGCTTTTGGTCATGTCAACTAGTGCATCCAACCAAACATATCGTCCTTGGGATTCCAGCCTGGAAACCGGGAGATACAAACCGACACCAACTTCGAAGTAAAGGATTTTCATCCCTCTTGACCAACTCATCCTTTGGCTTCACCTCCTCTTTTTCCATCCACACCCTGGTCGCGCAAATATCTCAAGATGCGGGAGTCAGTGGGCTGGCATGCGCAGCACATAGCCCGGCTATCGGAGCCTGGTTCGTGAAATGACCTAGTTGAGCAGTTCTCTTCCTCTTCTTGTGCCAGGGACAAGGCGTCGAACACGCTCATTGCTCATATGGTGTTCCTACCAGACATGAGCTAAACTGCGAAGACATCCATGGTCGAACATAACTAGCGTCTTTAGGCCTATCGATCTGATACTTCAGGTTTCGCAACCATACATGTGGGTTGAACGCCTAGCTGCATTGTAAACTCTGTCCTTCAGAACGAGAGTGATGTCGCGCCGACGCCACAGGTGGCGTAGATTAGCAATAGCACCTTGGGCAATCTCATCTACTATTTTACCGACGCCAATCTCTGCTAAAGTACTTGGATTTCTGGACGACTTCTAGCTCATCCCGACAAAGGGTCAGCGCAAGAGTGCGTCCCTGCCAATCTTAGAGGAGGACTTTGCACTTCGACCCTGCAAAGCACAGCCCAAAAGAATGGTAGCCAGGGCTCATCTGTCCAGTGCTGCTGGGCGCGTTTAGGAGCTGTCACTGTTAAGAGCAATGTCGTCGCCTTACCTGGAAGTAGTAGCGAATACCACCTCCATGATTTCGGGAATGGCGAAATAAAAACGGAAAGTTAACTGTGCGTCACCCTGTCTCACACCGCTGGACATATTGAAGGGCGGCGGCAGTTTGCCATGTGCCCTCACTCTATCCGAACTATGCGCATACAGAGCTCTGATAATGTTTATGTATTTATCAAGCACAGCTTTCTTGAGTAGACTGTCCCAAAGGGTACATTGATTTACCGAATCGAAGGCACCTTTGGTATCGAGGAACATGACTATGTTGGTTCACCAATAAATGTGCCGGTGCTCCAACACTTGGCATTTGGTGAAGATGTAGTCCGTACAGCCTCGATTTCGGTGAAATACGACTCGCTGCTCGCGGATCTGGTTTTCTGCATGTCAGTCAATCTATCGAGCACGACACAGTAGCTGAGATGTTTCCCACCTCTAGCTGACGTGTATAATGATAATAATGATGATGATCGAGCACGACAGAGGCAAGCAACTTAGAAGCAGTTGGGATCAGGCTGATCCCTTTGTGATTGCCGCAATCCGAACGTGAACCTTTCTTGAATATTGGGACTATAACGACTTCAGTCTGCTGGGACAGTCTCCTGCTCCCACAGCTTCATCAGTAAGTTGTGCAATTCATCTACAAAAGCAGGTCCCCCGAATTCGAAGAGAGCTGGAGGAAGTATATCTGCTCCTGCGGCCTTGTTCAGTTTCAGCAGTCTGATCTCACGTAAGACTTCTTGGTGTGAGGGCAGATCCAAGTGGACGGCCCAATTCATTTCGATAGTGGCTGGATCTGCCCTTCGTGCTTGTTGACCATTGAGCAGTCCCGGCCCCTTCACGAACTCTATGTAGTAAACACACTTTTCTTCTCCCAGGCAGAATCCAGAGATCTGGATTTGGTCAGCGTGTTTTTAGTCCGCTTTTCTAAATTCATTGAATCAGTGCCCTTGGTAATACTATCGTGTAAGTATTTTGCAGCAGATGTGTTGGAAAATTACATGTGCCTTTTTCACTCCAGATGGTAGACGGGTTTACTGAAACAGACCGCGATGGGTATTGGTTTTCAGCAATTTCTGATGGTTCTCAGAGACTGCCACTTGAGGGTATGCATCCTGTAGGTCCAAGTTGTCGAAACATTTCCCACCTTTGGGCCTTGTAAAAGATCTGGGAAGTTAATAGATACTGGTGACCTTTCAAAGCGGATTTTAGCCTGGTTTGAGAAATCTACACGAACCTTGACTTTCCCGCTTGGCTTTTTGACTGCGATGACTGGAACAGCACATGATGAGTAGTTCACATATTGGAGGATTCTAACCTGTTGCATTCTGTCCTATTCCTGACGACGCTTGATAAAGCCGCATAGAGTACTGGATGCTTGAATCGGAAAACAGGTTTTGCGCCGGGGCAGGAGGATAATACTGTCTTATTTTTCATGCAGCAACTAAGTTCGTCCCGGAATACATGATCATGTTTATAGCGCATACGCTGTGACAGCCCATTACGTGTTGGAGTAATCACATCTTGAAAACAATTTATTACTCATAGAACTAAGTCCAAAAGTCTGTTTTCCGATCCACTCAAGGTCCAAGAGGTTTATATTTGGCTAATTTGAGGGGTAATATGTGTCACACAATTGCACATTATAGAAAGCACCTGTATTTTCAGAGTTCGCCAGACGCATTCAGCACCGTGTGATTAGATTTCCTTATAGGAGGTTGGCCGTTCATTTTCCGTGTGGTTTTTGATGTTAAAGTGACCTCAAATTGTGTGTCCAGGTGAAGACACAAATGCACATTTATCCTCCGGCGTTTTGCGTTCATGTCGAAAGTATTCACCAGGGGATTGATCTTGTACATGGATTTCTATTCGGCTCTGACTTTCCCGGACTGAGTCTTCGGAAGTTTCCCAACCTTTGGTCCTATTTGTTTCCTTGCATATGACACTTCTGACAGCGATGCTTTTTGTTGAGCACAGTCGGAGATAACGCCAACCACCGCACTACTGACAGGCTGCTGGGGACTTGTTGAAGTTGCCGTTTCTAGGGAGATTAGTGGATTTGGTCAGGGTCCTGTTTGTCTCAGCATGCGCGTTATTGTGGCCACGAACTATTTCCCGCCCGATCATAGCAATGGCATGACCCAGTTTCAGAAAACGCTGGCCTTCAGGAATTATTTCCCAGGTTCCTTGTAGGGTTTTGCTCCATTTTACTGTGTGTGAATATCTGAGTCTCAAGGAGATCGAAGGCCACAAACGAGCGCTTGAATTGGTCTTTCCTCATTGACATACATTTGAAGTACTCTCACTGACAGTTAACCATATACGTCTAAAACCCAAAATCATCACAATCGCTTTTGACAGCTTTCAACATGAGTAACACACATTATGGATAGTATATGCTTCTCAGAAGATTTCTTTCAACAATTCACTAATCCCGTCAATTTTAAAATCCTTTGCACTCTTGGGAAGAATGAGATACATTAACCTCATGCCTGTTGATTCCAAATTTGCGCAGAATCAACTGTGTTTTCCAGCCATCATCCGTGTTTGCCAGTTCTGTCTGAAATGTGTCCTCGTACGTTCTGAACCAAGATTCGAAAGTGCATCCGGCATCAAACTCATGGCTGAACTCTGTGTTACTTCCTGTAATTGTATTCGCGGATGACTACTTTTGTCAGTTAAGGAAAGCTGACTATTCCGTTTTTTCGATAGCGTTTCATTACACCGCACCTGTGGTTTCTCAGATAACTTGTGTTTCCATTGCAAGCTAAAGGTTAGCTCTTCCATTGAAAGTGGCATCTTTGAGGGCAATTCGCTTTTTTCTCCACCACCAAGAATCTTGTGGGATCCGTTACCAATCGCTAAATCGTTCAATAACTACCCAAGCCCAAATCATTGGAAAAAGAAGTCGAATGAACTTCAACAGGAACTGTCTTTTGATGAGACAAAGTGCTGTCTCAGAGAACAAAAATCAATAGTTCATGTGGCTTTTACATATATGGCTTATGAAACTGCAGTTGTGGCGAAGCGTCGTTTAGCTAGGCAGTAGCACTCAACCTAAGGTTAGCTTATTGTCTTCAGTGAGGATGCTCGATGAAGGCGACTTCGATCGCCAGGTGTGACAAACTTACTGGCCTCGTTCGTCACCTAACTGCGGAGCGAGAATCACGGATTAACTAAGAGCAGACAGGCTTCCGCCCAGGATGGGGCTGTATAGACCACAAATTCACTTTAGTGCAGATGCTAGAGCAGCGCCACACGTACCGCAGGCCGACAATAGCAGTGTTCTTCGACTTCAAGAATGCGTTTGCTTCAGTCGCTCGATTCTTTCAGGTCGAAATACTTGTGCAAATAGGTGTTCCAAAGAAGTATGTGAACATTTCACGTGCTCTATACTCGAGCACGACAGGCCGCGTCAGAATCTACGCTAATTATTCGGATACCTTTCCGACAGGTGGCGTTCGCCAGAGTTGTCCAATTTGTTATTCCCAAGGAAAAACGCAAGCGGTAATTTCAGAACAAATAATCATTTTTTATTTATTCGTCATCGGGCTCATTACATAATTAAAGGGTAAAAATGCTATCAGATCACTTGCAAGTAAAAAGGGTAACAACTGATCAAAAACATTCGAATCGAATTTATCGTCGTGGATCCGCCCTCTCACTCAGAAGTCCATCGTGAGATCGGACTGTTGAATCCGCGGGACCAGTTCATCTTCATCTAGCCCTCTTCAAATTCTGGGGCCCTGCTCTTGTTGGTGATTTCCACGAATTAATGATGAAACTGTGGGAGCAGGAAACTGTCCTAACCGACTGGAGCCGCTCCATTATTGTCCCGATCTTTAAGAGAGGCTCGCGTTCGGAATGCGACAACCATGGAGGAATCAGTCGGATTCCCATCGCCTCCAAATCACTTGCCTCTGTAATTTTTCATAGATTGGTTAGCGCTCGTGAAAGCCAGTTTCGTGAAGAGCTAGCCGAGTTTCATCGAGGTCGGGGATGCATTGACCACATATACACCTTGCGTCAGTTGTTAGAGCACCGTCACCGTTGTCGTGTTCCTCGACATCAAAGGTGCTTTCGATTCGGTGGATCGACATGCCCTTTGGGACTGCCTGTTAAGCAAAGAGGTACCAGAGAAGTATGTAAATATTATGAGAGCGCTTTACGCGCGTAGTTCGGGCAAAGTGAGACTTTACGGCAACCCTTCGCCGCCCTTCAATATCTCCAGCGGTGTAAGACAAGGATGCCCACTGTCATCTTTACTCCTCAACTTCGCTATTGATGAAGTCATGGAAATCGCATTCACAGGACACGACTTAGAAGGTGTGGAGTTGCTCCCAGATGAACGACTTATTGACTTGGAGTATGCAGACGATATTGCCCTCATCTGTGACAGCTCCCAAACGGGCCAAGCGGCACTGGTCAGATTAGCACTGGCTGTCAACCGTTTCGGGATATACTTTGCGCCCTCGAAATGCAAAGCGTTCCTCCAAGATTGGTCTGGACCGCCTCCTTCACTGACCCTTGGTGGGGATCAGCTAGAAGTCGTTTCGAAGTTCAACTACCTAGGTAGTTGCATCAGCGCCGTTGAAATGAAGACGCGGTCATAAACCGTTTAGCAAAAGCACGAAGCGCTTTTGCTAACCTTCGCCACGTACGGCGCCGGCGCGACATCACTCTCGCCCTGAAGTGTAGAGTGTACAATGCAGCGGTTCGTTCGACCTTACTGTACGGTTGTGAAACTTTGCCCATTAGATCAGCAGACATAAGGAGGCTAATTACGTTCGACCACCGGTGCACTCGCAGTTCCACTCATATCTGGTGGGAACACCGTGTGAGCTACGATCGTGTTCGACTCCTTGTTTAGGCGCTAAAAGACGAGGCGAACCGCTCAGCACCGTTATTTCACGTATCAGGCTCCGATGGCTGGGTCACGTTGCGCATGCCAGCTCACCGACTCTCGCGACTTACGTTGTTTTGCGCGCCGGGGTTCGGATGGAAGAAGAGGAGAGGTGGCCAAGCGAAGGCTTAGTCAAGAGGAATGAAGGCCCTTACTTCGAAGTAGGCCTCGATTGGAGCCTCTCGGCTCCCTGGTTGGGGACCGGACGATGAATACGTTTAGCTGGATACACTTATTGATATGGCTAGGTGCGAACCTCAATGGCGTTTGTGTTGTGAGTTTCTTTATCCCACACCTTCCAATTACGGTGTCATTTATTAGGCATAATGCAACTCCTTTTTGCGTCACGATAGCCGGTTGTTAACTTTCCAAAATGGTGTCCTTCCGTTACTGGTGACTCAGCCGGCGTGCCTCTGTTTCATGTTTTTTCTTTCCTTTTGTATTGCAGCACAATAGCTGAGGTATTTTCCATCTGCAGGTGACATGCATAATGATGATGCTGACCTCATTAAATACTTTATTTTTGGAGTACATAGAAATTAAATCTGCAACCCGATCAGAATATGAGGCAAAATGTTATTAACAGCATCTGTCACCTGCTGATACTTTAATCGTTCTTCAACTTCTTATGTGGCATTTTAAAATGTATGACTTACAGTATCACGGAGCTCACGGATGTGAAATGTCATTATCGGTGTGCAATCGCTCTCTGAATTGAATAGTGGTGAACTGCATTCCAGCAGCGTTTTGTACTGCTGCACAGATTTGGCGTGCACGACATGTTCTGGCAGACTTTAATCCAAACATTTACAACTCTTCTCATGTCACAGATGTGAGGAACTCGCTTTTTATCCGGCACCACTAGCTTTTACTATGATCCGCGGATGTTGCATGACGTTCACAAGTGGGACAGCGTCCTCAACATAGGGAATTCACAGACAACTTGCGCTAGGTCACGATGAGATCAACTGTCAACCGACGATTTGACAGGATGTGGAGTCCTAGTTTTTCGCACCGATCTTCGTACGGCAATCTTCACAAACTCAGAATGATCATGGCAACCACATGTTGGATCCGTTCGACCTTCTGTATCTCTCCACAAGACGTTTGACTTGATCTTGCCGTACCGAGACGAAACAAGTCTGCTCAATCCGACAACATTCTTCCCTCTTTGCTGAAAGATAGAGGTGACTCTTGGTTGACTAGACGTGCTACTCTATTCAATACGATTTGGAAGTTGGAAAAGATGCCTTCAGACTAGCGACTGACAACTATCATGCCCATTCTCAAAAAGTGTCAGCTGGATTAGTGCATCAGTCTCATGTCCATTGCTTCCAAACTTCTTACGGTTATGATCCTTTAACGAACTAATGGTTCCCGTGTGAGCCGAATCATCGAATGCCAAGCCGGATTCCACTCTGATCGTGGTTGCATCGACCACATCTTTACACGTTGTCAATTGTTAAAACAGAGACACGCTTACAGATGACCTAAAAGCCGTTTTCGACTTCGTTTTTCTCACCAGCTTGTGGTGCTAACTACACTTGAAGGGAGTTTTTGAAATATTTTTCATTCTGAAATCTTTCTGCCTGGTCTCCCGAGGCCAGGTAAGGGCCGGTGTGAAGCTGTCTCTTGAGTTCCCCAAGACAGACAAGGTTCACTAGTGTTGCCTCTTATTTTCTTTCTTTAATTTCTTGGTCGAAATGACCATAAATGATTCCGTTCTTTAAGCTTTTACGGAGTAGATATTCTGCCAGGTTATCAACTGACAAATCTCAAGTATGCGAACGACAGCTTTCCTTTGGTATGACGCAGTGGCTATGGAAACACGATTGGATAGACTGACGCGTACCGCTGCACGCTTTGACATGTGCTTTACGCCTTCAAAGTGCAAAGTACTGTTACAGGACTGGACCGATACACCACCGCTTTTAGCTATCAGCTAACAGCCACTAGAAGTGGTGGGTCAGTTCATTTACCTTGATAGCTCTGTACCTTCTGATGGTCACCTCACTGAGGAAGTTACTTCACTTCTCAGCCGTGTTTGCTTAACGGCGCTGGCGGAGTATTACTCATATCTGGTAGGGACACCATGTGTGATATGCGGTGGTCTCCCAGTTGGATTTTGGAAAGAAGTTATCTGCTTCATCGCTCGAGTGTTTGCCAAAGCTCAACCACTTACGTTGGCTTGGTCATGTCCTCAACATACTTGTTGACCGCCTTCCTCCGCGTGCATTATACGCCGTGGCTGCACCAAGATGGGCGAAAACGCGAGTAGGCCAGTCGATGACGTGGTATAAAGACTTGAAGAATTTGTCTGACTCTTTCCCGCCTTTTTCGTGGATGGGGCCATCGGGATGGGCTGCACTAATAGTTAGAAACTATCAGGCATGGCGCAGTCGCGCTGTCCTTGGCGTCCCTGCATTCGGTTTCTCGCATCTAGCTATTACCTTTCATTCCATCCCGATTAAATAACGCACCCGTTTCTTGACACTAATTTTTCTCTGTTATATTTGCATTCAATTTCATTTGCCGTTATTATTTTTTGTTATTCTGGCGATACGATTCACGGAAACTAGATCCACTACACTTCGGGGCCCGAATCGTACTTGTTCTCCTGAATTAGAACCCCGAAGACTATTCAACGCCTCCTACATGCAGCGTAGAAGAGCAAGTAGAGGGTTATTTGCTATGAACAGCAACGGGTCATTGTCTAGTTGAACGGTCTTGCAATTAAATCGTCCACCTCAGCGAATTTTTCAGCAACTGAGTTACCTCCGGAATGTCTACTCACTGAAGCACCCCACAGGACTCGCCTGTAAACGTGTATTATATTAATGTAGCACCGCTCAACCTTCTTCCAGGTTTTGCTGCGAGAAGCAACCTTCCCACCATGCATGAGCACTGTCATTGACTGTTGTCACATCTGATCTCCAGTTGAAGGAATGAGTCCTGCCAATCGAAAGCAGAGGCATCCGTAATCAACTATTTGTTTCCCATGCAAATATTCTCCTGATTCGCACCCTAGCATCAATTTCTTACTTGTGGTTTCATTTTCCGCTTTGGCATTATCGTATTACGGAGTTTGCTGCCCCTCTGCAAATTTTTTAATTGTCATATGGGCATCCGATTGACAGCGGCAGGGAAAAGTCACCTCTCCTCATTCAGTCTAACTAAAGAGCGCGACTTTCTGACGGAAAGTTTCCGATCGCGTTGTGACCAGATAAATCACATTTGTACCCTGTGCGGGTTTTACACCAGTACCACTTACGTTGCAGGCCAACTATTGCCGTTTTGCTCGCTTTAAATAGTTCGATGTATTTGATTGCTCCATTCTGTGTATTGCTGTAATTTCTGAACTTTTTATGCCCATCCGCATACCTCCCGGTCTTATTCCTTCGGGTTTACACCGGATATGGAATGTGTGGATGGTGGAGCGCAAGCCGCCCATGGTCCCTCTGTAGGCACAGGCCTCCTTTGGCTGTCGTATGAAAGTCAAGTGACAGGCAAATCCGGGACGGGATGCCGCCAGCCATGCCCATGGTCGAACACCCATTGTCGCACCGGAGTCTACGACGAGTTGTTAGGCGCCCTTCTGACAGTAATTGGCCTTCTTCATAGTCGATCCGTTTCTTCATTTCCTGCACTGTCATCGTGTATTCCACCATAGATTTTCTACCCGGAAGAGAGTTACCTGGTCATGGTCACTTGTACGACGTCGTCTTACTAGCTAGCCACTGCCACTCGGCGTCATCTCACAATCTACGTCTTCTGATTTTTATGTTTGGAATCATAAAGGGAAATGCTTGTTCCATCATTTATGATGCGCTTCGCAACGCGCTGTTGCATCAGCTGACCGTCTGAGCCTTGATGGTGGCGAACTGGGGATAGTTAATCAGTTCATCTATCCTTTGCAGCCGCATTAACAGCAGCAAGCATGTGACTGATCGCGTTACTTAATGCAGTAGTCCCCAACCATTTTATTGCCTCGGGCCGGTCAACGTTTGATACTTTTACCGCGGCTCGCTGAGGGGGATGTTGATTGCTTAGATTGTTTTGCTTTAATAATTTAATTTAACTGTATTTAGACATGCCTTAAAAATAAAATACAGTTACACCCAAAAATGCTTATAGTGATTTAATATGTTAACTCACTAAAACGCTAGATCAATAAGCACTCTGGGCTTATTTTTCTACAACGTGACTGTTCCATGTGGGAGTAATGGGAGACAATGACGCCCGAAGTATGTTGCGTATGTCCAGTTTATTCCGTTCTTTTGTTTTGATTGCTGTCACTGCAGAAAACTCCACATAGATAAGATATCGAAAATGGCAATAGGGATTTAAGTGCTGTGGTGGCAGTCTGAGGGTTTTTCGCCACCACTTTAATCCAGGACACCGGCAGAGTTATTGTCTCGAGCGTACTTTTAAGGCCGCCGTCATTTGCATTCTCCAGCAGTTGATCTTCTTCTGACACAAACATGCTAGATTCGCCTGGTTTGTTGGGTCGTGGATCCCTTCTTTACTCGTCATTGGGTCTTTTGTTGTTGGTAAGTGTTGTAAAACTTCTACTTTACCTCTGCTCTCTGCCACTGACGACTGTTGTACGGTTGCTAGCTGCCCTATGAGACTGCAACTGTCTGACTTCTCAGTCACGCGCCAACCCAACCTACGGAATACAGAAGACCAAGGCTCTGTGAACAGGGAGTCTATCTGCACCATAAGTTAACTGTATTTATAGGTAGCCGAAACATGCTAATTTAGGAGATCAAGATCGCTCATTTTTGTGCGTCCGGTTTTCAGCCAGTGTGAGTTCCAATCCCCGGGTTTATCATCTTGACGGTATAGTTCGATTCGTTTTACGCTGACTGGTAATTGCTGGCCGATCAATTCTCAGTCGATACCCAACTTTAGCTTTTCTTACATCTTTATTAGTAAGCAGCGCTCGAAGTCTTTTAGATACAAACACTGGTGATCGTACACCAACTGGGAGGATGAAAGCTCAGTATCAGTCTTGCCTGAAATTCTTGACAATGTTTGAAATATACCTCTGTTCACGCGCCCTCCCCACAACTTCAGTTTGGTTTCAAATGCAGCTGCTTTGTCTGCCACCTTTAAAAGCAGTTTTCAGTTTCCCTGAAGGGATAGAGTGAGTTCATCGCGTAGGCTGAATATGTCACACATTT
The DNA here is from genome assembly GCA_944474145.2 of Dicrocoelium dendriticum. Lineage (NCBI taxonomy): Eukaryota > Metazoa > Platyhelminthes > Trematoda > Plagiorchiida > Dicrocoeliidae > Dicrocoelium > Dicrocoelium dendriticum. The sequence goes on along the minus strand of OX104066.1, from coordinate 90,848,753 downwards.
AAGCCAATTTAGCGACCTATTGAAATGTGCTGCCAGTGGTAACTTCTTTTCTGAGAGAAATTTTTGCAGTGGCTCTCGTAATTCAAATACTCTGGTTAGCGATTTTCCTCTGGATAACCAACTTATTTCTGTGTACAATAGAAGGCATCTGTGCTCTGCATCCATCTCCTCACATAGCTGCTCAGACAGGCGGAAGTCAGAGGTGTGTGCTTTGATGTGGTTACTAACTTTAACGACATCAATCAATACGCCGTCAAATTCCGGTGACATTTTTCAGCTTACTAACGTTTCCTTGTGAATGATACACTGCGTAGATTCACGCTCATTTGCAACCTTAGTCCGAGCAGTTAAAGCAGATTTCTCGTCCGATCATAGCAGCAGCTGCGGCTGTGTATATGCCGGCATAAAAGGACCATTTTATTTGCCGTGGTATATAAAAATCCAGTGACTCGAACGGTTCTGCTCCTGTGGTGTTGGTTGGCAAAGATAGTGCGCATACCGTTCTCATGCAAATCCTCCCGATAAAGATATCGCACCTAAACAAGTAGAATTGCCTTGTTTTCGGTAACTGAGGTCCATTCAACCTGGAGTGCGTACCACGGTGATATTTTAATCCTCTCCAACAATTGTGTCACAATATCTTCGGCTATTTCCTCAATTCGCCTAATCACAAAGACACATGTGCCATCTTTTTAACAGCATCCTCTCTTAGATGTTCACGGCAAACGTCTCTAGTGAAGGACAAGATCAGTTCTTCACCGATATTGAATGGCTTTTTAGTCTTAGCAATACGGTTATCCACCAAATATGGTGCTCTCAGTGCATTCTCCTTTATTGATGTGGTGACCCTCAGAAGTTGCTCCTGTCCTTCATGTTCCCGTTCTTTCAAAATACCTTGGTGCTTTTCTTTTAAACCAGGGTGCTTGGCGTTCAAGTGGTGAAGCAGATTTTAGCTTTCATTGCATCATTAGAGAGCCGGTCGCCGCAAACTCTGCAAAGCGTGGTTCGTGTGTGGGAACCACCTGTCCCGATAAATACATACTTCAAGTAGGGCTCATGGTATTGACTGATAATGTTTTATGTTTCCTTGATGACGGAAGCCTCTTCTTCCGTCGCACACTTTGCCTTTCCTTTTTCCCAAGGAAACTTCCTAACGACGTCTGTTTCCTTCTCGTATTTGCTAATTTGTAGGTTAAATTTCAGCGCCCAAGTGACCAAGATGTAATTTGGAAAATAAAAGATCGTTAAACTCAGATAGTAAATGTGGACGAAAAAGGACACAAATAAGACACAATATACGCTTACACCACGCGCTGTTAAACTTGAGTAAGTACCGGTGAGCAGTGTGAAGTGCGATACATACCTCTCCACGAAAACTACAACGCCACTGCCGCTCAGCTCCCGGTTAACCTCTCGTCCATGGAAAGTCGCACAATCCCGAGAGAAATACACCACAGTAAATAAAATGTAAATAATTTAATGTTTCTTGAGCGGCCCGGTACCATTTGATCCACGGACCGACACCGGTCCGCTTCCCGGTGGTTGGGGGCCACGGACTTAAAGCACCATGGAACCTCGAATTGACTTCGGGGAGTTGCTTCGCCCTCTGTGTCAGATACGGGTTTCCGTTGGTTTTTTTTGCTTGTTTGGTAATTAGGACCTTCGCGAAGGCCGTGCTATGAATCCGAAGTCCTTTTAGCACCCTAATTCTTGTGAATAACGTTCACCGTTCTCCAACGGTAACCGTCGCCTCTGTACGCATGCTAGCATGAGCGGAACTCCTGAGGCCGTGTAAGCGTCTACGGGAAACTATATCCTGAGTGCCCTCTGGTGGTCCAATCTCTGAAGGGGCTACTCCGCGTATCAGCAAGGTCCGCGTGGCTTTGCAGCGGCTCAACTGTCTATGGAGTCGGTGATAAGACCGGTCTTACTGTGTGCATCAGTGACCTAGTACTTCCTCGGCGAAGACATAAAACACCTGACCGTGTTTCACCACCGATGCTTGTGAAGTATTGATCACTTCTGGTGAGAACATGAGGGGAGCAATGTTGTTTTCCGCCGGTTGGTTTTTGGCAAGAAGCCTTCTGATTCCTCAATCGAGTATTTGCTACATCTTAGTCGCTTGCGTTGGCTATACCATGTTCTCCGTACGCCCATTGGTCGGATTCTTCGGTCTGCATTATACGCCGTGGATGCACCAAGTTGGGCGAAAACGCAAGGGGCCAGTCCATGACTGGACATCGAGGCACGAAGAAAGTGACCGAGAGACTTTGTCAGGCTGGTGCGTGCCGTCTCCGTGGATGGGGGCCTTGGGATGGTCCATACCAACGGTTGCAGACCATGTCGGATACGGCGCAGTCATGAAGTCAGTGACGTTCCTGCATTCGGTTTCTTTATTCTGGTTGTTAATTTTCGCTCCATTCTGATTAGTCCAACGCATTTGCTTCTTGCTTTTATTCTCTCTACGTCCTATTCGCACCCAAACCCACTGTCCTACCGCTGTTATTTATAGTTATTCTTACGGTGAGAGTCACGGACACTGGATCCACCGCACTTAGGTGCTCGGCTCATAGTTGTCCAACTGAACTGAACATGAGCGAATTTGATTATTCTATGCCCCGAAGATCCACAGTTAACAAGACTTTTACGGGTAACTTTATTAGCATTTGAACCGGAATTCGTTGCAGATCAGTACTGATCACTACGTACTTGGTCAGCATGGTAGTGTGAATGTTGCGTATTGGATTAATCAGAAGCGAGTAAAATGCACCAAAACGAATCAACAGGAGATGGATTTTTTACTTTTGAAAACTACAATAGACATGTTTGATAAAATCTCGAAAACGACCGTTTTTCAGGTAGCTAAATTCCCTAACGATCCGCTCTCATGCATCTTGACCACCTTAAGCAACGAAATCAGGTGCCTTCAGGTTTTAAACCACCATTACATTCGAGGTATTTATCGCTCTAGGTGGCACGCGCATACCAACAGCGTAGTGCACAGACGATTGTCTGGTCAGCTCTCTCGCTGCGTTGGCATACACCCACTCACCGTCTTCCAAAAGTGCCATTTTTGTTTACCCGGTGTTGAATGGAGGGGGGCGAGGTCCGAAGGAGAGCAAATGAAGTCCATGACTATTGGCTTTAGTGTGGCTGATTCGCCATCTGCTAGGCTAGGATTCATTCGATGCGCCACGCAACCGGTACCATGCACATTTCTACTGTCACATTCTAGCAAACAACTTGTCCAAAGTGGGTGAGGTGCGGAGTAATGAAAGCCACCAGGTGCTGCTGTCGCTTCATTTTCATTCTATAGCTAGCTGTTTTTGTGTTGGAACGCTGTATACGTCTTGATCTAAAATGCCTGCTTTTTCCATTCCTGTCTTGTATTAGGTCACCCTATCACCCCCTTCTTACTCTTTCCCAATATGCTTATCTATCATTTTAATGTTGTATGGCTTCGACGGCTGAGAACCAATCTCATTACAGCATAATATACTCGCGAGTTCGCTCAACCAGTACGACCGTCGCATTATATAATGGTTCAACCTATTCCACTCGTAATGGGAAATCTCTACTATTCTTACAGAGGACCAAGGGAAATATCCGCTTAAATTTCTTCTTGGTGAGGTACGCCCATCTGTGAAATAAACTACCGTTGCAATTCAGCACTTGCGGAAGCTTGTACATTTAAAAAACTAATTTAAGAACATTCCCTTGCCAGATGTGGTCAAACTTTTTGCTCTACAGCAATCCACGAGCGCCCTCATAGAATCTGGCCCGAACAACATATTACAATATTAGCTAACAAATAATGTTTCTTATTACATACGCAGCACAACCTTGCATAACGCTTCCACATTGAATGGAGTTTATACATGAACAAATAACAAACCTCACTGTACAAATGATCGTTCTACAAAATGGAATAAATCTCGCCGATCGGGAAATATACCCATTTTTTGTTTGATTATTTTTTACAAGGTATCGATGAACTGCTTTTGTTGATTAGGATGTTGGCTACAGTGGCAGTCTTATCGATAACTTTCCTTCATTTACTTATCCCCCTTCTTTTTTTAGGCTCCAGAGCCTCCATACTCTCTATTTCCAACTGGCTCGCAATCTTGTCCCCGTTCAGTTATCTTCCGACCTCCTCTCTTTGCTGCTTTTCAACCCTTTCCGTTCGTTCGACTAGGTCGTTGGCTTCTTTAGCCTATATGGCTATGAACGGGCCACATCAGCACAAACGCCCACCCAACAAGCCCATGAATCAGAGACCGTTTATGAAAGCCCTCGTGTTAAAATGCCTGATTCGTAAACCCAAAAAGCCCAACAGTGCCAATCGCAAATGCGTTCGGGTACGCTTGAGTGACGGCCGTGAAGTGGTAGCTCATGTTCCAGGAGAGGGGCACAATCTGCAAGAGCACAACGTGGTCCTCATTCGTGGTGGTCGCACTCAAGATCTGATCGGAGTGAAGCATAAAGTAGTTCGTGGTATATTCGATTGTGCACCTGTCCAAAAACCGACGCCGAAATAATCAGCCTTTCTTTTCGATGCGCCGTTTACCTTCGTTTCTCGAGAATATACTCTCTTATACAGCCACACCACTCTTTTTCTTTGACTCATAAGTATATTCCTCTGCCTTTCGAAATCTCTGCCACGCACTTCATTTTTGCTGGGAAATCATCATCATCAATCCACATTAGCTGAGGGTGAAAAACACGTCTCCGCTAATGTGCCGCAATACAAAAGATAAGATACTAAAAATAACACTGCAAAAAAGTCAAAATATCAACTAATATAGTGGTAAATATCATATTATGAATTTGCTAGTAGAGCGTGATTGGAGGGGAACCTAAAGGGAGAGGGTTTAGACAATGAAACTCGATACAAACGCCATTGGGGCCGGCTCCTAGTCACGTCAGCTAGTGTGTGCAACCAAAGGTGTTCGTCGTCTTTCGGACTCCAGCCCGGCAGTCGGGATGCACCAACCGACACCAACTTCGAAGTGAGGGACTTCATTCCTCTTGACTAAGTCATTGCTTGGTCTATCCTCCTTCTCTTTTATCCAGACCTCGGGTGCGCAGACAACCCACGATGTGGGAGTCGGTGTGCTGGCATGCGCAACACGTGGCCCAGCCTTCGGAGCATGATGCGTGATATAACTGTGCTGAACGGATTACTCGCTCTTCCTGCGCCAAATGCGCGACGCCGAACACTCATTGCTCACGCTGTGCTCCCACCAGATATGAGCTAAGCTGCGAAAGCAAAGATGGTCGAACCTGACTAGCCACTTTATGTCTGAAGGGCCAGGTTTCACAACCATGGGCTGCATTATGAAATCTGCCTTTCATGGCTAGAGTGATGTCGCGTCGGCGCCACAGGTGGCGAAGATTGACTAAAGCACCTCGAGCTTTTGCTATACGGTCAGTAACTTCATGTTCGATCCCACGGGCGCTAATATAGCTGCCCAGGTACTTGAATTCAGCTAGAAAGCTGATCGCCACCGAGGCTAAGCGCAGGGGCAGGTTCCTGCCAGTCTTGGAGAAGGATTTTGCATTTCGATGGAGCAAAACATAGCCCAAAAAAATTGACAAACATGTCTAATCTGTCCATTGCTGCTTGACTCATTTTGGTAATGATCACGGATTAGGAAAATGTCGTCAGCATACTCCAAGTCAAGCAGTCGCTCACCAGGGAGCAGCTCCACATCTTCTAACTCGTGTCCAGCGAACGCTGTTTTCATGACTTCGTCAGTAGCGAGGTTAAAGAGGAAAGGTGACAGCGGGTAACCTTGCTGGACAAAGGTAGGACAAGTATTCACGGGATATTCAACGAGAAAATCTTTTACCTTACTTGTGAGTAACAGGATTTTAGTTGTAATTTTAAGCTATTCATCTGTCGAGGAACGAAGCACTGTAACTCAAAGGATACTTAGCCTTCCACCTCTTCATAATACAAGCAAGACCCATCCACGTTACGATTAGCCTCTACAAACTGTCATGTTGTCCAATTCCCTGTTCCTAAACCATAACAACCGCGAGGCTCACGCGTCGATAAGGCTGTATGGAGATTTTGACAGTTAGCCTTGATGCAGCCGAACGTTAGTGAGCGCAGCTCACCATTTCAGGTGGAAACTGTGATCGCATACTGAGGTGGTGTAACCTAGCAAAATGACACCGTAACCGTTGGCACTTATTGGGTTGACTCATGTCTGCGCGCCTTTTCAAATTCGGCCTAACTACAGGTTAGCTTATTTGGTGAACTGTCGGGCATTTCAATGGCTCCTAATTGACTGTCACTGTTATGATCGTAAAGTTGGAGCGGCATCCTGAGCATACCTGCTAATTATTCTCTAGCTGATGTTTGCCCACATTTTATTTGGTTTCCTATTCAGCTTGTCAACATTTTCGTGACGTTATCAGTGCCTCTTTTTAAACATACCGAGTCCATCTTAAAGCGTGATGGATTGCCTGATAATACCTGTATATCGGAGCGGTCTAGTAACCCGCTGTTTTTCTAGTATCCCAACTTAATCCAATGATTCTAAACGGGAAATTGTATTCTCCCTCTTTAGTCGTTTCTCCCCCAACAATGTTCAAAGCGTAATTCGCGCAGTTGAAACATCAGTATAATTTTGACATAAGCATATGGTACCCAGTTTCATCTCCGTTCCCCAGGGCTCTAGTGCACTGAAGCGCAGTGAATCCAGTTATTCTGGCTCATGTTGCTACAAAATTATCAGGCACAAACTTCAGAAAAGATTAATCTAACAGTCAGATGAGGGTCTCATGAGGTCGCAGCGCTACCCATAACTTCGGGAATACGCCACACCCGATAGAGTATTTAGCCAGTTATGTGGCAGATCCAGTGGCTCTCAACCAGGGGTATGAAAGATATAACCTCGATTAAATCTTCACACTTCTTGACTATTCCATTCGGTGAGTAGCCGGGGTTTCATCCAATTAAGTGCAGCAACGGCGATTGTTACACGCTGGGGTTGATGGTCAGCATGCAGCCCGGAAACAAACATTCCACTTCAAGGTGAATCACGGTCTACATTGAGACGGCGCGTCGCAATCAAACCACACAACTTTTACTTCAAAATAACCCTCCAATCAGTCATTAACCGTTATACCAAGCGTTGCCCGTCGTGGCTCGATAGTTTAAGGGTATAGTTCCCCACTAGCATCCCAGTGGTCCAGGGCTCGATCCCTGCTATATCTGCCTTATGAGCCGAAACCAGGTCGAGACACATCGTGGAGTGCACTGTTTTCGGGCAGGTAAAATCCAATTTCCTGCTTCATCAGCTACGATCCTAGTGATCGAATTACCCAACATTTACTTCAATGTGAATCGCGGTTCACATTGAGATTGCGCGCCGCAATCCAATCACAACGTGTTCTACCAAATGACGCCCCAACCATTCAATGACATTACTAGAGAATTTGTTATTAAGCCCCTTCAGCTGTGGACGACTATTCGCAGATATCAGTTTTCTGAAACTTACGATAACCGTTGAACTGCCGGTGTATAATAGATGTGAGCGCCTCATGGGTACTTACATTCACAGTAGCTGAGGTGTTTTCCATCTCTAGCTATGGTGTATACTGTGGATGATGATGACATTCATGTTAATATCTCAATGACTTCCCTAAGGCACCTTTTCGTTGTTTCTAATAATGCTAATAACTGTGGTTAATTACCGTTACCGTAAGTGGGGGCTACACCTGTTCCCTGCAGTTCGCCATTATGTCAGCCACGGTGAAGAACCATTCTTGGAATATGATGCACCTCGACTCATGACTTATCCAGTTTGTGTACAATGTAACCCATTGACATGTTTGCGTTTGGAAACGCTTTTTAGCTACACCGGAAAAACGCGACTAATACTCTTGAAACAGATTATCCATGTTAGGCGACTGTCACTAGGTGGAGGTAGGCAGGTATCAACAGTACCGATGCCTCACCATGCAACCAAAACGGTTTTGCGAAGGCCGAGATACTTTAGGGGGCGTCCATGCCCATGCAGAATCGGTGACTTACATTTGAGACGTAGTGGTTGCATGCTAACCACCTGGTTATTGTGATGCTACCGGTGCAGATGACAGCTTCGATAGAGCCGCGGCTACCGTCAGTTTCCTTGTCGACTATGGGTGCAAGAAAAACGCACGGATTCATACGTCATTAAGCTGAACAGTGACAGTACTAGCCTTTTGATTCACAATGAAGAACACCACCTGGCTTGTTGTGCAGAGCACTTTCACGAGCAATTCACTCTAGCTTCTGAATTGCTTCGTTTTTAGGTGGTTCAGGTCTAACCTGGACCAGTCTAGAGTCTGTAACCGAAGCTGAGGCACGAAACGCTATCACATATCCAAACCGCTTCCGCTCTGTTGATTCGAATTCTCCAGTGCCCTCGCTGTTTCAGGATGGTGATGAGATTCTCTACACAGCATTGACCCACCTGCTTGGGCAGAGTGGAGATACCGTCGTAGTCAGGTGGTTTTTTACTTACCTACATCAGAATCGAGAACGTCGCTTGTTTCCATGCGCATCAATGATGGCGTCTACGGATGCATCCTAGACACACATGCGGGCAGTGTGAGTGCAACATGTTCTGTCTAGTTGGCTGATTCACCTTCGTGGGACAAATCGTTATTCCATCGAATACTGGTTTATGCACAAACAACGTCGGTATTCTTTGCGATACGGATTAGGGATTGGTTTCCGATGGGATTCCTCTTTTCTAATTTCCGGGCTGCATTGTATTGGGGTACACCTTCGAGACGACGAATAGCTACGCTACTTCTAGCCATTACTTATTATGATGGCGCTTCGGAGTCGGCGTACACTTACGTGTGCTTTAAGGCGAGTCATGTGAGCCTCGTCTTTGGCTTCACTTTTGTGACATCTGACACTAGGATTCACGAGAATTTCGGGGGCTAATTTCCCACCCGGTCTGTCAGTTTACGATCGTTGATGGTTCCATGTGCAGTTAACTTCTTGTCTTGAACCTATAACTTTCGAGAGTTTTCTACGCAATTCCATAGGGATATATTCTCTGTCGGCGTTTGGTCCATAACAATGTCTCTATTGCGATATTTTCTCCTTTTTTAACAGCTTCACAATGGAGAATCCAGTGTCCGACTTTGGATCGGTAAAACAGCTCCCACAAATAACGGATTCCTCACCCCCAACTCTTCCATTACCCATCCCCCCGGATATACCAAGAGATAGGTTCCAAGGGCTTCGTTCCATATTAACCGTTTGGCTTTTGCTGCTGTCTGCCTATCTTGGTAGCATTTTTCTCCAAGGCCCTTTAGTACCTTTGGCGATATTTGCACCAAAGCTTTTTCGTCGGTTCGTGGATTACTCCATGAACTCCTGGTTCATGTTCACCGAGGTGGGTTGTCTGGATCAGTACTCCTTCCCCAAATCAATCATAACACCTGTCGCCCAAACTTTATCCTGTTTTTCTTCTATTTGTAGTTTCTGCTTTTACAACTCATGCAAGTTCGTGCCCGTCATTTTGGGGATTCGTTTCTGCAAACTGATGCAAAACACTCCACTTTACTTTTGATGAATCATCGGACACAGCTGGACTGGTTATTCTCATGGGGCTTGGGACAGACGATGCAGAAGATGAAGATTGTCCTCAAAGAGTCAATGGCGAAAATCCCAGGGGCTGGTTGGGCGATGCAGTGTGCCTCGTTTATTTTTCTGCGACGCCAGATGGCGACAGACCAGGAGAGAATTGAAAGAACGCTTACTTATCTAATTAATACCGGAGGGGAACTTAATGTAAGCTTAGTGTTTTGCTTTTATTGCACGAACTAAAATCCTCATCATTCTACCCCTTCATGCACCCTTCAGTATCTCACTGTAACGAGCATATCGATTGTTTGCGCTGGCTTACCATTTTACTGTGTGCTCAGATGAGAGCTCATCCCCTAAGTTTTACAGTCGGAATTGCGGTGGCATTCGCTTCGGTGCAAGGTGCTTATCTTGCAGATCGCTACCAAGCTCTCATTGCTTTTCGATTAAGATCCCAAGCCCAAGTCATTGATTGAGGCCCCTTATCGTTCTGCTACATGTATTTTTAGATTCTGTCAAACTATGCAGATGTGTCAAAACGCAGTATCAACCTACAGTACAATGTGCAGAAAGCAAACTGATGTGTGTGCATTTATAACCCGAGCAACTTGTCGCACATAGTGCTACCGACCAGCATGATAGCTACACTGTTATGAACCGGATTAAGATAAACTTGTAAGGAATGAAACAACAAAAGTTGCGCACGTATACATTGGCAGAGGATTAATTGATCTCATCTGTATGCATAGTAAAAGTCAAAATCACTGGAAAAACAGGATACGTGGGCTGAAATGTTTACTGTTAGTAAAATCAGCGGATCAACCTGTGACTAGCCATTTCTCTGAAACGTATGTTTTATCGATCGCCAAATCAGCCTGCTTTTCTTTCAAGGGTGGTCTATAATTATAATAGAAGCGCAGTCTAACTTGTCAGAAAATATATTCAATCGCATTTCTAGAAGTTAACCCACTAGGCGTTAAGATTGGTATATATCTTAGCACTTCTCAGCGCCTCACAAATTCGTTTTTAACACAATTAATAGTCACTATTACACTGAAATACGATGTCGCGGCCACCTGCAGACAGGGGACATGAGCTCCTGTCAAGAACCTTCCAATTCGAAGAATTTATTACTCAACAAACTTTGTGAATCTTATGTGCAACGGACTGGGGCGGGAGCCACCCCACTATATTGAGTACGTCCAATCTTGGCTGTCGTTTTACCCGAGGACCTCAATATATTTGTACCGAAGAAATGGAACTCGCACAAGAAGCTTTTCAGCATATGCTAACAGTTGTACGTGATGTGTGACTTTTACGTAAATATACCACAGCATGTTGTATAAATGGCTTCTACGGGTTTGCACGATGCTAAGTGTCAGCTTACACATATTTTTGTACCTTGACAAAACCCCTGCCCAAAACGACTGTCTGTTACACTAACCTTTGGCGTCTTCCTGAGTTGGTCGTTGCGCATTTTCAAAAGGCGGTCCATCAGGGTAAACGAATGAAAATGAGCTGTTGTTTTCCGTCTCCTTTCTCTATGCATTTCTTTTTGATATCTCGATCCTCATTATTCATCCCACTTCTATAGCGTAAACGACGACGGCTGCGGCACTGTTTTACGCTATACCCTATGCTTATGCGGCTTTGTAACACTGGACAGTCTGTCCCCAATAACCGCTCATTATACTACGCTGTTAGACTAACTCGCCTGCGCTCAGTGCTCATACACTGAGACAGATAAGCCAACAAACTGCATTTGAACGCCCACTGGATACCCCAGGTGTTGACACATACTGCGTCTCCGAACTTATTACCCACGACTCTCGGCTGTTATCAGGCTACCGTCGCCTAACTTGTCACCTCATTGCAGAAACAACAAGCCAGCCTGGGGTCAACCTCATGCTCAGCTCTAACGCTAAATCCTGGCCGATTATTTGAATTCCCATGAACAACCTTCTTTATGCAACCTGTATGACAACGTCAACTAACTTGAGCATATGAAACCTCTAGGCTCTGCTTCTTCGTGATTGCCATCCATACTTCCATTGCCTGTAGTCCCCATACTGCCATCCATTTCTCCTAACGCGAACTAAGCGATGAACAATGTAATACTTCCAAACCCACTTATATGCATCTGTTTCTACTTCTACCCTTATCGGTGGGAAGCCATTGAGCTGGGTGTCTACATAGGACATGGGAGCACTGCTTAGGACTCATTTGTCTTATCTAACTGCCTTCTTGATTTCACCGGCGCATGGTGGTAACACTGCGAGCAAGACGGAGGTATACATGGGGCAAAATATCATTGCGGAATAAAAATTCTTGGGGAGGACCAAGTTTTCAGACCTACCAATGCACTCGTGTTTATTCATGGCATGGGTGATCTTCCAGTGCGGTAAAATAAAGCAGATGTAGTACACGAAGATATTCTACATGGGACCCAGCCGTCTGATTTGCCAACACGCTTATGCACCAATTCGTCATCTGTGAAACAGGTTCATCATTATACACGTTAGGTAAAGGTGGAAACAACTCAGCTACTGTGCCGCAGAAAGACAGGTTAGAGGACTAATTGCAAATAAGGGAGTACCACTGTTTTCTATCTGCCTGTCTTTCTTTTGGCTTTTTCGATGTAGTTGCTACCTGTTTTTGTTCCCTCCGGGAACAATTCATAGGGCGGGTTTTCTAATGAGAGTATAGTCAAAGTTAGGTAACTTTCAGGTTTCGCGCAGGGTCATTGAATTTTCGCACCTCATCTCAGACTAGGAAGGAGTCGGAGCGCACATTTATTCCCGTGTTTGACGCAACCAGTGGAGTTGCGTCACAGTTCTGCTGCAGGCAGATTGGAGTATGCCTTTTTGTTTGCCACTTCAATGGTCACAACCAGAGTGTTTCAATCTGAAGTCACTGGTCACTGTCAGCTGGTGGCTGATTGCAGCGTACCGCGTTGTGTTTTTTTCTTATTACTGTAACGGCCTGATGATAATAATGGAAAACAGATCTCTTTACTATTTGGACTTCCATCATTTTCGTCAGCTTCTTGTAAGGCGCTTGGCCGAAAATATAAGCGCTGTCAACAGGTTCCGAAATTCTATATGACAGTCAGCGTTCACTTCTCAGCACCATGTTTTTCTTACCCCTTCTGTTGTCCAACTGTTATACTAAATGCACCAGGGTGTTATGGCCAACTCGTCACTTTTTGTAATGTTGAAAGTAGCGGTCAACAAAATCTGGCCCGTTGTAAACTTTCTTCGGTGACCCCGCTTCGAATTGTATGTGACTCGACACTTCTCAATCACATGTTCGGTCATGCCGAGCATGACAGCTAGGTCTGTGGGCTGCACTCTTTCTTACATATTGTGTCGTGGTCACGGATGCTTCATTGAACAATGACTGTCAACTAAATGGTTCGTGCTCCCATCCTTGTCCAGCCAGACGGGGTTCTCGCCTGAACCGAAACTTACTGCTAATGTATATGTTCTACTCATTTGGCGCCTATCGTTTTCGTTTTTCTAAGTTGACACATCTTGTCCTTATGGTATTTCTAACCTACTCTCTCTTTTGAAGCTCTTCATGTTTCCTGAAGGCACCAACTCGAGTCCTCATTCATTGTCACGGAGTAATCGGTTCGCGGAAAAATACAACATGCCCTATGTCGCATATACCTTGCATCCGCGTTGCACCGGATTCGTTTACCTGGCCACTTTGCTTGGACGCGGTTAGTGTTGATGTTGCCTAAGCTGCTGTAGTTCTGTGCATTATGTATGTGTGGCAGTTCAGTCCTTTCTCATCCTCAGAAGACCGTAAGCCTTGTTTGAATTCTATGTTACAACTTTAGCGCTTCAGATCGGCTTCATCGCTACCATTTTTCTATCTAAACTAACAATAGGAAATCTACCTACCCATGACACCTGAATGTGCCTTTCTTTCTCCACTTGGCCAAAGACGAGCGTGTCACCTAAATAAACAAAGTTTCTTCTCTACTATACGAAGCACCCTTTAGAGGCATTATCATGTGGGCGCAGCAGTGTACATTACGTTGATCACAGTCTGATCAGAAAAATTCTAGTGTTGATAAGTTAACTACAGTTGAAAGTACATACACATTGGTTATTAGCGGCGGTTAATAGCGGTGGGTGTGTTCTGATATTTGACAAAATAATCAGTAACTCTCTTGTAAAACGATAATACAAATCCCAAATAGTTAGTTGCGTCCCAGCGGTAGTACAAATATAAGGCTTCGAAAGGATTTCACAGATAAGTGGAAAGTTCACTCAATAACTGCAGGTTGTGTTTTAGTGTGCCACCGATTTGCCGTTAAATCAAAATCCTGCTATTCGCACTCTTCATGTCCCCCATTTTCAACGTTTTCCGTTAAGTTGTTAGCATGGTCCAGGAGATGACATACGGGAGCTTGATTATTCGATAGTTGAGTTATAGTGCCTTCCTCAAATTTCATCGAAAATGATTGGCAAGGTTGTTTTAAGCAAGAAAGGTTAAATTCTTAAGTACGCTTCCTACTAGCATCTACCTAAGACAGTTGAATGTCTCTTCGAATTCCTTCCACGCACTCTATACTTCACCCAATGCCGCTAACTGTCAGCTAGGCATTGTATCCTTTCCGTACTGTATAGTTCAACGACATGCCTGCATTCTGCAGGACATCACGAACTGTCATCATCATCAACATTATGCACGTTAGCTAGAGGTGTAAAACACAGCTACTGTGCCGCAATACATAAAAGGAAAAAGGAAAGTAAATACAACAGTCGCATGCCAGCTGAGCTACGAACGGATGGGCATCGTTCCGGAAAGCTACCAGCCGGCTATTAGGCAACAAAAAACTTATTATCTAACATTATATTATGCTACGAACTGATATCGTGGTTGGATGGGGAGACTAAAGGGATGGGGAGGGATAAAGCGACTCACAGTAGGAGCGCTACTGAGGTCGGCTCTTAACCATGTCAGCAAGTGTATCCAGCCAAACGTGTTCACCGTCTTTTGGACCCCAACCAGAGAGCCGTGAAGCTCCAACCGAGGCCAGCTCCGAAGTGAGGGCTTTCATTCCTCTTGACCAAGTCATCGCTTGGCCACCTTTCCTCTTCTTCCATTCACACCACCGGCGCGAAAACGACGCGGGAATCGGTGGGCTGTCATGCACAACACGTAGCCGAGCCATCGGAGCCTGGTGCGTGAAATGACTGCGCTGAACGGTTCAGTTCCTTCTTCTGTGCCTTAAACAAGGCGTGGAACACGCTCGTTACTCACACGGTGTTCCCTTCAGATGTGAGCCAAACTGCGAAGACACCGATGGTCAAACGTAACTAGCCTCTTTATGTCCGCTGATCTTAGGGGCCAGGTTTCGCAACCGTACAGTAAGGTAGGACGTACCCTTCAGGGCAAGAGTGATGTCGCGCCTGCGCCATAGGTGTCGAAAACTAACAAAAGCGCCTCGAGTTTGTGATATGCGGTTCGTGATCTCATTTTCGATCCCAAGGGCGCTGATGCAACTTCCCGGGTAGTCGAATTTCTGAACGACTTCTAGCTGATCCCCACCAAGGGCAGTGAAAGAGGCGGTCCAGGCCAGTCTTGGAGGAAATCTTTGCACTTCGATGGTACAAAGCAAGGCCCGAAGCGACTGACAGCCAGTGCTAATCTGTCCAGTGCAGCTTGGCATGTTTGTGAGCTGTCACAGATTAGTGCAATATCGTCTGCATACTCCAATTCAAGAAGTTGTTCACCTGAGAGTAGCTCCACACAGGTCGTGTCCTGTGAACGCGATTTCCATGACTTCGTCAATAGCGAAGTTGAAGAGGAAAGGTGACAACGGGCATCCTTGTCTCACACCGCAGACGATATTGAAGGACTGCAACAGCTTGCCCTAAGCCCTCGCTCTGCCCGTGCTACGCGCGTATAAGGCTCGAATTATATTTACATATCTCTCGGGCCACCGTTCCTTAGTAAACAATCCCAAAGGGCACATCGATCAACCGAATCGAAGGCACCTTTGACGTCGAGGAACACGAATACTATGGGCTGTCAATATGTGTGACGGTGTTCCAACAACTGACGCAAGGTGAAGATGTGGTCGATGCAGCCACGACCACGACGAAACCCGGCTTGTTCCTCACGAATATAGTTTACACCGTGGATAGTCAGTCTGTGAAGGATTACAGAGGCGAGTAATTTGGAGGCGATAAAGATCAGACTGATTCCTCTAGGGTTGCCGCATTCCGAACGCAAACATCCTTTGAAGATGGAAACAATAACGGAGCGGCTCCAGTCGGTTGGGATAGTCTCCTGCTCCCACAGTTTCACTAGTAATTCATGTGAATCATCAACAAGAGCAGACCCTCCGAATTTGAAGAGGGCTGGAGGAAAATCATCTGGTCCCGCAGATTTGTGTAACTTAAACAGTTCGATCACGTTTGAATTCTGAACGAGAGGGCGGATGCAAAGGGACAGCCTAGGGAGCAGGGCGATCACTGGCCGGTGAGGAATTGGGCAATTCCGGCCGATTAAATTGCTTTTCAAAATTCTCAGCCTAATGTTCCTAACGTTTTGACAAATTGTGGATAGGCTGTCCACTGTCGTCACAAATTGTTTCACTAACACCAGGTCTCCTGCTCCTTGTTTTCCGTATCAGACGGAATAACTTAAGGTGGTTACCAAAAGCAGCGGCCATTACTATCTCTGACGCACGAAGAGATAACCAGGATTCGCGGTCTCTTCAGGCTAGCACGAAATTTTGTCCTGATGTCATTGTGAGTCTCGTTGTGTTCGCTTCTGACCTTAATATACCGGTGAGCAGAGTTACGTTCCAAAGACTGGGTAGAGACCCTAAGTCTATTTTGGCTAATAGATTTACCACATGAGAATTTGCCTGCTGCTAGTAAGTTCTGCTGAACGTGCTGCAGCGTCTTGATAGTTTGGGTGTAATAGCCAAAGTTGAGGAGCCGACAGATTTGGTTAGGCAGGTGGCGATCCTTACTAAGAAATCTGGAGAACTACGCGTGTGCATTGATTCAAAGCCACTTAACGCCGCGCTCATGAGGGAGCATTATACGCTACGGACGCTAGACGACGTACTTCCGGTGCTATCCAGAGCTAGAATATTCACTAAGGTCTACCTTGCTTCTGCGTTTTGGCATGTATTACTTGACGAAGAATCAAGCTACCTGGCCACGTTTGGGACATCATCCGGGCGTTTCCGCTGGCTTCGTTTACCGTTTGAACTGAAGGCATCTAGCGAGATATTCCAAAAACGACTTGTGCAGGCTTTAGACGATTTACCAGGAACGTTCTGTGTAGCAGACGACCTTTTGGTTTTTGGCGCAACACGAGATGAGCACGACCAGAACCTTCACCGATTTTTGCAGCACTGTTTTGAATGGAACATCAAGCTAAAAGGAGAGAAGATCGAGTTGCGTAGGACGGAAATGTTGTTTCATGGACACGTCCTAAGCTCCGAAGGACTGAGACTAGACCCAGAGAAAGTCAGGTCCATCAAACAGATGCCTCCTACTGACGTGAAAGCCGTTAGCAGGCTGAATGGTATGGTGAATTACCTAAGTCGTTTCTTGCCCAGATTAGCCGATGTAATGTTACCGATTCGAAAACTGACGCACAAGAGTGAGAAGTGGCATTGGGACGCAGAGCAAGGGAGCATTTCGGAAAATAAAAGAATTGATCACGAGCGCCCCGTTCTCACTTAATACAACACAGCACTCCCGCTCGAGATCCAGTGTGACAGCAGTCAGTATGGTATCGGAGCCGTGCTCATGCAGAACGGTAAGCCAATCGACTTTCGCAGCCGGACGCTGACAGAGACCGAGCGTCGTTACGCGCAAATAGAGAAAGAAATGCTTGCATTGATTTACGCCGTGGAGCGTTTCAGTGACTATACTTTTGGCCGCAAATCCACCGCCTTTACCGACCACAAGCCCCTAGTGTCGATCACCAGCAAGCCGCTCCATGTTTTTCCACGCCGCCTGCAAATGATGCGTATTCGTCTGCAGCAGTATGATCTAGAGATTGTCTACCGGTCAGGATCCCTGGTGCACATTGCGGATGGGCTATCAAGAGCGCACCTGCCAGACCCGCCAGGAAAGGAAGCAGACCCAGATTTTGTCCATGTAACACAGCTGATAGCCGTCACTGAGGAACGCTTACACCATCTCCAACGATACACTGAGGAGGTCGAATTGTGTAGACTACTGAAGCACATGATCATGAACGGATGGCCCGAAGACAAGGTAACGTTACCAAAGGGGCTGACTCCATTCTTCCATTTTCGTGACGAACTCATTACTCAGGATGGATTAATATTTAAAAGCGACAGGATCGTGGTCCCAAAGTCACTGCAGCGTTCGATGCTGTACCTGATACATTGTGCACATTTAGGAACCAACAACTACGTGGCAAGAGCTAGAGAGCTGTTATTCTGGCCCGGAATAACCAGCCAAATACGTGACTACGTCTCCAATTGAGTAGCATGCAGAGCACACGACATACGCCAGCCAAAAGAACCGATGATGCTACGTGACGTTCCTGACGGACCCTGGCAGATGGTTGCACTAGACACTTTTTCTCAAGATGGAAGGAACTATTTGATTGTGGTAGATTATTTTCGTGACTACTTCGAGATCGGTACGCTTACGACGACTGATACGCAATCCGTGGTGAACAAGTTGCGCTGCCAATTCGCTCGGCATGGAATACCCGAGTTGGTGATTTCAGACAACGAGCCGCAATTTAATAGTGCAGAGTTTCGTGTATTCAGCAAGAAGTGGGATTTTCTTCACTGGCTAACCAGCCCATACCATAGCCGATCAAACGGTAAGGCTGAGTCTGCAGTGAAGGAGGCGAAGCAGGTGCTTACAAAAGTCAAGGAGACCCAGCAAGCTCCGCATATAATGCTACTGGATCGAAGGAATACACCATCTACTGATATCGGAGCGAGTCATGCACAGCGTCTATTCAATCGCCGAACAGGAGCGCTAATACCGACTGCTACAACTCTACTGCAGCCCGAGATAGCGCCGTCCGATGTTCTACACGACCGACTACGGAACAGAATGCTACAGCAAAAAACGTACTATGATCGCGGATCGAAAACCTCTCACCACTAGGTACAGGAGAAGTGTGGGTGCAGCCATTACCGGAATCCGGTGCATGCTGGCGGAAAGCAATGATCGAAGGCCGGAAGGGAGGGAGGAGCTATGAAGTCAAGATTGGGGGCAATCTCATTCGACAGAATCGGGTGCAGCTGCGAAGAGTGCGTCAGAAGTGGACACCGCAGAGAGAGGATCAGCAACAACAACCGGGGAGGAATACTGCTACTGAAGCCCAGGACATCAAACGCACACGAAGTGGTAGGCAATGCGGAACATACTGTAAGGTTATCCCAAAAAACGCAAAAGGAAAGGATGTGATGGGGCTGGAAATGCTGGTGATTGGAACTGCTGTAATGCCGCTCGAACGTCACAGGCCAGACCGATAGGGAGTGAGCATGTTGCCGGAATCAGATTGGTCAGCCAATCAGGAAATAGTTGGCCCGTGATCGCGTCCAGCCCGCAACCATTCACTGAACGTGAATGTGACCAATCAGGTGCCAGCAGGCAAAAGAGCGCATACTCGTGCACCCTTGAGCCAAGGCTTGTGGCATTGGACTGAGGGAAGGAGCGCGCGAGCCGAATCCCGTCAATCGTACACCCACTAAGAAACTCAAGGTGATTTGAGACAGAGTGAACGTGGCGAGCAAGGATAAACCAATGGAAAAGGAGCCAGCGACACAATGCAAATTACAAGGATGAGCCATTGAGACGGACTGTTGTAAATTGGGTATATACTCTATAAATATTCGAGCGTTATCTTAATAAGCGACTTCATGATCGCTGCCCAGTCTTCTTGCTTCCCGGAGAGCAACCGGACAGCGACCTTCAATTGTCTCCAGCGAGCGCTTACTCAACTCGCATCTCAGCGTATTTCAATACACCTTCAGAACAGCTGGCTTCGCCAGTTGACTGGTGTTAATGCGCTCACACCGTCATCGTGGGCGTCCCCGCCAAAAGGCATCCGCATGTCAGCGCATACAAGTGCATGGTCGGTGTCCACACATGTGCTCCAAATCGAGCGACAGTTCCTTACGCAGCCTCTCCATCGGTAACTGATTGCAATGTGATCGATTTTCTTCCAGGGGTGGTGGGCGCCATGTTACCCTCCGGCGGGTGCTGTGTCGCAAAAATAATCGGGCATCTTCACACCAATGAAGTAACCGCTCACCGCTACCATTACGAGAGCCTCCACCGTGTTGACTGCCCAGATGCAGTTCATTAGTGGACAACTTTCCAACTTGTGCGTTCAGATCCCCCGTCAGCAGTACAGTGTCCGTGCTTTCTCTGTGATGAAGTAGTTGGGTCAGTTGGCGATAGAAGTCGTTTTTTACCGAATCATCGCTAGAGTTTTGGGGCGCGTAGGTGGCGATGATAAACAAACCCCTATTAGTCCCGCGCGACTTCGAAGTTTGAATGATCCAGCCCATCGGACCACACACATCCGGCTACTGATTGGGATCCAATCAACCAGAGCGGCTTCAGCCTGAGGACTCAGGGCAATGCTAATACAAGCTTGGCCGGTGCTCGAAGCTGCATCGTCACCGGATAGACGCAATGTGAAAATACTGCTGCTGTCAACTGAAGGGGATCGCAGAGTGAGCACAGAGCTCTAGTCTTGCAGGTGGGTCTCTGATAAGCAGCAGATATCGGTGGAGAGGGTCTCTAAAGTTCGGGCATGTGCTGCTTGTTGACCGATCTGTAACAGTGTGCGGATATTGAGGCATTGCAATCTAAAGGAGGATTGAGAGCTCCAAATGGAAGCTTGGTTGGACATGGGCTTGTTGACAGGACAGGAGTGACGCTCTGCGTTTGCATGTGAGTTGAAACTAAGAGCTAAACGCCCAGCAATGCATGTTTTAGGAGGGCTAAAAATTGGGGTTTGAAAACTGGGGGGATAAAAGTGAAGTTGGAATGGGACGGTAAGAGTGGAGGGGCGTAAGAAGGGAATCCGAAGACGGGAAGGCTTGAGCAGTAACATCCAAACCCCTATCCGCCCTGCTCGATGCAGCAGATAGGGCACCGTTGATTATCCTCTGCGGGGGCCAGAGCATCAGAAATTTGTTTGAAGTGTGATTCATCGTATTGCATGGGCAGGATACTGTCAGATTGCCCAGGCCTAGACAGGTGAACGATTAGGGTTCTCAACCAAGGCCTTTGGTTCAAAAACCTGACCGCAAGGCAGTGGGTTTCACGGTGGGCTACAAGGAGTCCGTTTTAAGGAATAAAAAGCCGCCCTCATTCCAACCCTCAATCTGGAGGAGCAGGAGGCTGAGTTTGTCTGGCCTCTAACCATTGACCAATCTGGTACGAGTGGCTCTGGAGGTGCAAAAAGAAGCATCACCCAGCATAGCTCAATGGATCTGGGGCACGCAAACCATCGCACCACGCTTAGGTCTAGCCTCGATGCGATGGCATCACGAACTGTAGCTCCTTTTTGTTTACTGTTCTTCGCATGTCGTTGCCAACTCGACTGTTGATCGGTATTCTGATACACCAACAAATGTAGAGCCTCATCTACTCTTAGTGCCGCTCCGTAATCTTAAGGATAACAATCCGGCCTTCTAATCCGAGGGCGTGGGTTCGAGTATGCGTAAGGTCTGGGCGACGCTCGCAGTATCCTTAGCCTCAGACTTAAGGTGCCTTCAGTACCCGTACTTTTATATTTAACTTTGTGGCCTCTTGCATTCTCCTCTATTGGTTATACTGTCACCCTGTCAACTTCTCTAAACTGCTGCAGTAAGAATACCTCTTATAGGTACGATGGATAAGGCACGTTTCTAGCTGCTGCGACACGCTTAGAGATTCTTTGGTTGTTTTACTCATCCACTGCACGCTCAGTTTTCACAAATACTCTCTTTCTTACGTGTCCGAACTTCAAACTGTTCTTCCGCCCCTCATCGCATCGTACTACTGTATTGTCTTATCGATCACGCTTGTTTGTTGACCCATCGGAACTCACACACATGCCGCGCAAGCACTTGGTCTGACACTCGTGCATGTATTGCATTTTTCTCCCTACCTATGCATATTATAGTAATTTTATCACCCAGTCTGCTGACATACTGCGGATCTGGCGATAGCAGATCTTGAACAACCCTTCAGAGGTTGACTGGCCGACGTTGCACGGCCTGCAGCAACAAGAGATGAAGACGTGTCTTGCCAACACATGGACACTGGATGAGACGCAGAGAGCACTCGCTCAGCTGCGAAACGGCAGATGCGCCGTATTCGACGGGATACCACCTGGAGTGTTAGAGCACGGTGGATCCGCGCTGGTAACTGCACTGCACCGCTTGTTGCAGCTCGTGTGGTTTGAAGAAGTGCCGGATGACTTGAAGGATGACCTTGTGCTACCCCTGTACAAGGGCAAAGGCAACAAGCAATGTTGCACGAATTATCGTGCAATCAACTTGATGAGTTGTGTGGGTAAATTGATCGTCCGATTCTTGCTCAACCGTCTCGTCATTCCGATTGTTGAACCGAATGTGGCGGGACAGTAATGTGGATTCCGTTCGGGTTGTAGCACCATAGATAAGGTGTTGTCGGCCAGTTTCAGGAGGGATTGCACGCCTGGCTTGTGATTCTTAGGTCACCTGTTCACATTCGCGTAGCCGCGGGCCTCCTCGCGATATCTTCAGCCCACGTGCGACCGGTGGTGGTCGTGTGGCAGCAAAGCATCCGTATAGTGTGCCGGCGTAGTACTATTTTTTTTATGTTCGCGGCTCGTCATTTGCAGCAGAAATGCCGAGAGCTACACGAACCATTGTACTCGTTGTTTGTTGACTTCATCTAGGCATTTGACAAGGTGAACCGCCAGACACTGTGGCTGGTGTATGGTAAGTTTGGTTGCTCGATTATGTTTGTATGTCTAACTGAATGTCTGCAAAATGATGTGCGGGCGAGGGTGCAGCTGGGTGGGAAAACGTTGGATGACTTTGCTGGAGTTTCTGATGTGAAGCAATGCTAAATCTTAACCCCTGTTCTTGGTTAACATTTACATTCATACAATCACGTCTTGTGCTTTTAATACTGCTTATGATTACGGTGTCCGTGTGGCGCACCCTATTGTTGTTAGATTGTTAACACCCGTCGTTTCGGGACGAGAACTATGGCATGCGATGCAACCATCCCTATGTTAAAGTTTGCCTACGACTGTGCGTTATTTGCACACAGCGCGGATGAGTTGCACAACATGCTTAGGGCTCTCGCTTCGACAGTGCTCATGTTCGCGCTCCCTCTCAACATAAGCAAGATTGTTTCTCTTTTCCAACGTTTACTAAGAATGGAATTTGTTAATCTGCCCCAAATCCATGTTGTTGATGACGTATTGGAGACAGCATCGACAATTTGCGTAATATCACCCGGTTTGCAGTTGATGAGCGAGCTGCGCATCCGCGTATCGAAGGTGGCTGGTGCGTTTGACAACCTGGAGAACCGTGTGTGGAACAACCACCATCTTATCGTCGGAACGAAGCTGGTGCTATACAACTCTGTGTTGCATCGAAACTTGGGGGCAGCGAAACGTGGACGATGGAGCAGTTTCATCAACAGTGTCTGCGCATCGGTTAGTGCGACAGTGTTGCGGACATTGACGTGCTCCGCCGTAGTGGCATGTCTTTTGTGGACAGCACACTTCCGTTGCAACAACTGTGGTGGCCGGGTCGCATAAGCCGAATAAATTCGACGTGGATACTCAAACAGCTATTGTATCGATAACTTAGTGCATGGAAACGACATGTGGGAAAACCGAGGTTACGTTACCAGTACATGGTCAATGTGAGTTTACCACGAACTATTGTTGATTTCAGGTGTCGAGAATCAAAGGCACCTGCTTGGTGCGCATGGCGAGAGCGTTTCAGAATGGTGGTTGCTTAGGTACATGGGAAAGAACTGTTACATGCAGCGGAGAAACGCCGGGTACGAAAGCGAGAGACGCCGATGGAGCCTACCCCATCGACCTCAGGCCTATGGTGCTGTAGCACATGCATTCGCGAGTGCCTGAGCCAATCGGGCCTGTTAAGTCACCAGTGTGGCTACGCGAGACCGGCATCCAAAAGACGACGGGCAGCTGATTATCTAAGCATAATCAGCGCAACGATTGGTGGCTGCGCTGAGTCCGCTTCTATTCAATTTACTAACCGAGGCTATTATGGTGGTTTGTGTCGTGCGTGCAACCTCATCGTTGTAGTTGGTTCGTACGTGCTTCTGCTTGTTACGCTTCTTTAATTTCAGGTGTTGGTTGTTGCCTGCTATCTGCAGTGTGTCCGCGTTTGCTGTATTGACTGGGTGCCTACTTGTCTATTACCTACCATTCGTCTTTACTGGCTCCAAGGGACTGAAACGTTGGTAGGGTGGGGGTACCGGGTACCCGATCCTGTTGACGGCGCTACGCTCAAACAGTGGTTCCATACATCCAGTGTGAAACGGCCTGCTGCCCAGCCGCCGCCTTTTGTACCTCTGGTACGCATGATTCCAGAACTAGACACTAATGCTACTGTGCATGTTGGAGGGCCGGCTCTCATCCACATGCTTCTCGGACTTATTCCTTCGAGTTTACACTTCATATGTTGTTTGTGGGTGATGCAACACAAGCTACCCATGGTTCCTCTGTAGATGCAGGTGTCCTATGGCTGCCCCGTGGAGGCCGCAGTGACAGGCAAATCCGGAACTGGATGCCGCCAACCATCATCTATTATGTCCGCAGTGGTTGTCCAACTGCTGAAAATGAACCCATAAACATTCTTTAAGATTATTTTGTTATTCTCGGGTTTACGAGACGACCTTTCCGGTGTGATCAAATATTTAGAATTACCTCGTATATTCTTGACAGCGTGTTCCAAACGTCAGGCGGAAATAAAAATCGCATTTTTAACATTTATGGTTATACAGTTCAAAGCCTTGAATGGACACCGGATAATTCATGGTGTGCTGCCGGAAAGTTTCTTGTATGGACATTGCTAAGTTTTCTTTCCTTGGATAAAGCTTGCGGAGCAATTGTATGGTGATAAGAGAAACATCAAAGCATGGCTTTTAATTTGGGCTAAACATTTTTTTCTAACTTGTTCCGATCTCGCCCTACTTATTATATATTTTCATGCTATTATGTTGGCACTGAAGACAATACGAAATGTTGACATCTGCCAGTGTTCATCTTCTTGCGGATTCACTCAAATAACCTTTTTCTATACATTGTGAAGTTCTAAAACGGAGTTATGACAGGTAGTTATTCATTTTCAGTTCAGTAACTGTATATATTGGCAGAGACAGATGGAGTGGGAGGTCTATTCGTTGTGGGAGGCGGACGTGGCAGGCATTCGTCAACTGGCTCAATCATTTTGTTTTTACTACGCTGGGCGTAAGCGGGAAAGAGGAAATTTGAAAGAGAACTATTGGAACTAGGGATCAAGCTGTTGCCTTTACTTGAACTAGCACAACAACTGATTTTCGACTTTACACGTTCTGCACCTATCGTGACATAGTCTTGACATTCGACCAATAGCTTTCAGCACCCTCGCGCTAAGACAGTTGCTGGTTGGTACCCCTTTTCCATGCACCCAATCTGTGGTATATGTGTTTATGACCGCGTTTTTTTCATTTTAGCTGAACTCAAGGCCTTACTTATATTTATGGGGATTTTCCTCATTTTCATTGATATTCTCTTCTGTCCTCCATTCCCAGCCCGCTTAAAGTATATTTACGACGTTACCGTCGCATACCCTGATCATTTACCTTCTCCGGATACCAACATCTTCTTCGGTCAAACTCCCCGGGAGGTGCATTATCACGTCAGTCGTATCGAAGCAAGCGAACTTCCTTGGGTGGAAAACGCTATCACTGAAGAACACTTCGAAGAGCAGCGAGACCGCCTCATCTACTGGCTTCGATCACGTTGGTTAGCAAAAGAATCATTACTAAAGGTTTACTATTGTGAGTCGCTTTTCATTCTCCGTCTGTAGGTCTTTTCCCCTCTACTGGCTTATGTTGAATTCGATTGCTAGATTTTTGCGTTTCTTTACCATCGACTACCCCACATCATAAATTAGTACAACGGTTTACATGCCCCTCACCTATACTTAATAGCACTTTTTGAGTGCTTTTTCAAAGTCACTCACACCACACAAATCACTGACTGGAACTCATTCAAACAGTTTGGACGCTCATAAAAGTTACAATCAGATCGATAGCCATTTCCTCGAGAGATAACAATTTGGAGATTAATTTT
Organism: Dicrocoelium dendriticum; assembly: GCA_944474145.2. Taxonomy (NCBI): domain Eukaryota; kingdom Metazoa; phylum Platyhelminthes; class Trematoda; order Plagiorchiida; family Dicrocoeliidae; genus Dicrocoelium; species Dicrocoelium dendriticum. Next base: position 90,822,808 of record OX104066.1, on the reverse strand, counting down.
CAGCCCACTTCGATTGTCCTCCAATATGAGCGCCACTAGTCGTCTCCGACGGTGGAAAAGTACAACTGTCGCTCACTAGCTCATTACCATTTCATCAAGCCAAACAGAAGTACCAACCCACAGAGCATTAACTGTCGTTGAGCGTGGTCGCAGATACGTCGCCTACTACAATTGAAAACCATGTGCAAGTCCTTTTAAGCTTCGTTCGGCTGTGTGATGGGTCTCCTTAGAACCCTTCCGACACACCTACCCTGAGTTTGCTCCGCGCTGCCTTGTCGGTTACAGCAGTAAATCAAACGCTCGTGTGAAATCCCATTCTAACTTTCATTCACCCTACTGCCTTTTGGATCAGCTTATTATGTTTGTTTTTTCTATCATTACATGGTGAGTAGAGACAACTGAATCCACCTCCCCTCGTTTCACAGATTGTAGTTGATATGTTGAATTGCACTGATTGACTTAAACACTTGGGTGGACGCCCTCGAGCAAAAGTCTTCATCCAGCTTAGGGAGTTTCATCTACCCATCCCTCGCCACTATACTTTCCTTTCTCTTCTCCCCTCCACTAGCTACCTGTGCTTCTCTAATTGATTAACACAGGGATGACCTCAGACTTCAGCTTGTGCTAACATTGTAATTAAAGCTTTTTACTCATACGGCTGGTGGTCTACACGCCTAGCTTGCAATCGTAAGGTCATCGGTTCTAATCCGCGTGGGGGCGGGCGTCCTCGCAGTATACTCAGCCCCCGCAGGACTGGTGGTAATCACGCAGCAGCGAAGTGCCGTTACGGCATACAGCTGACGATCATTCATACACTACTGTCTATATTTCGCCGCGCTCATTATTTGGGTTGCACCTTTTTTAATGATATGACATTCACCATATATTTTATACTACGATACATATCCATTCAGTATCCCAATCCTTTTTGTAGCTCGACCGTTGGGACAGCGTCGTTTTGACAACGAAATCCCTCCCCGAAGCCGTGTATTTCTGTACTCTCCAAACTCCGAATGTGTTCGGCTCGCTGTATTCGGCATGATCAACACAGCTGGCTGGTTCATCGGCCTCATCCTCTCTGTCTATTTGTTATACTCCTTCTGGATTGTGCGTCTGTATGCAATTGCAATTCAGTTGTTTCTCATCTACCTCTCTTATGCTGCCGGTGGCGTCAGCCTATGGGCCTCCAGTTTTGTCGATGGGCCTCGATTGTCCTGTCCGGTTGAATTCAACAGAGTCGAGAGCAACGCAGCTCTCATCTCCGAATAGTTTGCCTTTCTGGTCAACCTATTTTTTCTAGCATTAATCGCTTTGTTTTGATATGATTTTTCGCACTACTGCCTTTGATTGAATCTCCGCGGCTTTCCTATTTGCCCGCACTCATGTTCCTTTTTATTGTCATATTTTATGCGCGTCTTGGTAGTTTTTCCGCATTCCTCATCTGATCTATCTCCCCGGCATTTGTGCATGTACTCGGAATGTGGTGTGACTCGTTGACATACCTTAGCTTTTACCCCAGCTTCGGTTACCTTGTTATTGAACGGATCTAATACACCTTTTGTCCATCACTTCAACTTTCATCTCACATGAATCCTTATGGCACCATTGAAGTGTGAAGCAATAAGTTCTGTATGATTTCGGACTAAGAAATAGCACGCACAAACATAGGCTGTGAAATGTCTCGGTCCTTTCGTATATCCCCATCGACCACAGACATTCATCCAATGTACTTATTGCTAATTCCCACAACCTATCGAATGGGCAGGATATACTTCGGTGTACAATGTTAAGTGCGAGGGGAAATACATTCAAGTGCAATGCGATTTTGTAAAATGAGATATCCATCTCAGGCGATTGCGCCTGTGTGCAAGATTAAAGGTGAGCAACGATGTATCACGGATTAAAAAGCAATTGTTTGACAAGTCCCGTGAATATTATAAAATCAAAAGGTGTGAGTCATGTACCGAGCGTCTACCGAGTTGAATGTGTTAATAAATAACTCTAAAGATAAAGATTGGATGCAAACATTCAGACGAATACGGCGTGCAGTTGTCGTTAAAATAAAGCGTGACAAAAGTAAAATATGCTCGCTTACTCGTGTGCCGCCTCCAGGTGACACATGAATCCGGTAGAAGAGCATGACAAATGTAAACCATAGCATCGCAGTTTAACTAACAAAGCGCTGGGAGATTAGAATAACATCCGATCGCTTTTGGAAAATGTCCAAAGTAAAGGAAAATACAACTGAGTCTGGGAGTGCGTTCCAGGGTTGGCAAACACGAAGAGAGAAGTAATTCCGATGACATTCCGGACAGTTGTATTGTTCACTCAGTTCCAAACAGTTGCCTCTAAGCTACGTATTTTGACTAACTTTCAGCAAATGGCAGCATACGTGGTTGGGGTCACTCGATATTTGGGAGCATTCCATGTATCAACTTTTGGGATCCTAGTCGTAGTACATTTAAAAACACTTCAGAGCTTGGCTCACTTCTCAACATTATTTTGCTCAATCACCGTGGAATCACCAATGAATGAAACAGCGATTTCCTTCCTAAGGTTACCAACCTGCCGCCCATGTTGTGCGGTGCCATTCGAAATGTGGGGCAAATCCGCTCACGTAACTAAGTGTGGTGAGTATAGCATTTTTCAGTTCTGTGTCATTCAACCATTGGGTTAAGGAAAGTTTATCCACTTGCTTTCCTCTGTCAAGTACTTAAAAAAGAATCCCGTTTTTGTAGTACTGTGTTTTGGGACGCCCAAATCTCGTAACATTCTTTCTAGTATGCGACAAGCGACTGCTCTCTGATCCGTAGTGGAGCGCTTTGCGCCTTCAGTGGGCAAATTTGCTGTAGCACTACAGTGTTATCGCAAATCGAATCAGCGCTCATTTACACAGTTTTCGGTTACATGAATCTCAGTTATTGGGCCAACCGTATGCTTCGCGGGCCAGCGATATCACATGCTCTGTTCAACGGGTAGGTCAGGTAATTATACTGCAACTTGCTGGAGCGCTTCATTTTGACGGAACAATGAGCTGGATTCTTGGTGTCAACCTGAATTGCACGGCCGTGTTTGTTGCAAGTGGTCAGCAAGCTGTTCAAGCGCAAATGTGGAGTGGAAGGTTCTATTGGGGACGATGCAGTATAACTCCATTCTCAAAATTAATACACCTCAATTCTGTTTTATACGGATACATTCTATAGCGGCCTGACGATTCCCTTGTTCTTCCGAAATTGATTTGCCATGTACCCGTGGAATCTTCGGTGTCCGCCTGTATGATATTGTTTGAATAACTCGGCGCACGTTCGTCTCTGCTCGAATCGCCCTCGCCTTCCTCTGCGTTGCTGCCGATTCGAAAAGGATCCCTGGTTTATCGGTGTCGTCTTAGGTTTAGCTTAGGCAGCCTGACTTGGAATCTCTAAATAAACCATCTTAGCGCTCGCCATCGTGGCATCAGTCCCATTTGTGTCGCATCCAAACTACTCGCTGCCCTACTCTAGCGGAGCTTCACTTTCGGACGGTAACAGCACGTGCGTGAACAGCAAGCTGGATTTCGTCCGAGTCGCAGTTGCTTCTATCACATCTTTACAATGCGCCAGATACTTGAACATCGCCATACGTTCAGTCCGCCAACTATAGTCATATTCTTGGATATCCGAGCTGCGTTCGTCTCGGCTGACGGAGTGGCTTTTTGGGACTTATTACTGAAGTGGGGAGTATTTGAGAACCATATCAGCATTCTCCGTGCCATTTACCATCAAACTTCGGGTCGCATGCGAGTATACTGGGACTTTTCGCCCCTTTCAGTATCACTAGCGGTGTTAGACTGGGTTGTCCAGCCTTCATTCTTGTTCAACTTCACCATGAACGCGATCCTTAATACCGCTCTGCAAAACACCTGCCTCGTTGAACTGCTCCCTGGTGACCGCCTTCGGGACTTGTAGTATTCCGATGACATCGTTGTGATTTATGAGCTTTACCATGCCGCCCAGCGTGTTCTGCCTAGACTGGAGATGTCCACCTCCCAATTCGAGTTGACCTTTGCCCCTTACAAATGTAAGGTTTGGTCAAGTGCGTCTTCTTCTCTCACCCTTTCAGGGCATCCGCCGCAAGTGGTCGACAAATTCATTTATCTTGGGAGTTGTCTTAGTATTGGCGGTTTGACGGATGAGATCTCCCTGCGTATCTCCAAGGTTAGAGTAGCTTTCGCTAATCTTCGTCGTGACCTCAACCTCACTCTCAAGGGACGGGTCTACATTAGTGCGGTACGAGCCATTCTGCTGTACCCCTGTAAAACGGCCCGTTCTCAAAAGTGATGTTCGGCGACTATATGCCTTCGATCACCGCTGCCTGCGAATCATTGTTGATGTTCAATGACAGCATCACATCAGTAATGAGGAAGTCCGTCGACGATTCTTCAAATCTGACCAACTCTGCCTACCGATTAACAGCATCATTTCACTACGGAGGCTTCGCTGGTTTGGACATGTGCTCCGTATGCCTACTCAGCGACTACCACGTGGTGCCATATTTGCTAGCACAGGCGTCAATTGGACGCGACGACAAGGAGGCCAGTGTATAACTTGGATCCAATGCGTTAGAACGCAAACGTTGAGTCTGGTTGTTTTTGGGTCTTCCCGACTCCCGGGTTGGGGTCCAAAGGACCCCGAGCAAATCTGCTTGCAAGCGCTACTGGATATGCCCAAGGACCGTACGCAGTGGCGCACTTGCTGTGAGACTCTTCTACTGTAACAGTCGTTTTCCCTTTTAATCTACTTTTTTCCTATGTGTTGTGGCACTCAGCCAATTGTAATGTAATTGGTAGTGTTGGATATATATATATATATATATATACATATATATATATATGGTTGGCGGCATCCGGTTTCGGATTTGCCTGTCACTGTGGCAAGCCACAGGACGCCTGCGCCTACGGGGGCACCATGGATGGCTTGCGCTGCACCACCCACAGCTCCAACCACATACCCCATATCCAGTGTAAACCCGAAGGAATAAGACCGGGAGGCATGCGGATGGGAACCAGGTTTCATCAACGGAGCCGACCCACACTCCTTCACAGCCAAACACAAGCACGCTGTATTTGGGGAATCAAGCGCACACAAGGCGGTGGCTGGACCGTAGTTCGCTCCACACTGAGTGCATGGAACCGCTCTTTGAGCCTAGCACGGCCACAAGAACCGTGCACCCCGTCCCCTCCAGCAACGACCAACTGTCTCCTGGAGCCAGTATGAACGATGTAGTGGGTAATAGACAGGTAGGCACCTTGTCAACATACACATCAAGCGCAACCATACCAGGGATACCAAACAACACTCAATCACTTTAAACGACAAGCTGAAATAAAATAAATCCAATAATGCATACAGATACGGTGGCATAACTCTTCGCTAAATTACCATATGAAGTAATTTGGTTAGTAACAAATCCGTGATAAGTAAGAAATGTCCACAAGTTACTTAAAATGCTACAAACGCAACGAAATTACCGAAGATAAGCGCAATTTGTGTAAGCAACGTGGCCAGTTAATAGAACATTATTCAGGGAGACAGAACAAACCAACTTACACTTAAACTAGGTATTTTTAAGCGGGATAAATTTCATTCCGCTATATATATATATATATATATATATATATATATATATATATATATATTTAGCAGCGGTGGCATTCGGGAAGCTTGAGTACCGAGTGTGGTTCAACCACCAGCTTACCGTCGACATAAAGCTGATGGTGTACAAATCCACGGTGCTGTTCGTTCTTCCATACTACAACGAAACTTGGACGATGAATTGGCGAAATGTGAGATATCCCGAGCGGTTTCATCAACAGTGTCTGCGACGGATTATGCACATCGGTTAGTGCGACAGATTAGCAGACACGTAGGTGTTGCGCCGAAGTGGAATGTCTACATTGGACTGTATACTGTTGCTGAGACACTTGTGGTGACTCGGTTGTGTGGGGCGTATGGATTCGACGCGGATACCGAAACAGCTCCGGTATGGCCAGCTGAGTGCAGTGAAGTGGCATGCGAGGAGACCGAAGCTTTGTTACCAGGACATGCTCAGGGTGCGCCTATCACCTTCTAATTTGATTTCAGATCTTGGGAGTCGAAGGCACTTGATCGGCGTGCATGGCGCGATCTGATCACGAAGGCAGTTGCCGAGGTGCAAGAGAAAGCCCTCGTTCATGCGGAAAAGAAGTGGCAGTTGCGGAAGCGACAGGCGCCGATGGGGTGTACTCCATCGACGTCGAACGCATGGTGCTGTAACACATGCGGTCGCGAGTACCTGAGTCAGGCAGACCTATTGAGCCGCGAGCGAGGCCACTCAGGACCGGCATCGAAACGACGACGGGTGATGTTGAGAACCTAGACAGAACCGACACAGCGTTGGTAGGTACGTTGCATTCGATTTACTAACCGCGTGCTTGCGTGATGTGTTCCTTTATTTCGAGTGATTATTTTACTATATTTTGTTAATGCTTACTTTGTTAAGTCATTTAAATGTCTGTCTGAATTAGCTTTTTACTTGCACACGTCGCTTAAGCTAATTGTGATTAAATTCGTGAACTTATTCGCATCTATGCCAATTTAACAAATATCCTTTTCTGATATCTTGCACTTATCGCGGATTGTTGCTAACCAGTTTATTACATATGCTCATCTAGCGAAGAGTTAAGTCTGTATATCCGTATGCTTCACTCGATAACTTTGTTATTCTCATTCCATTTGATTGGCTGTTGTTTGACATCCCCGGTGTGGCTGCGCTTGATGTGCATGTTGACATGGTCCCTACCTGTCTAACACCCTCCACCTCAATTACTGAATCCAAGAGACTGCGAATCGTTGCTCGGGGGTGTCGGGGTGCACGGTCCTCGTGGCCGTACTTGGATCAGAATGGTTCCATGCACTCAGTGTGGAGTGGACTACGGTCCAGCCACCGCCTTGTGTGCGCTTGATTCCCCAGATACAGTGTGCTTGTGTTTGCCAGTGAAGGAGTGTGGACCGGCACCGTTGATGAAACGGGGCTCCCATCCGCATGCTTCCAGATTTTATTCCTTCCGTTTTACACTAGATATGGGTTGTGTAGATGGAGCTGTAGATGGTGCAGCGCAAGCAACCCATGGTCCCTTTGTAGGCGCAGGCGTCCTATGGCTGTCCCCTTGGAGGCCACAGTGACAGGCAAATCCGGAACCGGACGCCGCCAACCATACATATTGCTGCTTCTTACTCATCAGGAGAGTTGTGCCGCATGATTGCCCTCACCTTACCTTGTATTAGTGACCCTAGGCTTCGTCATTACAACTTGGTGACCCTTTTATTTCATTTCCTTCTGGTGACGCTATTTTATTGTATGTTTGCACACCTTTCGAGTCTTTCACTTTTCCCTGCATTTCGCCGATCATTTTACGCCTGAGACCATGGAGTTTGAGTCAGCGGTTTTAGAAATTATCGTTAGTTCCTCGATAATTACAGTAGCTCCTTCTCTTAAATGCAATCCGAGCTAGAACTACGGTAAATTGAATTGCATAGGTATATTGCTGTTTCGAGCTATAAGCCTAAACTAAACGCACGATCTTTGCAGATAACGGTTAGGACAGATGCATTTGTAATATAACCTTTGTTCTAAAAGACAGAATATTACGCAAGACAAGACTCATGGCTATGTTTGCAATGTGGGGCCCGCGGGCTGAAACAGATAGTCGTAATAGTTATGTTAATAGTAGACTGGTGAAATCGTGACCTTACTGAAAGTGCATGCAAATGAACTGCGTGTAAAACGACACTTATTTGCGGATCTTATGGTCTAAAGGACGAAAAGCATGTTATTAGCTCAGAAGGTGGAAAGTGGTGGGAACAAGATCACTAAGCCGTCAAGATGGAGTAATCCGTCTGAACTTTACACTCCCAGGCGGTCATCATCTGCTATTCCGAAGCCTCGCATCTTCGGCATCCCTCCCGGTATTGATTCTTAGTATGGCGTTGTCTCATAGCTCTTGCGTGTATTTCGCGGTTCTTATCAACCGTTGTCACCGTTCCAAACTGGTTCCTGAATTTTGCATCCTTTTTAGCAACTGCCTCTTGCCACAGATCTTTTGACGTGCGTAAACTATTAATCTTTGCTGCGGTAACTAACTCTACGTGGTCACTTACTTCTACCTATATTTGTAGTGTTGTATCAATCTGCATTGCTTGCAAAATCAGCCAGTACATTCCCGAATAGATCTGAGGTGGAAATCGTAGTCAGGCCAGTAGTATTTGACACAGTAATGTTTGTTTCGGGAAACAGGCATTCCAAAGCGCTATTCTTCATCTCGATGCGCCTGTGCACCCCTGTCCCACACCGCTGATTCAAGCAAGTGCTTTCTTTCCCAATGATGTCGACTGTTCTAAGTGACACATCATCACTTGCACTTAAACTATCTGTTTTTGTAGAAAACTGACGTAAATTGCTTGGCGAATTGCTGTGGATGGTTTTTTTTATTTATGTCTGTCTCCTGCAATCGCACAGTCTTGATTGATCTACCTATCTCCGCAATAGGCAAACCATAAGGTCGTTGGTAGGATAATCAACAGGAATTACTGATAGAGTGATACTGCGCTTTTGACATCAGTAGGATGACCCTGGGATTCCTGTAGAATTGTTTCTTCGGGGTTCGCGGCAACCATAACTTCAGCTTTGTCAAAAACCGAAAGACATTTGTCTTTGTGCTTCTTACTTTCGTAAGCGAGACCTATCGAATGACAAGTTTCAACGTTGACTAAGATAACTGAATGAATCTTTTTGGGCATTTCCCCAGAACTTATTTAAACTGATCTTCTGCAGATGTTGATAATTTGGTTGTACCCAACACAATTAAATTGAATAGAGTTCTGCTGATGTACGGAGCACTAGGACAACCGCGCCTGTATTTCAACGCCCAATAGATAGGAGTTATCGGTTCGAATCATAAGTTACACTTTTCCCTCTAGCTCCGATAACTGCAAGTTAGATACGTGAGCCAATTTCACAATGAGACCGGACCCTACCGTTTTGCGATGGTTTGCGTGCCTCAGAGATCCATCGAGCTGTGCTGCGTGGTGCTTTTCGCATGCTCGGAGTCGCTCATACCAGATCGGTCAATAGTTAGAAGCCAGACAAGCTCAGCCTTCTGGTCCTCCAGGTTGGGGGTTGGAGTGAGGGTGGCTTCTATTTTCTTAAAACGAACATCTAGTAGCCCACCGCAAAACCCGATGCTTCTCAGTCAGGTTTTTGAACAATGAATTTATACGGGTTAAGGAGCACTGCTTTACAAGCCCCGTTGGTAGACTGGTGGGTTATTAAAAAACATAAATGAAAAAACGCAGTTAATAGTTCTACTGTCAAAAGAATGAACTTATCGTATGTAATACGGTAACCCTGCGCTCCAAGTGTTTCCATGGCTTCAATAGGCGAAAAAATTAAATCCAAGGTATTTCCAGGGAGTAGGATGGAGAGCAGCGTCAAGTAATAAAATGTAAGTGGCGGAGTGCATCATCTAACTGGCTTTTAAATACGGCTAGCGTAGGTGCTGAAACAACAGTTTCGGGGAGAGCGTTCCATGTTTGACACACACGAATGTAATAGCACTTTCTACGGCACGCCAGACGACTGTATTGTTCTGCTAATTTCAAGGAGTGGCCTGTAACTTTGGTTTTACTGCTGAGTTGCAGTAAAGAGCGGCACACATGATTTAGATTGTGTAAAATCAAGTCGCCTCATAGTTGACGATACCGTCCGCTACGTACGCCCAAACGTTTCAGCCTATGCTCGTATGGAAGGTGGCACATTCCAATGATGTATTTAAAAGTCCGAAGTTGTGGTTGGTCCAGTGCAGTAAGGTCGTACTTCAGCCATGGCTGCCAGGCTTGCATTGTGTATTCGATATGCGGCGACATACGCACTCAGCATCTGACTGAAAACTGAGGCGTTTATTTGTCCGAACACCCGTCGTAACAAGCCTACGTGTTGGTTACCAGTTTTGGATGCCTTTGCGGATTGCTTGGAACAACCCAAGTTATCCTGAACAAGCACGCCAAGGTCCATTTCGACAGATGACCGCTGCAGTAATTGTGTTCCTAGTTTGTAGGAATTGGTACTCTGGTGTCGTACGGAAAGTGCTCTGCATTTGTGCACGTTGAACTGTAACAGGTTTCGGGTTGGTCAATCCTGTGCCGGATCTGTGTCACACTGAAGTGAATCCTGATCGGCATCCGTCTGAATCCGGCGCTATTTCTTGATATCCTCAGCAGCATGAAATTTCAGGCGATATTCCGTGCAAGGTCATTGATTAATACCAAAATCAATCGTGGACCTAGAACTGCGCCCTGGGGCACACCATACTCGACTCGTATGGGTTCAGATATGGAACTCCGGACTCTCACCAATGATTGTCGTTGCTGGCAATCCAGTTCATGAGAGGGTCACCGATCACGTAATATTGGAGTTTGGAAAGGTGAATCCGATGATCTAAACGATCGAATGCCTTCGACAAGTTCAAGTGGATCACATCAACGGACTCTCCAGCGTCAGTTGACTCGGTTCAACTACTCCGTGCGATTAATAAATCCGTTGTGCACGAACACTGTCAACGAAGCCTCTGCGCAAATGGTGTCGACTCCCCGAGAAATAATGGTTACGCAGAGACATCAGCTTCTACAATACTGCTTCGGCAGTAAAAGACATGTGGATGAGTTCTCGAAGCGGGAAAACTAAAGTTAGAAGGTGGCCTGGTGGTACTGTAGCGAGAACGACACGACAGGGGGGTAGACGTTTATTGCACACCGAAAATGGGCACATGAGGGTCTCACGCGCGCCATCGAATATCGACTAGATTTCCGTCCCACCACGCAACACAGGTACGGATGTTAGAGACGAGCCAGTCCTTTCGCCTCGGGAGCTCGGACTTGGAAGTCCCGCCTTCCTGTTTTCGCCTGGATCTCCACTTCTCTGTACTCGATTTGGATCGGCCAGGAGACGTTCGAGAGCTCTCGACTTGCTTGTTCTGGGCTGTGTCAATCGGCTCGGCGTCGGTCCTGTGGGCTGCGCTAACGGTGTATATGTCTCATTTATTGCGCTGTCCACATATTCCCGCTCCGTCGTTCCGGGCCCAGGCTCGTCGCTAGCCGTCCCTCTCGATCCGCTCTCAGCTCGCTCCGAAGAGCTCCCGCGAGGCATTCTTGGAAGCGGCCCCACTACACCCGCCCCTCCTCGAAGACCTTTCTTCCTCTCGTACCATGGTCGCAGGAGAGCAGCATTCACCCAACGTTTCCTTCCTCCGCAGTCGATTAAGAAGTTGCCCGCTTTCTGGTCGATAATGGTGTAGGGGCCTTTCCAGCGTTCCCTGAACTTGCTTGCGCCCGGCCCGTCATGATCCGGCCGATCGTTGTTCCGTAACTTGACCCGTTCTCCAATCCTGAATGGCCTCCACTGGTGAGCCTCATGCCTGGCGTCGTAATTTCGCTTATTCCGCGCTTGTCGAGCTTTGGTTTCGCTTCTAGCTTTCCATCGCAGTCGCTCTTGATGCTCGGCTGGATGTTTCCACTCACCCTGGTTCGGTAGGCAAGTATCGAGCGCAATCCGTGGTTCTCTGCCGAACAGTAATTCGAATGGCGAGACCTTGGTGGTTGATTGCATGTTGGTCCGATACGCGATCAGAACCTGAGGCAAAGCATCTTCCCATGCCAACTTCGTGCAGTTTATCCACGTCTTCAATGTCCGGTTGAACCGCTCGGTCATCCCGTTGGTTTGTGGGTGGTACGGTGAAGTTCGCCGTCTCTGGATGCCCCACTTGTCCAACACTGACTTAAACGCTCTTGACTCGAAGCAGAGCCCTTGGTCCGTGATGATACACTGTGGGATCCCATACCTTGCAGGCACATTGAATTCGAATACTTGCGACACTGTCTCGCCTGTTTGGTCCTTGATTGGTATGGCTTCCACCCATCGAGTGAAGTGGTCAATCATCACTAGAATGTATCTGTTTCCTGTTCGACTCACTGGTAAGGGCCCAAGGACGTCCAGTCCCCAACACTGAAGTGGCTCACCAACCTCCATCGATCGCATCGGCGGTCTCGGGGACTCCATCTCCCGACTCGTTTGGCAGTTTGGGCACCCCCTAATGTATGCCGCAACATCCTTCCTCATGGTTGGACAAAGCACTCGTCTCCGCAGCAATTGAAAGACCCGCTCGAATCCCATATGGGCGCCATCATGAGTTATACGCATCAAACGTTCTCGCTGGCTTGGTGGAACAAAAAGCACTTTCCGTCCGTCTATCGCCACCACCACGTTATCGTTTTCGACCTTCAGCCTGTCCCAGATCTTGAGGAGTTCCTCCACCTCTTCCGATGTGGCCTCCGGTTTGGTGCCAGCCCGTAAGTGAGAGCACAACACCTTCACGAATTCATCTGTCCTTTGATCTCCCAGCAGGTTCCTGTCCCCCATCGCGATCGCCCGCACCGGTATGGCATTGTCTGGCATGATGTCGTCCAAACACGAGCGTGACAACATATCTGGCAATACATTCTGCGTTCCATCCACGTGCTCAATGGTGAAGTTGAATTCCTGCAAGCTGTAGGCCCATCGCGCAAGCCGTCCCCGCGGGTCTTTCGCCGTCATCAACCACGAGAGCGGTTTGTGGTCAGTGACGACCCGGAATTCATTCACCAGTAAGTAATTTCTCCACTTCTCTAACGCCCACACGATGGCCAAGCATTCTTTCTCCGTGGTTGAATACTTCTGTTTCGCCCCCGTCAGCACTCTGCTCGCGTACTCCACCACCCCAGCCGGTTGAGACAAAACCGCACCGATTGCCACGTTGCTTGCGTCGACAGCCACAGTGAAACTCTCACCAGGATTGGGTAGCCGTAGACATGTCGGGGCTTCTGCTATGCACGCCTTTAGATGGTCAAAGGCTTGATCCGCTTCAGCTGTCCACACGAACAGCACGTCCTTGCGAAGCAGCTTTAACAACGGGCTGACCTTCTCTGCGAACTGGGGCACAAACTTTGAATCATATGCCACCACTCCCAAGAACGAACGGAGCTGACGCTTGGATTTTGGTTTCGCGAAGCACTTGATCGTCTCGCGTTTCTCCGGATGTGGATGGACTTGACCATTGCCCACGATGTGACCCAAGCATACAATCGACTTTTGGGCAATCTGCGACTTTTTACGACTGAGTTTCAGACCAGCTTCGTCCAGTCTCTGCAGTACTGCTCCAAGTCTGGTCACATGTTCCTGTTCCGTCTCAGAGAAGACGATGATGTCATCACCATAAACAACCACGCCTTGCAGATTCACCAGGACCATCAGCAACAAACGCCTGAATGTAGCTGGGGCGTTGCACAACCCAAACGGCATTCTCAAAAACTCATACTGCTGGCCATTGACACTGAAAGCCGTCTTGTGGCGATCTTCTTCTGCGATCGGCAGTTGCCAATATCCCGAGCGGAGATCAATCAGAGATATCTGCTTCGCACTGTGAAGGCTTGAGAAAATTTCTTCCATCTGAGGCATCGGGAATGCATCCTTCCCCGTCACCCTGTTTAGTTCTCTGAAATCGATGCAAAATCGACAGGTTCCGTCGGCCTTCTTCGTCAATAGCACGGGTGATGAATACGGGCTGTGCGTTCGCCTGATGATTCCTTTCGATTCCATCTCGGTCACCTGCTTCTGTAGCTCACCCAAGGTGTTCTGTGGAATTCGTCTGAAGATTGGCTTGCATTGTCCTCCTGGGATCAACGGTATTCGGTGTTCAACCCAATTGCAAAATCCGTAATCATCTTCCGCGTCTGTGAATAAGTGGGCATACCTGCTCAGTACGTTGCGTATTGCACGGTTCTGACAATCAGGCACGGCTTTGAGGGCACCAACCCGGTCGGTTCTCCCCTTGTTTATCTCGATCGTCTCATTCGCCACGATCACCACATCGTTTTTCAGGTCAATTGTGACACCGAGCCGTTTCAGGATGTCGGTTCCGATGATGGTTTCGGTCGTCTCCTCCACGATGAACATGTCATGGCTAATAAGTGTTTCTCCTATCCTGATTCGTAATCGCTGCGTGCTCGTCACTTTCAAAGAATGCCCGCCGACCGTCTGCATCGTGATTGAAGATGGGTTTACTGGGACCCCATTGAACCTCTTCGTAATTGACACTGCCGCTCCTGTGTCTACTATGGCTCGGACAGACACACCTTCTATAGTTACCTGGAGGACTGGTACTCGCCACCGACTAGGCATGGATAGAGAGAAACAATGGGGCACATTGACGTTGGTGCAGAATCTCGCCACATGACCATTCTGGTTGCATCGGAAACAGCAGCGACCGTTCCGGATTACCCGTACATTGCGTTGTGAAGTGGTGCTTGAAAACTCTATCGACAACAGCTGCTCCACCATTTCGGATAGGCGATTTACTTTCTGTTCCAACTCAGCATGCTGGATGCTTCTCACTGTCACTCGTTTCGACAAATTCTGGGCGACCGTCACCAGATCCAACGCTTTGCTGTCTCCCACCATCGACGCCAATTTCACCTGCTCATGGAGTGGACCGGGCAGACTTCGGATAAACTGCTGTTTCAGTAGGCGCTCTCTTGCGTTACCCTCTAACTCGGGGAGCCCAATCGTTAGATGTCTGTCCAGCTGCTGGAAAAACACCATCAAATCCTCCTGTTTGTCCCATCTGGCTGCGTGAAATCGTTGCAGTGCTCGTTCTCTCTCCAGATCCTTCCCAAATTCTGCACACAAGGCAGCCCTCATTTCAGCGAACGAACAACCGGGTTTGGCCTTTCGAGTGAGCAGATACACCGCCTTGGCTCGTCCACTCAACCGTGTGCCCAAAGCAATTAGCAAATTTGCATCCCCCTCACACCCGTGCAAGCCGCAATTCCGTCGAAGTCATCGAGCCACGCCTCCACGTCACCGGCCGCAAATTGCTCCAACCGGGTCAACTCCATCGCGATTGGTCACGGCACCAGTGTAGCGAGAACGACACGACAGGGGGGGTAGACGTTTATTGCACACCGAAAATGGGCACATGAGGGTCTCACGCGCGCCATCGAATATCGACTAGATTTCCGTCCCACCACGCAACACAGGTACGGATGTTAGAGACGAGCCAGTCCTTTCGCCTCGGGAGCTCGGACTTGGAAGTCCCGCCTTCCTGTTTTCGCCTGGATCTCCACTTCTCTGTACCCGGTTTGGATCGGCCAGGAGACGTTCGAGAGCTCTCGACTTGCTTGTTCTGGGCTGTGTCAATCGGCTCGGCGTCGGTCCTGTGGGCTGCGCTAACGGTGTATATGTCTCATTTATTGCGCTGTCCACATATTCCCGCTCCGTCGTTCCGGGCCCAGGCTCGTCGCTAGCCGTCCCTCTCGATCCGCTCTCAGCTCGCTCCGAAGAGCTCCCGCGAGGCATTCTTGGAAGCGGCCCCTCTACAGTACTACTCCAAAATGTGGGAGCATATTGCGTCCGCAACGCGTTTGCTGCTTCTATAGCAGTTCTAGTTGAACTATCGGTCTTTCGGAGCGGGGAAGTGCGCTGCCTCACCTTACGACGGCTCTTGACATACTTGTACAGCAGTTTGTGATTAGTGATGAAAGTTTTCGCCATATTTTGCTGGCATGCGACTTTGTCATCTGAGCAGTTGGGGGCAATTGTTGCGACATGTTACGTATATGTCCCACTTATCTGGCGTTGGTAATGCTCTATTCTCCCGCCAGGCTGCCTTGTGTATAATAGTCCATTTTCGAATTCTTCTTCTCACGAAAGAAACCGTGTTGAGCCCAATGAAAACCCTTGTCTCAGGCATCCGTAACCAGTTGATTGAATTTGCTGACGAATTTCAGCCGAGCGATTTTCGAGTGGCCTTCACCGAGGGACGACCAGATTGTGACACTGACGAGCTGGGCTAAGTGATCGTAGCACTTAATGGCGCGCACCATCTCAGTGTTCTGGTGGCGATATTCCCCATACCGGATGAAGTAGAAACTGATGAGTGCATGATTACCGCGACCCGATCAATTATATGTTCATCGTTGGTGAATACAAGATCCGGCAACGAAGGTCTATTACCTGTTCTGAAATGAGTGGGCATAGTAACGTGATTGTAAACTAGAACACTGGTTATAAGCTCTGCTATGATTGGCTCTCCGATTGTAGCAGAAGTTTCTAAACAGTGTACGTTGAAGTCACCCATGATAAGGATGTCAGTGTGCTTTCGCTTTAGGCTGCATCTTAAAGCTGTTGCAAGTTGACAGTCCAGTTCCGGTGTAGGGTTTTGGGGCCTGTATACCAAACCTATAATGCAGCTGTCTCTTCCATGTAGATGCAGACGGCACCAAAGCGAATCGGCAAACTGTAAGTCCCAATCCCAAACGGCCTCGCACTGTAGGTCGCTTCGTTAATACAGAATTTCCTTCTTTTGTATGGCTGTCATTTCTTATGAGTGACATGCCCGGAAGCGAGACTTCAACATCTGTCGTTCCACTGTGCAACCATGTCCCCGTTACACCGATGATATCGCATGGCTTCGAAATCTGGCGATCTTTCAGTTCGGCCAGCGTATTGAAAAGGCCTTGAACATTGGTATAGAGGCAGGATAATTTCTCGGTCTCTAGAAGCAAAAGGAGTGAAATACCGTCGAACGCCGACCGATGTGAGGTCGATCGTTATTTGTTTTTTGATGGGATGATGATGATGCGTCTTTCGTAAAGTTATTTGGAAATGGTACGTCCGGTTCCTCGTCCGGACATACTGCAGAATCGCGTGACCGAGCGGTAATGTGATGCTCCTGTGTAATCGCTGGTAGAATTGCTTTTTCAGGTAGGCTCATGTCTGGTCTTTACAAGGCTTCAGCGGCTTTTATCCGAAGTTCCAATGGAAAGCTTTTACGATGTCTCCGCCAACGTTCTAACATTTCCGTCGCTGTCTGCTCTGACTGCAGCATGAGTTTTAGGATTCTTGGTCTGCTTCCTTTATAATTTGGTGAGATAGGTATCTTTTTGAGCGGTCGCGCCGTAAAGTTGACCCCGGAAAGTGTTTCACGAATGAACCACCACAGTTCTAAACCTTGAATACCGGCCTCATGACTATCGTGGGAAAGAAGTTCTGGCACGCTATAAATAAAGATTCTACTTAGACAATCCGGCTTACTGTGTCCTTCTGTGATGTTTCTTTTCGATTGACGCCTGCTCCAAGGGACCTCAGGATAGATACGTACCTTACAAGGACCATGTTGTAGCGCACTTGCAGAGAGTAAAACGTTTTCTACATCGATAGCTGATTCCAGTGTCATTCTAATAATGCTGGGTTCGCCATAGTGTGCAGGGTTCCGGTGACAAGTAACCCTCACTAAGTTTGCGGGTTTGGTTTTTACGTTCATCAAAATGCACAATGACTTTCACTGGTTTTGGTCGTCATACAACTTATCCCGCCTTGTGATGGCGGTCGATTCAGGAACATTAGTTCACACAACAGTCAGGGAGTTATTATTGGAGCCCCCTTTCTATTGAACTGCAAGGTAGGGTGATTGTTGGGCCTGGCTTTATGCCAAGTCATGATGGTCTACCGTTTGTTGCTCTATTGGCGTTAGCGGTTTTTGCAACAGAGGAGACACTAAATGTAGCATCCCGATGGACTTTTGCAGCAATCCCTACACACCTGACTGGAGTCTCGGGAGATTTTAATTCGACCGGAGACCCTTAGGTTGCAAATGCCGTAGACGGCTTCGGCTGTCCCATTCTTGTTAACGATACAACGTGACACGACCGGCTGAATTTGATCGACCACTCGTTTCGAGTGATGCCTGCTTTTCGTGGTCCTGAGTACCATTTGTCTTTCAGAGCTACGATCTGTTTTCTCCTGGTGTTCTTCCAAAATTGAAGATGATAACAATAACGGGGACCTTGTTAATCATGTTTCGAGCGAAGTAACGTTTGCACCATTGTTTCTCTTTGAAGCCAATGTGTTATCCTGGCACATACTCGCTTCAAGGGATATAACCTTAGCATTCGTTCGTTGTTCAACTTCTGCTAACCGGTCTCACTTTTGACTTTGGGAGAAGTATGCACTTGACTAGTGGGATTGTCGAACACGCACTACAGAACCAGACATGGTCTTGAGAGCTGTTTCAATCTCTCACGGGTTGTTGGGAAAGGTTTGCACATTTTTGATGGTACCATTTGAAACTGGACAAGGAAGGCCAAATTTGCCTAATCGGTTACACTTTGCGGACCCGCATTTTCCCTACGACTAGAGCCCTTTTGGATTCGCATCTGCTACTCGTCATATTGTTGCTAGCTTGCACAGTAAGCTAGTTGATGTTGCGTACTTTTCCCACTTCTCGGTTTCGCACCCTAGTCAGACGAATGGATGCGGTCACTTCGCTTCCTAGTCACGCACTGTCCTTTGCTTGAGCACCCTAGTAGTTCTCCTATCTATGCCCGAGCAACCTGGCAGTATTCTGCTCACGCAATACTATGAACCTTTCCTCAAACAATTTCTTTATGCTTTGGCCGTCGCAGAAGAAAATCAACGACGCTCTATCTGCTGCATGGGGCGGGGTGTATAGGGGTTCCCATGATACCGCTCAAGCCTTCCCGTCTCCTTATTCCGCATCTTAAACGTTTTCGCCGTTATCATCCCCAGGTTTTTCACCCCCTAGTTCCTGGCCCTACCCCACTTTGCTTTGATAGGCGTTTCTATTCTACTTTCAACTCACAAGCAAACGCAGAGCGTCACTCTTGCCCTCCCGACAAACCATGTCTAGCAGAACGGTCAAGTCCAGTTCGCCGGCTTCCAACTAGAGCCCTCGAACCTCCCTCAGATTCGCGTGCCTCAATTCAGAGGGCATTTTATCTGCTATATTACTGCTTCTCAATGACAGAGCTGGAGGAGGTGGTGGCGTAATTCTGTGTTATCAAGCCAACCTCCGATGTGAACTTGTTGACCACCCAGAGATCCGTGCCCCAGATTTGCTTTGTTACCGGCTGTGGTTGAGGAACAAATACGCATGTCTTATAGCTGTGATTTACCGTCCACCAAACTCTGTGTGTGAAATTGACTCCAAACTAAACCACCTTCAGGTTGCTTTGAGCAATACATACAGTCACATTCTCATCGCAGGCGACTAAGGTGCACGACCTAGAAATAGCGGCGACCTATAGCATTCAGTTCATAGCCTGTTTACAAAAGATAATTTCCAGCTAGCCTTTGTACAACCACCTGACCTCTCCCACCAGATTTCGAACTGCTAACGAGCCCTCAATACTTGATCTTGTGCTCATCTACGAAGAACTCATGGCCGTCGGAATAATTGAAGGCAACCACTAGGTCTCAGTGACCATGTGACTCTACTGTTTACCTATGTATATTATGCGGAATATCTTGAAGAAGAGAAGGATAAAATGTATACGGTCACGCACTGCAACGTGTTATCCGCGATTGCTAAGGTGTCTTGTACCTTCTCAACTGGATGCCCCCCCCCCAGAACTCGCCTGGGCACTTCAGAATGATATTTAGCACAATGGTAACGCACGTGTCTGAGCAGAAATCTTTCTATCGTCAAAGGAGAAGAAAGTCGTTTCTGAAAAGCAGAAAACGCAAATACATGTCCTTGAGGGACTTAGCAAGCAGAGCTCACATGGAACCCCCTAATTCCTAAACCTGGACTGCCTATGCGTCACAACGTCACTTCGTGTCAGTTTGATCCGCAAGGACAAGGTGAAGCATCAGCAGGACTTACAGAAGATAATCTGCACGATCCGCAAACTCTTATACACCAATAACATCATTATAAACGTTAGCTGCAGGTGGAAAACATCTCAGCTATTTTGCCGCAATACTAAAGACGAGAAGAAAACTGTACAACAGTGGCACGACGACGGAGTCCCCAGTAACGGATGGACATCGTTCCGGAGAGCTAACAGTCGGATATCGTGCCGTAAAAAGAGAGTTATATTATGCCTAGCGAATGAGATCGTGATTGGAGGGGAGGCTAAGCAGGAAGGGAATGGACAAAGGAATTCACAGCACAAACGACACTGGGGCCGGTTCCAAGCCATATCAGCAAGTGCGTCCAACCGACCGTGTTCACCGTCCTTAGGACCCCAGCCACGCAGTCGGGATGCACCAACCGACGCAAACTTCGAACTGAGGGTTTTCATTTCTTTCGACCAAGTGATCGCTTGGCATCCCATCCTCCTCTTCCAACCGCATCCACAACGCTCAAACAATGCACATCGCGGGAGCCGGTGCGCTGACATGCACCGCACGTGACCCAGCCATCGGAGCCTGGTGCGTGATATAATGGTGCTGAGCGGTTCACTCGCTCTCGCTGCACCAAATACGCGACGCCGAACACGCTCATTGCTCACGCGGTGCTCCCACCAGACATGAACTAGGTTGCGAAGGCAGCGAGGATCGAAGGTGACGAGCCCCTTTATGTCTGTCGACCTGATGGGCCAGGATTCACAACCATAAAGGAGAGTTGAACGGACGGCTGCATTATAAACTCTGCCCTTCAGGGCGAGAGTAATGTCGCCTCTGGGCCACAGGGGGTGGAGATTGGCGAAAGCACCTCGGGCTTTTACTATATGGTTCGTAACCTCATCTTCCATCCCACAGGTGCTAATATGGCTGACCAGGTACTTGAATTCCTAACTGACTTCTAGCTGATCACCACAAAACGTTAGCGCAGGGTTGGGTCCCTGCCAATCTTAGAGAAGTATTTTGCATTTCGATGGAGCAAAGCGTAGCCCAAAACGATTGACAGCCAGTTCTAATCGGTCCAATGCTGTTGACATGTTTGGGAGCTATCACAGATTAGGACAATATCGTCCGCATACTCCAAGTCAAGAAGTCGCTCACCAGGAAGTAGCTCCACACCTTGTAGGTCGTGTCCAGCGAACGCTGTTTCCATGACTTCATCAATAGCGAAGTTAAAGAGGAAAGGTGACGGCGGACAACCTTGTCTCACACCGCTGTTGATACTGAAGGGTTGCGACAGTCTGCCACAAACTCTCACTCTGCCCGAACTATGCGCGTACAGCGCTTTGATAATTACATATTTATCAGGCACACCTTTCCTCAACAGACAGTCCCAAAGGGCACGCCGATCGACTGAGTCGTAGGCACCTTTTATGTTAAGAAACACGACAACGTTGGGTCGCCAATAAACATGGCGGTGCTGCAACAATTGACGCAAGGTGAAGATGTGGTCGATGCAGCCCCGACCTTGACGAAATCCGGCTTGCTCTTCACGAATCTGACTTTCACGAGTGCAAGTCAGTCTGCGGAGAATGACAAACGCAAGCAGTTTAGAGACAATCGAAATCAGACTGATTCCACTATGATTGCTGCATTCTAAACGGGAGCCTCCTTTGAAAATTTGGGACAATGATGAAACGGCTTCAATCTGTCGGTACAGGCTCCTGCTCCCAATGTTTCACTAGCAACTCGTGTAACTCATCTATTACTTCAGGTCCCCTGTATTTGAAGATGGTTGGGGGATTCTATCTGCCCCCGCAGCCTTATGCAATTTCAACAGTCTGATCTCACGTTTTACTTCTGCGCGTGAGGGCGGATCCAAGGAGACGGCACAGGGAGAAGGGCGCTCAATGCCCGAATAAGAAACCGATAACTCAGGTTGGTTAAATTGCCTTGCAACGTGTTAAGCCCAACGCTCCAAGCGTTTTGACAGGCTGTGGATCGGCTGCCCTCTCTCGTCTCGTATGGTCTCGCTAACACCAGATCTCCTGCGGCCTGTTTCCCCTATCAGACGGAATAACTTACGATGATTTCCAACGGTAGCGGCTGTTTCCATCTCCGAGGCACGATGAGACCACCAGGCTTCGCGGTCTTTCTTCAGGCTAGCACGTAGTTTTTCCCTGAGATTTTTGCGAGCCTCATTGTATTCGCTTCCAGCCAGGTTACGTCGGCGAGCATCCATGCGTCCCAGAGACTGTGTGGAGACCCGATTTCCGGTTTGGCAATTTGTTTTGCCACATGAATACATGCCTGCTAACAGTAACGTTTGACGAATATGTGACCAGTGATCTTCGACGGTGTTCAGTGGGCGCTTACTCTGCCCGGATGTCCGCGCACTTTGATACACATTCAGAACACCTTGCTTTGCCAGCTGGCGGGTGTCAATCCGTTCACATCGAAGTTGCGGATATCCACCAAAACGCACCCGGAGATCGGCGCAGACAAGTGCGTGGTCAGAGTCCACTCTCATGCTCCAAATCGAGCGACAGTTTTGGACACAGTCTCTCCACCGGTAACTGATCGCGATATGATCGATTTGCGTCCATGGATGGTGCGAAGCTGGTGGGCGCCAAGTCACACTTCTGCTGGTGCTGTGTCGAAAGTGAGTGCTCGCGAGAAAGAGACGAGCATCTTCATACAGCTGTAGCAATCGCTCACCGTTATCATTACGAGAGCTTACACCATGTTGGCCGCTCAGATGAAGCTCATCAGAGGACAATTTTCCGACTTGGACGTTTAGATCGCCAGCCAACACCACAGTATCCGTGCTTCTTCTGTAACGAAGGAGCTCGTGAAGTTGCTGATAGAAATCGTCTTTTACCGAATCAGTGCTACATTTTGTAGGGGGCGTAGGTCGCAATAACACGCAGGCACCGTTTTTTCCCGCGCGAATTCGAAGCATGGAACGAGCCAGCTAATCTAACGGCTCACGCCCGACAGTTGACTGGTATCCAATCGATCAGGGCAGCTTCAGCCCGGGGACTCAAGACAATGCTGACGCCAGCTTGACCGACATTTGAAGCTGCATCATTGCCAGACAGGCGCAATGAGATTGTGCCGCCAGTGTCGCATGTGGGGGATCGCAGGGTAAGCACTCAGCTCAAATATTGCAGGCGAGTTTCCGATAAACAGCAAATATCGATCGATAGGGTCTCTAGTGTGCGGGCAAGTGCTGCCTGGTTGGCCAATCTGTAGCAAAGTGCGCATGTTGAGGCATACCAGTCTTAGCGAGACGCGAGGACTCCAAAGGGAAACGGATGAACTGACGTTGTCTGCTTAGTTGAACATGGACTTGTCGACTGGATTGGATCGATGCTCTGCGATTGTGCGTGAGTTGAAACTAGAAGACAAGCGACTATTAAAGCCAGCTGGGAGAGGGCCCAGAATTGGGGGATTAAAAAATGGGGAGATAAAAGTAAAGTTGGAGCGGGACTATAAGGATGAAAATGTGCAAGAAGAGAGGTAAGAAGACGGGAATGTTTGCGCAGTAGCATCCATACCCCTATCTACCCTGCTCGATGCAGCAGATAGGGCTCCGTTGATAATCCTCTGCGGCGGCCAGAGCATCAAGCAATTATTACAAGAATGCTTCATTGTATCGCGTGGGCAGAATACTGTCAGGTTGCACAGACCTAAACAGGATAACGATTAGGATTCTCAACCGAAGCCTTTGGTTCAAAAATCTTACCGCAATGTAGCGAGTTTTGTCACTGGACTACAGAGAGCCCGTTTTATGAAATAAGGAGCCACCCTCACTCCAACCCCGAACATGGAGGGCCAGGAGGTTGAGTTTGTCTGGCCTCTAACCATTGACGAATCTGGTATGAGTGGCTCTGAATTTGCAAAAAAGCACCATCCGGCATAGCTCAATGGATGACTGATGCACACAGAGCATCGCTCCACGTTAAGCTCTAGTCACTGTCCATGGAAAATCCTTGTACAGTCATGTTAATGACCTACGTAAAGTGCAAGGCGGAATTCCAGCACTGATCACGACTGACGGGTGCACGCGATCAGCAACGTAAGCGGCCGATCTCTTAAGTTTCCGCTACTCACATACGTTCCCGTGAGTAACGGGCCCAACACTTATCCCTGTTTCTGTTTGTCTTTTAGCAGCTTCCCTTCATACCATTCTTAAAAGTATTTAAACAGACATGTTTCAATGCATACAAATCTTTCTTGGCACGTCTTTGGAGTTCTTCCAGTCCTGGGCTGAAGGATTCAACTGTGACACAACATATTCTGTCGACAGCGTTCTAAACAAATATGTCAATCTCGTTTGAGCTATTGCAGTGTACTTCATTAGCAGCAATTGTTTAAGTTGTTTTCACGGAGACTAAACATCCAAACCGAACCCACAACAACAGTTTACGGCCATCCGTTGACGTCATAGCAGAATCAATTACAGAACTTGTTTCCGATAAATAGACTGACTGGAGTAACCTTCGAAACGTAGTTCCGAAAATACGAAGATATTTTTCGAGTGGAAAAGGGTGACCAAGCTTATGCTTGAAAAGTTCATTCGTTATTGAGAAGACTTGGTGCAGTTGAAATATGAGTGATACACAAATTTCGTGTTGCAAAAGAATGCATGCGACTTCAATATTGTTGAAACTCTGAAAAGGCTGACGACATTTTTCGGTTAGCAGTCATCGTTGTTCGGCACCCGGTCTAACTGTTTACAACTGATCAAACGGGATACTCATGCTTTTTTTACACACGCCGGAATCGTGAACTGAGAATGTTGACGGTTCAAACTGGGATCCATGACAGCTGATCAGTTCAAAAGCCTCGTATTTGTTTGTCGTCTTCAATCGCATACCCATGGTGATGTGAGAACACGCATCATTCACAAGTTAGAGCAGCAACCCCAGTTGACATTGCAAAAGATCGCGTGTAATCTCAGAGATTGATCAACTTGAAACATGATACCAAAATGATTGAAAACGCTTACCCAAGACTAGAACCACAAATTTGCTGCACGGCTGTACAAAGTCAATATGGGAGTCATAATGTACCGAACTACAAGCCCCAGATTGCATGCTGGAACTGTGGCGGATGGCATTTTACACGATTCTGTGGCTACAAAAAGCACCATTGTCAGAAGTGCAAGCGTATGGGTCGCAAAGAAACGCAGTCACGCGGCGTACCATTCCAGGAACGTGCACAACCTAAGGTTTTACACGAACTCCAAATTCAAAAGGACGCTGATTTTCGGAGCGAGAACAAAGACCATTCTCGCAGCCTTTCGGACAGATTTTTCAAGTAAGCGAAGGTATTTGACAGTAAATCTCAATGATGTTCCGATATCTTTGTAGTTGGATACATCGTCTGATATTGCGACATTTCGCGAACAATGTGGATGAAAATTGGTAGACCTGCAATTAAACCCATTAGGCTGACAGCCCAAAATGCATCCGGCGAACCACTGGAGCTGGACGGAGAGATTGATTGCGATGTGAAACTCGACACGCGCATTCACGGAACCATCTATCTGCTTACCTATGTCGATATTAACCTTTTTGGAATGGATTGGATTGACAGACTGAACTTGCTCGACATGCCACTAAATCGTGTGTTTACAAACCATAATGCGTCGGTCCGCCACACAATTGTATCGACATATCCAGTTCAAAGCCTTGCTGACCAACTTTACGCAAAATACGCTTGTGTTTTTCGATCCGCACTTAAACTCTGCAGAAAAATGCAAGCAAAACTTACGCTGCGTCTTGAAGCGAAATCAGTGTTTCGACTTAGCCGTCCGGTTCCATACACGTCACAACTTGTGGAACAGGAACTTAATCGTTTACAACAAGCCGGTGTGATTGAAGGAATCGCTTTCTTTCAGTGGGCTGCCCCATCGTTGTGCTCAGGAAACCAAATGGCACTATTCGTCTGTGTGCCGATTTCTCAACCGGCTCGAATGCCGCGCTGGAACCTCATCAATATCCACTTTCGCTGTCTGAAGACATGTTTGCATAGCTGAATGGAGACAGATATTTTGCTACGCTTGATCGAGCACATGCTTAGTTGCAGCTAGGGGTTGGACCGGCAAGCAGAAAGCTTCTCACAATAAACATGCATCGTGAATTATATCAATACAACCGTCTGCCGTTTGGGGTCAATACAACACCCGCCATTTTTCATCAAGTCATAGATACTTTGCTGAGTGGGGTACCGGGAGCAGTGGCCTATCTGGACGACATCATCATAATGAGCGTGAGAAAATATGAGTTAATCCGTCTGGACGCAGTCATGCTAAGAGTTAATGATTATCGATTCTATTCGACATGATAACTGCAAGTTATTCACTAAGTTAATCAAGTTTCTGGGGTTTGTGCTCGATCAGGATGGCCCAAGACCGGATCCAGAAAACTTCAAGGTGATAAATCGTCTGCCTGCGCCAACGGATCTTAAAACATTGAGATCATTCCTGGGAATGGTGAGTCATTACAGTGAATTTTTGTCATACGTGCATTGTCTACGCCAACCCATGAATCAGTTACCAGCAAAGGATGTCGAATGGAAATGGTCCAGACAATGTCAGCAAGCGTTTACAAAGTTGAAATCACTTCTGAGATTCGACATCCTACTGACAAATTACTATCCGGTACTTGAAATCATTGTGTCAACGGATGCCTCTAGTTATGGGATTGAAGTAGTCATCTCACTTCGCTTCCCGAACGGTTCTGTTAAAGCGGTGGCGCACGCTTCAAGAGCACTAACAGCATCCGAAAAGAACTACAGCCAAATAGAAAAAGAGGCATTGGCTATCGTGTTTGCTGTTCAGAAGTTTCATAAGATGCTATACGGACGACGCTTCACACTCGTGACAGATCACAAACCGCTACTTGCAATCTTTGATTCGAAAAGCGTATCCCAGTTTATACAGCCAGTTGACCTCAAGGATGGGAAATTTTACTCTTAAGATATGACATCAACATGAAATATGTGTCAACCAATTAGTAATTGGGGTCGGGATGGGGTAAGAGAAAAAGGTGGAAAAGAAAGAAGGGAGGCGCCAGCAGTAGCATGTTTTCGCTTATCCGCCGTGCTGTATGCAGCAGATAAGGCAACCCTTGGTAATCTGCGCGACGGCCGATGCAGGATGAAGTTTATGTTTGAAGAAAATGTCATGGTTGTATGTGGGCTGAGATACTGCCAGGGCGCTCAAACCTAGACAGGAGGACGATTAAGGTCCTCATCCAAAGCCTTTGGCTCAAAAGCCTGACCGTAAGACAGCGGAGAGGTGGCAATGATTTAGTTTTACAGAAACGGACGGCATTCCATTTCAAACCCCCAAGGTGGAGGACCAGGGGACTGAGTTTGTCTGACCTCTCACCATTGACCAACCTGGTAGGAATAGCTCTCAAGGTTCCCAGAGGCATCACCCAGTATAGCTCAATGGGTCAATGAGGTACGCGAACCGTCGCACCACGTTAAGGTCCAGTCTCGTTGCAACCAGTTAACATGCAGCGGGAAATGAATTCACTGACGACCAAACTGGGTGCCGTTGGTCCATCTCGCCTTCCAGGCTGGAGTCCACGTGACTCACCTTCTGCTTGACTCGAGACTTTACAGGATCTGGCTCGCAGTAGACACCAGTGGCGTGTCTGTTGCCGTCTCCTAATCGGATTGCTTGTTTAAAGTGTGTTTAGTGCTGAGTTATCTGCGGGGTAATGGCTGATTATGACGCGTGGCAGTGAAAGCCGCAAGGAAGATGTCTCGCCGATGCCGCCTTATCTTTGCACGATAGCCAGCTGTTTGTGACGGAATGTTGTCTACACAAGGTGTAAGCGCCTTGACCCTGAATGCTTGCTAAAGGCGTTACGGTTTCCAGATGAGTGCCCCTTCTCTCCCTCTTAGTATTTTTTATTTCATAGGTCTTCATGGTTGTAGGGCAGCGAGGCATCAGTTCAAATGGCTGATGTACTGTTGTTGTTGCTGTTGTTGTTGTGGTTGATGATGATGATGATGATGATGATGATGATGATGATGATGATGATGATGATGATGATGATGATGATGATGATGATGATGATGATGATGATGATGATGATGATGATGATGATGATGATGATGATGATGATGATGATGATGATGATGATGATGATGATGATGATGATGATGATGATGATGATGATGATGATGATGATGATGATGATGATGATGATGATGATGATGATGATGATGATGATGATGATGATGATGATGATGATGATGATGATGATGATGATGATGATGATGATGATGATGATGATGATTGATGATGATGATGATGATGATGATGATGATGATGATGATGATGATGATGATGATGATGATGATGATGATGATGATGATGATGATGATGATGATGATGATGATGATGATGATGATGATGATGATGATGATGATGATGATGATGATGATGATGATGATGATGATGATGATGATGATGATGATGATGATGATGATGATGATGATGATGATGATGATGATGATGATGATGATGATGATGATGATGATGATGATGATG
Organism: Dicrocoelium dendriticum; assembly: GCA_944474145.2. Classification (NCBI taxonomy): domain Eukaryota; kingdom Metazoa; phylum Platyhelminthes; class Trematoda; order Plagiorchiida; family Dicrocoeliidae; genus Dicrocoelium; species Dicrocoelium dendriticum. Next base: position 90,794,481 of record OX104066.1, on the reverse strand, counting down.
ATGATGATGATGATGATGATGATGATGATGATGATGATGATGATGATGATGATGATGATGATGATGATGATGATGATGATGATGATGATGATGATGATGATGATGATGATGATGATGATGATGATGATGATGATGATGATGATGATGATGATGATGATGATGATGATGATGATGATGATGATGATGATGATGATGATGATGATGATGATGATGATGATGATGATGATGATGATGATGATGATGATGATGATGATGATGATGATGATGATGATGATGATGATGATGATGATGATGATGATGATGATGATGATGATGATGATGATGATGATGATGATGATGATGATGATGATGATGATGATGATGATGATGATGATGATGATGATGATGATGATGATGATGATGATGATGATCAGGTGCATACTCAGTTTTGTTAAAGCCGAACCATTTGTGCATGAACATGTAAACTCGAGTACCACACCGTCCAACGGGAAAAATATAAAGAACCTTGAACTACTGGTTACAATGTGCAGTAGTAAAGTATACAGACTCGAGAATATTAGAATTCACACTCCCTCAGCGTCTTTGGCCTCCTCGCTGAATTTTTCGTCCAAAGTCTGCTCTAATAGACAAACTTGTCGTACGTCTCTCCGTAATGTTCCTTTGTTTGTACGTATCAGAACTTCCCGGACCAGTCCATCGCGCCCAGCCTTTGCTTCTTCTATTATGCCCTTTGGCCACAGTCCTCTTGGCGTGCGTACATCGGCGATTAGAACAAGATCACCTCTCCGTAAACTGCGCCTCTTTGTGTGCCACTTTGACGAAACTGCAAAATCGGCAAATAACAAGTTAACCTCCTTTTCCAAAATTCATCGGACAGCTGCTGCACTTGCCGCCATTGTCTCGTCAGCCTGTGGGGAATTCGTGCCTGCTCTGGGTCCAGTGCCCTGTCTGCTGTAAAGGTCAATAATTTGCTGGGCGAATAACACCGAACTCATCGGGGTGACCGGGATTGGGTACCAAGGGTCGCTGGTTATAGTATTCTTTCCACCTCCACTAAGGTTGTCTGAAGAATTTCATCGGTAACAAGCCGATTACCGAGTATCACTCTAAGGACTTCGTCCGTATTGAACGGATCAGCCGTTCCCACGCTCCTCCATGATGACTTCGCATAGGGCGGATTGAATAGTCATCGCGAATTCGCAGTTCCTAGTCGTTCAATATTCGGGCTCAATTTATCATTGAATTCCATGTCGTATTATAACCGTCTCAGATTCACCTTTCAGCTCCACGGAAGTTCTGTGCATTGTCACTGTACACTCGCAGCGGTACGCCACGTCGCGAGACAATGCTTGAGAAGGCGCACAAGAAAGAATCTGTATCTATAGCGTGCGTTATTTCTATGTGTACCGCTCTTACTGAGAGGCAAGTAAATATACAACCGTACCGTTTCCCCGTTGTTCGTTTTTCCTTCACCAGTAGTGGTCCAAAATAGTCAACCCCAACAGCCGTAAACGCCGGTTGGTATGCCATACAACGATCCTCTATGAGAGGGGCCATCTGTTGTTCACAAGGCTGAGCCTTCCATATCATGCAGCGTGCACATGCCTTCAGGACCTTGCGGACTGCTGAAACACCATGCAAAATCCAATAGCGCTGACGCAGTTCAGAAAGGACGTGAGACACGCCGACGTGACCGTTTCTCTCGTGGCAATCTAAGATAATTAGTCTAGTCACGTAATGTTGGGCAGGTAGCAGGACAGGATGCCTAGCGTCACACGGCAATGGTGCCCAATTCAGTCTGCCACCAACTCGTAGGATGCCGTTAATCAAAAATGGGCAGAGTCCCTTCAACGAACAGTTGGAACGTTTCAAACATCTAACTGCTTCTTTCTGTCGGTTCGCTCCCAGTACTTTAATCTCTTCCGCGAAGGAGATCTGTTGCACGTTTCTCCCTATCTCCACTTCGGCCTCGTTTAGTTCAGATAACGTCGAACGACCATCAGTCGGGTTATTCAGACCTCTTCCGCATCTTTTCAGCAAGTACCGTTTATATCTGAGTAATGTGGCTACACATCGTTTGATTTTGGCCCAGCTATTACATCGCGAACCTGTCTAACCAAGTGTTCGTTAATATTGCACTATGGACTGTAACATGCTCCTTCTTCAGCCACTCATTCGGGATTTCGCTAACAATTTCCGGAAGTTTGGGCCAATGGACTTCTTTGAGGCGTAAGAAATAGGCTCTTTTAAGCCATGTCCCCATTTGAACTCCATCACACACCCGTAATCCGCGAGAGGCTATGTCGGCTGGATTCGCAGGTGTTTCGACGGATCTCCACTGCTTCGGGTCAGAGAACTGATGTATCTCGGACAGTCTGTTCGTGATGAAAGTTGTAAATCTCTTGGTCGTGCACCGGATCAACTGCAGCACCACCATCGAGTCAGTCCAAAATATCAGAGGTTTGTCTAGCTGCAACTCCTCAACTGCTTGAACGGCTAACCGGACGGCAAGGACCGCGGCGGTTAATTCTAGTCGCGGTATTGTAACTGTTCTTATCGGCGATACACGCGACTTTCCCACAATGAGAGTAGACCAAATCCGATTATTTCGGCTAACAATCCTGACGTAAACTGCCGCACCGTACTGAAGCACCGTTCTGAAGCGTCTGAGAAACAATGCAGCCGCATGTCGTCGTCAGTGCATGGCTTCGGTCTAACACACCGAGGAATCCTCAGTCGCTCTAGTAGCTGGGTGTCCCGCAGGAAGCAATACCATTCCTCCCGTTCCGGTCCGTCTACCTGTATATCCCAAGCAAATCCTCTTCGTACGAAGGATTGCAACAGCTGCTTGGCACGCAACAGTACCGGTGCTATCAGACCTAGTGGGTCATAAATCGCGGCGATGAAAGACAGAATCGATCTTCGAGTGCAATCCCCTTCGAACTTTCTCAGGCTAAATGTTATACAATCGTCTGACAAGTGCCATTTTAGTCCCAACGTAGGTTGTACATTCTCGGACTGTAAAGTCAACTGGACTGATTCGTTAGCAGACGCACTCGTTGTCATTTGTTGCCGAATTTGATAATCGTTACACTTCCATTTCCGCAAGTGAAACCCACCCTTGGATGCAATCGCTTCAACTTGTGTAATGAGGAGACTAGCTTCTTCCCGGCTACCACAGCTAAACAGGCAATCGTCGACATAGAAACACCGCTGCATCAGGTCAGCGTCGACTCCGGATACTCAGTTCTGCAATCTTCTATGGTCCTTCTGAGTGCAAATGACGCGCAGCATGGCGAGGAGGTTGCACCGAAGGGAGGGACCGTCATGTGGAACGCTTTCGGTGATTCGTGCAATCGGCCATTTGGCCACCACAAGAAACGAAAATAGTCTCTATATTTCGGTGTCACCATTACCTGGTGAAACATGGCTTCTATATCGGCAGTTACCGCCACTTTGTCCATTCTGAATCTCAGTAAAACGCCAACCAGACGGTTCACTAAGTCGGGCTTTTTCAACAATTGTTGGTTTAATGAAGTACCCTGGTAGGTGCTGGCACAGTCGAAAACGACACGGACTTTCCCGGGCTTGTTGGGGTGCGTCACAGTATGATGTAGCATATACCAAACACCTTTTTTTATCACCAAGCGGTCCTAGGTCAATCCTTTCCACAAACCCACTAGACGCGTACTCTTCAACGGCAGCTGTGTACATCTGATGTAACTCTGGGTTGGCAACGAGCCTTTTGCGCAATGACATCAGTCTTCGGTAAGAGACAGGATAGTTGTTTGGCAAATTTAGGCATGCGCTTTTCCAGGGTAAATTGAGTTGATAATGTGAACCACATTTAACGATAGATGACTCCGTCTGCTCTAATGCGCGTTTATCCTCAACAGACATTCCGCGCCTTGAGCTACATGACTCAGTGAATTCCAGCTCATACATTCTTTCAAGAAAGCTTGAAGTAGAGTCTTCTACACTGGTTGAGTTGGTGTAAATGTTCGTTACGCCTCTCCTCCCAACCGGACCGAGCAGAATCCAACCTAACGGTGTTCGTATGGCAAAGGGGTCGGACGGTTTTCCATACCGATGCTCAAGCACCCAGTGGGCTTCCGGGACATTCATGCCAATAAGCATTCCGACTCCTTCATCACAACCGTCGATAAACGGTAGGTCTTTTAAGTGTTCCCAACTGCGCAGGCGCTCTGGCTCCGGTATTATCCTCTGTACCTTAGGCATCCTTTTGACGGCCCACGCGTGATCCACATGCAGTGGTTTACCTCCTTCCAGCGGTTGCAACTCCAGGCGTACAACTTGCGAGCACATCGTTGAATCACCGTTAACCGTTGCTATTTGTACCACTGACGGTCTGGCTGGTAAGTCAAGCCTTTGCAACAGCTGTTCATCGACCAGTGACGAATCAGATCCTGGATCAAGTAAAGCATTGGTCACCAGTGACTTGGTTTTTCCACGCAGCAGAATTGGAATAATCCCTAAAGCCATTCGACCCCACGACACATTCGTTTCGTTTACCACAGCTCTTGGTGAAGTTAGTTGGTTCGTCTTGGCTTCGTGTAGTAAAGGATGATGTTTCAACTGGCAACCGTTGAATCCGCACGTGACTCGGGATCTGCAAACCTCAGACGTGTGGTTAGCTTTGAGGCACAGTTCACATAGACACTTTCCAAAAACGAGCAGCAAGCGTTCGGAATGACCAAAGGCTTGGAATCGAGGGCACTGATCAAGGTAATGGTGCGCTGTTCACGCGACACACGAGGGCGCGCGTCTCTGAGTCTGCGGCACTGCTCCTCCGGTTGCCAAGGTAGTTATGCGATTGTCACGGCTTTGAGGTCTTTCTGCCTTGTAGGGTCCTTCAGTCCTTCTAGTGATTTCATTCGAGTACATAGCCTGAGTAGTAACAACCTCAGCCACGTCACAAACAAACTGGTACAGGTATTTAAAGGCGGGCTCTCTACAAGTGCGGAGGATACTGGTAGCTTTCTTGGACCAATCGAGCTGAAGTGAGTAAGGCAGTCGCCTAATCACCGCCGACACCGTCACAGTCGCGTTCAGATCGGCCTCGTAATTTAGTTGTTGCAGCGTATTTAAGCAAGTTTTCATCTGCCCGGCTAATCTGTGGAGCGCTTCCGAATCATTCGCCTTGATCGATGGTCCTTTGACTAGACTTTCGATGTAAGCTCTGGCAATCAAGTGAGGGCGGCCGAACTTCAATTTGAGCGTCTCTATGGCATCAAGAAAACCCTCTTCCGGATCCAATATAACACAACTCTCAATAGCCTCGCTTGCCTGGCCTTCACAGTAATTAATCAGATATGAAAGTCTCACACAAGGGTTAGAAGTAATACTCATGACATTGGCTTGGAAACTTCGTATAAACAACCAACATTTCATCGGATCCTCGTCGAAACGTACAATTTCCCTTTTTGGTAGACCTGCGATAGCATCCGGCGCAGATGGAACCAATTCGTTCGGCGGGATTCGAACCTGTGAAAACTGGGCGAAATCCCGCGCCGTATCCGACAACACCACCCGTCTACGTCCCACACCTCTTTCCGTGAGGCTTTCAGCATAATTATTAGACACGGGAAATCCAGATAACACGGGCAGAACAAGCGTCGATTTACCGTCCAGCATAACTGTTTCAGCACGCCCCTTATTTGCATCCTTAAAGCTTAAAGCTTCCAGACGACTTACTAGTTCCGCAAGTTTACGCATTGCAACAGAGAGCTGAGCAGACGTTGTCATAGCTGCGTTATCCTCGCTGTGCTGTGAATGCTCTGACAAAGAATGCCTCCTTAATTCGTTCATCGGAGCGCGAGTTCACTATTCAACTTGTGGTACGGCAGAGAGTATAAGGCTAATCGTATCACCTAACTAACGCACGGTCTCTGCAGTTAAAATACAGGGCAGTGGGCGGTATGAGTATACTGAATAACCGTGGTTCTACAATAGCAGTAATAAACAAAAAAGAATACAATTAACTCGCGAATAGGTAATGCGACTCGCTAATTCGGGCAGCAATTATTCCAAGTCAGCAGTTGTCTGCGCAGATGGCGAATAGTCCGTAAAATTGGCACAGTAAAACAAATTACAAGCGATAAGACGCAAACCGTAAGTTCACAACAATTAAGAAAAGAAAAAAGATAATAAATGCAGAAAAATTGCATGGTTTTATCAGTTTGTTAAAGCCGAACATTTGTGCATGAACAGGTAAAGTCGAGTACCACACCGTCCAAGGGGAAAAATATGAAGAAATTGAACTAATGGTAAATGTGCAGTGGTATAGTTCAGAATCGTGAATTTAGAATTCACAGA
>OX104066.1:90766703-90787648 GCA_944474145.2 Dicrocoelium dendriticum | reverse complement strand
CAAACATTCCGATTCTCCAGTCACCTGGAGCTTTTCTGATGTCATTTCACGGACAGCACTGCGCGCGCATAAGCGGCTTTTCCGATGACTTTTCCTGGAGTTCTCACTTGGTCATGGAGACCATTACACTTACATTTGAAGGAAATACTTGTCCACTTTGCGGAGAATAGCATTTTTCCTGTTATGGACATATTCAGACACAAGAAACAACTGCACTCACCGTCCCTATGACAAGTCCAGCATGGATAGCTGGACACGGGTTGCGAGCCGGACAATATAATAGAAAAAGCCGGCCTCTATTAACAATATGTTTACTCACCCGCATCATTATCATTCGACTCTGCGACTCTTTTACATCATTGACTGGCTTCAACGACTATTGCCGGTTCAGTACTAAGCCATTTGGCCAACCAACGAAAAATTTTGGCTGTCAACCGACTGCGAATAATAGAGTGCAAAATCGGTCTATACGATGCATAGCCGACTAGCACTACAGTTCAACGGAAGCTACGACAGTGTTCCAGGACGTGGTGGGTTTTCGCCTGGCAAGCGTTCTCCCTATAAAAAGCCACAAATGTCCGCTTAACAACACTGCAACGTGGCGGATGTGACTCGCCACAAAATAAAGTCACAGCTATACATTTCACACTGACGCAGTCCTCAGCCTCCAACATCGAACCTGTGCAACTGATTTTACTATGAAGAATGCTTTAGTGGAGTACCGATCATCCCGGCTTCGTAATGGTCATCGATTGCACTAAACCTTGTTCGGGCTCCTGTGCTCATGGATCACTACATGGCAAATTTACCCCCCACTTGTATCTTGACGCAACAGTTTTTGCGCGCCACGGCGCCATTATGATCCTTGGTCTGACTATTACCTGACAATATGCTCGCTCTTATGGACTACATCTTTTCGTTTATTCCTTTCATTGTAACGAAATGTTTTAATATTCCAAAGAAGCTATGCTTGTATGCATATTTGATCATGCCTTTTAGAGGTGTGTCTCGTTTTACAGAGAATATACTATTTATTTATTTATTTATTTGATAGACTCAGTTCGTTCTTCCGAATCATAAACGGTTGTAATTCAACTGTCCCTTCAGGAGGCCAACCCATGTTCAAAAAGCGTTTCACCATTGATAGCACGGGGTCTCGATCCGTCCATTGACGGATTGTTGAACTCCGTATCGGTGTTGTGTCTAGATGCTGCATTAGATTAACCAGTTCAAACGGAGGGTCGTGTACATGTGCAGTTTCCGTGATCGGCAGACGGCTGAGTGCATCAGCTGTGCAGCTGCTGACGCCGGTAATATAAACAATCTTGTAACTGTAAGCACTCAAGGTTATAGTCCATCTTTGCATCCTCGGTGATGCCATTTGTTGTATACCTTTGTCTTCCCCAAACAAGGATATCAATGGTTTGTGGTCTGTATGAAGCTCGAAAACGTTTCCCCATAAATACTGGTGAAACCTCTTAACTCCGAAGATAACGGCTAGCGCTTCCCTGTCCAGTTGTGAGTAGTTCTTCTCCGCCGTCTGTAAGGTGCGCGATGCATATGCTATGGGACGTAAAGAACCATCGTCCATGCGGTGGCACAGGACAGCTCCGACCCGCCAAGGGGACGCGTCGCACTGAAGTATGAGTGGCTTGTTAGAGTCATAATGGACTAACGTTGGTGGCGAAGCAAGAGCTTGTTTTGCTTTATTGAAGGCATTTTTTGACGGGAACCCCAACACCACGATGCATTTTTGTGTAACAGCTCATTTAATGGCGATAGAACCGTCGATGCATTAGGCAGGAAACGGCGATAGTGAAATAGCATTCATAAGAACGAACGGAGTTCATCACAACTCTTTGGCTCTGGGCTTTCTAAAATAGGTTAAACCTTGTCATTTAAAACATGTAAACCGTGTTTATCAAGCCGGTATCCAAGGTAACCAACGGAAGGTGAAAGGAACTCACATTTAGACCTTTTCAATCTGAATCCACTTCGCTCCAAACGCTCGCGTAAGACCGCGAGTGTTCGAAGATGCTCTGTCTCCGAGCGTCCAGAGATAAGAATATCATCCAGATAAGCACACGCAAAAGGAATGTCCTTCACTAGGTCGTCAATAATTCTCTGAAATATTCCGGGGGCGGAATTAATGCCAAAAGGTAAACGAGTATATTGAAATAGTCCCATGTGCGTGGTGATGGTAGCAAGTTTCCTCGAAGGTTCGTCGAGCTCTATCTGCGAGTATGCATGACTCAGATCGAGTTTGGTAAACTTTTCACCACCAGCTAGTGTTGCATACAAGTCATCAATACGTGGCAAGGGGTACCTGACCAGCATGGATGCTTGATTTATGGTTATCTTGTAGTCACCACAAATCCGTACGGAGCCGTACGGTTTGGTTACTGGCACAATTGGAGTTCCCCAGTCAGAAAAGTGTACAGGAGTAATAATACCTTGAGTCTGTAGGCGGTTTAGTTCCTCTTCAACTGTAGGCCTCATAGCGTATGGTAGTGTGCGCACCTTAATGAATTTTGGTCGAGCGCCTTCCTTTAGTTTTATCGCAGCCTGAAATTCTTTCAACTTCCCAAGCTCCTCGGAAAAAAACAGCTGAATGTTGTTTAAGTAATGTTTCAAGTCCGGAGATCTCGGTGACTAATTTTAACACATTCATTGTATCCGGGAAAGCACGTATCCAGTCTCTTCCAAGCAGATTTGGACGATCCCCGGGGATCACACATACAGGAAGTGTGCGTATTTTGCCGCCATACTGTGCCTTCACGAAGCATTTACCAAGGACACGTATAGGTTCACCGGCGTATGTGCGAAGAACAGAATTGCAAGCGGATAAGTTCGGGAGCGCTTTTACAGCGTTTTCCCGGATTATCGTCACGGATGCTCCTGTATCGATTTCCATCTGTACCTTTTGTCCTTCAATGTAAAGCTCTAGAGTGTATGTCGCCGGCTGCATGCTAGAAACGGAATTAAGCCAAATGGAATGTAATTCAGGGTCGCTACCATCAGACTTGTCCACAGTTTTGATGGGGTTTGCTCCTCAATAAGCCCCACCTGAACGTCGCTTGACCGATCTACACACTCGCGCCAGGTGGCCCACCTTCCCGCAGCTTCGATATACTGTCTTCTGATGCCGGCAGTCGGATGGACAACTGTGCTGCTGACCACAACGATAGCACACAAACAAATTGACGCCAGTGGGTGGCTTTGGTGTAGTGTTAATCAATCGCAGCTCATCTGACGAGTCCTTCAGCGTAAATGTTGGGAGTTGTTGTGTAAAGAGTTCCCTCTGCCGGGCCAACGAGCAGTCCGTCTCCTAGGTCAGTGAACAATCATCTTAAGAGAGGAGCTTCTCCCGCGTGCTCTGGTCTGAGATTCCGGCTATCAAATGTTGGAGTAACATGGTCTCTTCAAATCTCGTTGGATCGACTTCATTGTATTTACAATCAGGTGCTGCTTGTAGTACACGAGCGATGAACTCGTTCACCCTCTCATCTGGTTTCTGGCAGAGTTTCGAGAAGTAGTACCTAGCCGTAAAAACATTCAGACGAGCACTCCAAAGAGCACTGAAGGTTTCCAAAGCGCCGGTTATCGTAGAAGAGATTTGATCAATACGAAGTGCATCGAAATACCTTTGACCCTCATCTCCAAGAAGCTGTCTCAAGAGCTTCACTTTGTTTTTCTCAGTAAGAGATACTGCTGGATTCAAGATTGGAAGCAATTCCAAGTAATCCGTAAAGGTTTTCCGTCATCTATGCCACGAGTCTAGGGAAGGTTTGTCGGTATGCGGCCGTTCCTGGAATGCCAGCGATCATTGTATCCATTGTCTGCTGGAATAGGGCTGGTGCGGTCTTGACGCCAAACGGCAATCTGGTGTACTGAAGGAGACCGCGGTGTGTGTTGATCGTCAAAAGCGGTTTGGACTCCGGAGCCACCTCGATTTGTAAGTATGCGTCTGCCAGGTCGATTTTGGCAAAACACGTCCCGCCATTGAGTATGGTAAAGAGGTCGTTTGGTGATGGTAATGGGTAGCAGTTCGGTTGTAGAGCGGCATTGAGACCCGTGGAGAAGTCGGCACAGATGCGAAGGGATCCATTTGGTTTCTTGACAACAACGATTGGGGCTGCTCAAGCAGAGTAGGACACCGGTACCAGGACACCCATATCTTCCAATCGTTTAAGTTCGGCATCGACCAATGGTAAGGCTGCGTATGGGACCGGCCTTTTAGGACGGAATACCGGTTGAGCTCCGGGAGCAAGCTGTAACACGGCGCGGGTGAGTGAACAGCGGCCAAGACCATCTTGGAACACCGAGGCGAACTGTCGGATGAGGTCATTGGTTTCGTCAGTCGGTACGGCCAGAGATTGTACCGCGCTGCAGATGGTTCGGATAGGTAGATCGACCATGCCAAGCTGTTCGAACCAATCGAGACCAAGTAGATTGAGGTTTGACTTGGCGATGTAGCAGATCCCGTCGAATGTGACACCTCGAAAGTAGACGGTACAATGCAGCTGCCCAGTTAGCTGCACGTAGCCACCACATGCGCTGGTGGCAGATTGAAGGGTTGGCTGGACTGGTGGACTACCAAGGGATCGCCAGAGTTTCTCGGAGATGATCGTGATGTCCGAAGCAGTGTCCAACTGCAAGCGGACGGTCTGGCCATTAATGTGGACGTCGACGAAATTCCTGCGATCCGCATTGACTTCGAATGTGGCCAGCAAGCTCATGGAGTTGCCAACCGGGCCAGTGTTGGGTATGCGTCTGGATCGTGACCTCTTCTTTTGACTGTGGGTGGGGGCCAGGCCAGGTTTGGTCCCCTTGGGTTGTGCGGGTCTGCGAGTGGGGGCCAGCCCAGGTTTGGTCCCCTTGGGCGACGTAGGATAGCAGTATCCATCACGGTGCCCCACCCTGCCACAACGTTGGCATCGATGCTGTCGGAAGTTGCAATCTCGGTGGAAATGGCCTGCACCACAGAATCGGCACGGATAGGGTGGGGACTTCGCTCGGTTGAGTTGGGAGAGCCGCTCAGAAGGTTGCGGCTTGGGGGCTGCGACCACCTGGACCAGACCAGGCGCAGAAGCGTCCTGGATCATTGCGTAATCGTGTTTCAGATTGATCAGCGATTGACACTCTTCGGCCAGGTTGTGGAGTGTGAGCGTGCTGTCCTGCTGCAGCTTGGATAGGAGGCGCGTTCGGATGTCGGCATCATGGGCGGACCGGAGACCAGAAATGAAAATCAAGCACTTGAACTGGTCTTCTGTGAGCGAGCCAAGCTGGAACCGTTCGCATTCCCGATTGACGATGCCCGCGTATGTGACGAAATCATCGGCATATCGTTTGGTCAGCTGCAGATATTGATACCGGGCGTTGAACAGCGAGGACTGTTCACCAAGATCTGCGACAACGTGCGGACCGTTTCACCAAAGGGAAGATCGCGGGGCTTCTTTGGCAAGATGATGTTTGTATAACGTTGGTGCTCGACCGTGCCCAGTTTGCGCAGAAGCAGCCGGACCTTCCACGCGTCAGCCTGGGAAGCCAGGTCAACGGTGAACAGATCCTCGTACGGCTTATACCAGGACTCGAAGGTAATTTGAGCGCCAGGGTCATACAGGAATTCGGAGATGCTGCTGCAGATATTGTCAGCCGAAGCAGTGCTGCCCGTGGAACCTGATTGAAGGGAAGAACTGGAGAGTTTTACCGTTAAGGTAGTCATTAAAGCAATCTGGTGCTCCAAAAGTAATGTAAACTCATTATATGCAACTGCCATGGGTTCAAATACTTCGTCGCCACTGTTGAATACTGCCTCTTGAATACGTCAGGTGCTAACAATGCGATACCAAATCTCCTAGACGGATGAACGAACGAGACTCAGAATTATTTCTCGCACGGCACGGTAACTGACAATCTCGAAGTCCGTGGGTTATCGGAACTTAGCCGCGAAAGATTAATTCACGCGAGTCGAACAGGTTCCTAGACCGAACGCAAAGTTTCTACGCACGATTTCCCAACCCAAGACTGAAGCAAGAACAAGACAGGCCTTTGCCACAGGCGCTTTTACTGGCCAAAGCGAAGGCGATTCTAGCGTTCTACAGCCTCATTTTTATATCCCGAAACAGAGATGAAGGGGGATTTTTCCTTGGAAGGGTTTGCGTAACCAAACCCTGGAAACAAGAACATGGTTTTGTGTAAATGTGCAAAGTCCGTAAACTGAGCAGAAATGTTGAAAGTTTGGCGAGAATTGTCCGGAAAAATGAATGTTGCTTGGATACAACAATGCGTGTTTGGTTGGAAACAAGACTGTTTCTGGGTGCAAAGGCTACACAAAGTGCATGTTACACGAGTTGGAAGGCTGACTGAAACGTGTGCGTTTTGTCTGGTCTGAGTACATGTGCACTCGAGTGAATCGGGTTTTCAGCCTTCCGTAATTTAAGCCTTTAATAATTATAGGGACGTTGGGTCCCCATAACAGCTACAACATCCGGAACCATCCAGTCGGGACGACTGATTGATAAATTTTGTCGGGGGGGCTCACTCGATAGCGTCTGTATTCAGTTTGTTCAACCTTTCAGCAATCTGATCGAACTGCTTCAGAAATGAATAGAGTTAGTCCCACTAATCCATCGTTGTTTATCAGAAGTAAAACTCACAAATGTAGATCACTAAGACATGCACTTACAGAGCCCGTCCTGAACTCGAAAGTTAGAGCGACTACGTGACAGCACAACCATTGTACTATGTTTGTCCGTGAGGACGAAGTAGATAACCAACAAGAGTATGTTTATAAATTTTCCCGAAACAAAATTCTCCTTTATAAGCACATTAATGTTATTCGCGAAGTAAAGCACGGTATCTCCCCACTCAACATGCCAGTCGGAATGGCACAGAGCGCTGAAGAAGCACCCAACACTCCACCGATGCAGTATGCCCCAATCTTCCAAGATGTCTGGCAGTGTTACATACATAAATCCATATCCACAATTTTAACATTTACTAACACTGCTTTTACTGCTACATCCGTGTTAAAGAAACTGCTCTCACTGCGCTCATACAGTTTTCCCGGAATCGATGGCATTCACTCGAGGGCACTGAAGGTAGCAGCAACGACGCTGGCAGACCCATTACCGTATTTCTTCTATACGTGCTTGAATAAGCAGACCTTGCCTACCATGTGGAAACACGGTCTGCTCACGTCAATTTTCAAAAGTGGCAATCGCTCGGAACCGACAAATTATTACCCAGGGGTCCTTGTCTCTGTTCTTTTGAAGGCGATGGAGCGAATCATCAGTGAGGCTTTAGTCGACCAGCTGGAACCCTCTAACATCATATCACCTGAGCAAAAGTTTCCGTCCAGACCGTTCGTGTACAACCATCCTACTGCTTGCACTCAGTAGTTGGACTGAATCGGCCGATAAATGTAGAGGGACCGGTGTTATTTACCTCGACTTCTCCAAAGTCTTCAATCCGCTGGACCACCGCATTCTGCTTCACAGGGTCGAAACCTATAGAGTTGGTGATCCTGTCCATGGGTGGATCAGGAAGTTCGTGTAGAATCGGCAACTGCAGGTTGGAGTTCGAAGTGAGCTGTCTTCTCCCATTCATGTCGAATTTATGGTTCCATACGGATCAGTTCTGGGTCCGCGTGTTAACTAACGAACTAACGCGTTGGATTGCCCCGGATTTCTTGTTTTTTTCTTCTGAGGATGTTGAGGTGCGGCAGGCGATCGCCGGCCAAGGAGATCACAATGCATTTCAACGAGACCTGAACAGAGTGTACGGATGGTCACTCCACAACCTACTCCAATTCAACTCGTCTGAGTGTAAGCTGGTCCACATTCGTCACCAGCCGAACATCATATACAAGATTGGAGACCATGTCCTGCAAGCATTTACCAATGAAGGCGACCTGTGGGTAATAATCCAGGCTGATCTGGGCTGCTCAGAACAATCTGAGAATGCGTCAAAGAGTAGCACCAAACACGCTGGCATGTTGCGGAGTGGCATTGGACGGTTTGATACGTCTGATTGTTCTCAGTTGCGGCCCCATCTGGAATACGCAATCAAGCACTGGTAGCCCTGGTACAAGTAGGATCTCACAGCACTCGAGACTGCACAGCGAAGAGCCATAAAGGAGGTCAATGTCTTGTTCCATCTTCTATATCAGTTTCGACTGATGACTCCCTTATACTACAGCTTCCGGTATCGGTGCCTACGTGGCGAACTAACAATTGCCTAACAGATGTTGAGGAACCTCAACCACGTCTGTCATCCCCTACTGAAACTCAGTCACAACATGAAGTTGCGGGGCTACCAGCTCCATTTAGCCAAGCAATACAGTCGGCTAGAATCTCGACGAAACTTTCAATCTCTTCGTGTCTGCTAGACAATGAACGCCCTCCCAAATTACGTTGTTCCCACCCCCACTTTACCAGTGTATAAATAGCGTCTTGATGTTGCACTAATCCACCTATATTACGAGATATAGCCTGTGTACCTCAAAAGACGTTGCACAACCAGCACTAACCTGCACAATTGAGGTTGGCTCTTTTTTCCATGCCTTTGCGTTAACACTGTGGTGAGTACACCAAAGCGATTTTCCTTTTCTCGCTTTGTTTTCTTTTCAACATCTTATGCTTCTCATTCTGGGCATTCTGCGTGACATCAATATCAGCTGTTCCACTCGTTATATACCATTGTTCCATTGTTCATCAACTCGTGAGAACTTAAAAGTAAACATTGGACCCAGTATATCGTTTATATGTGTGGCAGGCGTAACCTGTTGTGTCCAACTTGTCATACCCACGCTTGGTAGGAAGTCTGCGTACTTTTGAGGACCGGAAATTGATGCCAACTACACGTGTGGCATGTTGAACTCTTTGGCCACAGTCTTCGTCATGGAGTTATGTGTTAATTCATTCTGGAAAGCCTTCTGATGGTAAGCCGGTGCGGTGTCATTGCAAGATGATAGTTTATAGACACAGCCCATCAAGAATTCCAGCTTGTTAAACGACTTCCTTATATAAAACTGAATCATCGACTGAACATACATGAGAATCGCTCAACTCATAGACTCAGAGGCCTTGTTGAAGGCAAATAGAAAAGCTTCGAAACTCTACCCACTGCGCCACAATTACGAATTCGTTTGTAGCATGGTATTTGAATCCGTCGCAACGAGACTGGACCTTAACGTGGTGCGACGGTTTGCGTACTTCATTGACCCATTGAGCTATGCTGGGTGATGCCTCCGGGCACCTTGATAGCTACTCCTACCAGTTTGGTCAATGGTGAGAGGTCAGACAAACTCAGTCTCCTGGTCCTCCAGGTTGGGGGTTTAAAATGGGATGGCGTCCACTTCTGTAAAACTAAATCATTGCCACCTCCCCGCTGCCATGCGGACAGCCTTTTGAGCCAAAGGCTTTGGATGAGGTCCCTAATCGTCCTCCTGTCTAGGTCTTGGCGCCCTGGCAGTATCTTAGCCCACATACAACCATGACATTTTCTTCAAACATAAACTTCATCCCGCATCGGCCGTCGCGCTGATTATCAAGGGTCGCCTTATCTGCTGCATACAGCAGGGCGGATAAGCGAAAACATGCTACTGCTGGCGCCTCCTTTCTTTTCCACTTGTTTCTCTTACTCCCAATCCGACCCCCATTACTAACCTTCCTTCTATACTTCTCATCTTAAGTGACAGCAACCGAAGTGCCACTGGAGTAGAACCATCTGCAGCCACCATCCCACAGCACCTATCGGACGCCTATCGGCAAAAGTCCCTTATAAGGCCAGGCTGTCCCGTTTCCATAGCGACATTCAACGTCCGCACTCTAAGACAAACAGGTCAACAGGCTGCACTAGGATCAATGACCCTAAAGGTGTTATTAAATTAACTGCACCCGGCTTATCCTCTCATTATTGGTTTCACGTATCCGGAGAGGCCGATGCGGCACTCACGGGACAAGCTGGTGTAGGTATCATTCTCAGCTCCAAGGCTGAGCCATCGTTGATTGATTGGAATCCGGTGAACAGCCGTTTATGTGCAGCCTGTTTGACGACATCTGACAAGGTTGATTCACGAAGTAATACAAAATGCTGTTTGTTTGTGATTTCCGTTCATGCTCCCAACGACTGCAGTTCTAATGCTATCAAGGACACATACTATCACGAACTGAATGCGCTACTACGCAATGCTACTAGTTCAGATATTATAGCACCTGCAGGGGATATGAACGCACAAGTAGGGCGTCTGAGCTATTCAGAAGCTCAGCTGGGTGGTAATTGTGGGCTTAACTCCGAACGGACTGTCAACGGTGAGCGTCTGCTACAACTGTGCGGAGCATCAGTTGTTTCTTAGTAGCACTGCTTTTAGACACAGTGGGCGCCGAAGTGCCACTTGGCGTCCACCTCTAGCTGGTCAGCGATGGACCCAAATTGACCACATAGTTATAAGTTACAGCTGGCGTGGTTCCATCCTGGATTGCCGCTCGTTCTGGAGTCCCTGTGTCAACTCTGATCATGCCTTGGTACGCTGTCGTTTCTCCATGAAATTTCCCGAGAGGCACACCAACCGTTTCCTCCGACTGCCAACTGAGAAATTGTCTCAGCCCTCGGTCAGGCAAGCCTATGAAGGCGCACTGCATACCGAACGTTCGCTGTCTTGTCCTAATGACACTGAGATTCAGTGGAATAGGATCTCGGTCGCCATGCACGACGCAGAAGCACCTGCTTGTGGCACTATCCATGGTCACCGCACCAGTTACTGGATATCCGAGAGGTCGGTGAACCTGTTGGATTCTAGAAGAAATCTCTCGGCTGGTTCTGAACACAATATGACTCGACGGGCTATTAGGCGTGAACTAAAGTGGAGCCTACGTGCTGACAAGGAAGCCTGATGGACCAGTCGGGCTCAAGAAATGGAAGAGGCAGGAGCAGTAGGCAAGTACCGCAAGCTCTTCCAGCTGATACGCACCACTGGTCCCAGCAAACCAGACGTCAGTGAGACAATCAGAGACAGCGCAGGTGCGCTGATACACAATAAGGAGCGCCGTATGGCTCGTTGGGCGGAACACTTTCACGATCAGTTCAGCTGGCCCCCTGCTCCCGGACCTCTTCCTACTAAGGTGATGCAGGACGAGCCATGGACGGTTAGTTTATAGCCTCCGTCGGAGGCCGAGGTCCGAAACGCGATCACCGCCCTTAATCGTTTTCGTGCCGCTGGTCCGGATTCCCTCCCACCTGCACTATTTAAAGAAGGAGATGAGTTTGTTTGCAAAGCAATGACCTCCTTATTCGAACGTATCTCGAAGGAACTGTCCCCGCTAATTGAAGCGAATCAATTATAGTGGTAATATACAAGAAGGGCAGTCGCACAG
The DNA here is from genome assembly GCA_944474145.2 of Dicrocoelium dendriticum. NCBI lineage: Eukaryota > Metazoa > Platyhelminthes > Trematoda > Plagiorchiida > Dicrocoeliidae > Dicrocoelium > Dicrocoelium dendriticum. The sequence continues at coordinate 90,776,270 of OX104066.1, read as the reverse complement.
AGTGTGCTAACCACAGGGGTATTAGCCTAACGCCAGTTGTGACAAAAGTGTTGACCTCGATTATCGTTCGCCGCCTCACTGCAGAACGGGAATCTTGGATTAGGGAAGAGCATGCCGGCTTCCGCCCAGGACGTGGCTGTATAGACCATATACTCACTTTGCAGCAGGTGCTAGAGCAGCGCCACGCATACCGCGGACCGACAACAGCTGTGTTCTTCGATTTCAAGCATGCGTTCAATTCAGTCAATCGATCGTTTTTCTTAGGAATAATTGCGCGGAAAAGTGTTCCTACGAAATATGTGAACATCCTTCGTGCTCTATACTCGAACACTACAGGCCGCCTCAGGTTCTACGGTGCACTACCGGATAGATTTCCGACCACAAGTGGTGTTCGTCAGGGTTGTCCGATTTCTCCATTTTTGTTCAATTTCGTCGTGGATTCTATCATGGAGTGTCCCCTTGCGGAATCTCACGACATAGGCGTTGAAGTCCTGCCTGGTGAAAGGTCAGTAGATCTAGATTATGCGGACGATATCGCCTTGCTTTAGGACAATGTTGAGGCGGCACAATCAACCCTGAATAGTAAAACAGTGGGTCCCCTTCAGCCATTTGGTCAGAGCAGTGAGAAGACATATGTTGCGATATGTTAACATTTCGATTGTTCTCATCAGTTGCAAACACAATACAAGCGGGAATCATGGACAGTTATATACAGGGGAAAAGGTTGATACACCAATCAAAATGTTAAAATCAAGACCACGGTAACTTTATTGATTGTCTCAATAGTTTCTGTGAGCACAACACAGGTTGATAAGCCCTAATTAACAAGGCCTCACTGATTGCCAAGATTAGCGGATTGTTGTTACTTAACAACACCTTGAACGCAGTCTCCGGGTTCACCTGATGTCGGGTTGCCAAGAGATGCTTGGTGATAGACGATGCGGGACTCCGGTTCATCCTCGGATCCACTCCGTTTTGTTGCTTCATCAGTTGTTCCAACCACCTCGGCACATGTTCAGCTACCCTCTGAGCTAACTGACGGTCAGTCCTGCCTATGTAAATGTCACCGCAACCGCAGGTGAACTGGTAAACGACGTGAGAGGCCGAACTGACTGATGAGTTGCTCTGACGGTCATGAAGAACAAGGCTTCGCGTTGTATGAATGAGTCGCAACTGGGCGGTCGCGTAGGTGCGCGTAAGGGTGGACCGGAGTTTATGTCCGATATCATTTGATACGTGGTCTCCTTTGAACGGCAGGAACAAGTAAACATTCTTTTTCTCTGCGGTTAACACCGGTATTTTCTCCTTGGGAGGCCTGCTGTGGATCTGAACGAACTTCTCAGGATACCCATTCGACACCAAGGTTTTGAACAAAAATTCTTCTTCAGCTTGCAACATTTCGGGACTGCATATTCGTCTGGCTCTGTAGAAAAGCGTTTTCACTAGGCCACGTTTATATGCGACCGGGGCAAAGCTGGAAAAGTGGAGGTACTGCCCACTCCAAGTTGCCTTGCGATGAACCGTACGATGCAGTGTACCATCAGTCCGTCTCTTAATGAGTATATCCAAAAATGGCAGACTATCATGTTGCTCCAACTCATGGGACACCGATAGGTTTGGATGAATTGAATTCAGAGCTGCCAACAGCCGCGCAAAATGTTCGTCGGTGGTGAAGACTAGGATGTCGTCCACATACCGCTTGTACAACGTAGCTTCACAAATGCTGGCAGTAACTTGTCTTTCTATCAAACCGAGAAAAATGTCTGCTAGTACTGGTCCCAGAGGGCTACCCATGGCGACGCCGTCGATCTGTTTATAAGCAGTCCCCCCAAACTCGAACCGTATATTTTCCGTGCACAATAGAATCATATCCCTCAAATACTCCAGCGGCAGGCCAACAGACATGTTTTGACAAGCGATGAAATCACACAAATTTTCAACCGTCTCACGTAGAGGCACGTTTGTGAACAGGGAGTCGACGTCTATTGAGTACATGTGCTCCGCACCCAGCGACACATGTTCCAGTGTCTCGACCAATTCAAAGGAGTCCTTTAGACAATATGTAGTCAGGATTTTGCGTACTGGCTCCAACCTTTTCGCTAGCCACCGCGCAACGTTGTGATACGGTGAGTTGTTCATACACATAATGGGGCGCAGTGGGTTACCTGCCTTGTGTAACGTGGGGGCGCCCCTCATTCTGGGTGTCTGAGTGCCGGTCGGTTTCAACCGTCTGTATTGCGAGTCATTGATGTAACCATGTAGTAAGAGAATCTGCAGTTTCCTCGACACTTGCTTCTCGACCAATATGTTGCTTTCTGGTGTCTTGTCTAACTGGAATTTCCGTCTGTCCCGCAAAATAGATTCCATCTTTGCAACGTTGTCAGACCGGTCCATTATCACAATGCCTGATCCCTTATCCGGCTGCAGAAACATTAGGTGTCCCATTTGGTTGACCAACTTAAACACGCCGATAAGCCAGAGATGCTGTCTGATAGCCGAACACTATACAGCGACCAAGGAGTTAAAACAAATGGTCGCTCACTTTGGCCCATTTGATAAATAGATCCTGTTGAAAAACATGCCTGGCGTAATCCACAGTGGGGTATGGTGCTACTGCACAGACATTCCCGTCTTTTTATACCCCTTCTTGCATATTTTCCTCCCAATCGTCCAGCTCCAACTTTATCACCCCATTTTTAACCCCCAATTCTTGTCCGGCCGTCACCTTGCTTCAATAGTCGCTTGTCTTCTAGTTTCTACTCACGCACAGTCCCGGGCATTGCTTCAATTCAGTCGACAAGTCCACGTTCAGCCAAGTTCAACCAAGCGGACAACGTCAGTTCATACGTTTCCCTTTGGAGTCCTCGCTTCTCGCTAAGACTAACATGCCTCAACGTGCGCACTTTGCTAAAGGTTGGCCAACCAGGCAGCACTTGCCCGCACACTAAAGACCCTATCGATCGATATTTGCTGTTTATCAGAAACCCGCCTGAAAAATTTGAGCTCAGTGCTTACCCTGTGATCCCGCACATGCGACGCTGGCGGCACATTCTCAGTGCGCATGTCAGCCAATGGTGCAGCTTCAAATGCCAGTTAAGCTGGCGTCAGCATTTTCTTGAGTCCCCGGGCTGAAGCTGCCCTGATCGATTGGATACCAGTCAACAGTCGGACGTGAGCCGTTAGATTAGCTGGCTCATTCCATGCTTCGAATTCGCGCGGGAACAAACGGTGCCTGCGTGTTATTGCGACCTACGCCCCCTACAAAATGTAGCACTGATTCGGTAAAAGATGATTTCTATCAGCAACTTCATGAGTTCCTTCGTTACAGAAGAAACACGGATACGGTGGTGTTGGTTGCCGATCTAAACGCTCAAATCGGAAAATTGTCCTCTGATGTGCTTCATCTGAGCGGCCAACAAGGTATAAGCACCCGTAAGGATAACGGTGAGCGATTGCTACAGCTGTGTGAAGATGCTCGTCTCTTTATCGCGAGCACTCACTTTCGACACAGCACCAGCAGAAGTGTGACTTGGCGCCCACCAGCTTTGCACCATCCATGGACGCAAACCGATCATATCGCGATCAGTTACCGGTGGAGAGACTGTGTCCAAAACTGTCGCTCGATTTGGAGCCTGAGAGTGGACTCTGACCACGCACTTGTCTGCGCCGATCTCCGGGTGGGTTTTGGTGGATGTCCGCAACTTCGATGTGAACGGATTGACACCCGCCAGCTGGCAAAGCAACGTGTTCTGAATGTGTATCAAAGTGCGTGGACATCCGGGCTGAGTAAGTGCCCAGTGAAACCCGTCGAATATCACTGGTAGCATAATCGTCAAATGTTACTATCAGCAAGCATGTATTAACGTGGCAAATCAAATTGTCAAACTGGACATTGGATCTCTACACGGTCTCTGGAACTTATGGATGCTCGCCGATGTACTCTGGCTGGAAGCGAATACAATGAGGCTCGCGAAAATCTCAGGGAAAAGCTACGTGCTAGCCTGAAGAAAGACCGCGAATCCTGGTGGTCACATCGTGCCACGGAGATGGAAACGACCGTTACCTTTGGCAATCATCGTAAATTGTTCCGTCTGATACGGGAAACAGGTAGCAGGAGACCTGATGTTAGCGAGACCATACGCGACGAGAGTGGACAGCCAATCCATAGCCTGTCAAAACGCTTGGAGCGTTGGGCTTAACACTTTTGCAAGTCAATTTAACCAACCTGAGTTATCGGTTTCTTATTCGGGCATTGAGCGCCCTTCTCCCTGAGCCGTCTACTTGGATCCGTCCTCACGCGCAGAAGTCGAACGTGAGATCAGACTGCTGAAATTGCCTAAGGCCGCAAAGGCAGATAGAATTCCCCCAGCCCTCTTCAGATTCTGGGGACCTGTTCTAGTAGATGCTTTACACGAGTAGCTAGTGAAACTTTGGGAGCAGGATACTGTCCTGACAGTCTGCAGCCGCTCCGTCATTGTCCGAATTTTCAAGGGAGACTCCCTTTCTGAATGCGGCAGTCATAGAGGAATCAGTTTTACCTCAAGCGCTTCTAAATTGCATGCGTTTGTCATTCTCCACAGACTGACTGGTACTCGTGAAAGCCAGATTCGTGAAGGGCAAGCCGGATTTCGTCAAGGTCGGGGCTGCATTGACCACATCTTCACATTGCGCCAATTGTTGCAGCACCGCCATGTTTATTGGCGATCCACCGTTGTCGTATTTCTTAACATAAAAAGTGCCTTCGACTCAGTCGATCGACATTCCCTTTCGGACCGTCTGCTGAGGAAATATGTGTCTGATAAATATTTAAACATTATCAAAGCGCTGTACGCGCATAGTTCGGGCAGAATGAGGGTTTACGGCAAACTGTCGCCACCCTTCAGCATCACCAGCTGTGTGAGACTGATGCCCGCTGTCACCTTTTCTTTTCAACTTCATTATTGATGAAGTCATGGAAACAGCATTCGCTGGACACACACTAGAAGGTGTGGAGCTACTTCCTGGTGAGCGACTTCTTGACTTAGAGTATGCGGAGGATATTGCCCTAATCTGTGACATCTCTCAAACATGCCAAGCAGCACTGGACCGATTAGCACTGGATGTCAATCGTTTTGGGCTATGTTTTGCCCCATCGAAATGCAAAGTACTTCTCCAAGATTGGCAGGGACCCAACCCTGCGCTAACGTTTTGTGGTGATCAGCTAGAAGTCAGTTAGGAGTTAAGTACCTGGGCAGCTATATTAGCACCTGCGGGATGGACGATGAGGTTACGAACCGTATAGCAAAAGCTCGAGGTGCTTTTGCCAATCTCCACTACCTGCGGCGCAGACGCAACCTTACTCTCGCCCTGAAGGTCAGAGTTTATAACGCAGCCGTCCTTTCAACTCTCCTATATGGTTGTGAAACCTGGCCCATCAGGTCGAACGGCATCAGAGGTTTGTCACGTTGGATCATCGCTGCCATCGCAGCTTAGCTCATGTCTGGTAGGAGCACCGAGTGAGTAGTGAGAGTGTTCGGCATCGCGTATTTGGTGCAGGGAGAGCGAGTGAACCGCTCAGCACCATTATATCGCGCGCTCCGATGGCTGGGCCATGTGTTGTGCATGCCAGCACACCTACTTCTGAAACGTGCATAGTTTGCGCGTTGTGGGTGCGGTTGGAAGATGAGGAGAGGAGGCCAAGCGATGACTTGTTCGAGAGAAATAAACACCCTTACTTGGGAATTGGCGTCGGTTGGTGCATCCCGACTGCCTGGATGGGGTCCTAAGGACGATGAACAAGTTTGGTTGGACATACTTGCAGATAGGGCTAGCAGCCGGCCCCAATGGCTTTTGTGTTGTGAGTTCCCTTGTCCATCCGCCTTCTGTATAGCCTCCCCCTCCAATCACGATCGCATTCGTTAGGCATAGCATAACGTTTTGCGGCAAGATAGCCGGATGTGAGTTCTCCGGAACGATGCCCACTCGTTACTGGGTTCTCCGCCGGCTTGCCACTGCATTATTCTTCTCCATTGTATTGCGGCATAATAGCTGAGTTGTTTTCCACCTGCAGCTAATGTGTATAATAATGACGATGCTGATAACCTCACACAAGCTGAATCTGAGTCAACTGCAACTTCAGGCACTAGTACTTGGACCAAGATTTTGTTTCTCTCAGCCTCAGTATGGACAAATTCATCTGGAGACCCAGTTTGAAAACTTGATGCGACAACTAAACGAGCTAACACCTACGTCGTCACTTGCCGAAGACACTTTCAGAACAACTTTGGTTCATCTTTCGCAGCAGTATATGAGTTACAAAGCCAAATCTTCTAACATCCTGACTAAGAAACACAGAGAAGCCATCAAGGAATTAAGATCAAATCCTGATTTAATTACCTCTAGATCCGACAAAGGCTCCGGATGGGCACTGATGAATAGATGCGACTACCTTTCCAAAATGCAATCCATTTTGCAAGCTAAGGGGAGTTCTTTTGTGAAATGGTACAGAAGGATAAAACCGCGCAGGATGAGTTTAAAATCACTCAAGTGTTGAAGGAGTTGAAGCGTATGAACCAACTAGATAGCGTGCTACTGGAACAGCTAACGCCAGTGGGTTCCCATCCTCCACGCCTATATGGACTACCTAAAGTATGTAAACCACAAGTCCCTCTGCGTCTGATAATCGACATGTCAGCCTCGGCTACTCACTCGGTTGCGAAATGGCTTGCGGGTTTGCTCGAACCAGTACGCAAGGAGTTATGCACACACATACCGTGTAAGACATTTGCATTTGTGAAACGAGTAGAATGCATGCAAGCAACTGAAAATTGATACTTTCTCTGGAGGTTGAGTCACATTTTACGAATGTTTCGTAGATGGGAACTGCCAATATTTTATGGGATTACATGAATGAAAAGAACATTGATGTGGGTATTCCGGTGAGGCAACTGAAGGAATTAATTTCACGGTGTACCCTCAACAGACAATTTTTATATAATGGAGTCTAATAAAGACAGATTAACGGTGTCGCGATGGGGTCCCCTTAGGACCACTCCTTGCTGATATTTTAATCGCTATGATTGAGTGTGAAACTATACGACCCCTCGTCGCTTCGGTTGATTTCCATTGTCGTCAAATGGATGATACATTTATAATCTGCGATTCAAACACCAATGTTTCCAACCTGTTAAACCAGTTAAACGGCGCTCATCCATCGTTGAAGTTTACTATCGAAACCGAAACAGATGGTATGCTAGCCTTCTTGGACGTGTTGCTAAGCCGAAGAAATGATGGTTCATTGGAAAGAAGTGTATTCAGGAAGGCCACTTGGGTAGGCCAATATACACATTTTCTGAGCTTTGTACCCTTGAGGTACAAACGTAATCATGTGCGCTGCTTGTATTTTCGTGCTATGAAAATTTGCAGCCAAGAGACGCTAGAGGCCGAAAAGATCCGTATTCTCAAAACGCAGCAAGATAACGGTTAAACAACCCCACTCATCAAAAGTATGCAGAGATCCGCGATAGCCCTGAAGTGATTACTACTGTCCCTAAGAAGGACGTGTTCCGGTCAGTTCCCTTTAAATATCAGAAATCATTTCAGGGTAAAGAATTCTTTTCGGTAACTCTCATCGGACCCAAACGTTTACATAACAGTGATTGTGGAGATAGCGTCAACTGGGGCTGGGATCGACTTCTTGACTGTTTGAATGACCACAATCGATAACTTGAGACAGAGATACAGATGGTAGACCAAGTAAACTAAATAAACATGTGTACACAAGGCTCAGTAGTGCAATGTAATTAAGTAGGTAATATAACAGCCAAATAACTAAGTAACGGTGTCCGTTGGCCAAGGTAGTAGTATCGGCCGTATAAATCGTTTTTGGACACATAATTCCGGCTTTAGATGGTGAATGTACATAGCCTCGGCGATGGATAAGAGCTGTTTGCGGAATCCTTGGGAGAAGTGTTCAGGTAATGAGTAAATGACTTTGAAGTCATTCTCTGAAGCTGTATGGCCACATTCAAGGAGGTGCGACATGATAGAGCTGTCTGAAGGCCTCATTTCGCCTCTGTAAAGGCATGCCGGGATGTGTTCACGAACCCTCTGAGATAGGCGTCTCGTCGTGCGACCCACGTATCGTGCACCACAGGAGCGCGAGTAGTGATAAATGATCATTGCACGGGTCAACGGCGGTAGTCTATCCTTCAAAGGTTTTGTAAGCAACGGCTTATTGTGAAAAACGATTCTCAGGCGGGCCGCGAAATAAGTTTTCTCGACAGCATCTTTCAGGCGTCTGGATAACATATCAGCTGCAGAATCGCCCTTAAAGAGTATATGTATGAATAGCTCTTTCTTAGGAGCAATGCTCCTAGGTGGCTTTCGATTAAGTTCCTTCAAATGTTTTCTGATAAATTTATCCGGATAGCCATTTTCCCTGAGGGCGTCGCTGATTCTCCGTAGTTCTTCGTTGACGGTATCCTGTGTACAAATCCTGCGCGCCCTGAAGGCGAGAGATCCGATTAAACTCCGCTTGTGCTGTAGTGCTACTGCGCTGTGGAAGTTAGTGTACTGCCCAGTCCATGTGTGCTTTCTTTGTACCTTTCTGCTGCATGATCCGTCTGAGTTACGGATAAACTCTACATCCAAGAAAGGTAACCGTTTTCCGAGTTCGTGTTCACAAGTGAAATGGAGATTCTCGTGTGCGCCATTGAAAGCTTTCAGCAACTGTTCCGCATGCTTTTCGGATTTGCAAAGTACGAAGGTGTCATCCACATACCGTACGTACATTTCGGTTTCACGGATGTGCGTTGCAAGTGGGCCATGTTCCAATTTCGCCATGAATATATCAGCCAGCAGCGGCCCCAAAGGAGATCCCATGGTCACTCCGTCAATCTGACGGTACATTTCACCACTGAAAGTGAACTGAACATTTAACATGCAACGAAGTAGCACCCCCTTTAGCGAATTCTCCGAAAAAGTTGTGTATATGGGCAGTTGCCGAGCAAGCTCGCATACATATTCCACGGTTTCGAGCAATGGAATGTTTGTGAACAGCGGCTGGGCATCGAATGATATCATCCTTTTGTTAGCAAGGTTGCTTTGAGATATCCTCTCAATGAATTCAAACGTGTCTCTCACGCAGTAAGTGCAAACCAAATTCCGTAACGACAGCAGCTTCGCCACCATCTACTGGGCCAACAAATGCTGAGGAGAACCCACCATGTCCAAGATTGGGCGCATTGGGGCGCCTTCCTTGTGAACTTTAGGTAGGCAATATAATCTCGGTAGGTGTCCACCTGAAGGCTTTAGCTTTTCGAATTCGTTCTTCGTGACAAGTTTGGTTTGCATCATTCGCCTGAGACAGCCGGTTAGCTGTTTCTCTAACTCTCCTGTGTTGTCTTTTCTTGTCATGACCCTTTGAAACTTACTCTCATCACTGAGGATGTGTTGCATTTTATGGATATAATGCACCCTATCCATTAGCACTATGCCGGAGCCCTTGTCTGGCTTAGAGATTATTAATTCGTGGTTTAACCGTAGCTCTTTAAGTGACTGGATTTGTTCCCTTGTGATCATCACGGC
>OX104066.1:90747378-90766205 GCA_944474145.2 Dicrocoelium dendriticum | reverse complement strand
CGTGTTGGTCCGAATGACCCGTTGACGCGTTATTTGCTTGGCGGCAACGCCTGAGAATCGTTTTTCACAATAAGCCGTTGCTTACAAAACCTTTGAAGGATAGACTACCGCCGTTGACCCGTGCAATGATCATTTATCACTACTCGCGCTCCTGTGGTGCACGATACGTGGGTCGCACGACGAGACGCCTATCTCAGAGGGTTCGTGAACACATCCCGGCATGCCTTTACAGAGGCGAAATGAGGCCTTCAGACAGCTCTATCATGTCGCACCTCCTTGAATGTGGCCATACAGCTTCAGAGAATGACTTCAAAGTCATTTACTCATTACCTGAACACTTCTCCCAAGGATTCCGCAAACAGCTCTTATCCATCGCCGAGGCTATGTACATTCACCATCTAAAGCCGGAATTATGTGTCCAAAAACGATTTATACGGCCGATACTACTACCTTGGCCAACGGACACCGTTACTTAGTTATTTGGCTGTTATATTACCTACTTAATTACATTGCACTACTGAGCCTTGTGTACACATGTTTATTTAGTTTACTTGGTCTACCATCTGTATCTCTGTCTCAAGTTATCGATTGTGGTCATTCAAACAGTCAAGAAGTCGATCCCAGCCCCAGTTGACGCTATCTCCACAATCACTGTTATGTAAACGTTTGGGTCCGATGAGAGTTACCGAAAAGAATTCTGTACCCTGAAATGATTTCCGATATTGATTCATATTAATGCAATGGGAATCTTTGCTTTGCTGAAGATCAGCATTGCCCGTTATTCATTGAAATTGCCTTCAAAGGAGATATTTCCTTTGATCTGTTGACCAGAAGGATTTACACTGCAGTGGCTAGAACCTTCCCAGCCGCATGCTTACTCGTCCTTGCGGAAGCAGCTCCCTTTATAACCCAACGCATTAATGATAGACTTCCGGTTCAGTCCCAATCTTACATCTTATATCAGTTTACCTGCGCCTGTGGTGCGAGGTACTTGGTCACACAACCAGGCGTCTGTCTAAACGCATTGCGGATCACTGCCCAGCGGCTTTGCGGAAAGGCATCGTCAGTCGCCCCAACATTTCCATCCTGGAACATCTGGTGGAAAGCGGAAACCGAATTAGGACCGCTGATGCCTTCCAAGTACTTTTTGTAGTACAACCATTTTACACTAAAGTCTTAAGAAGCAAATTTTACGGATGGCCAAGGCGATTGCGATTAGGATATTTCAACCGGAATTGTGCAAACAGAAGGCTTTGCTGCAAGGGCTTCTTCTACCCTGGCCCTAGTTAGCTCACTAATTTTTACCACTCCGGGCGTCTACAGTGGTCGGACGATGTACTTGGCATTCCACCGATCAACTAACACGTGCTTTGTCACATGTGTTGTTAATGGATTTTATTCATCAATACTTTGAGTTCCTGTTTGTCGTGATTCCACTATTCCCACCACTTTGGCTTCATCAGCCATTTGCTTTGTGCCTTTCCCTTTTATAATTGTAAATGCCTGAGGAGATTTATCGAAAAGAGTACTCTTCGCAACATTGCGTTCCTTACACAGTAGCCAACACAAGCCTGCGCGTAGCTTTTTCTTATGTTACAGCACTGCTTTTGGTTGCATAAATCTCGAACTTCTGTTAGCGATCTGCTCGTTTCCGGAGGTCATTTTTTATTAGTACCACTTCTTGCACACTATTTTGCCAAACGTACGGAGTTTATCAGGTTTGGAGGAAAAATCTCTTCCTCCTACACCAAAAATTCCCGTGTTTTTCAGGCATATAGTTTGTCCCATTTCTGTTTTCCACTTCGTTAGCTTAATTTCCATTCCAATGAAGCTATTCTGCTGAAATATGCTTTTGACGTGATCCTTGGTTTACACAGTCACATCACAGATTCATGAGCCGAAGTGCAATACATCTTGGGCAACCTCACGACGTTGTATAAATCCCGCTGCTTTTCACTAAAGGTGCCAAACTGTAAAGAAATATTTTCTCGTTTTCTTTGGGAAATCATTATCAGCAACTCCTCAGGCACACCCCGTATCTTTGCATTTGCAGTGTCAGTCTGAACTCTTGTATGTCAGTGAAATACCTAGGAGTTACGCTGAGACTTGATCTCACCTGGTCCCATCATGAGAACGAAACATTCACCAAGAGCAATCAATTGGAGACTATGGCGGCTGTGGTCATCGCTTCCAGTGAGCAAACCTCTGCCTTACTATATGGCAAAGCTAGGCTTACCTAGAGGTCAAAGTGTTTGCGCAGGTTGGTTTTCAGCCACTGATAGCGGAAACCTCGGCAAATCGGAGCAGAGTTGGAGTGTTTTGTCTGCTGTTGACCGCGATCGTTACATAGTCTCAAATTAGTTGCTCTTGTCGATTCCCTGTCACATTCACTAAAGTTAGGATATTAACGTTCTATCTTCCGCCTTAGGTCTTAATATGCGCTGCGTTATCTAACCCTACATTTTATCGCCGCTTTCCTATTAACCCACTGGACCTATTGCTCACCTGTGATGTTTCCTGACTTATAAACGGGCCTTCTAAAGTGATAAAACGAGTCACTGATGCATATTGTCTGATGTAGCGAAATTTAAGGTTGGAGTTTTCTGACGTCATTGTGTTTAATCATCTTCACTCTTGCGAGAAACTGGTGTCCAAAACACTCGCTGATGCCAGTCCCCCTCCGACAAGCGTACGAAGTCATTTTTGCTCCCACACGAACTTCCGGTACGTCAGTTGTTCCCCGTTCAACTACTATTTTGAGGGATCAAAACTTAATCATGAGTGGTTTGCTAATCTGGTTCGACGATATCACCCCTAGCACGTTTTCGAATTGCTGACGCACCATATCCGTTTGCTGTACCTTTCATTACTTTTATCTGTTTAATTGGCATGTGTGTGTGGTGGCTGAATAATCAATTTTCATGGGGCCATAAAGCGCACTGTTGACTTCACTTATCTATTTATTTAGGTTCCCCTAGCTACTCATTCCACATCAGTAGCCACGAATCGCTGGCCCGATTAGGAGTGGCCTGTGTTATGCTGACATGCACAGGTGATAAATTCCCAAATCCTTATCTGATTGGTTAGTCCGCATTGTATAGCTGAAAGGAAGTTTAGGGAGACCAATGAGAGTGTCTCCAGTAAACGAGGTTGACTTTTGTAAAACGGATGAATTGATTTTCGGAAAACTTGCTTGGCGTGGAAAATAGTTTGCTGACGGTTGTAGAGAGTAGGAAACGGACAGTGATTGTAGCCTACTCTCAGTTCAACACTACCAAGCTAGTTGATGTACAAGACAGAATGGAACAAATTAGGAACGAAAGCACACAACCTCCGCTAGATGGAATCGATTCGGAGACCTATGCCATTACAAAGGTGTGTTTCATTCTTGCCTTTGCATTCACAGCACTGCATTTGTTGATTATCTGCTGCTCCCGTGATATTTGTCGGCTGTACGGACCCAGCATCGTGTTCACCTTACTGTGGATTTCATTGGCGCAGTTGCTGACTGTAATAAATTGTTCACTTGCCTATGGTACTAAAGAGCATTGTGTAATTGGATATTTCGCCAACTTTTTCATATTGGCGACAAACACCACTAATCTGATGTCATCCGTTAGTGTATGCCGTCAGTCGTGGCGGGCTAAAAGAGAAAACACAATATGTTTTACAAAAGATCTACCAGAGGTTGCACAGACAGTAATGGGATTTCCTGCACCATCTTGGCAAAGACGGCTCGCTTATTGGATCCTATGGTTTATCGTTGCTTTGGGTATCCCATCTTTCATCATAGTATTAGCTGTGCACACATATGAAGCAGAAGAATTAAACCACTCGCATCAGGAGTTCGCGAACGTTTCGTGTAACCTGAATCCCAGCTTGGATTATTTTGTACTCTTCTTTACATCCATCTTCACATTCTTGTTCTGCCAACTCGTCTGCGCTGCAGTAAGCACAAGACTGCGCTGCGGTTCGAGTGCCACTCGTCCCATTGTGGTTCGACAGCTTCACGTAAGTGCCCGCTATGGGATTACCGCAAAGCTGGCTGTCACACACAGTTTCGTTTGGATGGCTGCGTTCATTGCCGTGTTCTACACATCAGTTGCACTGTGGCACGTGTTCGCTCTATTTTCGTGCCTACAAGCGATTTATATAACTGTAAACTGCATATTTACTCGTCCTGTGTTAAATATATTAAACCGATGGCACGAAGACAAGCCGGAAGAATTAAAGGGAGAGCAAACTGCAAGTTTCGATCAAACGCATTTAGCGTCCAAGAAACTAGCAACAGCTGATCGATAGCTTCCTGACAAAGAGGTATAATTCCGGCGCACCCACACATAAACCTGGAAGTGTACTTACCTCGGTATGTATCTTATAACATTTGTGACTTCCGCCGAAAGAGAAATTTGCTTTCATCTTTTCGTACAGTTGTGACAATGATATCAATACACCTGCTATTCCTAACTTAATTGCTGTGCCCCTATTTGATGGGTCTATACGCGAACACTTTTGTAACTGATAAGCGCCTTTCAGTAAATCTCAGTAACTCATGGTCGAAGCTGGGGGTGCTACACACAGCATCTGTTGCCTACTGCTGGTCAATTTGCCTCAAGTAATACTATCCTATGCAATCGCTGTACGTTAAAACTCTTATTGGACATCCGCCTTAAGGAAAATAAGTAGAACTTAGACTACGGAAGAGCGTACGACAGATGTGTGTGTTCAGCGCGCCATCTAGATTCGACATGTGCGTGGTACACATCCAGGGATGTAGAAGGGGCATAAATGAGCGCTGCTGATTCGTAACTATGGATAGCAAAAACTGCGGCTTAGATTGGCGAGAACATTGTTACTCTTATAAAAAGCCTCCATATTGACAAGCAGTTCAGTGTCGATCTAAGATGGGAGAAATGTACTTTGGTGGACCGATCTTGAGGCTTCTGACCGTTGGGAAAAACAACTCCGCAAGAAGAATACTGTCTCCGTCCTCCATGTGAAGTTCCTACATTGCAGACGAGGATCCCATACAGTTTTATTCAATATTCGCAAAATGTTTGCAAGGGTACCCCATTGTTTGCGAGTTGTCAGTCGGTCAGGTTACTGTTTATTACACAAACAACGCGCGTCAGCTAGATGATTCGCTACCCAGTGGCGAGCGAAGCCCCATCAAGTTAGTGAGTGAATTGAGGCGAAGCACCATTTCTATTGCTACGTAATTGAATACAAAGCTAGTTGGTAGTTGCATGTGAACCCACCCGGCCATAGTTCGGAGGAGTACGGTAGAGAAAGAGGAAGAAGGCCAAGTTGAATTGCAGCGCTAAGCAAATATATACAGGGTAGAAGAGCTATTAAGCGGATATGTGATAAACATCGACATATAGTCTGTGTAAATGGAACCAAAATCAGTGAACCAACTAAAGGATGGGCACATTTTTTATGCGTGTGGCCACGACGCGCACACTCTCGAAAATTGTTGCATTTGTTTCAGGAAATTGCCACCTTTATGTGTGTTTTCAGCTGAACTGAGTTTAGAAAGTATTGTTCAGGAATGTTTAATAGTGAACAGTGTAAAAGTGACTCATTAAGAATGAAGTAGGATAGTTTTATGCGTACATGCTCAAGAAAGGCAAGTGAAGATTAGATTGTCACTTTAAAAGATATAGTGCCTTTCAAAGAGCCAACCAATGAATTTGTGAGTAACAAATCAACCGATTAGTGTAATCATTCCTTAGTATTTGTCTTCTCATAACCGAAGCCAGCTATATTGCATAAAGCATGTGTATGCGAGCGTCTTCAAGTCTATCTTAAATTAGTTGGTATGAGGACTGGGGTGACAATGGCTGTATTCGGGAAAGTTTTCCAAGACGGATCCGCTCGGTATGGTTCATTCTAGACGTTATTCTAACTGATAGTATTGATTACCAAGCTATGCTTGGACTTATACATGTTAGCTCACTGTCTGTGTACCAAAAATTGGGGACACAGTTGCACCGATCTATTCACCCTCCGATAATATCATAAGGGTTGCCGAGCTAACTTCACCGTTTTCTGCACAATGTTTCCGAAGTTTTCTGGTGATGTTTATCCAACTCGAGTAAAGACTCCCAGCCCAACCTGCTACGGCGACCACTATTTGCCGGTCCTTTGATTGGTTGACCTAGACAGATTTGAATGCATTAACATTTCCAATCACTCCTTCTATATGGAATCCAGAAGTCGGTAATTTCGCGCTCCTCCGGTGATTTCCAGGCCTGTAGAGTTCATTGAATAGTAGAGGGGAGGGGGGATGCGATGGGCTATGAGTTGGTGTTATGAAACGAGTTAGAAAAAGTCCCGGAAAAGTGCAAGTTGCTAGTGTTGATTTTGCTCTATGGCATAGTCCAGTATGGTCATGTTTCTGAGAGGCGTTCAGGAGATGATCTCTCGGTGAATAATGGTCACCCAAAATATGGCTGCGATGAACAAAAACGGAATACGGACTAGCATGCATTAGCCTTATACCGAAACTTCGTGCGGGGATCAGATCACTGTAACGGAGAGCGAATGAGTTACTACGACCATTTCCCCATTCTTCCTGGTGTGCTCCACATATGGCTGGCTGCCTGTTAACCTGGGCTGCCTTATTAAGTCGCTGGATCTATATCAGAAGAAGACTGCGCTTAATATGTAGCTCATTCACTGTCCAGACGCAGATATTGACAAGCTCATTTTTACTTCCCGCTCGTCGTTTATCTCCAGTGAGACGCTCTCAATCTTGTGCATTGTCAGCTTCTGTAGGGACATCAAGTCGACGGTCCCTATCTTTCACCCACCACTTTACATCGGTTAACGCATGCGCCGTGCTATTTGGCCATTTCACCACGGTCCAGTGGGTGACTTTAGTGGCCAAGCATTGAACAACGTTTTTTGCGGAGTCTTATAGGGTGCCTACCCATTAGTTTTAAATAAATAAATAAAGGGCATATTCCTTTGCGATGCGAGGCAAACTCCAACTACGTGGTTTAATCAAGGTGTACAGCAAGATCGCACAAAATAAGTAATCGTTCACGCGTTATACTACGGATCCGAAACGAAATTTTAAGTAAGTGGCATGATTAAGATAGAGAAGTTGTGAAGCATTGAACAATAACAAGTACAGATTTGAACAAAGATTCAAGTAAACTAATACCTCTATCCATGGAACCGTCCCTAGGGAACCTGCTTCCATGCAGGGCATTCCCTCGAAAGGTTTCACCCACACTTCTATGCCCACCATGTCGATGTGCTGGTGTGGTATATAAGCCATCACCTGTTTGACAAAAGTTGTGTTATTTTTAGGGCTACGTTTATGCATACATTATGTGCGATGAAGCCTCATTCTGGTCCGTCATGCGGATCGTTCAAATCTGGCACTTTTTGTACGCTGATCAGTCGGTGGAATTGCACCTTGCGCGTCGCAATCCAAGCACACAGCGTTTAGTGCAAACTTGATCCTCCGAATTGTCTATTGTCGTTTGCTAACTTCAAACCTTCACCTCAGGAGATCAGCCAATTCATGGCCAAAGATGAAATAAGGAAGATTGTAAGCTGAGCAGAATTGAATATAATATGTATAATATCGGTAAGGCTAAAAATAAACAGCTGGCATGTTTTACAACAGCGCAAAATGTATCGATAGATCATACGATCAGACTGTGCAGCATGACAGCCGAAGAGAGATGACTGCACGAATTGTCCATAAGCAAAGAAGAAATAAAATGAATTTTCCTAGGCAATATTAGTAGCAGGTATTTGCACAGTATGGAACCTGATATCGTGGACCACTACATTTCGGTATGCTTTTCTGTACTGTTAACTGAAAAACAAGGAGATACCGTTTTGTATTGTTAAGTTTAGCGGTATGTTGAGAACTTTGGAACAGGTAAACAACCTTTAGTTCATCAACAGACAAATAAGGCTTGCCGAATTGTATGACTGAGAAAGGTTGTTTATACACAGTAAAAAGAGTACCGGACCTAATACACTACCCTGTACCACTCCACTGGTGGCCAGACGAGGTGGAGAGATGTTACCATATATATGCACAAGTTCCGATCGGTCTCCCAGGTACGATTGGAGCTAAGAGTGGAGCGGATTTGTCATACCGTACCTACTTAATTTATATAGCAACCTATTGGATGGAACTCTGCCAATCGCTTTTTGCATGTCATCGAATATGACAATACACTGAAGACCTGAGTCAATTACTTCAGTTAGATGGTTAAATAAGTCAACACGAAAGGCAACACACGAACAGGACTTCAGAAAGCCATGCTATGTAGGTGAGAGAAGTTGGTGTGATAATAGGAACAAAACCAAATGTCCCTCAAAAATTCCCTATAACATACGCGAGAGAATGCTAACATAGCTAATGGGGCAGTAGTTCCCAATGCCAGCATTCGACCCGGACTTATGTTTCGGTGTGACCATAGAAGTCTTCCAATTTTCGGAATATTGACCAGACTGGATGGACAAAGAGAAGATATTCAATAACAGAAGTGGGATATCATCTCCACCGTGTCATCTTCAGGCGTGACGATGTGGGAGGGCAGGTCAGTTTTGCCAACTCTCTTTTTTCGCAATAATGCAGTCAACTGTCGACTTGTATTGCTACTACTCACAGCTAGTTGTTCTTCTTGCATGCTACGGGTTTGGTGCTTCATATCCGCCTCAAATGTAGGTCGTTGAAATCGCAGTAATTCACTGAAGTAGAGTTCATTCATATATTCGGATTAGCACTCATATTTCTTGCTTATCCTTTGCGTTGATAACGTACTTAGGAGAGGATCTAGCATTATCACTGGGGGCACTCATGCTTAAACGCATAAGCACATTTTCGTATATGTCTTAGGCACCCTGAATATGAGATAAAAGAAAGCAATGGTTCCAATTTTGGACCTTAAGCAGAGCGGAGAAAGTTACCTAATTGACATTTCGCAGGAAGTGTACAACCATCGCTGGCCTCACATGTGACGACTCAGCTATAATTTTACATCCGACTATTTTGTGATCACATCCAGGGAGACCGTCTAATACATCGGTACTTACCAGGGGCGTTTTTGAGGTAAAAAGTAAGTATATTTTTACCCCTGAGAGTCAGGAGAACATTTGCTCCCAAGCGCCAGTGGTGGAGGTTATGAAAGCATGTTTCGCTTTTCGCGTTAAATTGGACCAACAGCCAACGTCTTTATCAAAAGAACTAAGTTCCGCTACGTAATCAGAGATGTCAAGCAAATAATTCTCGTCACTGAGGCTGACCCCGGGTGAGGGGTATTTACAACCTACAAGCGTTCCTTTACTACCGAAAGATAAGAGTATCCAAGCAGGATCAATGATGGGGCATAAAAGTGGAAGAGTGAATTCAGCGACAAGGAGGTATTGCGAGTAGTAAATTACGCAAGCACTTCCACTGCCTTGCTTGCGATCACTTCTAGGAAGCTTGTAACCTACGATGGAAAGCGGCTGGCTGGACATGAAATCATGACGCCAGTTCGCAGTAAGTGAAATCAAATCTGGCTTATTCAAGTATATGAAGGTGCGGAGTAAATGCGTACATAAATGAAGTTTACTCAACTGAGAACGCATATTAAGTATCATCAGTCTTAACGTGTTCTGGCCCCGTTCATCATTCCACCCAATGTTTACTCTTGCAATCACATTAGTTCTAGAGCCTTCCGCATCAAATGCTTCACCGTGAAATGTACCGATTCTATCAGGATTAGTGGGGGAGTGGAAATGGGTGGGGGAATGCAAAAAAAATGCTGTGCTAATTTGGGACGCTCAAGTTTGCTTGGATGGGGTGTTATTGCTGAAGGGCTCGCAGTGGGCATTGTAAGAGGAGGAGGCGGAACGGCGTACGGAGAGGGACATAAGTAAGCGGGTTGTTTCAACAAAGCTACGTGGAGGCCTGGCGAAAGAACAGCATTGGCACATCACCTGAATAATGGGGAAGTGTGGCTTGCCACTCTGTGTAGGTGCATGACTACCCATGACTGTTAGCGGAATATGTGAACTCGCCTCTCCAGTATGAAGGCCCCTGTTTGATCTAACACGCTCAGAGCGTGAGCCACGGCCACCGCTGCTATGTGTGATTTTAATGCCAATGGGCCGTAATGCACCTTCACTGGAGCTAGCGACCGTCCGACTCGATGCATTTTGTATCGTATCTGTTTCAATCGCGGTGCGGGGATTGATACTAATCCCTGCTGCTTTGGCAGAAAGTGCTGCATTAAATAAATCTACACTACTTCCTATGTCCACAAAACCAATATCGTGTGGAGGCGTTAGCATCTTGACTTCCGCTACGCTGTCGCCAACATTAGCATCGCTTGTGTGGTGAGTGTCCTTATCAACATTATCTGCTTTTTTAAAGGGGGAGGTCCAAGCGCTGCTAAATGATCTCCTTCTTGGCACTCTAAGTGGCTCACAAGGGATGACTGTTTCGGCCCAGACAAGACATTATTTGTATTCGTTCGTTGAAGTTCACGTTTCGAGGATGACCTGTCTTCGAATGTAATAACTAAGCTAAATTTCGGAACAAATATCAATGTATTTTGACTTTGGATAAATGCACTTGCGAGACTTTCGCTACCAAGGCTGAAAAGAGTTGGATAAGGAAAACCTAAAGCTTTTCCTCAGGTTGCTACAACTAGTATCGGTCTCAGCAACGTTGCACGCTCTTGAAGCAAAATACCTAATTTTGTCGATCGAGATATTGTCAGCCATGTTGATGGCGATGGCACTTTTTCCTCTTCTGCGTCTTTGGTTACCCTCAGAGGCGACGGCATTAAGGAAGTTCAATGCTCTAATTTCGTGCTTCGGCTCTGAATTAACCGGAGATTGCATTACGTAGAAACGGACATAAGGATATTCCCCAATGAGTCAAGCATCTGCAGTTTCTCATTTCGTACGGCTAACTGTTTCTTCAAATCTTTATCCTGGCTGACAGTGGAGACATAGGGTCGACAGCAATAATTGAACGCTCAGTCACTGGTCTTTCTGGCACATTTACCTGCTCTTGTATCCCAAGGGGCAAGGAATGTGTGAAACACGGCACAGGTCCATCAGCGGTATTTCTGACCACAACGGCATGGCTTACGGTGGTTACCCAGTTTTCAGCACACGTTTTCTTTAATGCATGCGACTTAATGACAGCTATTTGTCTTGTAAACAGGGGAAGAGCTATCTATACCATTTTATAAGCAATTTCACGCATACTTCCAGTAAGTTAGCGGGTTAAAAAAATCAAAATAACGCGTTATGCATTCAACTTCACGCGAGCATCAATTCATTCTCACCCTGAGGCGTTACCTGTACGCACTATCAGTGACACACTTATTAGTCATGGGACATTAGCCAATGGGACTCCCTAGATGTAAGCACCGGGATAGACGTATGCGCATATGGCGGACAGGTATGCCCTAAGTAGATTGAAACACTACTGTTAACGGAACGCAGACAGGGATGAGATTGTCAGTGCTAGGAGTCACCAACAATACGCCTGACTGTAGCCGGTCAACCTATGATGGGGTGTTCGAACGTCCTCCCTCAGCAGCCATGAAATAGCTTTTGTCAGAAAGTTACCATCGGTTCGTATTCTGACCCGGTCGGTAGCCGGTGTCCCTGTGCCAAATATCCAGCTCTTGTCAGAGCAGTCCGTGACGAATCGAGCGCAGCGTATGCGTCCCCACCAAGTTGCACAGTACCAACAGCACATTTAGACTCCAGGTTAGTATTGCCGCTGGTCGAAACAATACACCGCAATAAGATAATAATATGGAGAACACCACTCTGAGGTAAACGGTTGTTTTCAATGATTCATCTACGGGCCGGTACGAATCATATAATGTTAAAACACTATGGTAAATGCACGGTGATTGGTTCAGATGTAGGTCAATGGTTAGACAGTAGCTGGTTAGTCGCTGCCTTGCACACACGCAGATTGACAGGTGTTATCTAATCAAACTGATGACGCCGGTGTCAGAGTGACGGTTAGGTAGACTTCTGTTCGGCCAGGGCAGACTTAGCGTTTGAACAAGCTTCTTTTATGAGCATAGCGGAGATTAGAATATTCGGATCGCAATAGCTTCTGTTGTGGCGAGCATTCGTAGACGCAAACCTTTTGAATGGTTCAACGGGACCTGGTAAAACACAGTAAACGCGTTCGGAAGGTTAACGCTGTGACCTGATTCGAATAGGTGTGAGCACATTCCGCTTGCCAAAACTCCAGTGCCTCCGTTCCTTAGCCATTTATGACTATGTTCCTTAATGCGATGTGACAAGTGGCGAGCTGTTCAATCTACGTATGTTGCACCACAGGTGCACTCAAATTGATAGATAATATAAGAGGAGGTCAGCTTCGACGGTCTGTCCTTATGGCACACAGGAATAAGCGGTTTGGTGGCAAATATACACCGCAGTTCCGCAGCTGGAAAAGTGTTCCTAACTGACTGCGCTAGTTATCTTGTTATAAGCTCCGCAAGTGTACAGCCTTTAAAACCAAGGCGGATGGAGAGAGGTGCAGCGTACCGGAAAACAAGCTCTTTTAGTATTTTGTAACATTGGAATTTACGGTTGGTTTAACCTTTGAATCGTCCACTTGTTTTACTGACTGCACGTCCGTTGACACAGACCGTTTTGGTGAGTACCTAGCTGCACGTTTCTCGCTCTGGCTGATTCGCTTCCTATTCTTGTAGCCTGCACAATACACGTTAGGTTCAGTCGCCTCCGACTTCTATACTGTCGTATTTGACACGTCTTACGTGTCATTGCTTACCGACTAGGATCCCAGGCTTCGCCCAATAGAGGTTTCTTTTCAGCTACTTGCTCAACATCCGATGTTATGTTGAGCTGCATGTTACGCTGTATAAATCTATCCGAATAAACATTTTCACGTGGCGTGTTCTGTATGCATTTCATTTCATCGTCTAGAGCATCTGCAGAACAGATCTTTCGAGACCTCGACGTGAGGCAATGCACTAAGTTGCGCTTGTATTTAAGCGGCATGAAACTACTGAAGTTTTTATATTGGCCGGTCCACGTTTTTTTTCTTTTGATCCTCCTTAATAGGGAATTATCAGTTCGCCTACTCAGGTATACATCTAAAAAGGAGAGTTGGCCCTATTGTTCAAATTCGTATGTGAACATGATTGCCCGGTGCACGTTATTGAACTCTACCACTATATGTTCTACACTTAAATTCTTATTGGTCACACAAAAGATATCGTCTATATATCGATAGTACAGGTCAAAACGGTCTACGGGTGAACTCAATGATTCATTTGCCAGTTTGGCATGAAAAATATCCGCTAGCACTGGTCCGAGTGGAGACCCCATTGCGACTCTGTCATTCTGCCGGTAATTCATGCCGTTGTAAAGGAATTGGACTTTGTAAGTGCATCTCAGCGGTACTTCCTTTAGGCTTAGTAATGGTATACCTAGATGAATGTCGTTGTCATGCACATAGCTGCATAACCATTCTAAAGTTTCTAGAAGCGGAGCATTCATGAACAGTGAAGTTACGTCTAGTGAGAACAGTTTCTTCTCTTGTAGGTTCCCATCTTTAATGTGCTGTACGAAGTTAAAACTATCACGCACACTACGTCGAGCAATTCGCGTTCTCATGGCTTCCAACATTTCTGCTAACCACTGCGCTGTGGGAGGGTACACCGAATATGTCATGGACAATATCGGCCGCAAAGATACACCTTCTTTATGAACATTTGGGAGTCCGTACAGTCGCGGTATAGATGTGCCAACTTGTCTTAAACTAGCACATATGCAAGCAGATATTAACCCGCGGGTGCACAGCTCTTTTAGGCACTTTGTAAGGTTTTTCTTCGCCTTGTCCATTTGGTCTTCTCGCCCACTTTTACAGAAAACTTGGTGGTCGTGGAGAATCTGGTTCATTTTTGAAGTGTAATCACTTCTACCCATTATAACTATGCCACTACCTTTATCAGACTTGCATATTACTGTCTGTTCTTCTTCTACTCGTTTAGGGCTGTCAGATGTTTACGTGTAACCAGTCCACGTTGGTTTGCTTGATATTTGCTATATTGGTAACAACAACTAACCAATGGGGACTTGAAACATTCGGGCGCATCAGTTGATAGCGCGTCTAAAACACGCGTTTGTGCCAGCAAGTTTTCGAATTGCGTCTCGATATCTAGCTGACATTCGTTACGTTTAGGATAGCACAATTTTCTGGATGAGTTGGGAAGGCATCCTGTGGTTTTATGGGACTTAGTGGCCGTGCCAAAGCATCCCGCTTTTTCTACACTCTTCTGTCTATGATCTGCTGAACATAACCCGAAAAAACTGATTTTCCTCTTTGAGTAGTGCCTTAACACTGGATTGTCTCTGGGTGATGTTTCGATGAAGTACAGGTATTTTACCACAGATAGTATCGCGCTGGTTTAGAGCGTGATAACGAAGGGATTTAGAGTTCCGACAAATACGCTCCCGCAAAGAAGATATTTCTAAAAGGCGATTGGGTATTTACGAGTATGCATACAGATAAAAATACAACTAATAATAATAATTATTATCATCAAGTAAAAGGTTGTGACAATATTTGGCACAGAATATACATGTACAGGTAATATCACGCTCTTGCAAGTGCAATATGAAGTTAACTTCTTATATTTGTCTGCAACCCTGACAAAGTATTTGCCCGATATGATTGTCTTATGCGGTGCTAGGAGGCAAATTTGCAATTGCTTCTGTCGTAGACACTGTGGACTGATTACATTAAGTGAATTGGTGATATTACACACATTAGACATTATCTGCGATTTCACTGAATGAATGTTCAAATAACCTTCCATAGGAAAGGACGACATAATGGTGTCCAGATAGAGTTAGCTTCCCAACCTACTGAGAAAGGATTGCACAGTTTCACACAACCTGATGGTGAATGGTAACCGATTCCAAAGCGAAGCATTTACGGTAAAACAAAGTTAAACCGCAAATTTGTCTTGCCTCATAGTACAATCAGGGTAAGGTCTTTGTTACCTAGGTCTCGCTGGTAGTTGTGCCGCCGCCTTATAGATGAATCAATTGCAATGGGTATTGCCATGAAACAGATTGTGCAGTAGTCTCCAGTTATGTGTTATTCTTCGCAGCCAAAGCGGATGGAGATGGAGTCGCTAGCATCGCTCGCAAGAGTTTAGGATAGAATATTCTCCCATTCGGTGATTAGTAAACGACCGCTGATGGCTTTCTATTGATGTTCCGTCTGATTTCCTCAAATAGCGCAGATTTTGCTGCGATACTTCAGAATGGGACGATTAAGGCATTTAAACGGTTCAAATATAGCTATGATGGTATGCACGTAATGAGAGATGGTAGCAAAGGATCGTTTGGCTCGTGCCATCTCGTACACCATCTGTTCTAAGGACATAAATGTACAAGGATACCTGATTCCACGGTCACGGGTAGACCGTTGTACAGAGATGCGTTCGCTGACGTCGGATAGATAGTTAAGGTGTCAAGCGACCGCAACATACGATACTTGACTGCTGTGCTTAAAACATCAACATCCAGCTGTCGCACTAATTCGCAAGCGAATGAATGTATTCTTGAATGAGTGGTAGTACATTCGGAAGCGCAACTCCTCGTTGCTCGTGGACAAATGTTATATCACCAACAAACAAATACGACACGCCACACCTGTTAACCAAATTACTATCATTGAGACAAAGAAGTGAAATTAACGGACCGAGCGCCCATCCTTGTTTAATCCCGTTGGTAACTGGACACGGGGAAGATCCCTAGTCGCCTAAGGTGACTATTATAGCGGGACCACTCATGTATGCTGATAGCCAACCCATTAATGTGTTGCAGGCTTCAAACAAATCTATCTGATTCGGTAACGGTTTGTGAGCCACCCAATCGAATGAATTCTGCGCGTGCAAGCATAGAATTAATATGGCATATTTTGAGTCATTGGGGTCTGGTATGTTGTTCAGGTAATGCAGCTACCAGCATGTGTACGATGCTTGGTCAAAGAAACCATGTTAGGACATGACTAACAGCTTTAGTGAGTTGATGAAATTCTCACACATCTCTCCCAATTTCACGAATAATCCGGCTAGTATAAGAGTGTTTTGGCTTGACCTGTTATTGTCAGTATCCTGTTATGCGCCCCCCTTATGGCGAGGACTGGTGAATAAAATTTCCCATTGATCTGCAAAGTACTTGGATCCCAGTGAAACGGCACACATATACAAGAGGAGCAGTGACATATCAGGCCCTCTCAATTTCATAGCGCATGGGGGATGCCATCAGCTTCCACAGCTGAACACGGTTGCGTAGAATTTATTGTTTGGCGGATATTACGGGGAGCAATAGCACTTTAGATGGAGACTTAGTGTAGGTATAGTGTTAGTGTCAAGGGTCATATGGGTGGAGAAAAGAGAGCTAAATGCATCTGGATTTTCTCCACCATTTCAGTGATCAATGAAAAGCGTTCGTTGGTTTTTCGACGCAGAAGTCAGACCAGATCTTTTGCTTTACATGTCATTCGTTGGGTTGCTTGATCTTCATGTGATCTCCCCATCAACTGTAAGTACTTGATTTCAGAGATGATTCGGTACATCTGTGGAATCATTGTAAAATATCATATCCTTCTTAGCGCGCCACCTGTTTGCTATATTTCTGACTAATCGAACATTCGGCTGCTTCTTTTAAACCTCACTGATTCATTTTTCTTGTGCAGCAACGAGGGTCATGGATTGCTGAAACTAACGCTAGAAGTGCTCCACCGTTGTGCAGGCATTTTTGGAGAGAAAGAAGGCATTCCAATCGCAAGCCCGGATTATTTGACGGAAGTGTTTCTAGTTAATTCTGCGGCTGGTGTAGTAGGAAGGAGGTACTTGTTTGGTGGCCATTGTAACGGTGTAGGTTAAGAGAATCATCTTGGCGTCGCTACCAGAGAGGTTTTCTGAAACATCTCTCTGTACGTTGGCCATACCCAGTGTAAACATTACGTCTAATGTGTTCGTCAACCGAGTTGTTAAAGTAGCCCACTGTGTCCAACCAAATCTGACTGAATAAATCAAGGCTCTGTGTATAAACAAGAAGTACTGGGAAAACCATTGTATCTTCGGTATGTTAAAATCCCCTACAATCATCCTTTGTTTGTGCGTCAATTGCGATGTAACCTCGAAAGCTGAGGTGATACGGAAAACCTTCATGGATGATGAACTTGGTGGGTTGGGTGGGTGGTATACTGCCCATAGTTGTGTGCCATATGGCACGGTACTTAGCACAACGCTGCGTTTATTTCACCTCAATGATCTGCGGGGACACTTGAAATAAACGCTTGCGCTTTCCGCTGATGAGAGGGAACTCGTCACCAGCAGATCAGCGGTTACTATAACTGGATCTCGACGAAATGTCATCATGGGCAACAGCTAACAGCCTGCCGTTGAACCGGCTAAGTCCAAACTAAGCAGCATAGGCAATGGCTCTCGTGACAGAACATAAAATATCGGCAGTCGACGGCCATACCCAGTTTTAACGATAAAAGGTCTCATAGTATTATCCCGGATGGGTTTAAAATTGGTCGAAAATACACCCAAAATTGATTGTTCTAGCCTCCGCATGCAGTTGGAATACGGTGCACCGGCCTATTATCCCAGCGCGCAGTGTGAAATGAGGAAACAATTAATAGTGCAGCCCTTGGCCATCCACTTGATGCCTACACTTTGTGGCCTATCCTACAAACAAATGGGTGAAAAGTTGCTGCTTCACGCTTATGTGTACGGGAGGCTATGAACTGATCTCCTTAAAACCTTCAGAATCTTTCTTTTAGGACACTTTCCTTATCTAAGGTGTATATTCTACGTTTCGGATACATCGATCTCCCGTGGGCATGTGTATCAGCTTGAACTTCAGCAGTTGGATCATGTTAATCCTTTTCATTGCTTTGCTCGTCGTGTGATACACTTCTGAAACTGCCTGCCCATTCTTGTGGTTACCGCAACTACTGTGCCACCTTTCAAACAAACCATTGACGATCAATTTGGCAAACTAGGTTTCGATGCGAATGCTATGTTCGATCTTTTCACGTCGTATACGCCTTACAGCTGCATTAGCGGTCTTGCAGGATCGACACAATTAAGTCTACCGTCAATATGGCTTTCTAAATTGTAGTTTGTGTTGCCGGAACGAGATGATCAGAAGTGCGACTTATGCAGACCATTGGCATGCATTGGCGTGCGTTGTTTTGCTTGTTGTGCTGGAGATGACACAGACTCTAGCAAATTACACGGTTAGAAGCAGTTTGCCATTGTTCGGATGCGCATTTCTTTATTTTTGACAATAGACATATGTAGCTAATTAGCAGTGCGGTTACGCATGTATAGGGATGAAAAAATGTGCTGAGGTTAGTAACTGATGCGAGATTTGTCCAAAAAATTGATGGGGTTTACCGACTTATTCGAGCCAAAGGGACACTGCGCTGTCCTGGCTTATCCACGTAGACCAGACGAAGGTCGAAACTAGCCAACATTCCCAACAGGTTAGAGTTAAATAATTATGGTGATTTTACTTAAACATTGGTTTCTTCGACCAACTAGGCCCTGAAAACGACAAAAGGAGGTCTTTTGAGCATGGTCTAATTTTCAAAGTGTCTCGTAATTTCGTGCAGGCAAAGCCAACTATAGTGCCTTACGAGCGCTCCCCTGTATAGTTTTCACATATTTGTCCAGCTTTTATTACCTAGCGTTGAAAAGTGTGGTTTGCGGCCACTGCTTCGTGCAACGTAAGTGTAGTGACCTGGAGATTCCCCTGTTTGGCTG
>OX104066.1:90712139-90747207 GCA_944474145.2 Dicrocoelium dendriticum | reverse complement strand
CTTCTATACTGTCGTATTTGACACGTCTTAGGTGCCATTGCTTACCGACTAGGATCCCAGGCTTCGCCCAATAGAGGTTTCTTTTCAGCTACTTGCTCAACATCCGATGTTATGTTGAGCTGCATGTTACGCTGTATAAATCTATCCGAATAAACATTTTCACGTGGCGTGTTCTGTATGCATTTCATTTCATCGTCTAGAACATCTGCAGAACAGATCTTTCAAGACCTCGACGTGAGGCAATGCACTAAGTTGCGCTTGTATTTAAGCGGCATGAAACTACTGAAGTTTTTATATTGGCCGGTTCACGTTTTCTTTCTTTTGATCCTCCTTAATAGGGAATTATCAGTTCGCCTACTCAGGTATACATCTAAAAAGGAGAGTTAACCCTATTGTTCAAATTCGTATGTGAACATGATTGCCCGGTGCACGTGACTGAACTCTACCACTATATGTTCTACACTTAAATTCTTATTGGTCACACAAAAGATATCGTCCAAATATTGACAGTACAGGTCAAAACGGTCTACGGGTGAACTCAATGATTCATTTGCCAGTTTGGCAAGAAAAATATCCGCTAGCACTGGTCCGAGTGGAGACCCCATTGCGACTCTGTCATTCTGCCGGTAATTCATGCCGTTGGAAAGGAATTGGACATTGTAAGTGCATCTTAACGGTACTTCCTTCAGGCTTAGTAAGGGTATACCTAGATGAGCATCGTTGTCGTGCACATAGCTGCGTAACTATTCTATAGTTTCCAACAGCGGCGCGTTCATGAATAGTGAAGTTACGTCTAGTGAGAACATTTTCCTCTCTTGTAGGTTCCCATCTTTAATGTGCTGTACGAATTTAAAACTATCACGCACACTACGTCGAGCAATTCGCGTTCTCATGGCTTCCAACATCTCTGCTAACCACTGCGCTGTGGGAGGGTACACTGAATATGTCATGGACAATATCGGCCGCAGAGGTACACCTTCTTTATGAACATTTGGGAGTCCGTACAGTCGCGGTATAGATGTGCCAACTTGTCTTAAACTATCAGATATGCAAGCAGATATTAACCCGCGGGTGCACAGCTCTTTTAGGCACTTTGTAAGGTTTTTCTTCGCCTTGTCCATTTGGTCTTCTCGCCCACTTTTACAGAAAACTTGGTGGTCGTGGAAAATCTGGTTCATTTTTGAAGTGTAATCACTTCTATCCATTATAACTATGCCACTACCTTTATCAGACTTGCATATTACTGTCTGTTCTTCTTCAACTCGTTTAGGGCTGTCAGATGTTTACGTGTAACCAGTCTACGTTGGTTTGCTTGATAGTTGCTATATTGGTAACAACAACTAACCAATGGGGACTTGAAACATTCGGGCGCATCAGTTGATAGTGCGTCTAAAACACGCGTTTGTGCCAGCAAGTTTTCGAATTGCGTCTCGATATCTAGCTGACATTCGTTAAGTTTAGGATAGCACAATTTTCTTGATGAGTTGGGAAGGCAGCCTGCGGTTTTATAGGACTTAGTGGCCGTGCCAAAGCATCCCGTTTTTTCTACACTCTTCTGTCTATGATCTGCTGAACATAACCCGAAACAACTGATTTTCCTCTTTGAGTAGTGCGTTAACACTGGATTGTCTCTGGGTGATGTTTCGATGAAGTTCAGGTATTTTACCACAGATAGTATCGCGCTGGTTTAGAGCGTGATAACGAAGGGATTTAGAGTTCCGACAAATACGCTCCCGCAAAGAAGATATTTCTAAAAGGCGGTTGGGTATTTACGAGTATGCATACGAGTATGCATAAAAATACAACTAATAATAATTATTATTATCATCAAGTAAAAAGTTGTGACAATATTTGGCACAGAATATACATGTACAGGTAATAACACGCTCTTGCAAGCGCAATATGAAGTTAGCTTCTTATATTTGTCTGCAACCCTGACAAAGTATTTGCCCGATATGATTGTCTTATGCGGTGCTAGGAGGCAAATTTGCAATTGCGTCTGTCGTAGACACTGTGAACTGATTACATTAAGTGAATTGGTGATATTACACACATTAGACATTATCTGCGATTTCACTGAATGAATGTTCAAATAACCTTCCACAGGAAAGGACGACATAATGGTGTCCAGATAGAGTTAGCTTCCCAACCTACTGAGAAAGGATTGCACAGTTTCACACAACCTGATGGTGAATGGTAACCGATTCCAAAGCGAAGCATTTCCGGTAAGACAAAGTTAAACCGCAAATTTGTCTTGCCTCATGGTACAATCAGGGTAAGGTCTTTGTTACCTAGGTCTCGCTGGTAGTTGTGCCGCCGCCTTATAGATGAATCAATTGCAATGGGTATTTGCCATGAAGCAGATTGTGCAGTAGTCTCCAGTTATGTGTCAGTCTTCGCATCCAAAGCGGATGGAGATGGAGTCGCTAGCATCGCTCGCGAGAGTTTAGGATAGAATATTCTCCCACTAGGTGATTATTTAACGACCGTTGATGGCTTTCTATTGATGTTCCGTCTGATTTCCTCAAATAGCGCAGATTTTGCTACGATACTTCAGGATGGGACGATTAAGGCATTTGAACAGTTCAAATGTAGCTATGATTGTATGCACGTAATGAGAGATGGTAGTAAAAGATTGTTTGGCTCGTGCAATCTCGTACTCAATCTGTTCTAAGAACATAAATGTACAAGGATACCTGATTCCACGGTCACGGGTAGACCGTTGTACAGAGATGCGTTCGCTGATACGTCGGATAGATAGTTAAGGTGTCAAGCGACCGCAACATACGATACTTGACTGCTGTGCTTAAAACGTCAACATCCAGCTGTCGCACTAATTCGCAAGCGACTGAATGTATTCTTGAATGAGTGGTAGTACATTCGGAAGCGCAATTCCTCGTTGCTCGTGGACAAATGTTATATCACCAACAAATAAATACGACAAGCCATACCTGTTAACCGAACTACTATCATTGAGACAGAAGTGAAATTAACGTACCGAGTGCACATCCTTGTTTAATCCCGTTGGTAACTGGACACGGGGAAGATCCCTAGTCGCCTAAGGTGACTATTATAGCGGGACCGCTCATGTATGCTGATAGCCAACCCATTAATGTGTTGCAGGCTTCAAACAAATCTATCTGATTCAGTAACGGTTTGTGAGCCACCCAATCGAATGAATTCTGCGTGTGCAAGCATAGAATTAATATGGCATATTTTGAGTCTATGGGGTCTGGTATGTTGTTCAGGTAATGCAGCTACCAGAATGTGTACGATGGTTAGTCAAAGAAACCATGTTAGGACATGACTAACAGCTTTAGTGAGTTGATGAAATTCTCACACATCTCTCCCAATTTCACGAATAATCCGGTTAATGTAAGAGTGTTTTGGCTTGACCTGTTATTATCAGTATCCCGTTATGCGCCCCCCTTATGGCGAGGACTGGTGAATAAAATTTCCCATTGGTCTGCAAAGTATTTGGATCCCAGTGAAACGGCACACATATACAAAAGGAGCAGTGACATATCAGGCCCTCCCAATTTCATAGCGCATGGGGGATGCCATCAGCTTCCACAGTTGAACACGGTTGCATAGAATGTATTGTTTGGCGGATATTACGGGGAGCAATAGCACTTTAGATGGAGACTTAGTGTAGGTATAGCGTTAGTGTCAAGGGTCATATGGGTGGAGAAAAGAGAGCTAAATTCATCTGGATTTTCTCCATCATTTCATTGATCAATGAAAAGCGTTCTTTGGTTCTTCGACGCAGTACTCAGACCAGATCTTTTGCTTTACATGTCATTCGTTGGGTTGCTTGATCTTCGTGTGATCTCCCCATCAACTGTAAGTACTTGATTTCAGAGATGATTCTGTACATCTGTGGAATCACTGTAAAATATCATATCCTTCTTAGCGCGCCACTTGTTTGCTATATTTCTGACTAATCGAACATTCGGCTGCTTCTTTTATACCTTACTGATTCATTTTTCTTGTGCAGCAACGAGGGTCATGGATTGCTGAAACTAACGCTAGAAGTGCTCCACCGTTGTGCAGGCATTGTTGGAGAGAAAGAAGCCATCCCAATCGCAAGCCCGGATTATTTGACGGAAGTGTTTCTAGTTAATTCTGCGGCTGGTGTAGTAGGAAGGAGGTACTTGTTTGGTGGCCATTGTAACGGTGTAGGTTAAGAGAAGCATCTTGTCGTCGCTACCAGAGATGTTTTCTGAAGCATCTCTCTGTACGTTGGCCAAACCCAATGTAAACATCACGTCTAATGTGTTCGTCAACCTAGTTGTTATAGTAGCCCACTGTGTCCAACCAAATCTGACTGAATAACTCAAGGCTCTGTGTATAAACAAGAAGTACTGGGAAAACCAGTGTATCTTCGGTATGTTAAAATCCCCTACAATCATCCTTTGTTTGTGCGTCAATTGCGATGCAACCTCGAAAGCTGAGGTGATACGGAAAACCTTCATGGATGATGAACTTGGTGGGTTGGGTGAGTGGTATATTGCCCATAGTTGTGTGCCATATGGCACGGTACTTAGCACAACGCTCCGTTTATTTCACCTCAATTATCTGCGGGGACACTTGAAATGAACGCTTGCGCTTTCCGCTGATGAGAGGGAACTCGTCACCAGCAGATCAGCGGTTACTATAACTGGATCTCGGCGAAATGTCATCATGGGCAACAGCTAACAGCCTGCCGTTGAACCGGCTAAGTCCAAACTAAGCAGCATAGGCAATGGCTCTCGTGACAGAACATAAAATATCGGCAGTCGACGGCCACACCCAGTTTTAACGATAAAAGGTCTCATAGTATTATCCCGGATGGGTTTAAAATTGGTCGAAAATACACCCAAAATTGATTGTTCTAACCTCCGCATGCAGTTGGAATACGGTGCACCGGCCTATTAGCCCAGCGCGCAGGGCGAAATGAGGAAACAAGTAATAGTGCAGCCCTTGGCCATCCACTTGATACCTACACTTTGTGGCCTATCCTACGAACAAATGGGTCAAAAGTTGCTGCTTCACGCTTACGTGTACGGGAGGCCATGAAATGATCTCCTTAAAACCTTCAGAATCTTCCTTTTAGGACGCTTTCCTTACCTAAGGTGTATATTCTGCTGTTCGGATACATCGAGCTCCCGTGGGCATGTGTATCAGCTTGAACCTCAGCAGTTGGATCATGTTAATCCTTTTCATTGCTTCGCTCGTCGTGTGATACATTTCTGAAACTGCCTGCCCATTCTTGTGGTTACCGCAACTACTGTGCCACCTTTCAAACAAACCATTGACGATCAATTTGGCAAACTAGATTTCGATGCTAATGCCATGTTCGATCTTTTCATGTCGTATACGCCTTACAGCTACTTTAGCGGTCTTGCAGGGTGGAGACCATTAAGTCTACCGTCAATATGGCTTGCTAAATTGTAGTTTGTGTTGCCGGAACGAGATGATCAGAAGTGCGACTTTTGAGGACCATCGGTATGCATTGGCGTGCGTTGTTTCGCCTGTTGTGCTGGAGATGACACAGACTCTAGCAAATTACACGGTTAGAAGCAGTTTGCCATTGTTCGGATGCGCATTTCTTTATTTTTGACAATAGACATATGTAGCTAATTAGCAGTGCGGTTACGCATGTATAGGGATGAAAAAATGTGCTGAGATTAGTAACTGATGCGAGATTTGTCCAAAAAATTGATGGGGTTTACCGACTTATTCGAGCCAAAGGGACACTGCGCTGTCCTGGCTTATCCACGTAGACCAGACGAACGTCGCAACTAGCCAACGTTCCCAACCGCTTAGAGTTAAATAATTATGGTGATTTTACTTAAACATTGGTTTCTTCGACCAACTAGGCCCTGAAAACGACAAACGGAGGTCTTTTGAGCATGGTCTAATTTCAAAGTGTCTCGTAATTTCGTGCAGGCAAAGCCAACTATAGTGCCTTACGAGCGCTCCCCTGTATATTTTTCACATATTTGTCCAGCTTTTATTACCTAGCCTTGAAAAGTGTGTTTTGCGGCCACTGCTTCGTTCAACGTAAGTGTAGTGACCTGGAGATTCCCCTGTTTGGCTGCCGCATGCTGCGTAAAATATTACGCAATCACAAAATTATATTTTCTCGATGTACATAGCAAATTAGCCGCTCGCCTGTTTGAACGTCGCTCGCGTTTGTTTGAGTCAACATAGCATCCGCCTTCGAACGGCGCGACGCTCATCGGCTCCGCGGCCATCTTTGCTCTCCGCGCACGCGACCACACCTTTCCCCTAGCTAGCTATCTTCCGGTGCCTTATTTTTAGCACTAGATAGCGTTTCGCCCCACATAATAAATTTTTCCTAGCGTTACTTTTGGTGTTCTCCACTCATCGGAGGTTGGCCTTATATTCGCGTATTGGTTCTAAAGCGTACCGATCCTGCTTCTCGCTTTATTGGTGACCCCGACTTTTGGTCATTATCCGGTGAGTTTTCGCTAACCTTCCTTTTCAGATTTGGCCACATTTTTTCGCTAACCCGTCTGATTTTCACTTTTCATTTTCCGGTTTAATCTCGCTGCCTCGCTATTTTGCTCGCTATGGAAACTGATCGCGTAGATTCTGAAGTTCAGATCGGCACGGTTACGCTTCCTATCGCACCTTTTCGCGAGACTAATCCTAAGTCTTGGTTTGGTCAGCTAGAGTCGCAATTTGCTTTGCGTGGTATTAGGTCCGAAAAGACCAAGTTCCACCTTGTCGTTTCCGCGTTTCTGCTAAATGTCACCGATGACATTGATGACATTCTAGATCTTCCTGACGACCAAAAGACTTAGGATGCAGTCAAGACAGCTGTTCTGAGAAGAACAGGCTTATCAGACCGACAACGAGTTACAAAACTCCTCAACGAAACCGATCTTGGCGATCTTAAGCCGTCTCAGCTGCTTCGAAAGATGCAGAGCCTAGCTAAACCCACTTCGATAGATGATTCTTTTCTTCGGGAAATGTGGTTGCAACGACTTCCGCGCGAGATGCCACACATCCTCTGCGCTAGTGAGGATGCACCTTTACCTAAACTGGCCGATACAGCCGACCGAATTTGGGAGTCGTAGGCCAGGTTTCGCAGGTCCAGACGAAACCGAACGACGATATCGCCACGCTTAAATCCCAGATGGCAACATTGACTCTACAATTCGCCGACTTTTCGGCCTCCGGACATAACCGCTGTAAATGCTCTAGGAGCCGTTCGCGTTCACGTTCGAATTCTCCTTCGCGATCACCGAATACAAACGGTTACCGCTGGCACCACGAACGACTCGGCCAGCAAGCCAAATCATGTCGCCCGCCCTGTTCCTTCAAACGACAGCAGCAGGGAAACGGGCGGACCAGCACGTACGGGCGGCGGACGTAGCTGGTCAACGCAGTCACCTTTCCTTTATCACCGATCGTAGAACCGGAGTTCGCTATCTCGTCGATACTGGGGCAGAAGTCAGCGTTCTCCCGCGTGATCCAAACGACCCGAACGAAAAGGTGACTAGCTCATTGCGCGCAGCTAACGGGACCATTATCCGCGCATATGGTCAACTCTCGCGCACGCTAAATCTCAGCCTCCGACGCGCTTTCAAATGGATATTCCTCGTTGCGGATGTTTAAACGCCTATACTTGGTCTCGACCTCTTACGTCATTACGACCTACTCGTCGACGTTAAGCGACACCGTCTAGTCGACCGCCTTACGAATCTCGCAGTCATTGGGACTTTGACCGACACCGCGTCAATCAGTCCCGTGTACGCGACTCAACTTAGTTCACCCGTCGGGCAAAAGCTGCTCGATAGGTTTCCGCAGGCCTTCCGTCCTGCCGTCCCGTTGCCTTCCGCAACCGACGCCGCGACACATCACATCGTTACGAAAGGTCCGTCTGTGTTCGCAAAAGCCAGGCGCATGACCCCCGACAAGCTCAACCTTGCACGCTCCGAATTCGAGCATATGCTAGACTTAGGCATTATTCGCCCGTCTAAGAGCCCGTGGGCGTCGCCTCTACACATGGTGCCTAAAAAGTCAGGAGACTGGCGTCCATGTGGCGACTATCGCGCTCTCAATAACGCTACCGTCCCCGACCGCTATCCGATTCCGCACATTCAGGACATCACGGCTAGCCTACGTGGCGCCTGTGTGTTCTCAAAGATCGATCTGGTTCGCGCTTACCACCAGATCCCTGTAGCCAAAAATGACATTCCGAAAACCGCAGTCATCACGCCTTTCGGACTTTTCGAATTCTTGCGAATGCCCTTCGGTCTTCGCAACGCAGCTCAGACTTTTCAACGCTTCATAGACTCTGTCACGAGAGGTCTCGACTTTGTTTATCCTTATATAGACGACATCTTGGTAGCTAGTTCTTCCGAAGAACAGCACGCGAAGCACCTCAAGATGCTTTTCGAGAGGTTAGCTTCTAATAGCATTACTGTCAACGCTGACAAATGCATCTTTCAGCAACCATCTATCGAATTTCTTGGTCATCAAATTGACCAACATGGCATACGGCCGCTCGAAGACCGAGTCAGTGCTATTAAGGACTTTTCCGTTCCGACTACTTTGGCCACCATCCGCAGTTTTAGTGGGACGATCAAATACTACCGTCGATTTCCGCCACGTTGTGCCGACTTGCTCAGTCCATTGATCGACTTACTTCGTGGACGCAAGAACGGCAACGTCGAGTTGACGCCCGCTGCAACCGAAGCCTACAAGGCCTGCAAAGCGGCTTTGGCTGAAGCCGTTATGCTTCACCATTTCGACCCCAGTGCACCACTCAGCGTTGCAGTCGATGCATCGGACACCGCCATTGGCGCCGTCCTGCAGCAGTTTACTGAGGGATGCTGGAAACCACTCGCTTTCTACTCCCGACGCTTACAACCGGCAGAAGTCAAGTACAGCACGTTCAGCCGCGAACTGTTGGCAGTTTATTCTACCGTCCGACATTTCAGGCACGTCTTAGAAGGTAATTCGTTCGTTATCTTCACCGACCATAAGCCGCTTATTTACGCCTTTCGAAAGCAATCAGCTCGACACTCACCACGTGAGGTTCGTCAGCTGGATTTCGTGGCTCAATTTTCTACTGACCTCCGACACATTTCAGGTCAGAATAACGTCGTTGCTGACGCTCTTTCGCGTGTCTCCGCAATCCACACCGCTGGCCAGACAATCGACTTATCTGCCATGGCTACCGCGCAACTAACCGACACTGACTGTCGGAACGTCAAGCAAGATTCTTCGCTGCGAATCACATCGCATCCACTGCCGTCATCTGATGGCACAAGCTTGTGCGATACTTTTACTGGACGACCTCGACCCGTCGTTCCAGAAACCTTTCGACGTCTAGTTTTCGACACACTTCATAACATCGCTCATCCAGGCATCCGAGCCACGATCAAGCTCATATCCGAGAGATACGTTTGGCTCGGAATGCAACGCGATCTTAAGCGCTGGGCACGCGGTTGTCTAACGTGTCAACAGGCCAAGATACAGCGGCACGTATCCGCTCCGCTTGGTCGTTTTCCGCAAGTATCAGCTCGCCTCGCCCATGTCCATCTCGACATAGTTGGACCCTTGGCACCATCAGAGGAATGGTCTACATTCTGACCATGATAGACCGATACACCCGTTGGCCCGAGGCCGTACCCATACCCGACGTATCCGCGGACACGATAACGCGCGCTTTCGTTGAGCGCTGGGTCGCTCACATGGCTGTGCATCCACCGTGACTACCGACCGCGGTCCGCAGTTCGAATCCTCGACCTACAACGATCTTCTCAAAGTCCTCGGATGTCAACGCATCCGGACTACCGCCTATCACCCGCAATCCAATGGCATGGTGGAACGTTTCCACCGACAGCTGAAGGCCTCACTTAGTGCCGCTAATGCACTAAACTGGACCGAAGCACTGCCCATGATACTACTTGGTATCCGATCAGCTCTTAAAGCTGATTTGCACACGTCCAGCGCCGAACTAGTATATGGACAACCTCTTCAACTACTTGGGGACTTCTTTTCTGGAAACCCCAGAACACCCCGCTACGACGCGAATGACGCTCGGCAGTTAGCCACGAGCATGCGCCATATCAAAGTAACCGACGTGCGAGAACAACGACGTAAATCGTTCGTTCCACAAGATCTACTGCATTGCGCTTACGTTTTCCTTCGAGTCGATGGTCTACGCCGACCACTCGAACGACCCTACGAAGGTCCATTTAAGGTTCTTAAACGTAAGGACCGCGAATTCGTTATCGACTGCCACGGTAAACGTGAAACTGTCTCTATCGACCATCTCAAGTTTGCCCATGTGGAACCTGAGATCGACGATGACTCCCGTCCACCTTCGGATGAGTCAACGTAGCCTATAATCGACGACACGCCTACTTCCCATGCTACGAAGCATTCTCCGACTAACCCTTCCGACTCAGTTCCTCCCGATTCTATCGAGCCAAACGCTTCCTCATCCGACAAAACTGCTGGATCGACAACGCCTCCGACCGAAGGTCCGAAATCGACTAGGTCAGGTAGGCGGGTTCATTGGCCAGCGCGATTAAAAGATTAGTCTTCTTTTCACTCTTCCTTTCCCGCTTCCTTTTGCTTGTGGCCTAACCCGCCCAACAAAACGGCAGTTTTGAAAACCCCAAAAACCGCAAAAACGTTTTGAAAACCCAGAAATGGAGAAAATCCTTTTGAAATCACAAAATGGTTCTCGCTTTATTCGCTGCTCGAACTCAGTAAGTGCTATCGCCTTTTGTTAGCTCTGTCGCTCGCACCTGTTTGACACTCCGCGTTTCCGCTTCTTTTCATATCCCCGACACGCGGACGTTCAACGACAATCGAACGTTACGTTTTCGGACACTACGTGCTCAAACATCATGTGCTGTGACACTACGCGCTCGAACGCTACGAACGTTTCCCCCCATTTTGTGTTTTTGGCACCTGTAGGGAGGACACGGGTGGGAGCCTCCTAGCGTCCGATGGCATTGGTTCTCCCACAGCAGCTGCATCAGGTTTCACCGCCTGGTCTCGCAGAAGGCTGGCCGGCGACGGACAGTCCTCACGTAGATCGAAGGGTCACCCATGGTTCCCTTCTAAGAGGGGGCTGTGTAGTGACCTGGAGATTCCCCTGTTTGGCTGCCGCATGCTGCGTAAAATATTACGCAATCACAAAATTATATTTTCTCGATGTACATAGCAAATTAGCCGCTCGCCTGTTTGAACGTCGCTCGCGTTTGTTTGAGTCAACATAGCATCCGCCTCCGAACGGCTCAACGCTCATCGGCTCCGCGGCCATCTTTGCTCTCCGCGCACGCGACCACACCTTTCCCCTAGCTAGCTATCTTCCGGTGCCTTATTTTTAGCACTGGATAGCGTTTCGCCCCACATAATAAATTTTTCCTAGCGTTACTTTTGGTGTACTCCACTCATCGGAGGTTGGCCTTATATTCGCGTATTGGTTCTAAAGCGTACCGATCCTGCTTCTCGCTTTATAAGCACTGCTACTTTGGTGCTATATTGTAACTTTCTAGATATGCAGCCCTATTAAGATCCTGTATCCACGAGCCAGTTTTTATAAATTACTTATTTGCTCCGTATATGCTTAAAAAGCATTACAGCATTGGTAGCAAGATTTTTGGCTACGGTATTGGCAGTCACTCTAGATCTCGAGAAATGCTGCAAGTATCGCGGTAATTTTGTTCTTATCGTGTACACGGATCAAGCGATGTTTTTAGAGGGTTCCCTCTACCGGGAGCCCAGAGAGCGATTCGAGAAGGCAGATCGAGTTGCAGGGAAACTTTTATTGGTACAGTAAAAGATGCCCTGCTATCTAGCTATAAAAGAACGACACCGTGGACGCTCTAGCTAGGGGAACGGAGCAAGCACAGCACACAGGGTAGTCTAAGTTGCAACCGAAACGAGCGCCAAGCAAAAATGGCGATGAGCAAGTCAAGCATTTGAATACAACAATCCGTTCAACAAACCACATCGGTTGCCTAGGTGTACAATGAAATAATTCTAGTTAGAATTTTACACAGGCAAACCGGGGAATCTCCAGACTGCTACATAGCCCTTTCCCAGAAGGGACTGTGTAAGCAGTCCTTCGATCTACGTGAGGACTGTCCGTCGCGGGCCGGCCTTCTGCGAGACCAGGTTGTGAAACCTGATGCAGTTGCTGGGGGAGAACCATGCAATCGGACCCTAGCGAGCTCCCATCCGTGTCCTCCCTACGGTGTCGAAACGGTTAAAAAACTGTTTGTGGGGGACATTTAGTAATGTTCACGTATGCGGTTGAACAGGGAGTTCGTTCCACTTCCAATTGACGTACGGGGATCCAGCGGAAAGTGAAACCGAGGTGCAACCAACCGGCGGTGTATATGGAAAACAAAATGAAAAAGCAGCGTTAATGCATAGCAATACACAAAAGAGTGCAAAGCGAAAAAGCTGCAAAGCTGTTTTTGGGTTTTCAAAAGATTTTGCTCTTTTTTGGTAGTTTCAAAACGTTTTGATCGTCTTTTTGTGGATTTTTGTAAACGTTGGGAAAGAGCATAAAATTTCTAAGGCACTCTATGTAAAATAGTGAGTGCTAACGAAGTCTGAAAATCGAACTGGAGGTTTGAGTTTCCTACCGCGTCGACCGATAATAGAGGGAGTAGAAGTGCTGTCGGTTGAGGTTGTCGGTTCTGCTGGAGCGGACTGACTCGTCTGAGGTTGCGGTGCGAGCTGTGATGGCACAGGCTGTGTAGGTGCTTGCTGCACCGAAGAGTCAGACTTGCCGAGAAATGCTGGCTTGAGTCGATCGATGTTGATCGTCTCAGTCTTACCATTGTAGTCAACGGCAAACGTCTTGTCGCTTCTGCGTACGACACGGTACGGACCAGAATAAGGAGGTTGAAGTGGTCGGCGTACGCTGTCAGTGCGAACGAACACGTGCGTGCAAGTAGTTAGGCGTTCGTCCTGGTTGGTACGCAAGCTCTGTGCTCTGGGTTGCACAGGTTGAAGCTGTCGCATGTGATGAGATAGGCGAGCTGCGTAATCGCTATAGTCGCAGGTTGTTGGTGCTTTTGGTGAGACGAGTTCACCAGGTAAGCGTTGTGTGCATCCAAAGACTAGCGACGATGGAGTGGCGTGCAAATCCGCCTTGATCGTGTTTCTTATGCCTAAGAGAATGAGCGGAAGTGCTTCGTGCCAGGATGTGCTAGATTGGGCACAGAGTGATGCTTTGAGTTGTCGGTGGAACCTTTCTACCGTCCCATTAGCTGCGGGATGATATGCGGTGGTTCGGTTAGGTTGGCAACCAAGGACGTTGAGCAGTTTGCTGAAGGATCCGTTAAAGTGTGATCCTCTGTCAGTGTTGACTACGCTTGGGCAACCGAATTGAGCTACCCAGCGTTCTAGGAAAGGTTGCGCGACTGTCTCAGATGAGCAGTTGACTATTGGAGTCGCCTCTGGCCAACGAGTGAATCGGTCGACACAGGTGAGGAACTACACGTAGCCTTGGCATGGAGGCGAAGGTCCGACCAGGTCGACATGGACGTGTGCAAAACGAGCGTCCGGAGCGGGAAAGACGTCAAGTGGGCTTTTGGTGTGTCTGTATACCTTGGCGCGCTGACACTCTAAGCATGCGCGTGCCCAAAGGCGGACATCGCGATTGACGTTGGGCCATAAAAGCGTTCCGTTACGAGCTTCTGCGAAGCACGTATGCCGGGATGAGACAGGTTGTGTAAAGCGTTGAAAACTAGTCGACGCATCAAAGTAGAAACTACGGGTCGGGGAGAAGTTTGTGAAACGTCAAAAGAATGGTCCCCTCAGATGAAGCTAGTGGGACTTCGCGTGTTTCAACGATGTGTTGCGTCGTAGCTTTTCTATGTCTGGATCAGCTTGTTGGGCAGCAGCCATAGCGGTTAGATCAATGTTGGTGTCCGGCGATAAGCTGATATGCTGAATGCGTGAAAGCGCATCCGCAACGGGATTGAGAGCACCTGAGACATGTCGTACGTCTATCGTAAACTGAGAAACGTAGTCTAGGTGTCTAGTTTCCCGCGGAGAATACTTGTCTGTTGCGCCATTGATTGCGTAGTTCATTGGCTTGT
Source organism: Dicrocoelium dendriticum (assembly GCA_944474145.2). Lineage (NCBI taxonomy): Eukaryota > Metazoa > Platyhelminthes > Trematoda > Plagiorchiida > Dicrocoeliidae > Dicrocoelium > Dicrocoelium dendriticum. The sequence goes on along the minus strand of OX104066.1, from coordinate 90,733,111 downwards.
GGTCGGTGAAGACTGTAAAAGGTCGACCTTCGAGATAGTGACGGAAATGTCTGATACCTAGGTAACTAGCTAACAAATCCCTACCGAAGGTGCAGCAACGCGATTCGGCAGGTTGTAAACGTTTCGAGAAGAAACCTAGTGGTATCCATCGATGGTCGATGAGTTGTTGAAGAATTGTACCGACGGCAGTGTCAGATGCGTCAGTCGTCAAAGAGAGCGGTACAGATGCGTTTGGATGAGCGATAAGCGCAATGTTGGAGATAGCGTCTTTGAGCTTCTCAAAGGACCGTGTAGCGTCGTCTGCAAAATGAAAAGACCATTGTTTACCGCGGAGCAAGTCAGTCCTTGGTTGAACAATGCTCGCGCAGTTAGGTATAAAGCGTCTATAATAGTTGACTAGGCCAAGGAATCGGCGCAACTGTTTGAAGGAACTGGGAGCAGGATAGTCCTTCAGTGCTTGGATTTTGTCTGGCAGCGCTTCAATACCAGAGGCGGATATGCGGTGGCCAAGAAAGTCGATGGAGCTTTGTCCAAGCTCGCATTTATCGGGGTTGACGGTAACCCCATGCTGTGTTAAGCGTGGGAAGAGTGCGTCGAGGTGATGAAGATGTTCATCCACAGAAGAGCTGGCGATAAGAATGTCATCTAGGTAAGTATAAATGCCTTTGAATCCTCGCGTTACCTCATGAATGAAACGCTGAAACGTTTGGGCAGCGTTGCTGAGGCCGAAAGGCATTCAGAGGTACTCGAATAGGCCGAATGGCGTGATGACTGCTGTTTTAGCAATGTCGTCTTTCGCGACAGGTATCTGATGGTAGACGCGAACTAGGCCGATTTTGCTAAAGATAGACTTGCCAGCTAGAGCTGAGGTCGAGTCGTGCATGTGCGGAATGGGGTACTTATTCGGTACGGTAACTTTGTTAAGTGCCCTGTAGTCACCACAGGGGCGCCAGTCACCGGATTTCTTCGGTAACATGTGTAATGGTGATGCCCATGGATTTTTGGATGGGCGGATAAATCCCAGTTTGAGCATGTGCTCGAATGCCGCCTTAGCAGCTTTGAGCTTGTCCGGGGCTAGTCGGCGAGGGCGGGCCGAAACAGGTGGGCCGTTAGTGCAGATGTGATGCATGACGTTTGACGTCACAGGAGGCAAGTCGTTCAGGACGCGCACAAGTTTAAGGTGCTTGTTAAAAAGTTCCATAAATGGTTGTGAAGCTTGAGGTAGGACAAGAATGGGAGTGATAGCAGCCACGTTGGCGCTAGTCCCAATAACACTGAGCTGGGTCCTAGAATTAATAAGCTTCTTCCTTTTATCGTCGACGATGAGGTCGAAGCGTTGGAGAAAGTCTATGCCTACGATGCCGAAAGGCACGGCAGCGATTATGAAAGGCCATCGAAAAGTTCGCCGGAGGCCTAAATTGAGCGTTAGCAGCCTCTCGCAGAAAGTTGCGATTGGTGTGCCATTAGCGGCACGCAGCTTGGTCGGCGATGGTGAGATGACCTCATCTGGGCTACGGGGTATGACGCTAACTTCGGCTCCTGTGTCGACTAGAAACTCGGTGCCGGAAGTTAAATCCCTAACGCGGATGAAGCGACTTTGGTGTTGGCCGGTCGCGTGCGTCGACGTTATGGACCGGCCGAGAAGTTCCCTGCTTCTTGGCGAAGTTGCAGGGTTTGAGGCATTTACGAACTGCGGTACCAAAGCGCTGATGGTACCAACAGCTAGCTTGCCTGTTGCTCGACTTAGAACGTTTGCAAGGCGATTTTGAGGGACTATGACGACGACCGTTCATAGTAAGCTGTTGAACCTGGCGACTAAACGTCGCAACTTGTATTTGGAGGGCTTCTATAGTTGACTGTAAGCCAGTGATAGAAGTGCCCTGGAACGCGACGGCCTTGATTTTGCTGGCGTTGGCTTGTGGCTGTGATCATTCAATGACTCAATCCGCAAAGTTTGCTAGTTGAGTGAGCGAAACGGAGGTCACTGTAGCGATAATCGCTTGGGTGTTTTCCGGTAGCCGTTGTAGCCATAGGTCGCGAAGTAAAGTCTCGTCCATGGTTGAGGAACCAAGGAGTTGTTGCATCTCAGGTAGCAGGGTAGAGGGCAGTTTGTCGCCCAGCTGCAGCTCCCTGAAAAGCTGCTGCAGGCGAACTTTCTCAGAGGGTATAACACGCTTAATCGTGGCCCCTTGAGAGCCTCATAGCGGTTTTCGGTCTGAGAAATGATGACGTCACGAACCTGCATTGATATCTCCTTGGGGAGCTAGGATAGCAGCTTGCTGTACTTCTCATAGTCGGAAGTGATTCTGTGGTTGTAAAACTCAGCCTCAAGAAAAGCTAACCAAAAAAGAGGATCCATATACCAAAAAGGTGGCACAGAGAGAGATATAACGCTAAGCAGAGACTCGACCTTATGGTCTAAAGATTCCATGGCATGAAAAATGACGCAAAAATTTGACTACCGTGTGCAAAAATAAACCACAGAATATGAAAAGTATATGGAAGGAGCTCACCGGAGAAAATTCCGAAATATCCGGCGCTGAGATGGTTCCGGACCTGGGGTTACCAAATTAGAGGGTCGCCTGTACCGGGAGCCCAGAGAGCGATTCGAGAAGACAGATCGAGTTGTAGGGAAACTTTTATTGGTACAGTAAAAGAAGCCCTGCTATCTAGCTATAAAAGAAGGTCACCGTGGACGCTCTAGCTAGGGGAACGGAGCAAGCACAGCACACAGGGTAGTCTAAGTTGCAACCGAAACGAGCGCCAAGCAAAAATGGCGATGAGCAAGTCAAGCATTTGAACACAACAATCCGTTCAACAAACCACACCGGTTGCCTAGGTGTACAATGAAATAATTCTAGTTAGAATTTTACACAGGCAAACCGGGGAATCTCCAGACTGCTACATGTTCTGAACAAGCTATTCCGCTTAATTTTAGCAATATTTAAGCTGCAATACCGGTTTTTAAGTATCGCCCCAAATAACGCCATTGGAGTTTGTCCCTCGAGGTCATCAATTAATCGGATATATTGTAACCTGAAAGCACGGAAGAACTCCAAGGGTTGAGAACGATGTTCTTTTACACAACTTGTAGCCTTTACAAATGGTAAGCAACATGAAATAACTTGGAACATAGGAAGTTACAGTTAACTGGTTCAGTCTTCTGTCGTCGATGGGCGTTCCCAAGATGAACACGTGCCGCTTGATGTGTTTCATGAAGCATATCAAGGATTTTGCTAACATACTCTGTCACCGATGAAGGTGGCTGTTGCCGACTGGCTACGCAAAGGTCAGACGGTAATCGGACTTCTCTTCCGGTCCACATAAAATATGTGGTTTGACTAGTAGAAGCGTGCACTGTGCTCCGATATGCCAGCAAGCATTTTGGTAACAGCGTCCCACTCATATACATTTTGATCTGCAAAGGCCTGCAGTAGCGATTTCAGTGACCGATATGTACGCTCAACTTGTCTGTTGCCTCGCGGGGGTAAGCCGTCGTTCGCATTTTGTCTATGCCGAACACACGACAAAGTTCTTGCAACAATAATTTCTCGAAACATGAGCCCCTGTCAGAGTGTAGCTGCCCCGGTGCTCACCAGTGACACTCCCAGTAATCCACCATCGCCGTTGTTAAGGTGACTGTATCGGCTTGTATGATCGGAACCGCTTCGCACCACTTAGGGAACTAGTCGACCATGACCAAGATGTACAGACGCCCACGTGATGTTTCTGGTAGGGGACCAACAAGATCTACGCTCACTATCCCGTTTGGGTAGCCTGCATTCATAGGCTGCAATGGTGCCCTCAGGGTGATGCTCGGGTCCTTGAACGTGGCGCATGTCTCACACGTCTGGCAAAAGTTAATGATATCTCTCCGTGGTGGTGGCCACCAAAACCGTTGACGGGCGGCCGCTTCAGATTTGTTGATTCCAGCATGACACAGCTGTTCGTGCAGTTCAGACAACGCTTCGGAAGCTAGTGACCGCGAAACTACGTGTCTTCTGACATAGTTTGGGTAAAAAGCAAACACTAACACGCCTTCCTCGATGGAGAGCTTGTCCCACATCGCCTATAAGCATCGAGCTTCGTAAGCTTTTTCTTCCATTTCCTTTGCGATAGGTTTGTCGCTCCCCAATCTTCATTTTCATAGATCGGTGATACGTCTGGGTCTGCCGCCTGTGCCTCCTACCAAGTGCCGTACCCCGAACTTTGAAGGTTAACTAGAGCTACGTGTTGTGTAATACGAGACAGATACTCCCCATGCGCACGAGTAGGAAGTCTGGAGAGAGCGTCCTCGTTGGCATACTGTGCACCAGGTCGGTGTCGGCACTCAAACTCATACTCCTGAAATTGTTCCTGCCACTGGCGACCTGTCCCTCAGGGTCTCTGAAATTCTGTAACCAGCCAAGTGACTGAGCATCTGTTCGTACCATAAACTTCCGTTCTAATAGTTATTGTCGGTTTGGTTTTATAAAGAATATTAGGGCTAGCATTTCCTTCCTGTTTGTGCATTAGTTCCGTTCTCTTACACTGAGGCTCCTACTGCGGTAAGACACCACTCGTTCTATTCCACTTTGCCCTTTCTGCGACAAAACAGCTCCAACCGACTGATCGCTCGTGTCTTTGTCTAGAATAAACGCCCCGGCATTTGGTGACAGGTCAGGGAAACCCAACACAGGAGCGGTACAGTGGGATTCTCGTAACCGATCGAAGGAATTTCAACACTCGAAGGTCCATTCGAAGTTTTGACCTTTCTGTAACAATGTATACAAAGGCGCCGCGGTCTCTGAGAACCCTTTCACGAATCGCCGATATTATGAGGTTAGCCTTAAAATGCTGCGTAATTCATCAACGTTGGCGGGGGTTGGTCTTAATCCGACGTTTTCTGTCTTACAAGGGTCCGTTCGAATCCCCATCCCCGAAATGATGGGCCCAAGCTACGTTACGTATCTGTAGTAAATTGCACTTTGTTGGATGGGGTATCAGGCCCACGTTTACTAGGCGCGTTAGCGCCTTCGCTAAGTTGTTTAGGCGTTTATCTTTTGTTTTTGGGTGAACAATGACATCGTCCAGGTAAACGAGACACTTGTGGGATGTCCAAACGTGTAACACTGTTTGCACCAGGCGTTGAAAAGTCGCAGGGGCGTTAGAAAGGCCAAAAAGCATGGCCCGGAACTCATAAAATCCTCATGGTACTACAAACACTAGTTTTGCTTTGTCGCTTTCCTCCACTTCTACTTGCCAGTAGCCGGAAGCCAAATCTAGCGTACTGAAATAATCTCATCTTCCCAATGCATCAAATATATCATTGATAGTAAATTGGGGAAAAGCGTCTTTCCGAGTACTCTCACTTAATCGTCTATAGTCGACGCATAGGCGAAAAGCACCATCCTTCTTCTTCTTCACTAGACTAGCCGGGGCTGCCCATGGTGAAGTAGAGGACCGTATTACCTTTTCTAGCATCGCATCTATAAGCATTTGCAATTCAGTCTGCCAGTGGAATGGTATGCGACTTGCGGGAATTTTACTCGGGATTGCATCCCCGGTGTCGATACGGTGTTTCACTAGATTGGTCCGACCCAAGTCGGTACTTCGCCATGCGAATGCGTCTGAGTGGTTGCGCAAAGCATCTTTGAGCCGCTTCAGTGTCTGCTCATCCGTGACTCGGTCGAGTGAGCGAATAAAGGCGTTAATGTATTTCTCCCCGTCTAAGGTGTCTTCATGGGTTGTAAAAAGCCTCCAAACCGCCACGTTCACCGGGTCTTAACCATACCGTACAGTTATCAGTGCTTAGTTGAAGGCTGTCTAGATCCATTCGACACATCGACCGGCGTACCAGATCCATCGCAACAATAAGAGCAACCGGAATTTTGTCGGCAACCATAAACACCTGGGTGAAGCTCGGTTTCGCAACGTGAACTCGTGCGGTTGGGGATCCTCGAAGGGATAACAATTCACCATTGGCGGCAGTCAGTCGGCGGCGACAAGGTGCGCATACACGTCCTGCTAGCTGGTTAGTCAAGTTGGATCTGATTAGGCTCTTAGCTGCACCAGTGTCGTTGAGACCTATTAACGGAACACCAGCGATCTGTAATTCTATTGCTACTGCTGGTGCTGTGGTCGATACACAAGCGATGGCTGATATAAAGGGAGGATGCACCCGGTTTCACTCACCTGGGCGTCTGTAATTATAGCGAGATAGTCCGCGGTTCGGTGTTTGTCGGCGCGGCCACCGAGAACTCGATTGCTTTGGTCGCCGTAAGCCGGAATAGCTTTGATGATAGTCATTGTGGCCCGTCCGCCGTTCCGTTGGCGCCCCTCTGGGGCGTCTGGTTCGCCTCAACACGAAGCACCCGGACGTCGGCGTAGCCATCGCTCTGTCGACTTGCTCCAGTTGTTCGGCAGTTCGAAGGGCTGCATCCCACTGCTTGGTGGGGGGTAAAGAAGGAATTCACGCTGAATGGATGGTGTTTGGATTCCTTCTAGGAGTTGCTCCAGTATTCGTTTGTCACGCTCGCTCGATGACTCTTGCTCGTATGCGATGTCGGCCAGCTATCAGAGTTCGCGCACATACTTCCCAATGTTTCTACGGACCACTGGCATCGCGCTTGAAATTCTCTGCGTAGGGAAGCAAGTAAATCAGGACGGTCCAGTACGCGAAACAAGGCATAGAATGTCCCGGTCGTGACATCTTTTCCAGAAGTTTGCTATCAGAAACCACACTAAGACAATTACCTGACAACAGGCCGGCGAGCACGTCTGCACGTTGGTTGACTTGAAAATGACGGATGTAAAGCTGAATTTGCGTTTTCCATCTGAAGTACGTTATCCCAGGGGTGTAGCGTTCTGGAGGAGGGATTGCATGCATACAGACTGACGAATTGGAGCCTGTCGATAATTTCTCCAACGTACGCGACAAAACATCCAGTGAAGTGGAAAGTCTGGTCGTGGGGTCAACAACCTCGGAATGGCTTTCGCCATCAGAATTTTCGGTCATTATCGACATGCTCTTCATTATACTAACTATGCTGGATTCCTTGTTCTTGTGACTTGACAGGGTCGCCACTTTTGTAACCTGCAAGCAAGGAAGAACTACAAGGGTTGAGAACGATGTTCTATTACACAACACGTAGCCTTTACAAAAGGTAAGCAACATGAGGTAGCTTAGAACAAAAGAAGTTACAGTTAACCAATGTCGTTGTGTTCTTTTTCTTTTCCGGTAATTGAACAGGAAAAGAACTCTGAATGGCAAACGGGAGAGAGTGCCGTTAATGCAACGATTCAACTTTGGACGCGCTAAAACAGTTTCGATCCTTCTCTACAACATTTGTTATATTATACGCTTATGATTTCCAGCCGGTTACGCAGATGTGCCGTCCGCTTTTAGCTATTCAGTCAAAAAACTTTCATTTATTTTTACTGGCAATAATTAGGTATCAATTCTTTTAACACTTCGTACTTCCGTCGCTCTTCTTATCACTCTCCATGAGCCCACCACTTATCAGAACGGTAATTTACCAAAAATGGCTAATGGAGCGGCATAATAACCTTAGGAGACGGTTCCTACAGCATTGATGCAGTATTCGCGCTCAAGGAGAACCTAAACTTACTGCGACATTACCCAAGGGAATACACGTGGTTAATGTACATTATGCTCTGACCCCTCGGGCGCATAGCTTCTAGACACGTCTAGAAATGTACCTACATTCAATTATGTTTCAGCTTGTATTCCTATTCACCCACTGCAAAGGTACCCATATATATATATATATATATATATATATATATATATATATATATATATATATGGTCAACGGTAACCGGGTTCGGATTTACCTGTCACTGTGGCCAGACACAGGACGCCTGCGCCTACAGAGGGACCATGGAGGGTTTGCGCTTCACCACCCACAGCTCCAAACACACACCCCATATCCAGTGTAACCCCGAAGGAATAAGACCAGGATGCATGCGGATGTGAGCCACGTTTCATCAACGGAGCCGGCCCACACTCCTTCACAGGCAAACACAAGCACGATATATTGGGGGAATCAACAGCACACAAGGCGGTGGCTGGACCGTAGTCCGCTCCACACTGAGTGCATGGAACCACTCTTTGATCCTAACACGGTCACACGGACCGTGCACCCCGTCCCCTCCGGCCGCGACCAACTGTCTCCTCGAGGCAGATAGTCGAGGTAGTGGGTAATAGACAGGTAGGCACCTTGTCAACATGCACATCAATCGCAGCCACACTGGGATGTCAAACAACAGCCAATCAGTCAAAATACCCATATCGAATAAAGTAAACGCAAATGACGACATTTATACTCGCTAAAAGAGCACAGAGAAGCAATAGGTTATAAGTGTATCCATGAAAGTAAAAATGCAAGAGTTAGTTAAAAGATGTGCCATGTATGCCTGCAAAGTTTACTTTTCGGCCACCTACGCAGTTCCTAGCTGTCGCGAGGTATTACGGGCTAATTAGAACATTTCTGGATAGCTATGCCAAATGAGAACATATACCGCTTCGCTAGTTTTTATATTTTCGTATCTTTTTCTGCTATCTGTTTGAAAGCAGAAAGACAGTTGTAGCGAGAAAGGATAATGTCCTTATTCGTAGACCGTCATTCAATTGTGAATAACTCGCAAACTACTGCGCGTATTGCATTGTTTTTACTTTCAACGTATTCAGCAAATAAAACTTGTACAGCGCAGCGTATTGTTGTGCTAATTTACGCAGTATTCTAGCCTTAGAGAAAATTTCCTTTATCTGCGAGTTGCTCAGGTTAAAATTTCGCGCCAGAAAGCAATATCAGCGCAAGGAAAGTTTGGCTACATTTTATGTTAATTTGCATTTTTCTAGTGCAGCACGCCGCCTTAGTATGTTCCTTATAAACCATTTTTATTTTTATCTGCATTTCTCGAAATTCTTTTTTACTTTTTCGTATCCATTATAATTCGGCCACTCTGATTCCTTCCATGTGCGCACCAATAATTGTGGCGACTGAGCGGGCCAACAAATGTCCAATGAATTTAAAGTGAACTTGTGGTGAATTGGAGACTTTTCCAAAGAAATAAGGCGCAAGTGCACCTCTGCGCAGCTTTCACAACAAAAGTGCAAAGAGCTAGCTATCGACCGAAGGAACTAGAATTCTTCATGGTGGGCGCCTGCGACCACGTCAGCTGTACTCCAAACAATGTAAATGCACTTGTAATTGCCAACGAGGAACATATACTGGCATTTTGCCTACTTCATGCAACAGTATCGGAATAATAAAAAGATTGATCTGAACACTTAAGGATGCAGCATTTACCCGGCCTGGAAATATACCTATTACATTAATTAAATAAATGCCACGCGACACAATTACGTACGTTTACTACGATTTGCATGGGCGACGGGTGCAAGCTGGGAGAATATTATAAAGAACGCTGAAAAAACGAAATAAAATGTCACGAATCCTATCCACATTATCAAGAAATAGTTTAGGTGTAAGTTTGTTTAGCCCAACGGCGGTGAAGAAGCATTATGAATGTTACATCAGCCTCAGCGTGGGGCATATATATATATATATTCTTGGTTTGCGGCATCCGGTTTCAGATTTGCCTGTCGCTGTGGCCAGCCACAGGACGCCTGCGCCTACACAGGGACCATGGATGGCTTGCGCTGCACCACCCACAGCTCCAACCACACACCCCTATTCAGTGTAAACCCGAAGGAATAAGACCGGGAGGCATGTGGATGGGAGCCACGTTTCATCAACGGAGCCGGCCCACACTCCTTCACCCGCAAACACAAGCACGCTGTATTTGGGAAATCAAGCACACACAAGGCGGTGGCTGGACCGTAGTCCACTCCACACTGAGTGCATGGAACCACTCTTCGAGCCTAACACGGTCGCAAGGTCCGTGCACCCCGTCCCCTCCAGCAACGACCAACTGTTTCCTGGAGCCGGTATGGACGAGGTAGTGGGTGATAGACAGGTAGGCACCTTGTCAACGTGCACATCAGGCGCAGCTACACCGGGGATATCAAGCAACAGCCAATCACCTGGAACGACAAGATGAAATAAAACAACTTCAATGATGCATACAGATACGGTGGCATAACTCCAAGGTAAATAATCATTTGAAGTAAGTTGTTTAGCAACAAATCCGCGATTAGGAACAGATGTCCACAAGTTAGGTAAAAAGGCTACAAAACGAAACAAAGGTACCGAAGATAAGCGCAATTAATGTAAGCAACGTGGCCAGTTAATAGAAGAGGATTCAGGTAGGCAGAACAAACCAACTAAAGTGGAATGAAATTTAGCCAGCTTGAAAGGACCAGCTTGAAAAGACATGAAGGAAATGGTTGGCTTCATCCGGTTTCGGATTTGCCTGTCACTGTGGCAAGCCACAGGACGCCTGCGCCTACAGAGGGACCATGGATGGCTTGCGCTGCACCACCCACAGCTCCAACCACACACCCCCTATTCAGTGTAAACCCAAAGGAATAAGACCGGGAGGCATGTGGATGGGAGCCACGTTTCACCAACGGAGCCGGCCCCCACTCCTTCACACGCAAATACAAGCACGCTGTATTTGGGAAATCAAGCACACACAAGGCGGTGGCTGGACCGTAGGCCGCTCCACACTGAGTGCATGGAACCACTCTTCGAGCCTAAGACGGCCACAAGGATCGTGCACCCTCTCCACTACAGCAACGACCAACTGTCTCCTGGAGCCAGTTTGGACGAGGTAGTGGGTAATAGACAGGTAGGCACCTTGTCAACATGCACATCAAGCGCAGCCACACCGGGGATATCAAACAACAGCCAAACACTTAGAGAGAGAGAGAAAGAAAAAGATAAAAGCTCGATTAATGCATAAGGAAACGGTGATATACGCCTTAATTAAATAGCATATGTAATAAGTTGTTTACAAACAAATCCTAGCTAAGTGCACGAGGTCAGGAAGTATAGTTCACGGAATGCCACGAACACAGTAATGTTATGGAAATGGAATACAATTGGCTGACGCGATGTGTGCAAGTTAATGGAATAGAGTACAGGGAGATATTTATATGAGAAAGAAAAGCATTAAGGTAAACACTGTAAACCCACCACCTGAAATAAAGAGACTTAGCATGCAAGCATGCGGTTAGTAAATCGAATTCAGCGTGCCTACAACCGCTGCGTTGGTGCCGCCTACGTTCACTGCTGGACCCGTCGTCGCTTCGGCAGTGGTCCCGAGTGAACTCTCTCATGGCTCACTAGGCCTGCCTGACTAAGGCACTCGCGACCGCATGTTCTACAGCACAATGCGCTCGATGTCGATGGAGTACAATTCATTGATGCTTGCCGCTTCCGCACTTGCCGCTTCTTCTCTGTATGCATGAGGGCTTTCTCCTGCACTTCAGCAACTGCCTTCGTGATTAGATCGCGCCATGCACGCCGATCAACCGCCTTCGATTCCCATGATCTGCAATCAAGCTTAGAACGTGTGAGGCTCACTTTAATCACGTCCTGGTAACGTAACTTTGGTTTCCCAGCATGCCGCTTCCCTATACTCAGCTGACCACATAATAGTTGTTTCGGTATCCGCGTCGAATCCATACGGCTCACATGACCGAACCATCTCAGGTGTCGCAGTAAAAGTATGCCGTCCACTGCATACATATCACTTCGGCGCAACACTTCCGTGTCTGCAACTCTGGCGCCCCAGCCGATCCGCAAAATTCGTCGCAGACCCTGCTGATGGAACCGCTCGAGATATCGCACATCCCGACGGTACATCGTCCATGTTTCACTGCCGTATAGAAGAACGGACAGTACCATGGATTTGTAAACCATCAGCTTCGTGCCAATGATAAACTGATGGTTGTTCCACACTCGGTACTCAAGCTTCCCGAATGCCGCTGCCGCCTTCGACATGCGATTACGCAACTCAAGGTGTAGCTGCTGATCAGTCGACATCACACTCCCAAGATAGCAGAAGCGGGAGGTGGTTTCCAATACTTCAGCACCAATGCTGATTTGCGGCAATATGGAAGATTGCACCCCCGGTGGAGGCTGCAAGTGACAGACAGTTTTGCTTGTGTTGGTGGTGAGCCCGAATTTGGCCGCTGTCGAAGCCAGAGCACTAGTCATGTGCTGCAACTCATCCGCGCTGTGTGAAAACAACGCACAGTCGGCAGCAAACAGCAACATACGGATAGTTGTCTCACAGACTAGAGTTCTCGCACCGAAACGACGGAAGTTCAGCAACCCACCATCAATACGGTACTCCAAACGAACACCATAAGCACAAGCCGCATCAAAAGCACAAGAGCACATTGCATGAAGATATATATTAAACAGGGCAGGAGCTAACACACAGCCTTGCTTCACATCACAGACAACTGTAAAGTCATCCGAGGTCTCTCCACTCAGCTGCACCCTCGCTCGCATACCACTGTGCAGACATTCAATTAAACTTACAAACTTACGCGGGCAACCAAACTTACCCAACACCAGCCACAATGCATCGCGGTTCACCGTATCAAATGCCTTGGTGAAATCAACAAAAAGCGAGTACAATGGCTGGTGCCGTTCTCTGCACTTCTCTTGCAACTGACGAGCCGCAACCACCATATCTATAGTGCTGCGACCCGAACGGAATCCACATTGCTCTTCCGCCACGTTTGGTTCCACAATCTGACTGACGAGACGGTTGAGCAGGATTCGGGCAATCACCTTGCCCACACAACTCAGCAAGTTGATGCCACGATAATTCGTGCAACATTGCTCGCTCCAATTGCCCTTGTACAGTGGTAGCACAAGGGCATCCTTCAGCGCAGGAGGCACCTCCTCCTCAATCCATACACGTTGCACCAAGTGGTGCAGCGCAGGCAACAACGTGGGTCCACCGTGTTTTAATACTTCAGGTGGGATCCTGTCACCTCCGGCACATTTGCCGTTTCGCAGCTGAGCAGGTGCTCTCTGCGTCTCATCCAGTCTCGGCGTATCCGCCAGATCCGCCTTCACATCGTGCTGCTTCAGGCCATTCAATATAGGCCAGTCGATCTCTGAACGGTCGTTCAAGAGACAGTCAAAGCATATTCGCCAGACCTGCATTATGTCTGAAGTTTGGGTGCAGGAAGCGCCTGAACTATCATCGATCAGTGTCCTCAGTGGCTCCAATCTCGGTCCATACACCGCCTTCAAGGAGTCAAAGAATTCCTTGTGTTGACGGCGTTCGGCGTAGCATTCCATCTGCTTCGCCTTCTCGTCCACCATGCATTTTTAATGCGACGGAGCTCTCGGGTCAGTCGCCGTCGAAGTTTGCGAAACTGACTACTCTTCCCCAAGTCACTGAAGTCTGCCACATGTGCAGCAAATGCTGCATTCTTCTCTGACACTAATGCGTCAATCGTCACATTGTTGTCATTAAACCAATCAGGCCGCTTACAGTTTGCTTGCCCGATGGTCTCCTCCGCAGCAGCTGTCACCTGATCGCGAATGTGGTGCCCCAGGTCGCCCAATGTGGCTATACAGTCCACATCACACAGGCGTGCAGCCATCGCCTTCTCCAACTTAGTACGTTTCGCCACAGTACCGAGGGAGAGAATGTTAAATGAAGGAAATACATACATATATACATACATAAAATACAATACACAAGGAAAAATAGATACAACGGATGCATACCAGCTGAGCTACCAGTAACGGATAGGCATCTTTCCGGTAAGCTACCAGCGAGCTACCAGGCAAAAAGAAATAAAATTTACTTTGCTTTACCCTACGAAATGAGATCGTAGATGGAGGGAGGCTAAAAGGTATGGGGAAGGACAAAGAAACTCACAGCGGGAACGCCATTGAGGTCGGCTCCTTGCCATGTCAGCAAGTGTATTCAGCCAAACGTGTTCACCGTCTTTTGGACCCCAACCAGTTAGCCGTGACGCTCCAACTGAGGCTAGCTCCGAAGTGAGGGACTTCATTCCCCCGGACCATGTCGTCGCTTGGCCACCTCTCCTCTTCTTCCACCCACATCCCCGGTGAGCAAACAACTTACGTCGAGGGAGTCGGTGGGCTGGCATGCGCAGCACGTGGCCCAGCCATCGGAGCCTGGTGCGGGAAATAACATCGTCATCATCATCAACAACAACAATAGCAGTACATCATCCAAAGCGGGAAATAACTGTGCTGAGCTGTTCATTCCCTTTTCCTGGGCCGTAAACAAGGCGTCGAACACGCTCGTTACTCAAGCGGTGTTCCCACCAGATGTGAGTTAAATTACGAAGGCACCGATGGTCGAACGTAACTAGCCTCTTCAAGTCCGGCGATCTTAGGGGCGAGGTTTCGCAACCTTACAGTAGGGTCGAACGTACCGCTGCATTGTACAATCTAGCCTTCAGGTCGAGAGTGATGTCGCGCCGCCGCCATAGGTGGCGAAGCTTAGCAAAAGCACTTCGAGCTTTCTATAAATATATATATATATATACCCATGAACTCGCTTTTAATTAGTGTCTGGATAATCGGTATTTTTGCTTTTTTGTTTATTGTTGTGTTGCCCTTATTTCGTAATACTGCATTTTTGATACCAATTTATAGCATTACAACATACGTACTTGGCTCTGAACGCAGTTATTCCTATGTATATACGGTTTCTCTGCTTTGGTCATGGAGTCAACAGACACTTATCATTGTAGCGAGCATAGGTGCAAATGCGTAGTAGAATAAGGCCTAACTTGTGTCGGACTCTAACTGTGCTACCACAGTGTTGGTTTACGATTGGACGAGGGGTCCTTTGAGATATATTTACTGTACCCCAACTTGAAGTGGGTTTGGTTTCACTGTGTTTGCTTGGGGGACACCTGCTCGCTTTTCTTGAGTTGAGAACTTCTGTTTCAGCCTCGTCATGTCACTGAGAGGAAGCGGATGCTCTGAATTAGCTCATCATGACAGAAAGTTGATTTGGTACTGGGATCGTTTATCTGAAATCCCACTAGAAATAGTGGATGTAATGCACTCACACCCCAAGCCGTATGTATGTAGTACAGTAATTGCTATGGGAAGGAAGAAGAATGTGATCAGGTACAAGCGGAAACAGGAGGCGAAACAAAAGCCT
This sequence comes from Dicrocoelium dendriticum, assembly GCA_944474145.2. NCBI lineage: Eukaryota > Metazoa > Platyhelminthes > Trematoda > Plagiorchiida > Dicrocoeliidae > Dicrocoelium > Dicrocoelium dendriticum. The sequence goes on along the minus strand of OX104066.1, from coordinate 90,718,021 downwards.
AAGGGCAGGCCCGAATTAAATAGCATAATTGTTCACCATAGGTTACGGGTTGTTGGTAGAACACCACTCGTTGGCATCCACTGGATCCATCGAGTCGGTAGTTGGAAGCAAGTAAGCGCTTTGCACCAGGAGGGTCTTGAAAGGCCGCTATTTGTAAAGTAAAAAACCCCATGTATCAGGCTCCGCTTCATAACCAAGCGGGCCTATCAGCTGGTCAAACAAATTGTTGTTATCAGGTGACCACTGGTACGCTCGTGGCACGCGTCCAATTCACTTCTAGTACCGTCGCACAAGGAGAAAGCCAGCCCCGTTGCACTTGTGAATTAGTACTTCATTCTGAACCTTAGAGTTAACAAGGTGCTAAGTGGGATTCACTCTTCTTAGGTGGATACTTCAACCACTCCATGGAGGCTATGCAATGAGTACCTTCTGTACAGTTGTACCTACCTGATCACACCTCTATAGGCGTGCCTCGCGTTGTTGAGAAAAAAGCATGTTTATTTATTCTTTGAATGATTCCAATGGAGTTGTGAGACGTAGTGGGGCCAGAGCTCTCCGCTTTTAAGGAATTCTTGCAGTATGCATGCGGTTGAGCCTGACTGCTGCTTCCAACACATTTTCCTTATTGTTATACACGTTAGCTGCAAGTGGAGAACACCTGTTACTGTACCGCAATACAAAAGACAAGGGAGAACCCAAATTCAGGTCGGCTGCCCCAGTAGTGGATGTACGTCGTTCCGGAGTCCTAAAATCCGACTATCGTGCCGTAACAAGAGAGTTATATTATGCCTAATGAAGGAGATCGTTATTGGAGTGGAGGTTAAGCAGGAGAAGGTAGACAAAGGATCTCACAAGCCAATTGCCATTAAGGCCGGCTCCTAGCCATATCAGTAAGTGTGTCAAATCATACGTGTTCAACTTCCTTAAGACCCCAGCCAGGCAGTCGACATGCACCGACGGACGCGAACATCGAAGTGAGGGTTTTCATTTGTCTCAACCAAGTTATCGCTTGGCCTCCTCTCCACCACTTCCAAACGCACTTCCGGCGGGCGAACAATGCACGTTGCTGGTGTCGGTGTGCTGGCATGCGCAAAAGGTGGCCCAGCCATCGGATCCCGGTGAGTGGAATAATGGTGCCGAGCTGTTCACTGGCATTTACTGCCCCAAGTACGCGACAATGAAAACGCTCAGTACTCACGCGGGGTAACCACCAGACATGAGATAATCTGCGGCGGCAGCAGTGATCGAAAGGGACTAACCTCTATATCTGTTGTCCTGATGGGTCAGGTCTCAACCGCATGATAGGGCTAATCGGACGGCTGTATTATAACCTCTGCGCTTGTAAGCGAGAGTAATGTCGCGTCTGGCCACAGGTTTTGGTGATTAGCAAAAGTACCTCGAGCTTTGCTATAAGGTTCGTACTCTCACCTTCGATCCCACGGCAGGTAATATAGCTGCCAAGGTACTTGAATGCATAAATTAGTTCTAGCTGATCACCACAAAAGGGCAAGGCTGTGTAGGAAGAAAAGAATAAAACAGCATAAGGTTATCCAGTTGCTCGGCATAGGAAAGCGTTTCCGAAGACGTTCCCAATAACCTAAATTCGTCAAAGTCAAGTGCAACCAAGAGGTCTGTGGTCAATCATATCAGGGTTGAAGAATTTGAGTTGTTCAGGGAGTCGAGTGCATATTGTGCAACTGTTTCGTTGACTGACTGGGCAACATCCACACTGCGGCTTCAGGGGCCTGGTTCGCAGTGCCTCCTGAGCGATTTCACTGTCAAAGTGCCTATTTATCTAGTTCTATTTTGCTTGCCAGGCTTCAATGAACTCACTTGCTTGCCGGCTTTTAGCCCTTCTGAGGATACTGACATGGTCTAGGTCCAATTGATGGTTTTCGGCATCCATTTGCAGCGACATCAGGAAGTTCTGATCGTGGCGACGAATGGCTAGTATGTATTCGTGTAGTATTGTGCCAAGCTTTCTTCCAGACTCCCTCACGTAGTATTTGTCGCACTTCCGGCAGTAGATCTTATAAATCACACCAGTTTCTTCCTGTTTGCAAATGAAATATGTTGTTAGACAGAATTCCAATAACTCTATCATGTGTTGGCTTCGAGTTTGCTGCTTATATCAAATGAAGTGTGCTCCTCTAACAGACGCGTCATTGTTTGTCTCGCCAATCCCTTGTCGTTTGAGGTGACCAAAACGGTAACAACGAAAGAGGCCGTTATTTCGTCTCGTTCAGCGGTTGGGTTTTTTTATTTTCTCAAGGAACTGTTCTGCCTTGTTGTGCGATTTTTTCTCATGCCTCGATTAGGTATTTTACCCTTCTCCAGATTTCCTTTGCAAGCCTGTAATCTGTGCTGCAGTTAACAGCAGGATGGGGTGAAACGGCCCTCTGCTTTGGTGTACTTTATTTATAGCATCGTACCACGGTAGTACCGAGTCTGGTGGTAACATCGTCTTGGTTTCAGATTTTGTAACCTCCCCGTTTGTTCCAGCTTTTGCAGCGTGCATTTGATGTTGCCTTCTAAGTGTTTTGTCGGGTTTTCGTTTATCGGCTGTAATGTCTTGTATCAATGTGCAGGTGTTGTGCTTTCCTCATGTAATCCGATTTGTCCGTTACAACAGTGAGGCGTACGTTGTCGGCCGGCACTACTACTACGCTCTTGTCTTACTTGAGGTGATCCAGCGTTTTCCGTTCAGCGGCGTTGACTTTATGACTGAGAACCGGGAGGATTCTGTGTCTGTCCGGTCGTGCTTCAGGCGGGCCGTTGTACAATTTTTGCGTGGATTCAAGTACAGGAAGGAGGTCAATAGGATGGTAGGCCATAACATTGCGTTGCATACTTTGGACAGTGATCGCTTTTTCCTCTTCCGTTAATTCTCCTCCGGATATGTTTGTAATCCAAGCATCGTCTTCGTTAGGCGGTTATTTCGCGAGATCCAATTCAGAGTCTCGTTAAGCTTCCGTTTGGTGTTTAGGTTTGTCATAAGTATTTTGACGGCTAACACTTTTTCCAATGCTTCAATCAATTGTGATCCCAGTCTGGATAAGCAAATTGCCTTCATTTCGTTAAGCAGGATTGCAAAGGAATTCTGGATACGGCTAAAACACCTAATCACGGGAGAGGAACACCAGCTCAACAATGCAGAACAGTTCATTTAGAAAATAAAAAACCCAACCATTGAATGAGACGAGAAAAGGTCTCTTTTGATGTTATCGCCTTGTTCCTCTCAAATGACATTGGATTGGCGAAACAAACTAGAACGCATCCGTTAGAGGAGCACCCTGCATCTGATACAAGCAGTAAACTCGAGGTCCACACATGACAGAGTTATTAGAATTCTGCCTAACAGCATACGGCACTTGCAATGGCCTAATTTACGAACAGATAAGTGGTACACCGCTGGGCTCGTCGAGCTCTGGTCTGGTAGCTGAGTCAGTGATGCAGGCGTTGAAACATATAGCTCTACCGGTCGCAAGACCAAAACTTCGGGTACGGTACGTAGCCGACACCTTTCCCATCCTCTAACGTTACAAATTGACGGAAACACACTAACTAAGCAACTGTATGTTTTATGGCAACCAATTCATTAGGGAGGAGAATAATGAGCAGTTACCCTTCTTAGACTTTCTCATACGACGGACTGGTACTGAACGTTTGGCTGGCTAGCCAAACAACCTCCTCGTGGTGTCAGCTGGGTGGCTCGGGTTTAACCCGTTCCAGCAAATAGTTCGGCGGCAGTGTTCCAGGATGTGGTGGGTTTCGCCTGACAAGCGTTCTCCCTATAAAAAGCCACAAATGTCTGCTTAACAACACTGACTTAGCGGTCGTGACTCGCCACAAAATAAAGTCACTGCCCCGTGGATATCCGGATAATTCTCTCCAACCCACGGATACCAATCTCCTAATCGCATATTGATGACGATAGCAAACATTGAAGATTGGAGCAGCACAACTACAAGCACAAAATACACAGCTATATACACATACACCTACACAATGACATACATACATACCCCCTACAAAAACACAAACTGCTATGGCAAACATATTGGATTTTTGCACATTCTTGATCATGCATCGCTATGTCAAAATGATCATGCCTGTAAAGGCGTGCCTCACCTTGTTGAGAATAAAAGATTTATTTATTTATTTATTTAAGTCTACCGAAACTATACGCATACGGACCAGCTCCTCAACTACGGCAGCAAGCATCCGGCAGCCAACAAACGCACTGTGTGCGAACCCCGTTCAACAGAGCACAAACCGATTGTAGCACACCGCAGCTGAGACGGGCAAAAGGTTACGATCTGTTCTATCTGCTCAAGTAGTACTCGTACTCAAACGGCTTCATTCTATGCTGCCTCGAACCAAACTGTTGCTCAACCCACCTCGACAAATGCAAAGGCTGAAAAGTGAGCAACACTGCCCTATATCAACGGAATCTCTAAAATGCCAGCGAGGCTTTTCATGCATTTCAGCCAAAGGAAACAATTCGCAGTACACTCGTCAAAGTGAAAGATAAACTTGGCAAAGAGGAAGAAATTGGTGTGGTCTATAAGCGTTGCTGCCAGAAGTGAGACAAATACTACGTGAGGGAGTCTGGAAGAAAGCTTGGCACAATACTACACGAATACATACTAGCCATTCGTCGCCACGATCAGAACTTCCTGATGTCGCTGCAAATGGATGCCGAAAACCATCAATTGGACCTAGACCATGTTAGTATCCTCAGAAGGGCTAAAAGCCGACAAGCAAGTGAGTTCATTGAAGCCTGGCAAGCAAAATAGAACTAGTTTAATAGGCACTTTGACAGTGAAATCGCTCAGGAAGCACTGCGAACCAGGCCCCTGAAGCCTCAGTGGGGATGTTGCCTAGTCAGTCAACGAACGGCTGCACAATAATCACCCAGCTCGGTAAACAACTCAAAATCCGCATCCAGTCCACGAGGTACGGGTTTTCTCTTCTGTGTTGATAGCAAGGTTATGCGCCGTTAGACTTAAAAACGGCTTGAGGCCCAGTTCACCAAATAGACAATGCTATCTTAAATACCATCACACAAGTATTTTAAATCCTTTACCGACCGGTTTTGAAGCTTCAACTACATCTTTTGCACGAGAGCCGAAAGACGGGCTGTACTCGCGAGTGCTGTTTCTAAGGGGATTTATAAAACCCTGTATGTGTGCGGAAATTGATAGCGGCAGGCACCAATAATGCCTGAATGCTTATAGTTTAAAAAATAAGTGGGGAAGCTAGCGTGTGCTGAAGAGGTGTGGATGTGCTTGCTTTTACCTAGACATGGCTTCCTCCGAATTCGTAAATAAATGACTGTTGCCTGAAGGAATTCTCGAGATATTTGAAAGACTGTCGGTGGTGACAACTTGGAGGAGGGGTGCTTCTGTTTCTTCGCTCTCCTTATTGTCATTGAAATGCCTATGTCTACCATATGCACCCCAACATCCTAGTCACTTCCTGTTTTATGAGAATGAATGGTATATTCGATTCAAGTGTCTGTGTTTACCGCAGCCCATCCTCGAAGCTAGATGAGGACAAGGAGTTAATCGGGCAGTTGAAACGAGCTGTTCACCCAGCCCGAAGCTTTGTAATAGTTGGTGACCTAAACCTACCGCATGCCGACTAGGGGCAAGCAATCAATAAAGCAGACTCCTTGAAAAACGGATTGCTGTAGTATATGCATGAACACGCGTTTGTGCCGCGCGCCAATTTTTAACTGCTATTCGTAGCATACATGCTTCCTAATCCTTAGACGTTGCAAGCACGAAACGTCGTCGTTCGTTAGACACTGTCGTCGAAGCTCCCACCGGTAAGCGTGGTAATTTTGTTCTTGCTTTTTTGCTTTAAGTTACCGGATA
>OX104066.1:90692625-90711813 GCA_944474145.2 Dicrocoelium dendriticum | reverse complement strand
CTTTGCGGATGCCAGATTCGACGAAGCCTTCACAGGAAACTGACGAAGGAATCGTTCAATGATTATAACCCATGGAGCCCGTTAATCCACCAACTGCAGCTTCCGAAACGATGCCCATCCGTAATAGGCGGCGGAGCTGGTGAAGGACTCCATGTGGTTCATCCAAGAATAAATCGTAAGTTCATGGAGACTTTTTCTATGCTTGTAAATATTTTACTTTTTTCACCTGGGCTAGCTCACTAATACAGGTAACACTGTGTCAGTGTGACATGTCCTACATTGAGATATAGCTACATAGATGTTCAACATCTTTCTCGCTATCATGACAGTCAAGTCAAGTCTCTCCTGCTCAGCACGGATTTCGGACGGCACGCTCTTACATTACCAATCTGCTTGTTGCCGGAGAAAAATGGGCGCAGTCAGTGGATGCTGGTCATCGACTTGATATAGTTTTTGTGGATTTTAGCAAGGCGTTTGATAGGGTTCCACACAAGCGACATTTTATCAAACTTGGCAGATTGGCCCCGCTGGTAAATTGCTCGCTTGGATCCCGGATTTCCAAGATAACCGTAGCATGAAAGTGTGGGTTAACGAAGTTGAGTCTGGTCCTGTTCTTATGACCAGTGGGGTTCCACAAGGCTCCGTACTGGGTCCCAAAATGTTCAAAATATTTAGCAACGATCTCCCGGAGGTACTCCAAATCGACTGCTTGATCAATGCTGATGATCTTAAACTTTGGTCGGAAGTATCCAGGCTTGAAGATGCTGACAGGTTGCAGTCGACGCTCGATCTGCTGCACGATCGGTCGGTCAAGTGGCAAATGCCTATCAATCGTGCTGTGCTGTGTTCTCCCGATCGGTGATCAGGAACCTTTCGGTGCTTACCACATCGGTGGTTTTCTGTTGAACAGCGTGGTTGGTGAGAAAGATTTGGGTGTACTTAATTCTCCAGACCTAAGAACAACTCAGGACACGTTGCGGAAGGTAGCATCTGCCACTGGGATGCTCTGTGCTATACAAAGGTCGTTTTACAAACTGACTCCGCAGCACTTCATGCTCCTGTTTTCCTCCCACGTTCGTCCGATACTGGAATACGGCCTGTAGTGACCTGGAGATTCCCCTGTTTGGCTGCCGCATGCTGCGTAAAATATTACAAAATCACAAAATTATATTTTCTCGATGTACATAGCAAATTAGCCGCTCGCATGTTTGAACGTTGCTCGCGTTTGTTTGAGTCAACTTAGCATCCGCCTTCGAACGGCGCGACGCTCTTCGGCTCCGCTGCCATCTTTGCTCTCCGCGCACGCGACCACACCTTTCCCTAGCTAGCTAGCTTCTGGTGTCTTATTTTTAGCACTAAATAGCGTTTCGCCCCACATAATAAATTTTTCCTAGCATTACTTTTAGTGTGCTCCACTCATCGGAGGTTGGCCTTATATTCGCGTATTGGTTCTAAAGCGTACCGATACTGCTTCTCGCTTTATTGGTGACCCCCGACATTTGGTCATTATCCGGTGAGTTTTCGCTAACCTTCACTTTCAGATTTGGCCACATTTTTTCGCTAACCCGTCTGATTTTCACTTTTCATTTTCCGGTTTAATCTCGCTGCCTCGCTATTTTGCTCGCTATGGAAACTGATCGCGTAGATTCTGACATTCAGATCGGAACAGCTACGCTTCCTATCGCACCTTTTCGCGAGACTAATCCTAAGTCTTGGTTTGGTCAGCTAGAATCGCAATTTTCTTTGCGTGGTATTAGGTCCGAAAAGACCAAGTTCCACCTTGTCGTTTCCGCGCTTCCGCTAAATGTCATCGATGACATTGATGACATTCTAGATCTTCCTGACGAACAAAAGACTTACGATGCAGTCAAGACAGCTGTTCTGAGAAGAACAGGCTTATCCGATCGACAACGAGTTACAAAACTCCTCAACGAAACCGATCTTGGCGATCTTAAGCCGTCTCAGCTGCTTCGAAAGATGCAGAGCCTAGCTAAACCCACTTCGATAGATGATTCTTTTCTTCGGGAAATGTGGTTGCAACGACTTCCGCGCGAGATGCCACACATCCTCTGCGCTAGTGAGGATGCACCTTTACCTAAACTGGCCGATACAGCCGACCGAATTTGGGAGTCATACGGCCAGGTTTCGCAGGTCCACACGAAACCGAACGACGATATCGCCACGCTTAAATCCCAGATGGCAACACTGACCCGACAATTCGCCGACTTTTCGGCCTCCAGACATAACCGCTGTAAATGCTCTAGGAGCCGTTCGCGTTCACGTTCGAACTCTCCTTCGCGATCACCGAATACAAACGGTTACCGCTGGTACCACGAACGCTTCGTCCAGCAAGCTAAATCATGTCGCCCGCCCTGTTCCTTCAAACGACAGCAGCAGGGAAACGGGCGGACCAGCACTTAGGGGCGACAGACGTAGCTGGTCAACGCAGTCGCCTTTTCTTCGTCACCGATCGTAGAACCGGAGTTCGCTATCTCGTCGATACTGGGGCAGAAGTCAGCGTTCTCCCGCGTGCTCCAAATTACCCTACCGAAAAGGTGACTAGCTCATTGCGCGCAGCTAACGGAACCATTATCCGCGTATATGGTCAACGCTCGCGCACGCTAAATCTCAGCCTCCGACGCGCTTTCAAATGAATATTCCTCGTTGCCGATGTTCAAACGCCTATCCTTGATCTTGACTTCCTACGTCATTACGACCTACTCGTCGACGTTAAGCGACACCGTCTAGTCGACCGCCTTACGAATCTCGCAGTCATTGGGACTTTGACCGACACCGCGTCAATCAGTCCCGTGTACGTGACTCAACTTAGTTCACCCGTCGGGCAAACGCTGCTCGATAGTTTTCCGCAGGTCTTCCGTCCTGCCGTCCCGTTGCCTTCCGCAACCGACGCCGCGACACATCATATCGTTACGAAAGGTCCGCCTGTGTTCGCAAAAGCCAGGCGCATGACCCCCGACAAGCTCAAACTTGCACGCTCCGAATTTGAGCACATGCTAAACTTAGGCATTATTCGCCCGTCTAAGAGCCCGTGGGCGTCGCCTCTACACATGGTGCCTAAAAAGTCAGGAGACTGGCGTCCATGTGGCGACTATCGCGCTCTCAATAACGCTACCGTCCCCGACCGCTATCCGATTCCGCACATTCAGGACATCACGGCTAGCCTACGTGGCGCCTGTGTGTTCTCAAAGATCGATCTGGTTCGCGCTTACCACCAGATCCCTGTAGCCAAAAATGACATTCCGAAAACCGCAGTCATCACGCCTTTCGGACTTTTCGAATTCTTGCAAATGCCCTTCGGTCTTCGCAACGCAGCTCAAACTTTTCAGCGCTTCATGGGCTCTGTCACGAGAGGTCTCGACTTTGTTTATCCTTATATAGACGACATCTTGGTAGCGAGTTCTTCCGAAGAACAGCACGCGAAGCACCTCAAGATGCTTTTCGTGAGGTTAGCCTCTAATAGCATTACTGTCAACGCTGACAAATGCATCTTTCAGCAACCATCTATCGAATTTCTTGGTCATCAAATTGACCAGCATGGCATACGGCCGCTCGAAGACCGAGTCAGTGCTATTAAGGACTTTTCCGTTCCGACTACTTTGGCCGCCATCCGCCGTTTTAGTGGGATGATTAACTACTACCGTCGATTTCCGCCACGTTGTGCCGACTTGCTCAGTCCATTGACCGACTTACTTCGTGGACGCAAGAACGGCAACGTCGAGTTGACGCCCGCTGCAACCAAAGCCTTCAAGGCCTGCAAAGAGGCCTTGGCTGAAGCCGTTATGCTTCACCATTTCGACCCCAGTGCACCACTCAGCGTTGCAGTCGATGCATCGGACGCCGCCATTGGCGCCGTCCTGCAGCAGTTTACTGAGGGATGCTGGAAACCATTCGCTTTCTACTCCCGACGCTTACAACCGGCAGAAGTCAAGTACAGCACGTTCAGCCGCGAACTGTTGGCAGTTTATTCTACCGTCCGACATTTCAGGCACGTCTTAGTAGGTAATTCGTTCGTTATCTTCACCGACCATAAGCCGCTTATTTACGCCTTTCGAAAGCAATCAGCTCGACACTCACCACGTGAGGTTCGTCAGCTGGATTTCGTGGCTCAATTTTCTACTGACCTCCGACACATTTCAGGTCAGAATAACGTCGTTGCTGACGCTCTTTCGCGTGTCTCCGCAATCCACACCGCTGGCCAGACAATCGACTTATCTGCCATGGCTACCGCGCAACTAACCGACACTGACTGTCAGAACGTCAAACAAGATTCTTCGCTGCGAATCACATCGCATCCACTGCCGTCATCTGATGGCACATGCTTGTGCGATACTTCTACTGGACGACCTCGACCCGTCGTTCCAGAAACCTTTCGACGTCTAGTTTTCGACACACTTCATAACACTGCTCATCTAGGCATCCGAGCCACGATCAAGCTCATATCCGAGAGATACGTTTGGCTCGGAATGCAACGCGATCTTAAGCGCTGGGCACGCGGTTGTCTAACGTGTCAACAGGCCAAGATACAGCGGCACGTATCCGCTCCGCTTGGTCGTTTTCCGCAAGTCTCAGCTCGCCTCGCCCATGTCCATCTCGACATAGTTGGACCCTTGGCACCATCCAGAGGAATGGTCTACATTCTGACCATGATAGACCGATACACCCGTTGGCCCGAGGCCGTACCCATACCCGACGTATCCGCGGACACCGTAACGCGCGCTTTCGTTGAGCGCTGGGTCGCTTCACATGGCTGTCCATCCACCGTGACTACCGACCGCGGTCCGCAGTTCGAATCCTCGACCTACAACGACCTTCTCAAAGTCCTCGGATGTCAACGCATCCGGACTGCCGCCTATCACCCGCAATCCAACGGCATGGTGGAACGTTTCCACCGACAGCTGAAGGCCTCACTTAGTGCCGCTAATGCACTAAGCTGGACCGAAGCACTGCCTATGATACTACTTGGTATCCGATCAGCTCTTAAAGCTGATTTGCACACGTCCAGCGCCGAACTAGTATATGGACAACCTCTTCAACTACCTGGGGACTTCTTTTCTGAAAACCCCAGAACACCACGCTACGACGCGAATTACGCTCGGCAGTTAGCCACGAGCATGCGCCATATCAAAGTAACCGACGTGCGAGAACAACGACGCAACTCGTTCGTTCCACAAGATCTACTGCATTGCGCTTACGTTTTCCTTCGAGTCGATGGTCTACGCCGACCACTCGAACGACCCTATGAAGGTCCATTTAAGGTTCTTAAATGTAAGGACCGCGTATTCGTTATCGACTGCCACGGTAAACGTGAAACCGTCTCTATCGACCGTCTCAAGTTTGCCCATGTGGAACCTGAGATAGACGATGACTCCCGTCCACCTTCGGATGAGTCAACGCAGCCCATGATCGACGACACGCCTACTTCCGATGCTACGAAGCATTCTCCGACCAACCCTTCCGACTCAGTTCCTTTCGATTCTATCGAGTTGACATCTTCCTCATTCGACAAAACTGCTGGATTGACAACGCCCCCGACCAAACGTCCGAAATCGATTAGGTCAGGTAGGCGGGTTCATTGGCCAGCGCGATTAAAAGACTAGTCTTCTTTTTATTCTTCCTTTCCCGCTTCCCTTTTGCATGTGGCCTAACCCGCCCAACAAAAACGTTTTGAAAACCCAAAAAACTTTGCAAAGCGTTTTGAAAACCCCAAAAACGGCAAAATCGTTTTGAAAACCTAAAAAGGAGAAAATGGTTTTGAAAACACAAAATGGTTCTCGCTTTATTCGCTGCTCGAACTCAGTAAGTGCTATCGCCTTTTGTTAGCTCTGTCGCTCGCACCTGTTTGACACACCGCGTTTCCGCTTCTTTTTCATATCCCCGACACGCGGACGTTCAACGACAATCGAACGTTACGTTTTCGGACACTACGTGCTCAAACATCGTGTGCTGTGACACTACGCACTCGAACGCTACGAACATTCCCCCATTTTGTGTTTTTGGCACCTTTAGGGAGGACACGGGTGGAAGCCCCCCTAGCGTCCGATCGCATTGGTTCTCCCCCAGCAGCTGCATCAGGTTTCACCGCCTGGTCTCGCAGAAGGCTGGCCGGCGACGGACAGTCCTCACGTAGATCGAAGGGTCACCTACGGTTTCCTTCTAAGAGGGGGCTGTGTAGTGACCTGGAGATTCCCCTGTTTGGCTGCCGCATGCTGCATAAAATATTACAAAATCACAAAATTATATTTTCTCGATGTACATAGCAAATTAGCCGCTCGCATGTTTGAACGTTGCTCGCGTTTGTTTGAGTCAACTTAGCATCCGCCTTCGAACAGCGCGACGCTCTTCGGCTCCGCTGCCATCTTTGCTCTCCGCGCACGCGACGACACCTTTCCCTAGCTAGCTATCTTCTGGTGTCTTATTTTTAGCACTAAATAGCGTTTCGCCCCACATAATAAATTTTTCCTAGCATTACTTTTAGTGTGCTCCACTCATCGGAGGTTGGCCTTATATTCGCGTATTGGTTCTAAAGCGTACCGATCCTGCTTCTCGCTTTAAGCCTACCTGCCATACACCCACTCACGAAATCTGAATGTGAGTTGATTGATAAGGTTCAGAGGCGCGGCTCCAAGTCTGTGTCTATTCTAGTTGTTTTACCTTATCCCCTTCGTCTCCAATGTATGAACTTAGTTACTCTGGACTGCCGCCGTCGCCGTGTTGATCTGATTTATACTAGACGCATTTTAAGGGACGATTTGAGGAAGGAGGTGCTGCAGTCCTTCCAACTCAACACAGATTGTTCAACACGGGGCCCCAGCTTGAAACTTTTCAAACCTCGGCGGAACCATATCCGGTCCGATATCTCGTTATCCACACGGGTTGTGAATGAGTGGAACAATCTTCCTGAATGCGTGGTAAGTGCCCAGACAGAGGAATGTTTTAGAGAACGATTGGACAAGTGCATGCTGTGCATGCCTGGATTCCGATGTTTTTGCTGTAGTTGCAACAATCCCACGGGGAACACAGTTTAGCATCGACAGGTCATCCAGCCAATGAACGGGAGGTGATGGAGCTGACACGGGTCTCCCTTTCTGCTCTCTACAACTATAAACTATAAACTCAACGGGTGACCGCGTAGAACAATCTATCGGGGCGGAATAGCAGGTAAATCTGGACCAACTGCGAATAGCCGAGGGTACAATCGGTCTGTAAGATGTATTGCCAGTCATACATTACTTTTCAAACGAATTGAGATCAGTGCTCCAGGACGTGTGTGGATTTCGCCTTGTAAGTGTTTTCTCTATAAAAAGCCATAAATGTCCGTTTATCGACCCCGCGAGGTGGCGGTTTTGCCTCGTCAATTTATGAAGTCATTGCCCACAAACTCACACTGCCAAGTTAGCCGAGCGACATTTCACATCTTTGCGCCATATTTTGTATGTGTACAATAAGAAGCCACATCCCTGTTTCTACCTTACGTCTCCACTTCATTTGTTATGCGTCTGCACATTTGATCCCAGATGTTTGCCACCTCATCAACGTTTCCGTTCCAGACCAGTGCATCCGTCGTTTCGGTAAGTACTATAGTGTGCGACCAGTGCGTTGCATGAAAAACAATGTGCCTGTTGCAAAACAATCGCTTGTAAAGTCCTGATGAGGCCAGCATTGGTGGGCTCGAAGAATTCAAAAAGAAAATATTTGGTTATTTATTTGGTTGCTTCGTACCCTGTTCGACACGCTCCATAATTTATCACATCCAGGTATTCGCGCCTCGATAATGCTCGTCAATCAGCGTATCGTGCGGCGCAACGACAACCGAGACGTTACTAAGTGGGCCCGCATGTTTTTGTTGCTGACAATCGAAAGGTTAACGCCATGTAGCCGCACCAGTTGTCACTTTCCGACAGTCAGCTCTCGACTCGCCCACATCTACAGGGATATCGTTGGTCCTCTTTCACCTCCTAATGGCATAGTCTACCCGCTGACAATCATTGCCCGCTTTACCGGGTGGCAAGACGCAGTTGCTAGCAAACGTTAGCTTGGAGTAGATCGTTCGTGTGTTCATGAGTCGCTGTGTCCCTCTATCCGGTTAAGAGACCGTAAGGACTGACATCGGTGCGCAGTTAGAAAGTGCACAATTCCAAGTGACGCTAAAACTGTTAGGCTCTAAGCATTCCACTACTACCTCCTACCACCCATACTCAGACCGTATGGTGGGACGTTGCAATCGTCAACTAAATGCCAGTCTCACTGCGGTCAGCCCACTTCAATGGACAGATGCTTTGCTTACTGTCATGTTAGGTCAAGCTGAAAGTATCTAACGCAGAACTGGTTTTCGGTCAACCACTTCGTCTACCTGGAGACCATTTTTCTACGGCTCCTGACGCCATCGTCTATGAGGTTTCTTTTGAGAAGCAACTCGCGTTACGCATGCGTCGTTTCACACCTACACACTCCCGTGTCCAGAGCCATAAAACCTTTGTTCCGCCGGCGCCCTAAACTTGTACACATGTATTCGTACGAGTTGACGACATCAACCGATCCCTGGCCCCGCCATATGAAGGACCATTTAGGGTCCTTCAACGGAACGACAAAGTATATGTCATCGATCGCTACTGGAAGTGAGAATGAATATTTGTTAGTCGCTTATATGTTACTTATATATACAACGACAATGCTTTTGTAAATACGCCTGTTCTATCACCAGCAAGGCATAGGCCTAGAAGTCCAGCGACGTCCGCTGAAAATCCTCCAACCTCCTCCAGAGCGCCAAGGATGACTAAGTCTTGCCGACAGGTGCATTGCCTTCGTCGGTTTGCCCATACAGTGCATTTTTCTGCAAAGCTCACGCTTACCATGTTTAGAAATAGTAAGAAATGGCGACCGGCTTTAGCAACTCACCACACAACTGAAAGAAAATGCTTTGAACAGCCCAAGATATATCTTGTGCTTATGTTTGTTAAGCCCTTTTTTCAATGCACTACTGTTACTGCAATTTTCCATTTACTTTACATGTACATATGTCGCATAGTCAAGAAGTACTCGTTTGAGCCGGACGCCTGAAGTAATATATCGGAAATTTTCGGTAAAACTGCTACCCCTACGAACCGTCTTTGAAAAACATTTCTTTCCTTTCGACGCCGTTAGGGAGGACACGGGCGGAAGCCTGCTATAATCCTGTCGCTTTTTTCTTCTGCAGCACTTCCATCGGGTTTCACCACGGGGTCCGGCAGATGGCTGGCCAGCGACGGATAGTCCTCAAGGAGATCGAAGTATTGTTTCCACAGTTCCTTCTAAGGGTGGAGTGTGTAGCAGTCTAGGGATTCCCTCGGATTGCATGCGTATGTCGTGTAACGTAACCAATGAAAATACTGTCTTCTTGTACATTTAGAGGTTGGTTGCGGAATGCCGATAAGTACGTTGCGATTGCTTGTCTGGCCCAACACCAAGTGTGCCAATGTTGGATTCAACACGCTGCCCCATCACCCCGTCTCTCACACCTTCCCTAGCCAGCTGTGTCGTTCGTTGGTTATTTTTAACTAATACAACGGAACCGGGTGTGCCACAATAGACCTTCGTCGGTTATTTTTAACTAATACAACGGAACCGGGTGTGCCACAATAGACCTTCGTCCCGTCACCTCCAAGTCTTCTTTTTGCAACACCGGGAACAGTACTCTGCAATAGTCTGTTAGCATGAGCTGGACACTATCGTTCCTAATATGCCACCTCTGTTCCAGATTTACCTCTGCTTGTTTAGGAACCAACGTAAGGATCGTGGCCCTCTCCCTTACAAGCACAGTATGAATTCGACTGAGATAACGCATCGTGTAAGGTTCATTTGATTTATCCGGTAACTTAAAGCAAAAAATCAAGAACAAAATTACCACCATTACTAACCTTCCTTCTATAATTCCCAGCTTAATTGACAGCAACCGAAGTGCTACTGGAGTAGTACCGTCTGCAGCCACCATCTCACAGCACCTATCGAACACCTATCGGAAAAGTCCCTTATAAGGCCACGCCGTCCCGTTTCCATGGCGACATTCAACAGGCTGCACTCACACGCACCTTGGATACACTGGGTGTTGATGTGTGTTGTGTGTCCGAAACTAGGATTAATGACCCTAACGGGGTTATTGAATTGACTGCACCCGGTTTATCCTCTCGTTATTGGTTGCACGCATCTGGTGACGCCGATGCGGCACTCACGGGTCAAGCTGGTGTAGGTATCATTCTCAGCTGCAAGGCTGAGTCATCGTTGGTTGATTGGATTCCGGTGAACAGCCGTTTATGTGCAGCCCGTTTGACGACACCAGCTAAGGTGAATTCGCGAAGTAAAACAAAACGCTGTTTGTTTGTGATTTCTGCTTATGCTCCTACCGACTGCAGTTCTAATGCAGTCAAGGACACTTTCTATCACGAACTGAACGCCCTACTACGCAGTGCTACTAGTTCAGATATTATAGTACTTGCAGGGGATATGAACGCACAAGTAGGGCGTCTGAGCTCTTCAGAAGCTCAGCTGGGTGGTAAGTATGGACTTAACGCCGAACGGACTGACAACAGCGAGCGTCTGCTGCAACTGTGTGCGGAGCACCAGTTGTTTCTTACTAGCACTGCTTTTAAACACAGTGGGCGCCGAAGTGCCACTTGGCGTCCACCTGTAGCTGGCCAGCGATGGACCCAAATTGACCACATAGCCATAAGTTACAGGTGGCGCGGTTCCATTCTGGATTGCCGCTCGTACTGGAGTACCTGTGTCGACTCTGACCATGCCTTGGTGCGCTCTCGTTTCTCCATGAACGTTACCGGAAGGCGCACAAAGCGTCTCCCCCGATTGGCAACAGAGAAATTGTCCCAGCCCTCTGTCAGGCAAGCCTATCAAGAAGCTTTGCATAGCGAACTCTCGCTGTCTTGTCCCAATGACACTGAACTTCAGTGGAATATGATCTCGGCCGCTATGCACGACGCAGGAGCATCTGTTTGTGGTACTATCAGACGTCACCGCACCAATCACTGGATATCCGAGAGGTCCGTGAACCTGTTGGAAGCTAGAAGACACCTCCCGGCTGGTTCTGAACACAATGTGACCAGACGGGCTATTAGGCGTGAACTAAAGTGGAGCCTACGTGCTGACAAGGAAGCCTGGTGGACCAGTAGGGCTCAAGAAATTGAGAAGGCAGGAGCAGTAGGCAATTACCGCAAGCTCTTCCAGCTAATCCGCACCACTGGTCCCAGAAAACCAGGCCTCAGTGAGACAATCAGAGACAGCGACTGTGCGCTGATACACAATAAGGAGCGCCGTATGGCTTGTTGGGCTGAACACTTTCAAGATCAGTTTAGCTGGCCCCCTGCTCCCGGACCTCTTCCTGCTCAGGTGATGCAGGACGTGCCATGGACGGTTAGTTTAGAGCCTCCGTCGGAGGCCGAGGTCCGAAAAGCGATCACAGCCCACAGTCGTTTTCGTGCCGCTGGCCCGGTTTCCCTCCCATCTGCACTATTTAAGGATGGAGGTGAGGTCCTCTGCAGGGCACTGACCTCCTTATTCGAACGTATCTGGAACGAAGAGTGTGCCAGCTAATTGGAGCGAATCGATTATAGTGGCAATATACAAGAAGGGCAGTCGCACAGACTGTGTGAACCACAGAGGGATTAGCCTAACGCCAGTTGTGACAAAATTACTGGCCTCGATTATCGTTCGTCGCCTCACTGCAGAACGGGAATCTCGGATTAGGGAAGAGCAGGCCGGTTTGCGCCCAGGACGTGGCTGTATAGACCATACATTTACTTTGCGGCAGGTGCTAGAGCAGCGCCACGCATACCGCAGACCGACAATAGCTGTGTTCCTCGATTTCAAGAGTGCGTTCGATTCAGTCGATCGATCGATTCTGTTCGAATTACTTGCGCGAAAAGGTGTTCCCACGAAATTTGTGAGCATCCTTTGTGCTCTATACTCGAACACTACAGGCCGCGTCAGGGTCTATGGTGCCCTATCGGATAGCTTTTCGACTACAAGTGGCGTTCGTCAGGGTTGTCCGAATTCCCCGTTTTTGTTCAATTTCGTCTTGGATTCTATCATGGAGTGTTCCCTTGCGGAATCTCATGATGCAGGCGTTGACGTGCTGCCTGGTGAAAGGTTAGTTGACCTGGATTTTGCGGACGATATCGTCTTGCTTTTCGACAATGTTGAGGCGGCACAGTTAACCCTGAATAGCCTATCCAGAGTGGTGCCATTATTTGGTATGCACTTCGCACCTTCAAAGTGCAAAGTGTTGCTGCTGGATTACCAGCCACTTGATGACCCTTTGACGCTTGCTAACGAGGAACTCGAGGTGGTTGATCAATTCACTTATCTTGGCAGCTGCATCAGCAATGATGGGCGCATAGAACCTGACACCCGACGCATTGCGTCAGAGACCTTGGCGTTATACAACGTTACGACATGAAGTCACTGGACAACACGGACAATATGTATCGCACAGCATTGCGTTCGCTGTGGGCGCTGAAACGTAGCTTCTGCACCTGGTCGAAAGAGATTGCCACTCGTCTCTTCACATCCATTGTACGACCGGTGCTAGAATACGGCTCACCCGCCTACTGTCCGTTGACGAAAGGCGAGATACAAAAGCTCGAAAGAGTACAACACATAGCCACACGGCTCATTCCCGGTCTTCAGGGTGTGCTGTATGAAGAAAGATGCAGACAATTGGGTCTGTATACACTAGCCTACCGCCGCGTGCGAGTGGACCTCATCATGACCCATCGGGTATTGCATCTGGGTGCTTATCCGATGCTGAGGCCACTGCTCCATGTCCGTGCGTCAAGCAGCACACGAGGTCACCAGTACAAACTGGTAGTCCCTGACCTCAAGTGGGTAGCTCATCCCTTGTGTCTTGAGCGGCGAGTGGTGAACATGTGGAACCGTTTGCCCTCGCGGATAGTAGAAGCGAACTCGGTGTCGGAATTCAAACGATTCCTGGACGCGCACTTTGCGGATGCCAGATTCGACGAAGCCTTCACAGGAAACTGACGAAGGAATCGTTCAATGATTATAACCCATGGAGCCCGTTAATCCACCAACTGCAGCTTCCGAAACGATGCCCATCCGTAATAGGCGGCGGAGCTGGTGAAGGACTCCATGTGGTTCATCCAAGAATAAATCGTAAGTTCATGGAGATTTTTTCTATGCTTGTAAATATTTTACTTTTTTCACCTGGGCTAGCTCACTAATACAGGTAACACTGTGTCAGTGTGACATGTCCTACATTGAGATATAGCTACATAGATGTTCAACATCTTTCTCGCTATCATGACAGTAAAGTGACAGTAAAGCACTGCAAAGGCCAGAGCTGCCTTCTTGAACCTGCGTCATCTTTGGCGACAGAAGGGAGTTTCTCTCCGTCTGAAAGGCCGGGTATACAAGGCCACAGTGAGGGCCGTTCTGCTCTATGGTAGTGAAACTTGGCCCCTTCGGTCTGAAGATCTGAAGCGCCTTCAAGTCTTTGATTATCGTTGTTTGTGAAGCATTGCTGGTGTCGGATGGCACCAGCGTGTCCGCAACGATGATGTGCGTAGGCGAGTACTAGGTGGTGATAATCATGCTAGCTCCCTAGAACAACAGGTAGCACTAAATAAGTTGCGTTGGCTCGGGCACGTGCTACGCATGCCTGGTCACCGCTTACCTAGGAGGGCTTTGTTTAGTCTGCCAGGTGTAGGGTGGCGCAAAGCTCGAGGTGGACAGAAGTTAAATTGGCAGCGGGAAATGAAGTCACTGACGACCAAACTGGGTGCCGTTGGTCCGTCTCGCCCTCCGGGCTGGAGTCCACGTGACTCGCCTTGTGTTTGGCTCGAGACTTTACAGGACATGGCTCGCAGTAGACCCCAGTGGCGCGTCTGCTGCCGTCTCCTAATCGGATTGCCTGTTTAAAGTGTGTTTGGTGCTGAGTTATCTGCGGGGTAATGGCTGATTATGACGCGAAGCAGTGAAAGCCGCAAGGAAGCTGTCTCGCCGATGTGGCCTTATCTTTGCACGACAGCCAGCTGTTGGTGACGGTATGTTGTCTACACAAGGTGTAGGCGCCTTGACCCTGAATGTTTGCTTAGGGCATTAAGGTTTTCAGGTAAGTCCCTCTTTCTCTCCCTCTTCTTATTAATTATATTTCATAGGTCCGCATGGTTGTATGGCAGCGAAGCATCAGTTCAAATGGCTGGTGTACTGCTGTTGATGATGATGATGATGATCATGATGATGGTCTTCATCCCAGGAGCAGTATACCACAAAGGAAAATCCAAAGCATTAATTCGAAATCCTTAATCGCCTGCACCATACTCCTACCGACTTACCTGAATATTTCATTTCTTGCCCGGTTTCAACGACCAATAGCGGACCTGGGCCGAGTGATTCGGTTGGCCAACGTAGAGAATTGCAGCACATATAAGTACAAGGTTAAATTCAGTTGGGACTGGAGCGATAGGTGAATCTCATGAGTGTTCCATTTTGAGTGGATCGTTGAGCCAGGAATTGAGGAAGTGCTTGGTTATTGATGGATCTAAAACGGAACATCCGTATCGCACCCTGGCCAAACAGTTAATGTCCATGTTTCCTGCCCTAGCAGTCCCTGCTGTTCAAGTTCAAGTTCAAGCGGGACTGGAACGATAGGATGATCCTGTGAGTGTTCCTTCTTCGGCGGGTCGTTGAACCAGGAGTTGGCGAACTTTGAAATACTGATGGACCTAAAAGAAGGACCGCATCACACCCTGTCCAACCAATTAATGCCCACGTATCCTGCCCTAGCAGTCCCTGCTGGGCCGGTTACGTGAAGTAAGAAAAAAGTAAACAGAAGGCAAAAGAGAAAGTGGAAAGGGCTAAGCAAACGGAATACCAAGATATTTGAGTCAGTAAAAAAAGAACTGAAAAGTGAAGGTGCGTCAGCTAGGAAAAAGGAAAAGTTTGCTGTTGCCACCCAAGAGCATCGAGTTGGCGCGCAAAACCCTCAACCGTAGATTCCCTAACCACGTGATCTGGAAGCGAATTTTAGCTATCTATAACTCGGCTCAACAGACGTGTTTCAGTCCAAATCCTATCAGACCGTGGTTCAGTGGGTGACCGCGGCGATTAGGTAACGTAGCGGGACTAAATAGCCCTGACAAGTCCGGACCAATCTTACCCGTCAAAATACCATAAGTGAGAATCAGGTCCCCTCTTATCCTTCGGTAGTGCATGGAGTAAATACCCAAACTGAGCAAGCGTTCAGGATACGTCTGTCCCAGTAGACTCTGCACTAGTCGAGTGCCCACTCGTAACACCCTTTCCAAGTCCATTTTGTCTCGGTTAAGACATGGTGGGCAAGGCTGAATACAATATTCCAGGTGGAGTCGGACGAATGCCGAAAATAGTTTCACAACCAAATTGGCCGTTAAGATTCCGAAAGAGCGGCGGATAAACCACATCATACGAAACCCTCGACATGCAGCCTTTGACAGAGTATCGGAACTGCTTCTTGACTTGAACTCGAATTCCTCAAAGAGGTGGCGGAGTTCATTGCTGCACCAATTTGTCAAGTATTTCGTAACTCACTTGAAGCAGGTCGCCTCACAACCAAATGGAAAGCAAATGTTGTGAAACCCATGTACAAACGTGGGAATCGCTAAGATCCAGTGAACTACCGACCGATTTGCCTACCATCAATCCTCTGAAAACCATGGAAAAGATTTTGAAACAGGCCTTGTATCTTCACCTTGAGAAATTGAACGACGTCCGGTGGCTCGTTCCCATTCTTGCTATACGTTTGTCTTACAAGTGAAATACGCTCGAATACCGGTGTTTCAACGCACATTGGTAATAGAATTTGACGTCTGTCAAATTCCTTCACACATCCAAGGTGATTTGGATAGCGACACCTATCCACAAGACATCAAGCATGACGAGCAAGGTTTAGCGAGCTGCGACCTCCCGTGCGTCTAACACTTTGGACGCTACTCTCGACAAAACGAGAGCAGCAGCAGCATCTAAGTGCCTGAGCTGCAGCAGAAATGTCACTTCTCGGTCTAAAGCGCTGCAGTGCGGTCTGTGCGAAGGATGGGCCCACACAACGTGCAGCGGCATTGAGCACGATCTTTATGAATGCCTGAAAAGAACGGCATCTTCCGCGCTAACATTCCACTGTGACAAATGCCGACTTATTGTTAACGATAAGTCCCTTCTGGCGAATCTGACTTTGGCGAAAAAGACAGATAATAACGCCGCATTGGTGACGCCCGTACTACCGCCGGTGACCCCTCCATGCATCCATACTGTGCGCAATCGAAGCCGCTCCTCCTCCGCTTCATCAGCGGACACACCAATGCATAGTTCACAAGACAACCGAAAAAAGCCGTCTGTCGGCACTCCAACTGCAACTGCGACCTACGCAGCCGTGGCCAGCGCTGGCGCCGCAAAACCACCCTCTGCGCATCGCGTTCGCCGACGAAACTGCCCCAAGGTTAGTACTGTCCCGCCTCGGTCGCCTAAAGGGGATGAAAATTCATGTCCGGCCAGACCTTGATCCCGCAGAACGAGAGCAGCTAAAGTCTGCCGTGATCGAACTGAAACGACGCACGGACGCCGGTGAAACTAACCTGCGTATCGTAAATTTTCGCACAGTTGCCCGGATACCCCGAATCCGGGTAAACAGAGCAGTGACGCTTCAAGCTCGCCCAGCGGTTCCTACCGCGGATTGCGTGTAGCGTTCATTAATGTATGCAGCTTAATGAACAAGCACGATGATCTGATCCGCTTCATTGCTTCACGTCGGCCAGATGTGGTTGGTTTGGCTGAGACGTCGTTGACATCTGAAGTGACAAGCGAAGAAATTGCGATCACGGACTATTCGTGCTTCCGCTGTGATCGACAGTCGAATAGCCGCGGTGGCGTCCTACTTTAAATCCGGTCTACCCTGTGCGGGAGACTCGTGAGCACCTACCGAAGCATTGACGGCCTATGTGAGCAGCTGTGGTGTTCGATCCACCTACGACGCGGCGAACTGCTTGTGGGTGTGGCATATCGTAGCCCACTGAGTAACGGATTGGATTGGCTCACACACGTCCAAAACCAAATGAGTCGCCCGCAGTTCCTGCTCACTGGCGACTTTAACCTTCCTCGAATCTTATGGCCTGAAGTTCAGCTTCTCCCTGGTCATAAAGAAGTGGAGACACGATTCGCCGAACTGGTACCGGAAACCAGAACGGTGCAGCACATCACGCAACCCACCCGCATAACCCCGCGCTCAATGCCATCATGCCTGGACCTGCTGCTAACCAGCTGCGAACAAACAGTGCATGACATAGAAGTTCTTGAGCCCATGGCGGCCAGTGATCACTCGACAATTATGGCCACTATAGACCTGCAGCTTCCATGTGTGCGTCCAGTGGCGCCAACATACAACTATTGGAAAGCTGACTTCGATGGCCCCATTCTAGCTGCCAATCAGCCTGATTGGTCTATGCCACAGGATTCATCCGCTGAAACTTGCTGGGCAAACATTAAAGGGGCAGTGCACTCATTGTGTGCGCAATTTGTACCCCTCAAGACTCGGAAAGTTGGACCAATGAAACCCCATTGGTTTGACAAAGAGTATAACCGACTGTCTCGACAACGGCGTCGACTATGGAATGCGTTCCTCCTGTCTGGCTCTGCCGATGACTATGAGACATACAAGCGACAACGAAACTTGTGCAACAGCACAAAGACGCGAAAGCGCCGTCAGTTTGAGGAGCAGCTTGCTTGCTCAGCTAAAACTGCCCCGAAGCGCATATTTGCGTACGTGAAGCGACGCCTGAAGTCTGCAGGTGATGTGCCGGTGCTAGTGGGTTCGGACGGACAACCACTAAGTTCAAGCACCGAGCGTGCGTCCGCATTAGTGGCGCACTTCGCTTCTGTATTCGCAACTAACCAAACTTGCGCGCCAAGCTCTGCCGTCGCCGCACCGACTGATCTAACCGACTTGATCTGCGACGTCGCGGAGGTACATGGGCTAGTCAGCTGCCTAGACAGCACGAAGCCAGTTGGACCGGATGGTCTCCATCCGCTGATCCTCAAGTCCTTGTCAGCTGTGATCTCACCTGCTGTAACCGACCTGTTCAACCGATCCCTGTCCATAGGCTGCGTGCCTTGTGACTGGAAATGCGCCGTTGTCAAACCGATTCCAAAAGGCGGTGACACACGCAAAGTGGAGAATTACCGCCCTATTTGTTTGACCGCAGTATTGTCGAAAGTTCTGGATAAGATTGTGAAGAAGAGACTGCTCCAGCTACTGGAGACCAACTCTCCCCTGACGCCTGCACAGCATGGTTTCGTGAGAGGCCGCTCATGCATCACTAACTGCTGCTAACATGGCATGAATGGGTGCAAGCAGTAAACCAACGTAAGTCAGTCGACGTGGTATACGTCGATTTCAGTAAGGCCTTCGACAGAGTGAATCACGAGATCCTCCTTCAGAAACTGAGGGAGTGCGGAGTCGGAGGCTCGCTGCACCAATGGATCCGTGACTTCTTAGTTGGACGGAAGTGGAGGGTGCAAGTCGACAGCCACCTGACCGACTGGTACCCGTCGACGAGCGGCGTTCCTCAGGGGACGGTGCTTGGCCCCATTCTCTTCCTGATTCACATCAACGACGTGCCCAATCTCCTTCGGTCGCCGTGTGCCTTGTTCGCGGATGACCTGAAGCTATGGAGGGTGATCCATACGTCGGACGACTGTGACATACTTCAGCAGGACCTCGACCGCCTCTCCATGTGGTCCGCCGAAGTAAGTTTGCCTATCAACTCGGCAAAATCGCTACTTCTGTGCCTCGGTAAAGGTGGAGCGGGCCGATCGTACACTCTCGACGGCCAAGTTCTACACCCGACGCATTGCGTCAGAGACCTTGGCATTATACAACGTTACGACATGAAGTCACTGGACAACACGGACAATACGTATCGCACAGCATTGCGTTCGCTGTGGGCGCTGAAACGTAGCTTCTGCACCTGGTCGAAAGAGATTGCCACTCGTCTCTTCACATCCATTGTACGACCGGTGCTAGAATACGGCTCACCCGCCTACTGTCCGTTGACGAAAGGCGAGATACAAAAGCTCGAAAGAGTACAACACATAGCCACACGGCTCATTCCCGGTCTTCAGGGTGTGCTGTAT